>KZ111235.1:1928406-2542605 GCA_002120335.1 Hypoxylon sp. EC38 | reverse complement strand
TTTTTTTTTTTTTTTTTTTTTTTTCTTCTTCTTTTTTCTGCACTTTTTTCAGCCCGGAACTTACCTTTTTATATTACTTCTATATTGGTTTGCCCCCCTTATCCCCGATTCCCCTATGCGTTGTAGGCAACGTTTCAATGATATGTCAAATCTTTACTAAGAGTGCTGTGCTGTGCTGTTCGCCTCCTCCCTCCCGTCTTCTTTGCCTTCTAGTCGTCGCATTCGGCTGTTCGCCGGGTATCTTGTGTAAGCTGTATGCTATCCGCTTGCTTACTTGCATTAGTAGTGACGTGCGCATACTTAATTAACGGGATGGCGCTGCTCCTCCCCCCAACCCTAACACCGGTAAGTCCCAATGATCCGGTACGCTAGGCTCGGATGTCGCTATGGGCTGTCGAAATAGGGATGCCCGTCTTTCTAAGATTCTGTGGGTTGCCGCTCGCGATGCGAGAGTGATGATTGACGCGATCCCTGATGATACCCTCTCGATACCCAGACCGAACGCGGATAGGTAGATGAGCTGAAGATGTACACGGATGTACCGCATGTATACTACCATGAATCTGCATGTATACTACGGTACCCACAGCAACGTTATACGGAGTGGCGACTTATCGGCATATTAAGCCGATGGGTGCAATTTTTTTTTTCTATTTTCTATTTTCTATATACTATATAAAACAATTTGAAATTTTCCATATGCTGCGCATTTTTGCCTAGGGGCACATCTCTCGTCACTTTCCCACTCCCTTCAATTTGTATCCCGTATCTGGAAGAGCTCGTGACGGCGCCGGCCGCCCATGACTTCCAAATGAAGGTGGTAGCACATCCACGACTGTGGCTCCTACAGGGCGTTTCGCGAGTTTTGATAATTGGCTGTGTAGGCTAGGTAACAGCATAGCGATGGAAAAACTACCTTTCGGTCACGGCTTTTTCGCGCCTCGGCACATGGGCGACCTGATCTGCTGCTTTGCCGCACTCGGACATGGAACTTGACTCGGAGTCGGCCTCTTCGTTTCGTTATCCCCACCGATTATACGCTTCCTCTTACTTATGCCGTTTATCCCGCAAAACAGGCAGGCTACTGAAGTCGCAGTCGCATTGCAACATCTCGGCGCGCAGATACGCATTACAACGTACTCATAGCTAGCCCTGTGTGTGTCGCTATGTGGGTAGCACAACCCGCATAGCATTAAACGCGGGATGCGTAGGGCTGGCAGATCGTAGGATTGTGTCACAAGGAGGACCCTACGCTACACCTGCAAGATGGGGGAGCACAAAAGATACGGGTAATGCAGCACACCGAGAGGATCAGATTCGCTGAGCGTCGCCCGACACGCGAACTAGCTCTTACGGAACCGTGTCCGCGAACACTACCTACCTATGTACAATTGTGGCTGAAGGTTTATAAAATTCCCCGAAGCTGATCGGCATTGAGGCTCGGGGCACGCTCCTACGTTTAAGGCTGACTTCTCGGTCGGTCTATCTGTCTTCAACGTCGGTGTGGCAAATGTGAAGTAGGATTTGCTTCACTTTTCTTTCATATCTTGATTGCTATGTCCGGAGGGCGAAATGCTACGCTCATGTTCTAGCTCTCGACACTACTTTACTTAGGTATATTGCCGTCCGGGATTTTCAGCACAATACGCCTACTTTTTACGAGGGAGGCAACTGTACATGTCTCGCTGCTTTAGAGTATCACTCACGAAGGGGGCTTATAATGGAGGCGACGATGTCATCGTAACTCTGGAGGTAGGGTGGGAATATATGGGTGAAAAGCAACTTTTCTGTGTCATATCTATAAAGATAATCTTGATGTATTTCTGATGTATAATGCACGCTGTGTAGTATCCTTTGGTGCGCAAGAATCGTAAGGCTTCCGTGCTTTAGAAGGTAGCCAACCATTGAAACCGACATTGCCTCATTAACACAACCTGGAGGTTCGCCATGGATAGGTAGTCACAGAATATAGAAGACTTGGATGACATTCCAGTCAGTGATTGGTAAGATTACATCGTAAGATGCAAGTGAGATCCAGCGCGCCAATGGTCCCATTGACGGTCTAGGTTTGAGATTGAGCCGTCTATATAAAATCGTGAATGCCAATCGTCCAACCTGAATATGTCGCGTTTCGCGGCCGAGGATCGTAAGGCCGCCCGTGGGTAATGAGGTCACGGAAGTACATAGTAATTTCAGAGCAATTAGACGATCGTGGCCTGTCGATTACCAATCCTACGGGTAAGACCCAAGCGTCTCGATTAGATGCAGTGGAGTCACTGAATTGTCAAGGCCCTAGCCCAGCTGATGAATCCCTGTGTGTGAAAGAAACGGTGAGCTTCATAGAATTTCCACGACAGGGCCAGTAGACCCTACTGAGTTAGATGATGACAGTGAGAACTTAGAATGTATAGGAGACTGCCGGGTGGAAACGTTCCCCGGGACGCCAATTTCGCCAGGTTCCGGGACTTCACATATCGATATACCTAGCTATAGAATATCTAATGCGACGATGTTTCATACATTATCGGTCGATGTTGTATAGAAGTGGTTGAACCTGTTGCGGCTGACGCTATCTGCGACCTTGAAGTGGCTAGGCAGAGCCCCGCGATGGAGTTCGTAGGAATGCTGACTTAGCTATATCTGGTCATATTCTTCAAGGATACGGGTTGAGCCATCGCTTTGATAGTTCTAAGACGGCTCTAGTGTAGACGGTCTTGTATGTAGCGAAGAGACGATTTGAAAACAGACACGCTGTCTCTCTCGGCGGTGATAGTAAGAATGATGTTTCCCCTCAATCAACTCACTCCCTTGCCTTCGGGGACGGGATATGATATTCCCGCATATTACACGTGTATGTCGAAGACGTACGTAATGTGTCCGGGATAAGTAAGCTATGATGTAGGTGATTAACGGCGTCACGTTTGCAAACGACGCTGGTATGCATGTTGCTGCCTGAGCGTTGGGGGTTCTAATTCATTCTGAAGCACCATGGAACCTCCCGAGCCTGCCGTGTCAATAGGTAATCTGATATTTGTTAATGACTCCGCCGGCGATGCCGTTGAACCGGTGGAGCGATGTGGAGGATTTGCCGGGTTTATCTTGGTGCGAAGCAGCATGTTGTTGTAATGGGGAATTTTCCGCAAGGGCGTCAGTTCCATCCTAGTAAAAAGACCATCACTTGATTCCTCAGGTCGTTGAGCAGAGATCCGCTATGGTAATCGGGGGCCATTTTTGGCCCTATCAGACAGCCACCTTTTTGAGGCGCAGCAACGAACCTTAGAGTCATGCGATGCCACACTTGCAGAGATGAAAATTACCTACTCACTATGATGCCAACTTGCACAGTTTCCGTAGCTATGTGCACTTGTCCGGACATGGATAGGAAATCCGGGTTAAAAGGATCTCGCCTAATTCTCTAGTAAACGGGACACGGAGAAGAGGCGATTGGGCGAGTTGCGAAACAATTCTCAGAATCCCCCACAAATCTTGGAATGTACCGTCATATACGTATGACTCCTATTGACCGGGGCTTGCACTACTGCAGGCCGGGGGGGAAAAGATCCATCCAACAAGGCTGAATTCTACTCAGGGACAGGAACAGGCTGACCAGACACAAGAATTCTCGACTCTGGAAGGAATGAGATAGCCGACCACGAATTGACGCCGGAGGGTATGCTTGATGACGATCTGAGACAGATCGGCTACACGGTACCCTTTAAGATCTCGTTAGGTTGCACAAAGAGCGGGTGTGTTGCTGATCCCTCCATTAACGAGATTGATGGATGAAGATAGTAGATAGATAGTGGCAGTAAGAGTCACGCCGCGACGCCAATTTCTCGTAACACTCGTCTTGTGAGCGCCTTGCGCCTCTTGGGAATTGCTTCAAAGGTGATTCATGCCAAGCTTGAAACTAATACCCAATTTGCGCCGGCTCGGTGAAGAAAGACACTAACAGTATTACACCTTGCCATTCTTAGGTTCTTACGCCAAGTATGTTTTAGTACCTAATTCACTTTAGTCCTCCATGTTTGTGATCTGGTGGATGTTGGTTGTTGACCCGCGGTGTGAAGGTATCAGGGAGTCCTGGAGACTAGAAAGGGCCTGCCTGGGAGGCTCCTTGGTGACCCAGGACAGTGGTTAGGTTGCAGCCACGTCGATCAAGAACCTCGGGAAGTATCGAGATTCGGGAAGATAATGACAGGTCCGCTTGTTTCAGTTTCAGGGGGAAAATGATGTAGTTGAGCTGCCTCCCAAAGTAGATCTGCAGCATGCATGGAGAATGCATTACTGTAGGAGAAATAAAAAAATGAAACTCACGAAATAGTCCTAGTTGACGAAGTTCTATTGGGTAGTGGTACGAATTTCCTATGGACCTTGGTTACCGGCTGGCTAAGGGTAGTTTGACGCTGCGCCTCTTAACAGCGTATTGGTGCAATTGTTATCCAACAGACCTATCGGTGAAATATTTCAGGTCGTAGCTCTATAGTAGACATTACTTCCTTTTTGCCTAAGTACCTAGGTATGTTCATGTTAGGTAACCAGTCATGTGAAACAAAATCCCATTTTCATTTTTTGTTGTTACTATCGTTGTACCCTTGCTTAATTGACGCTGATTGGGAATACTGCAGTTAATTGTCCCCATTGCCCGTATGTAGGTACCTACTCAACATATAAGAAAGTCAAGCACGTATACCTAATTCATACATGTATGTACGGCATGGCATCGCGTGCTTGAATCTGACCAGCATACATGGGTTGTCTTGAGCGCCGGGTATCTGACAGCAGGTGCCAGTGCGCCCGTCTCCAGGGCCCCGGGTAGAGTAATTCCGTCATCATCCTAGTGACCTCACCCGTGGTATCGTTGTGTTACTGATTAAAGTCGCCTACGATGGGAAAGTGAAGAATACCACGATTCCGCATTTGGATCTTACTTTTTTGAACGTAAGTATGTACAAGTTCGTACCTCACAAGCCACATGTATTAGGCATGGGGTAGGCGAAAGCGGGAACCCGTACGATAGCCAATCGTCCTTAGGTACATGACCAAAGCTGTCGCGTGCATCCCCGAACTATCCACTCGTTACGCTATAACATTTCTAGAGTTCGTCAAAGCCTGTAGAAAAAGCAAAGAAAACATGCATAGGTGGTAAAATACATCTGCCCATATTGTTCTATAGCGACGATTAATACCGTAACGTTTAGCGGAGGCTTCTCGGAACCACTCCTTAGACTTACCTGTCCAATACATGTGTAGGTGGGTGCTAATATTGTTTAGAATAAACTTCTTCTAAGCACTTTACCATCAAGTATTGGAGAGTGTTGTAAAATACGACATAGCAAACTGAGACGGTTGCTGACCACCTAAAAGCTGAGTTAAATCGGCATTAGTAGTTGCTCACGGCGCCCGTCCTACCCGGACCGATGCTTGACACCACACGGCGACGATTAAATCCGGTCCAAGCCACCCGACGGGTTAATGTTATCGACATATATGTCGATAATACTACGGCTCGTTATGTCATTCCTTGGTTTATTCTTATAGATGACTAAATTATAGACTGTAAAGACCCCAGAGCTGGCCAACCCAGCGTCATCTGCGCCCGATGCTCCCGGTGCAGGTCGTGTGATAGCATATTGGCGATTTCAAGGTCGACATTCGACATCCTTCTAAGTAACCCTACACATTTCCAAACCAATTCCTTTCCATTGAATTCGACGTTAATTCTCTTAAAGTTAGGCATAATGCCTCTCAGAGGTATAAGCTTTAGGTTCGAGCCGTCAAAGTTCAGAACCAAACCGGTGCACTAGAATAGAAGCTTAACTCAAATCTTGAAAAGTACCTAATCCAAGGACCCGGCACAATGTATGAGGTAGATTAATTTATTCGAGTCAACTATGCTATTTTCATAGATATTTCATGTTTCGAATATTGAAGAATTTTTTTCTCTTGTTAAACGCTCTACAGTCGTAAGCATGAAATTTATTATTATCATGACTCTTTGTCTCTCACCTACACACCGTACCCATCCAACCACTAGCCATTGATTGCCAGCAAAGCACCCAGGAAGCCTCGGGATCGACCCCAAATGTTTGAAACGTATTTAGAGGATGTACTCGTCACCAAAAGAAATCTAGTTCCATCTCTGAATCCGTCGTTGCCGGCTGTAGTAGAAAGGCGCAGTGGACATGAATGCCGATTTGTTACCTATGTACCTAGATACACGGGGGGGGGGTGTGTTATTGTCTAACTTCCTACGCGAAGGATATATATTAACATAAGTGGTAATTTACATGCTCTCACAACTGATGGCTCATATGCGGTATGCCATGAAAGGCTCTTTTTGAGTGTCGTACTAGTATAATTAGAGTAGTAAAATCACAGTTCAACCAGGTAGCACCGCCATACTTTTTTTTATGAGGTATGTATAGAAACATAAGTTCCGTCAGGTACTTGGAATACAAAATATCCATGGATGTCAGCTTGACTGCAACTGTACGAGGTATCGGGGGGGTACCATCCTTGCCTGGCCAACCTGCATGTGCAGTTACGCTAACAGGCTAGGTACTATTGTACCTACTAGCTAAGTTAAGTCCTGCATCAGCCCTGCAGGGAAGGGAACCAACCTGTGAGGTCCAACTTAAAAAGTAATAGGTACTATGTCCGAATTCCATTTCCAATACATGTACAGATTTGACCCGAATCCGAATGACGAAAAAATTGAAAAAATTAAATAAAATAATAATAACCAAATTACCTATTCTTTCCAACTATTGTCGCACAGAAAGAAATACCACCACTACAACCGCATAATCCCAACTACATGCGTTATACTGCCACTACTTCCATTACATCCACCATCAAACCGATACCCCGGCTTAGACATCCGCAAAAATGTAGTCAACCAACTCCACTCTCCCGTAACCTTCACCTGACTGCCTGAAGAACGAGCAGGTAGAGGATGCAAGCCATGTACTCTTCATCGCCCGCCTACGCTAGTGTGCTCGGCGGGTCGTTTCCGGTATACCTATACCTATTCCTACCATTTTCTTACTCTTATTCCCCTTCCAATATGGATACCTTCACCTTTGGACCCTCGCTCTCGCCCTTCGCCCTCTCACAAACAACTTACCGCAAACCCAGATAATGGCTGCGCATTTACTCATCATGGCAAGGCCACCTGCCCGCCCCCTACCCCCCTGCGCCGCCTTTCCCAAGGTACCCATCATGGATCTCTCTTTTCAGACTACGTCCCGTTGACCTGCATGTAGTTACATGCAAAAAAAATATACGGACTTAGTCAAGGCCGGTATTCAGTAAGCTTTCTGTCGTCACTGCTGCCTCTCCTGGTCCCTTCCCTGTCCCTCCGTGGAGGCACGCGCAACCTGGCCAGGCTGCAAACCCTATAAGGCTACGATGCCTCTTCTCGCCCTGAGTCGCAGCAGGAGTCCTGTCGACTCATCATAGTCACCTGAACACATTCACTTTCCGGTCCTTTCCTTTCGTATCCTTTAGGTCGGCATCTTTTTTTATAAAATTTCCTTGCCACTGCTTCCCAATTCGAGTTGTCTTCTTCCCTTGCTTCACATCTTCTTAGTGAACACTTACACCGTTGACACTGAATCACGACCAACACGCACGAGACACCTACCCGTACAGACCCACGCAAGACATTGCCAATTCAGATATACAATTGCTCTTCTTTACCTTCGCTCCGGAGCCATTGACCCTCAACTTTGTCATCTGAAGTCATCACCACCTCAAAATGTGTTACCAGCTAATCGAGCGGTACTCCGCTTGCCATTGCCTCTACTATCAACATGCAGTCGATCGTTGCCCGGCGTACGGCCAGTCAGGACATCACATCACAACCCGTACAATACTAGTGGGGTATGCCTGTTCGAAGCACTCCCAGACAAGCAACTATGGCTCCTATGCTGGAGGCCAGACATATTCAGACTCTGGATATTACAGCAGCAATTCTAGAGAGAGCTCTTACCGTCAACGCCGGTGAAAAGTATTGTCTTCGGTAATGGGTTGCTGTGCGTGGCATTCTCCACCGCTGTTGATGTTCGAGTTCGCGGATTGGGTCTCATACCTCTATTCCTTCAGACCCAAGCCAAAAAGATGGTCACCATCCCGCCGCCCCTCACAGCTCTCGTTGCTGTTTGTAGGCCACGACCGTATTATGTCAACATCGGCTCCTCCCGCACTTTGACCCAGCCATCGGATCCTTTGGCATCCCGTCGTATGATCCAACACTGAACGAATGCTATGAATGCTATGAATGCCATGATGCACAGCATCAAGTTATCGAAGACCCCAGAGACGGAACGAGATATGATATGTCACCCCCCACTGGCACCAATCAACGACGAATCCTGCTATCTGGCTATCTCATGCTCGGCAACTACATTTCTTTGATATTTCTTAGCATATCGAACATCGACACTCACGACTTTTCGACTTCGCGGACTGAATGCCACCAACACCAACACTACAACTTTCATTAAAAAAAAAGCCCTCAGCAATTTCACATGTTTCTCTTGTTTTTTCCAGTTCAGTGATATAGCATAGCGTCGGCGAGGGAAACATTTCTTGCATTTGGGATTTCGAGGGTACACAAAAGAGACGAGGTTAATGTGGCTTCCGGCTCATGTTCTGCTAACGTCACGGCACGATTCAAACCATCATTTCACGACGAAACGTTAAGTGACGCGGCGGGGACTGGGTCGAATATGCCTATCCTTCGAAGAAACAGGTTTTTTTTTTCTTTGGTTTCCATTTTTGGGGGTACGCATTGAGGGACGACCGGAAATACCAGGCGTTATTTGGGAGGAATTACTCTAATTGGGGATTCTTTTACGATTGACTATTTCCTTGGAAGGGATTGTGTAATTTTGGCATCGAAGCCACCACAACTCTCATTTCCTTGCTTTCTTGGGTTGCATTTTCTTTTCTGGTTCGTGTTTTTCCCCTGGGGGTTCTCTCTTCTCCTAACTTGCTGTTGTTTCACAAATCTCTGCAGGGCAGATCTCTCATGTGTAACATCAGCCACAGTCTAATCACGCGCAGGCAGCAACCGTCATGTATTTCTAACTATTTTTTTCATTTCCCCCACAGAGCTGTAACTAGCAGAGCTAGATTTTGGGGGTACTGGAGGGGAGGTCAACTGGATTACCTGGTTCGGCGGGATTATCAGTTATTACGGTCTGCATGGCACAGCCCAATAATTGATCAATACCTTGTCGTACACTCCTGCACCACCAACAGGAACAGCTTTCTGCGCTTCGACTGGTCACGAAGACGCTTTCTACAAAATTACTTAGACAGAACTCTCAGCGAGAATAGAGAGGAGGACAAACTGCAGGTCTGGGGAGGATACACATTGATCAGGCAATGTAAATTCGATAGATAGAAGACGCCTCAATAGAGATAATTAGCTGAGAGCTAACCTAACCAGCGAATAGTGTCATAATTGTGATAAAGCACGAATACGCGCATATGTCATTTGTAGTGGATGAATAAGCGCTTCTTGATTTCTAAGCATTGATTGATTCTTGACAAATCTAGAAGTTTATAAACCATGACACTACCAGTAACTGCAGTATTTGAGTTGGATGCAACCTGCATCAATAACCACGACGTAGATTTATAAGACGGTTTTGTAAGACTGAACCGGACGGACGATTGACGATCTGGAAACTTCTGGCCCGGAATAAAACTGTAGGTATATCTGATGTAAAGGCCTCCAATTATAGCTACCTAGGAATATAACTTGATAAGCTGAAGTATATGATGAAACATCCTTTTTCTAATGACAGTGACGAGTAGTCGTGATTTCGCCCCCAAAACGCCACCGGATAATGCAGCCTTGCCAGCCTCGCAGGTGTGAGGCCACCCATCTTAGCTCGTGGGTACCAAACCTCCCCTTTATGGAGTACATATGTCGCTACCCTATCCTATCTAGGGGAAGTTAACCTGCATTTACGGGTGCACAAAAAATCGGCATCTTACGTGCTGATAGGTTGGGAGGAGCCCCCGTTACCATACCACACCTTGCGCTAGTAAGACAAGTAAAACGTGCCTGCGTGAGCACTACCACACCTGCCGAGCCAGTCATCTCCCGTATTTCAGTCGAACGAACGAGAGGTCCGAGTTGGACCCAAGGAACAGGAACTGCAATGCGCTTGCAACCCACTCCCTGGTAACCCACTCACAATGCCGGCCGAGAATGCGAACCTAGTGGTTGAGGTGTCCCTTGATAAAAAATCATGTGGGCGAGTGACGCATCGAAGATACATGACGGTACAACATTACGAATTGCTAGCTTTTTACCTAAACCATACCTAGGTCGACAACTATTTTCAAAACTCCCCCAGCCCTTAATTGTTCGTAACGGAACTACAATAAATAACTGCCCCGCCAGCCCGCCATCAGCTTTTGTGGGGACTCACGGACCGATAGAATTCGTACTGCCGGACTTGGTACCAATCCTATATTCTAATTGGCCAATCTATAAATAAAACATACTGGTACGGCTGGTACGGCTGGTACGGTACCTAACTTTAGCATCTTTCCGTCATTCTAGAAAAGTAAATCTTCTGACTTGTTTTTCCCCCAGCGCATTTTCCATATTCGGTGCGCCGTGGTTATCCGTTTGGAAAATCTACATACATCTAACAACAAAACCACCTGCCGATCTATCCAGCTATTTTGATAGGTCGTTGGAAATGTATCTAATGTATGAATGACTGCATACGTAACCTGCACACGCATGCCACTTGGGACCTCCACCAGGACCTTACATAAATTTGCGCTATGTACGATGTAGGAATAAATGCAGGGCCACAGAAGTGCCGACCAGTGTGCGCGCCGTGCAGTACACCCTCTCATTATACCACTTCTACACCATTTACTATTAACCCAATTATCCGGTCGTCATACCCATCATGCGACTTGCTTCCTGCAACGGCAGGATTTCATATCAATGCTTGTCTTGGTGCTTATTCCGTATCTAGGCATCCGCCATTTTGTTCTCCGGTTCCATCGCAGCTGTCCCACGTGGGCTTTTTTGGGGGCGGCCATTAGACGCCACTAACGCCCTAGACGCGATTAGTTCCTGGGAACACCACATATGTAGGTACCTAACTTACTGCATCTACGAGCGCGCGGGTGTCACAGCATACGCAAGGCGAAGTCTAGCTGCCGAAGTTTGTCCAACGTACCTAAGGTCTAACATAAGTTCCTAACATTAAGTAGATGAGATGCGGATTTAGAACAAAAAGAGAAAAAAGAAAATTAAGAAAAATTTCGGACAATAAGCTTGATCGCTTGCTGCCAATGCCAAGTACGTACTGTAAATATTTTCACACTTGCATGATTACACCATCTCACCTAACCACACCAGCAATGCCCCTCTAACGTAGTTTCTGAGATCTGTCCATGGTCTATGGCGTACGCCTCGATTCGGCCTAATCGCGCAGGCACGTCTTACTGGGTCATCGCAGATCGGTGGGATGGACAGAAGATTCAGATTGTCCGTAGGACTCCCGAGCTTAGTGTGGATACATAGAGGCTTAACGATCCTGCAAGGGGCAGAGCTCTCTCGTCATTACGATTGCTGATGGTGGTAGGAGGGGAGGGAAGGGGGTGTTTGAGTCCGAGTAAGCTATAGCCCCTCAAGGCACCTACGGTAGACAGAATGCGAATGGTGATTTTAGAATAGAATATATCGACCCACCGATCGCTGGGAAGACACATCATCGTCACGATCGTTGGCTCACTGCCCCTAGTGTATGCCTTACTGTGTTCCCCGGCCCGCGCCGGGCGACGGATAGGCTGAGAGCAGAAGCTTAAAACAAGGGACGGAATGCCTGGATTATAAATAAGGAAGCGGGCGGGGGTTCAAGTTGCACCAAGAAGATCTACAGAGTAGGAAGTGGGGTGGTGGGATAAAGGGAGAACGGAGTTTGGGATAGATTAGTATCCCGCCTGCGTTGTCCAAGCCGTACCACCCGTACCACCCGGCCCTGGGTCCGGGGTCGATGGACGGAATACGGGGTACTGCGCCTCATTGTTGGGCGAACTCGCCTAGACATACCAGATCACGACTCCACGATGGATGATGCGAAAAAGCAATGCTACCTAGCTAGGTGGGGAGAGAATGGGAAAGAAAAAGCATGCTCACCCATGGCCCTCCAAGCCCCGTGGCGGCGGGAAGCTCCACGGCTCCTTCGATATTACAGCGCCTCCTCCTGTTATACGGGAATTAGATGCTAGCGCGGCGGAGAATATGGGTATTACGGTCTGGTTCGTAGGGGTATACGTAATCACCATCTTGTGCCGTGTAGTATTTGAGCTGAAAGAAATTTTCTGAGTTTGAAAATTTGAATATATAGGTACTTATATATATATATATATATATATATATATATATATAAGAAGGGGGACTCAAGTTGGTCTACTGGACGTTGTCGTGCCACGAATCTGGCGTTAAAATAGTCAAGTTGGCAAAAATTTGATATGCTGCCTACCTAATCTAGGCCAGGCTGTTTCAGCATGGAAGTTGGAATAGATCATGAATTTCTATATTTCGGCCCCCGCATCTTTGTGTTACATACGATGGATCTTGCTGGCCGGGTGCGGCACCGGTAGTACCTGCCGTATATAGAATGACACGGGCATGATCCAAGTTCAGGCATCCGCTCTCCTCTAGGAATTCTTAGCCATATATCTGTTGAAGTGAAAATATCGCGATAGATTCGCATAAATATGCACTATGTACTGGTGTGGTGTGCTTGGTTACATTGAAGGTAGAATAGAGTAATAGGTTGCACAAGGTAGGACCAATTTGCGTTTCTTTTCTATAGAAACCTGAGAATGGCATTATTGTGTAACACGCCTATCGATTCCAGCTTATCTAATTTGTTAGTAAAATGGCAGGCACCGGTCCAAAGAGCTAGAGCTACTCCATCTTCATTTCTAGTTTCTGACACGACGTATTGCTAAGAATTAAACCAATAGTTCTATCTATTTGATTTAACTCTTCAGATTCAGCATAGTTAATATTTTGCATTGATCGGCCAAAATTTGATTATAAGGTAACCAGGTATTTGACCGTGTGAGAAGCAGCCTTCCGTCCCCTAGCCCCACCTTACACCTACCGTACTACCCCGCCAAAACTTTATTCGTTTCCTATCCATCGCACATGCACTTGACGCGTAGACGAGTTGGCAACCGCGTCAATTCCATCTAGATACCATTGAAGTTATATCAGCAATAGCCACCTTGCAACCTTGCAGCCTTGCAACTTTTCAACCTCAACGAGAAAGAAATAGGAAATTGTGGCTCCACATTTGTTTGTGAACGTTAGATTTGCAACGGTCCACGTTTTCCCCATTACCAACCTGCCGTCATCTCACTTCGTATTCTAGACGGTGGAATCTAGGCCGATTACTTCGTTGTGGAAACGGGATTACCACCTACCTTATCAACATCTGAATTTGACATTGCCAAACGCCTTTCGTCGTCTCCTCTCATTCCCCTTTCAATATTATCTCACTTTCAGTTTACATCTACAACGGCGTCTTTTGTACGCTTCTAAGGATGGCGACTGCTAAGCATCATAAAATGGATCGAACGTCAGCTGCCTTTCTCAGGAAGGGTCAGGAGTTCTATGCTTCAAAGAAATACGATCACGCCGAGAAGGCTCTTCTAAGGGTGAATTTCTCATTGATTCCATTTGCTTATAATATGCTTACATTTGCTAGGCTATGGATATGTGCAGTTGCGGCGTTGCTGTTCAGAATCAGCCACGTATTGACCATGAAATCTTGAAGGCTATTGATGAGAAGAGGTTGAAGGAGGCCCTGGCGAGCATGTCGGCTTCCTCTCGACGTTGTAATAATCCAGTCCATGTGGATGCTCTCGACTCACTCATTGCTACTTATGAGATGCAATCTAGACTTGATGAAGGTCTTGAATTCGCCCTGAAGATGGTCAATCTCTCCCCTAGGGAGCCAAAGGTTCAACCCTTCTACCCTATACTGACGAGTTAAGTCATTAACACATATTCCTAGAGTTACCTGCGCCTGGGGAAAGTTCTGAGGTTGAAGAACTTGCCCACTACAGCGTATTACAACTACAAACAAGGTATCGAGCTTGTGAAGAGGAAACACCCTCACCATGCCCTTCTACACGTAAGATTACACATCAAATAATACCGGGCCCTGGCTAATTATTGCACATAGAAATTGCAGGCACAGAAAGATAAAATCTTGCCCTACGCCAGATTTGATCCCGTCACTACCCTCCCTGTTGAGCTCGTGCGGATGATATTTAAGCTCTTGGACTTCAAAGCACAATGGTAGGTTACGCTGATATTTTGAATTGGTTTAATTTACTTACTAATCTGATACATAGTGGCTGCTTAAGAGTCTCCAAAACTTGGAACACTGTCTTGACCGGGGAGTCCCTGAAAAGTTTATGGCAAGTCCAGGAATACAAATTCACCGGGAACAACCATCCAGGCCTGCGACGAATACTGTCAAGTTTCAGATCTTATGCGCGTTATGCAACTGGCGCTCTTACGGAGTTGTCCATCCACAATTGTTCATCTTTTTTCCAGTTCTGTAAACTACAACAGGCTCTGGTCCTGGCCCCGCACCTCAAGGTACTCAAGCTAAGAGAACTTCGTGGAGTATGTCGGTTGGAAGAAGTGCCGGGGCAAGTCAAATTACCAAAGCTCACGAACCTTTCTCTGGGCTATGGGGTACAGCCTACGCCTCGACTCGTGCAACAATTGCTCAGCTCATCTTCCAATTCGCTAAAAGAGCTGTCTATCTTCGGGCTTCAAGGCCGCAATGAATCGAGAGGTCTTCTGGATTGGGATCCCAATTGGCCAAAGCTAGAAAAGCTGAAGGTTATTCGGCTTTCGTGTCTAGCTAGCAGTCCAATGAGCCGCGAAACGGATTTGGTAAGTTATCCTGATTATTGCTTTCGCGTCCTCGTTATAATTCTAATGATATACAGAATCGTGTCATGGAATTGACTCCCAATATAGAGGAAGCCTGGATTGACCGTATTACTTGGAGTCCTAAAATGCTAATACTCTGCTGGCCAAAACTACGAAGTATATTTGTCGGGGGTGATGTTTGGACATTATATGGCCCTAGAGATCAATCCCGATTCAACGAAGAAATGCGTGAACTGCATTTGGAGGATCGCCAAAACCTTCTTGGATTAGGTACGTGTTGCCTTATTTCCATCCTACTCTCATTGCTCGTACATAATTGTTGACTTCCCAACGTCGCCTTAGTCCCCTTTTTATCCTCACCACACTTTCCTATGCTTGAGAAACTATCGTTGCTCCTTCGCGAACCACTCAGACAGGACGAATTCATGTCTTTTATTCGGCCTAGCCTGGAATCTGGCACTCTACGAGAGTTAGATGTTCGACCGTTGCCTGTCTTAGACTTCTTCAAAGATTTCACGCTCCCGGACTGGTTCAAGAGCGACAGCATCACGTACCTCAGCTTAATAGGATTTACCCGGGAATTCTTCCATGGACATAGGATGCTTGAAGAGGTCGTGCTTGACATAGTTAATCGTTTCCCGAACCTGCGTAGCGTGGACATCGCGAACGAAATGTTCCCCGACACACTACTAGCCAAATTCATTCGGAAAGGTGTTAAAACGATATACTGCCGGGCGGGGCCGCCGAGAGCAGACCTTAGGGATTGGGCTTCGAAGAAATTTGGAGCAGAGATTATCATGAAGCTGCCGCCTCACCTGCCGGCAGCACACCCGGATCGACCTAACCTATCAGATTATCTCCGGTAAGAGTAGCTGAACTTGCGGAGCTGCACGGCAAGTCCATCAGGGCGAACGTGGCATCCTCGAGATATCGCGGTTCGGACTATAGTAGAAAGAATGAAGGAGCTGTAGTAAGTACCCTTTTCTACGAATTTGCATGCCTTGTCGCATACACAGGGAGACAGTTTTGACGGCGTCAGAAGGGATTTCCGGCATTGACATTGACATGGGGTCAGGCAGGCTCTATTTTCTCAGTTTGCTTGAGATACCTCTCCTCTCATGGAGAGTTCACATATAGTCAGAAACGACTGCTGTTGTTCTGCTAGTTGTACATAGGATGAACACGAAGCAGTGATGAACTATGGGAATTCGAGCCCTAGCTATGGTAAATGCAGATTATGGTGGTCATAACGGTCGTAATATATTCATGATTCTGCTTTAACTAAAGAAAAGGGGAGTAATCGACTTGCGTAGTGGTATAGAACAAAGTAAATGATAATGCTGTCAGCTTCGCCGCATTCTGCCGCGGCTGCTGTTGTCTTGCCCGACTCCTCCCTGCAAAGGTCAAAAGGTCAAAGGCTCAAAGGTCATAACATAAGTTCGCCTAATCCATCCGTCCTCTCGGAGGGAAATAGAACTGAACAGAACAGGGGTGTACACATATTTTTCTTCATGACAATCCAATTCATCCCACCCAATTCATTCCATCCATTCATCGGTCACCGTGATACCCGATTCCATCCCTCATTACCCCCCTTTGCTTTCGTGCTGAGCTGCTGAATCTCATTAAGATCCCATGCTCACTTGACATATCGTTCATTCATTCACCTCTCTTCCTTAGATGGTGCGCATCCTCTTTTCTCCCCCTAGTTTTGTAAGATCAAGAGCTCGGAACTGTGGGTCTAAGCACTCCAGAGATACCCGATATAAGTGGTAGAGTGCTTAGGCCAACCCTAGTTACCAGGCCCAGCAGCAGCATTCCCCTGAATCAAGGTCTCGAGCTCCCACGGACTCAACGTGCTCCTCCGTCGCGACGCGACCCTACTCGTGCGGCGCACGCCGTGATCGCGTCTCCGCTTCGTGACTTTAATAGCCTCGTCACCATCACCGTTACCGTTACCATTACCATTGTTCCGCTGTTCCGCAGCGCCGATAGATCCCGCGAGCTCGTCCGCGGAGGAATTAGTTTCTCTCGCTTCTTTCGCTGGGGATTCTTGGTTCGCTCGAGAGGGAGGAGGAGGAACGGCTTTCTTCACAGGGTCCACGGACCCGTAATAATCCTTCTCTTCGCGCCTAACTTCGGCGGCCTCGGCTTTCCGATCATCCGAGGGCGAGCCGGTATTTGTGTTCGTGTTCGCGGAAGCGACCGTGGTGGGTGGCGCGAGACCTGGGTTTCTCCTCTGTCCTCCGCCTCGGACGGCGCGGAGCTTAGCTCTTACGCGCGCGGCGTCGGCTTCGCGTTCCGAAGCTGCTAGCTTCGCCGCGATGGTGGCCATGGTAAGTGGGCTCTGCGGGGGCGCATTGCTGGTATTAGGGCGAGGGAGGCGGGAAGAGTTTACGGCAATGATAGTCGGTTGGTTTGTTCGGATGGGCGAGCGTGGTCGGGGTATTGAGGGTTGCGACTGTTGTTGTTGTTGAGTAGTGGAGGCTACTGATTTTATAGAGGACGAAGATGTCGGTCGTGATTGCGTTGCGGTGGGAGTCTGTCGGGAGGATGTAGTAGGTTGCTGTCGTCCGGGCGGGTTGGTTGGGTCTGAAGCTGTCCGCTTGATCTCGCCTGCTACTGGATCTGGCGAGGCTCTCGACGAATTCGGCCTCCTCGACGAATTTGTAGGGGCTTGTGTATTCTTAGACCCTGGCTCGGGTTGCGATTTCGTCTGTATTGGCTTGCTTGAACTCGTAGGCTTCGAGAACAGCTTCCGAGAAGGATCCATTTGAGACGGTCTCTCACCAGATCTGCCGAACAGAGGACTATCATATGAGGAAGTCGAGCTAGGCCGCGCTTGGTCCTGCAACTGTGGCGAGCGTTTGCTTGCTGTAGTTGTCGTCTTCTTCTGCTGGGGAGATTGAGGCTTAATAAGATGAGGTGGCGGAGCGGGTGCCTGTTGCTCTTCTTCTGCCTTTAGGTCCCACGTGTTTTCCTCCACGATAGTTGTGAAGTCCCCAGGCCTCTTACGGTACCCATTTTCGCGCACCGCAGGTCCTCTATTGCCTGAAGTATTTGAGTCCTTGAGTGGGCTGAGCTGGGGTGGTTCTGGTAGTGGAGGAGAGTCCAGTGACGCCGAGTACGTAGATTCTTGGAGTACTTGGACATTCGGCTCCTCAGCGTCGAGCTCATCGATATCTATATCGTCCTCAAATATACTGCTAGAATCCCCGTCCGAATCATTTGGTTCGGCTTCGTAGCCGGGCGCTGGAACTAAGTGTAGAGACTCCACCGGGCTTGGAGACCTTTGGCGTTGTGATTCCTCTTCGACCTCCTCGTGAGTGCTCAAACCATTTTCCACGGCTCCGTATTCTTCCTCTTCTTCCTCCTCCTGAACACACGAAAGCCTCATCGACATCGGCACCGGAATGACATCCTCGGTCTCCTTAACATCCCTGACCCTAACAGGGCTGAGTCTGAGACCCATACGGAGGTCGTCGATATCGACCGATTTGCCGCTGGATACCATGCGATTGCGCCATCCGTCAATCATATGTACGGCGTCCTTCCACCGGGATTCCATGGTTTCGAGGCCGGCGCGTAGGCGATTGATGGCCTCCTCACGCACTTCAACCTCTTCGATGGGCACAAACGACGGGTTCGTCAATATCGTCCTGAGATGCTCCATAATAGCTTCCAGCTCGATAGCAAGCTCCTCCGCGCCCTTTTGCGGGACCATGACCACCACATCCGGATTGTTATTGCCATTGTGTTCGGAGTGTCGTTCAGCTCCAGCACCGTTCACGTCCTCCGTGCTTCGCTCCAAACCACTCATATCCCTGAGCCCATCGACAGTTCTCCTAACCAAGGCCAGCAAGCCCTCGTTCTCCTCGCTCAGACCTCTCGCGAGCTCCGTCAAGAACTCATTAGTCTCGAGTCTCAAGCTGTAGCCTTCCTCCTCCGTGGCACCGGCAGGCAGTCCACCTCTCTCGTCCGCTCCAACCTCGCCAGTCACACTAATCGATATGACATCTCTATTCTTACCCCCTCCTCTCACGCGACTCGCGTCGGCAACTGCCTTCTTGAGCCCATCGATCTGGCGATCGCGCTTGCGGATCTCATTGGCGCACGCGGCGCGCGCCTGGGTGAGCAGCGTCTTCGACTTGGCGGCGTCTTCCTTGAGCTTGTGGATATTCTGCTCGGCGGCCTTGAGCTGGGCGCGCAAGGCGCGTTCCGTGGCCTCGGCTGAGTCGAGCTTGCGCTGGGTGTCGGCGAGCTTCTCGCTCTGCCGCAGGAACTCGGTTGTTTGGCGTTGGGAGTCCGCGCGTAGGGTGCGGAGGGTGGTGGATAGGGATTCGCGGCTCTCGGCGTCGCGCTGTTTTTTTTTTGAAGAATTCGTGTTAGCTTCTAATTCATTTCCGTATTCCCCAATGCTATCCGTTCAATGTCTATAGGCATTTCTCGAGCTACTGGTAGAGTAGTAGGGGGTTTAGGGGTATAAAAAAGTGGAATACTTACGTCGCGCCTCAGAATCAGATCATTGATCACGCTCATGACCTTTCCCATCGTATCCTGGAGCCCTCCCTCGCTGGACTCCGGGTCGGCGAAGTCGATGTTATGACCATCGCGTAGTAGGCCGCGCGACATCAATTGGTTGTTGATGTACAGCGACGCCGTACGGAG
This sequence comes from Hypoxylon sp. EC38, assembly GCA_002120335.1. Classification (NCBI taxonomy): domain Eukaryota; kingdom Fungi; phylum Ascomycota; class Sordariomycetes; order Xylariales; family Hypoxylaceae; genus Hypoxylon; species Hypoxylon sp. EC38. The sequence continues at coordinate 2,522,963 of KZ111235.1, read as the reverse complement.
GTTGTCTGGGTCAACCATCTTGTCACGTCGTCTTGTCTTGGTCGCCTAAATCTTTGCTTTCGGCTTGATCAAGACTGTTCGTGTTCAACTTCTACCCCGGGCGAATACTATCGCCCAAGAAGTAGAGTAAGCAATGAGGGATTTGTCAATGGCTTTCGGCGCTATCCGCATTGGCGGTGCGGGTTCCTGCAGAAAATGAATGAATATGTAATCTTTTTTTTCTCTTCTCTTGTGATAGCGTCAATTCGGTCAATTCTTTAGCTTTTCCAACACAACACCCCAATTCGAAGCTGAGCTACACGCGACTGGAGCGCAGATGTCACAAAAACAGCATCGAGGGGTAATATTTTCCTGTTGACTGTTAGTATCGTCCCGTTCCAGAAATACTGGAATGTTTTTCTTTGAAATGCCAATGGTTAATGGTTGCTAGGTCCGCGGGGTGCCAAAGTAAACAAAAACTTTAAGGTTAAGCTACCCGAATACCGACAGGGATCGACCTATGGCGCCCAATCAGGATGCGTTCCAACTCTGTGCCTGCCCCACAATCCCCGTCTTCTACTCACGTGGAAGCTTCTCATTGAACATCACTTCTTGACCGCATGTATATAATTAGGTGTCTGTCGGTGTGACTTGCATTTTTTGGTTGCTTTTTCCATGTATCTACAGTTACCATTGTGGGCATATCCAGACAAATCCGGACAAATGATGCCATAGAAAGGGGTATTTGGGGTATTTCGGGTGTTGCTTGGGGAAATATTGCATCGTGACATAAGCGCTTAGTCCCATGTCATTGTTGGTATTAGGATGTGATATAACGCACGAGATTGCGAGGAAGAGGGGCAGTGCTCGCCAGATACGGAACCATTGCGACGACCCTGGTTTCGTAGAGTTGCAGATGCTCAGACGCTAGAAAGATAACGAACGTTCGCTTACGCATTATCGCTCGCTCGCACATCTACTCTCACCTTTCGAAAATGTTCTCTAAGATATCCGCTAGTTCAATAGGGATGGCATTCACTTCATGGTTGTTCCATACTCAACCCTCGTGTGTCTGCCCATTCCGAGTCTTATTTATTCTTCTAAAGCTGTTGCTTTAATCGTATAACGCCATCCGAATGCAATGTGGTTCTTGATTCCGCTATAGAGTTTCTCGTACTATGATAAGTTTGTGTCTTCTGGGGTCTCGACACCACCACGAATGCGCCGATGCGCTTCCGCCCTCTCCGCCTCGGTAATGTCCTTCTCATCCTTGCGCATATCCGGTGTAAATTGCGGCACCTGTGGGGAATGTCCAACTGACATGCCTGCTCGGATCTATGCATTCGTTAGTTTCTAGAACTATACATTCCTTGAAGCGGGGTGAATTCATACAAGTGTCTCTAGAGCTTGGTTGGAGTTGTCCACAAGGTCGTCGTCGAACACCATCTTGCCTGGCTCAAACAGCGTGACGATGGTGCTGCCACCAAATTTGAAGTACCCAAGCTCTTCGGCTCGTTTCACTTCTTCTCCTTCCTTTCGAGTAATGACAGTGCTACCAACCATCATAGCACCAACGCAGATGACCATTACCCGACCGAAGAGTTCTGTGTCTATAGGGCAAAGGACACGGACGTTTTCGCCGTATACATCTAGAGCTGACCGGATTGCCATGGGGTTAACGGTATAGTACTCGCCAGAAATAAGTTTAGGTTTGCGTAATATACCGTCTACGGGGATGTGGAAACGGTGATAGTCCTGGGGAGCCAAACGGAAGATGCCCAGAGCACCATTTTCGTAGCGCTTAGCATCTTCGGGATATGCATCGCCAAGCAGTCGTTTGACGGAGAACTCGCGGCCCTTGATCCAGATGTTGGTGGCTGCGTCGATGGTGTTAAAAACAACGGACCGGCAATCGGCAGGTGACACAATAATGTGAGGATTATCCGGAGCCGAGCAAGGTCTAGCACCTGGCTTGAGAGCACGATAGAAGAATTCGTTGAAGTTCTTAAACTCCTCAACGGGCAGAAGAACCTCGGACATGTCTAGCTGGTGGAACTCGATGAAAGGTAAGATTTGAGATTTCGAAGCAGGATCGTCGTATTTCTTGCCCTGCTTGATACTTAGGCTTTTAAGAAGCTTACGGACTGTGGTGTTGTTAGTCAAGGTCGCTGTCACGCGTCCTAAATCGAGACTCACTTCTCTTGTTCTCCATATTATTTGATTTCAAGCCCTTATACAATAACCGGATACCTAACCGTACGTAAACGCTCATCTTCTCCTCGTTGATTTGTCCGGTCAAGCGATCTTGAACAAGGATGTTCGCCGAATTGGCACCAAGCTTATAACCACCGTAAGAGATCTTGGTGATAACCTTCGAATACCACTTCCTCTGTGCTTGGCTGGCCGTAACGAATCCGCCCATCATGAGCGAATTGACCTGGCGCCAGTCCTGGCTGGCACATGTAGCAATGTGTGTAATGATATCTGCGTCTCTACGCTTATTCAGCCTCGGCTGGTGGCAAATTGGACACTCTCGGATTTCAACTACATGTTCTTCGCCACGGTCGACGTTGAGATCGTCCTTGTCCAGTGCATCACCTTCCTCTCCCGGTGTGCTGAGCTCGGGGACAACAATTGTCGAAGTTCCCGATGGCGCTCCTTGGACGCTGGAGTCTTCCGAGCTAAGCATAAAGGAACCTTCTTCTGAAGGCGTAACGCTACTACTCTGGCTTGACGGATTCAACAGGTTCTTTACCTTGTCTGTGTCGGGTAGCATGCTCTTGAGCTTGTCAGTTACCGGAGCCGATTTACTCTTAGCATTTAATTGATCTTCGAGACAGATAACAGCTTCATCCATAGTAAGTTCCTGCTCGCCACTTGCTGCCTTGTGCGGGAATCGCTGGAAAAAGCTGTCGATAGTAGACTCGCGTAGAGTAGAGCCAAGCGTATCAAGCATCGTAGTCAACTCAACCTTACTGATCTCTCCACTTTCATCTGTGTCATACTGTCGTAACATCGCGCGCCAGAATTGCTGCCTCAGGGCGGGATACGGCATATACTTGGCGCGGATGGTCAACACCGGACTGTGCTTGGCTTCCCATTTTTCCAAATTCTTCATCTTCAGTGGAATAGTGAAGACGTGAAAATCGGGATCGTCAAACTCACTACCCTCGCCATTGCCATTACCGTTACCGTTACCGTTTCCATTACCATTGCCACCATTATTTCCACTATTTAGGTTCGGCACTTGGTCGGGCGTAAGTAATGCAGGGTTTGGAGCGGACGTTGGGGCGGGCTTCGTATCGCCCTGTCCCTCGGCCTGGGATAGTGCCGAAGCCGCACTAGGGTTCTTGGGCAATGGCGGCCGGCCCTTGCCTAAGCTCTGGGTCGATGATGACCTTGACATGCCGAGCCTAGCAAGACGTGATTTCTGTATCGGAGTATACTCGGCTGGCTCCTTTAGGTCGTACAATCCAGTCTCAGGGTCAGCCTTGGGACTCCTCTCGATTAATTCTTGCACGGGGAATGACGTTGAGGCGATGAAGTCATTGCCTGAGTACTTGTCGCGGTCGATGACGGTGAATGCGAAAGAGTACGACTGCTCATGACTTAGAACGTGGAAAAGCATCTTCTCATTGAATACGGGGTTTAGGTTGTGACGAACAACCCGTGTACGGTAAGTCTTTTTGCCTAAGGACACTACAACGAACGGATCCATATCGAAGCTAGTTTTCGTGAAGTTAGACTCGGGAGGGAGATCCTGAATGTTGCAAACTTCGAGGAAGATCAGGCCAACCACATCACTACCGCCGTTGACAAATTCGTATGGGTTCTGTCTTCTCTTGCGCTTGAGGCCCTTGATTCTAAGCTTTCTCTTTCTCTTCTCAGCATTATCAGGCTTGTTCGGGTCTTCCTCTTCGGGAGTCTCGTCCTCATCTAGAATCTCGTCGTCGTCATCGTCATCTTGGGAGCCGTCGGTAGTATTTCGGCTCAACTGGGGAGACGGAAATGAACCTGACTTGGGTACTGAAGTCGGGCCAAGCATCGGCGTCATGTTGGGGGTAGCATTTCGAGATGTAGCTTCGGGTACGGCGCTAGCAAGTGCACGTAACTTTTCCAAGATCTGGGCGTCCGTCGCCTCCTTGTTTGTTGAGTCGAATAGGGTGCATTGAAGCAGGACTTCGCCTGAGACATTGTTTGACTTCTTCCCCGGTTTCTTGCTCTTTAGCGGGTACCATTTTGGCTCTTGCTCCGTTTTTTCGTTGGAGAAGATCTCCTCGAGAGCCAGGTTGAATTCGCCGAGGTAGTCCTTGCCAAAACGATCCTTGTCCCAGCAGATACAATCGAGAAGGAGGTTTTCCACACCGGTGATGGGAATGGTACAAACGACATTCCACTCGGGGTTCAGCGTTTTCGGGACATGGTGAGTAACGAATCTGGTTTCGCCGCAATTCAATTGGAGATACTAGGAATAAGACATGTTAGAAAGTTCGCCATTTTGCCATTTGCTTTCTATAGTGAGAAATGGGGGTTTACTTACTGGATCGGATGTACCTCCACGATCTTTCGCAGCTAGATTCCTCGCCTAGATTAAGCTTGGTTAGAATTCATGGCTGAAATCAATACCAAAATGAACAATTGGTTGGTCTTACTCGAAGAACAACTATCTTCAAGACCAACCCTGTATCCTTCCGCTCCTGAGTGTTCGCATCGAGTTTTGTCGGCATGGGGCTGCTGCTACGGCTATTGCTGGTAGAATTGGTAGTAGAACTTGTGGTGTAGGTTTTTAGTCGTTGAGGTATGATGCGAACCATGTTGGGAGGGGTCTTTAGGGGAAGTTGGGCTAACAAAAAGATTAAGGTACAAATAGTGAAGTTGAATTCAAGGAACGAAAAGCGGCAAACGCGGGTGACGTTGTGTTGGATCCCGTCTTGGGAGTTACTTGGTGCTTGGTAACACCCCTTTAGCTAGATCTGACGCTTGTGATGTTCGGCCAGACTTATTGAAGTACTAGGGTTGATATGATGTCAAGGGGGAATGCTAGATTGCTAGATCATGCTACGTAGCAGTAGATCCGATGTGAACAGGTTATTAAAGACTAAGAAAAGAACAGGAATTAGGGTACCACTTTTCGACTTTAACAATGCTTCGTCTGTTGAAGTGTAGGAATATCTTATGTTTTCGACAGCTAAGCTTAGGTAGCTATCATACAAAAAAGGAAAAGTGAAAAGAAAGCCAAGGTAAGGGGAATAGAAGCTGTCATGGACCAAGTCGGTTTTTGAAGCTGGAAGCCAAGTTTTCTGATTTGGAGGGGCAAGGAATTTCGGGTTGGTACCTGCTGTCTAAGCCAATTGCGTTTGTTCTTGCAGTGGCACTACAGGCATTATTACAGGTACTAGGTACCTGATGCATTTACAATTGGAATTAGGTGGCTTCCACCACTGCTGTGCTATTGCTGACGCTGAGAACCACCCCCGCCTCCACTGCCACTGAGCTACAGGGTCCACTCCATTCAAAGTTTACCATGACAGAAGTATATACCAGGAACATGTATCTACATACAGTAGATTCAATGTTTTATACTTTTCCATTTTTTATATCCGTAGATACATACCTGATGATGAATTTGAAATACATATACGTTACAGTAACAAATGTTCAAATTTAGATGAGAGTTGGGCTCTTTTTATAGAACATTCTCTCTAGTAGAATGAGACAGAAATTGACGCTTCATGTTAGCTTTGGAAAATGATACTGAAACAGCACTCGGTCTAGAACAAGTAAGTGTAGATGTGGCATAAGTCCTCATTTAGCAAAACTTAGGTCCTTTTTTGAGCTCGAGGGATTGCGGAGGAACGTTAACGAAACTACTTCTCACAAATCATTTCGATGATATGTATCAATTCTATTTGTTACTGCTGACATTAGTTATTCTACTGTACCGATGATCGTTAAGTGATTGACAATATCAGCATATATGTACCCAATAACAAGTTCGACGCATGCCATCGGCTGTTGTACCGAAACCTGGTAATAGGGCTGTGTCCCATTAGCTGCAGGACAGCCGATGATCGATGATCTCCCAAGAAAAATGCAACAAATTCCTGTAGCTTGGACCATGGACAAGGGATATCTGCTCATCCTTTATGCAGCAATCCGCAAGAAGTACCACGGGAGGAAATAGGGTTGGTTCTCTGAGTGGAATCAAGAAGCCCAAAGGCCGGCTACTCGGACAACTTCCTTGGGATAATACGAAAATATAGTGAATTAAAGTGCCGTTTCTACCGTGACGGATGCTAGATAGGTGCCGATAACTCCGCTTACACTGTAGCTATATACTTCTATTCGTTCACAGTAGCCGATTATCCGCATGTATGATTCCACCATACTCCATGGGAAGCATTTCATCAGACGTTTCAGCTCTCTTTGGTATTTTCGTCCTTCAGCCCAACCAGGATGGCTTGAAGTGGAGGGATCGGGTCTAAGAGGCGTCAAATGAGCTGATCCCCAATTGTTTAGACAAATGCTGTCGTAGGCCGCGGAAGGAATAACCATTCCTGCGCTTCCCATTGGCTCGATCCTATGATTTGGGGGTCGTTCTTTGTAGGTATGTACTACGGCTAAGACCTAGGCGGTGCTACCTTGGAATTCGAAATAGAAATGTAAGAGGCCGAACCCGACTCAATGCGTAAGATGATGCAATATGACGATTTGAGCATACCAACAGTAAAAGAATCTCCTAACTTATCAGGCAAAGACGGGAGGCATTGAACACAATAGTACAATATTTGCAATGGACCTTATTGTACTGGAAATGCCATATTGAACGATTATATTGCTCGTAGAATTTCTATCGCAAGCTGGATAGCCTCTATGCAATCACTTTAGCCCATGTAGTATATCCCATAAATTCTTCTTGTCATAAGAAATTCCAGCCCAAACGCCTCTACATCCTCGTACTATCGTAGTATGGTATCGTGTAGTCCCATATCATTATAAAATGCCAAATAAAACATTAACGCCAAGCAATGCAATACCCATCATAACTCTCCAAACAAACCTTCATCTCAAGCAGCACTCTGCACGTGATGCGGCACAGTATTCTCCTGGATCGCCGGCGCCGACATATGGCTCTGATTCTGGTTCTGAGTAGACTGGACATCGGTCGAGACCTTTAGTTTATTAATGGCCTCGGACCACTTGAATTTCTGCTCCTCCTTAGTCGGCGACATGACGTAGTGCGGGACGGCGTTCTGGCTAGACATGCGTCTCCAGAAATTCGCGCGAGGGTTGAATAGAGTAGGGCGACCCTTGCCGCCCGTCTTGCGCTCGTCCTCCTCCTTGATGCGCTCGATCTCGCGCTGGATGTCGGCGAACGTGTCGAACGGGATGTACGGGATGTTGTGCTCCTTGCAGTACTCTTCGAGTCTCAGACCCCTGCGGGCGAATAGCACGTCGGCTTCTTGCGCCGCGGGGAGGTCCGAAACGCCATCGCCGATGAACACGATGAGAGGGTCGGCGTCCTCCTCGCACTCCTGCTCTGCTTCTCTCCTAGCCTCCGTGATGGACCGCGCCTTGTCGTGGCCGAGCTCGGTGTCGTGGCGCCAGATGGGCTTCCACTGGGATCCGTCCTCGGAGATGTGAGCGTCGTTCGCCACGATGTCGATGCGCGACGAATCCTCTTCACCTAGCCACTTGTCGAGGACTTTCCGCAAGACGGGTTTGAGACCGGCGGAGATGACGTTGAAGGGGATGTTGTTTTCGAGGCAGTACTTGTGGAAGCGCTGGAAGTCGGGGTCGATTTCGAGCGTCCGTTCCATGACTTTGAAGCCGTCTTCAAAAGGTACGTTTAGTGACCCCCACATCTCTTCCGAAACGTCTCTGAAGGACCGCTCGCCCGTCTTGATTTGCTCGTCTAGGGCTTCTCTCCGTTCCGTTCCGCAGCCATGTGTGTCGAAGAGAACATGCCCTGTATCTTGTTTGAATATTGTGCCGTCGAAGTCAGAGAAGCAAATGATCTTTCTCCTCTTAGGTTGAGCCTTGGCATTTTCGAGGTTCTTCGCCTCGGGAACCGGAGGTGGTGTAAGAGCAATAGGCATTTTGGATGATTTTCTGTGTATATAATTCGAAGTGTGAATAAATGGTCTAAGTAGAAAAAGACTCCAAGTCTATTCTATAAACAATAAGTATTATAGGAATGGTGTTGAATCGATGAACTCTGATGTCCTGGAATGAAGAAACTATCGTGAGAGTGACGGGATAGAAGGTTTATATAAGTATGCCATCGTGGAGAAATCTAGAAGAGGCTATACGACCAAGAGGTCCCTTCACGATGACGAGACCGGACATGAGAATAGTCAAAACGAAGCCATCGTCATATCACAAGCAACAAACTAATCCAGCCTATGACCCGTACAGGGGTGTCATGCAAACCCCCGATTTGAAGTGCAGATCGAGTTCGGCAGGAAACGAAGCTACCGTTCTAATCTGATGCAGACTGACATAGTAGGGCCTCAAATAGACCAATCCTACCCTTTTTTGGCGTCACCAGGTCGGCCACTCGGGCAATTTGAAATCTCTAGCCAAGTTATCGGCCAGGGGCTTGCGAAAACCCTTCGAGGGGGCAGCCCACTTGATTTGTCGGCCCTATACAGTGCACGGACTACGGCATACTCTTTATGGTTTCTTGAAGACCTATCTATGGGAGTCTAGAATATCTTCAGTAGCGGTTGGCAGACCCATAGAAGAGTGTAGGACATTCACTTAAAATCTATTTTCCCACCGAACCTTTCATACAAATTCTATTATCTATGGTACAGCTCAAAAACACATACCACACACTATCTTGCAGCTCTTTTAGACTGACTTCGTTTTTTTGGCGGGCCACGATGTTTGATTGCGGTTCGGGTGCGAGAAGCATGTGCAGAAATGGTAGGCTCTAAGAGCGCGCTTGTAAAAGGGCCGAGCGATAAAGTGATGTCATAGGCGGCATTCGGGTTTGAATCCCACGACAGTTCTTTATCCCGCTAGCCGCTGTGACTGGACAACAAATTGATATTATACGGTAGCGCCGTAGAGATACCGGAAGCCTACATATTGTGGAAGTCATCATGCCGGAAAGGGGTTAGTTTAAGGCATGATGAGATCGCCAGAGGCTCTTAGACCGTCGCAACATAAGTCTTCAAAATGTAACCATGTAAGCGGTGGATAGGAGACATGAAAAATGAGGGGCTTAGCATCACATATGCCATCCCAACCTCATCGTATTACCATAGTAATAATGCTCGTTGCTAGTGGGCAACCGTGTTATCTACAGACACTACATACCTCATTGGCCCACTCACCCTTTTCTCTCTTATCAGTCACATCAAATAGTCTCTTAGGATTCATGTGACGACAATTCGTCGTTAGGGCTGTCAAGTTGAACTACTAATCTCCTCACCATGCCACTTCCATCGTTACATTTCTGCAAGGTGCTGCTCGGGAGCGTCATTGTGCATTTGGGCCTCGTCTCTAACTCCTGAAGAGCATAGAAATATTATTGTATTTGTGCTCAATGATGCCCCGAGTTCTGGAACCTTGCATAAGCCTACCACGTAGGAGGCGGTTGCTGACAAAATGCGCTCTTTATAGCGGTGAATATCGGCATACTTAATATGGAAATGCCTACGCATACTATCAGGTTGCAGCAATCGGGCGTTCGACAATCTATGTCGTAGATTCTGAATCATAGGTTTAAGGGCCCTTGATTGTTTTTGATGCAGATAGAAGCACTTCTCGAGACACAGCCGGGATTAACGAACGATATGCATGGTATTCGTCATATTCATGAATTATCGTAGCCAAAGAGTCTGTACGCCTTATTCTCCAAGGTCTAAGAGTATATCGACGCCCCTCATCAAGACCCCCTTTTATTGTCTTCCCACTTCTAAGCAGACACCTTAGCACTATATTTACCAGCCGCCTTGTCAAATAATTCGCTCTTCTCGTTGAGGTCGACTAGGAAAGGGTGTTGCGGCGCAGCCTTTTGTAGGGAACTATAGACGAAACACATTAGCATGCATCAGGTATTATGGATAGTTGGGAAGCAGCATACCTTGTCAATTCGCTGGGATCCTTGCCGATTATGACGGTCAGAACAAGTAGATTAGCAATGGCCTCTGCGTAATCAGGCTGCTTTTGTAAAGCTTGCTCGAGAGCACCCTGCGCCTCTTCAACACGGCCTAGATGGAGTTCGCAAACTGCTTGGGAAACTAGAGAGATTATTGAGGATGTCGAAGGAGCTTGTGCAAGCTCCTCAAATACGTAGAATGCCTGCTGATACTTGTCTCCTCCCTAAAGAGAGTGCCATTTGTTAGTTGTGTTTATCTTTTAAATTAGTTGGCTCGTTGTAGTACATACTATCCGAAGGCCGACCCATGATTCTGCTAAGTTGACAAGTATACTGTCTTGTGCCCATCGCCGTGCTGCCGTGACTTCCTTGAGAGCTAGGTCGGTTCGGTTTTGTTGGAGATGGATTTGCGTAATCAAAGCAACGGCGTCGACTAACCCCTTATTAGTATCGATACAGCTTATAGAGCCATTGTCTCTTGAGAGGGGGACATACGACTTCCAGAATGCTGCGACAAGAGCGCAAGCGCCTCCTCTGACTTGCCAGCAGCCTGTAAAACTGTGCCTCCAACAACCTGGACCGTCTGGTTGTCGCCGGCCGTCGAAGCTAGCTCCTCGATAGTCTTCACCGCTGCGTCTGTCTTTCCTAGGCTGTATTCTGCTAAAGCGCCCACCGCAACTAATTCAGGCTCGGATTCTCCTTGTACGTCTGCGATCACATCTTCGGCTTGTCCTAAGGCGATTCGAGCTCGGAGGACGAGCACTCGAGCGGGTAACGCATTCTCGGGTGAAAGGGCGGATGTATCGAAATGGATAACCTCTTGGTATTGGCCCTGGTGGAAGTGATTGTGAATATTTATCAGCTCACCTTCTGCTGAGTATGGATCCATCTTCGCTGGCTTAGTGTATTCGCGCTCGAATTTGTTGGTTTCAGTATAAATGTCCCAAGGTTTAATGGATCAATGGCTTATGTGGCAGTGTGGTTCCCCAAGCTGAACTTAGTAGACGGGAGTTGCCAGCTGGCGACTATTTGGCTCAAGCGTGCATGTACTTATAAACATGGTCCGTGCGCCAACCAGAAACCTTGCTTATCTCTATGACTTATCGTGTATTTATCTAAGGTACGTACCCCTCCTTCGCCCTCGTCGCGTCAAAAGGGGTCAGTCTACCATCCGCGTAACACGGCGGTGCTTGACTACTCTGGTAAATACAACATAAACTTGAAAGCCATAGAGACTTTTTTTTTTTAATAAAGGAACGCGAAAAAAAAAAAAAAAGGGAAAGGAACAAAGGAAAAAAAAGCATCGCATCTTCCATATTTCACCTGAGAAGGAGTCATCTCATCCCTCTCTGTCAGTATCATCATCACCCCCTTACATTCAGGCAACCCCCTTGCAAATAACTTCCTCGCAAAGCATACCGCAATGATCAGGTCATTCCCTTGTGATGGCCAACCTCCTTAAGTACCATCCCTACTTGACCTACCCTCCAAACCTCAGCAACACAAACGATACGGTAATAACACCCCTTTTCTTTCCTCGGACACGAAAGTTTGAGCGTATTTCGCTCTTCATACTAACGTGCTGGCTTAGTCCTCCTCTTCCGGATCAACTCCCACCTCGCGCATGAGGTCGTCCAGTCTGGCTTGGAGTGCATCTATCTGACGGCTCACTCTTGAACAGAATTTATCAACATGCTCGCCTAGCTGGCATACGATCTCTTCTATCTTGCGTACGTCCTCGACGGTCGCTGGGGCTGACATATCTCCCTCCGAAGTGTTTCCGGGGACCGTCGTCTCAGTATAGGTAAATGCGATGTTACGCGTGGCCGAGCGCGACAAACGAGACGCCTGAGCAACTGGTGCCTCTTCCTTCTTGAGAGCGAGCTCCTCTTCTTCTTTCTTGAAAGCCTGCTCGCAGCCCTTCTTGATGGCTTCCTGAACGTCCTTCTCGACTGCAAGCTGAACGCCCTTGATAGCTGACTGAACATTCTTGATCTCTGGCTCAACGTCCTTCGCGGGAGCCGAAGTCTTTTTGCGGATGTTCAGCGGCGCGGGCCATAATGACTTGTCGAACCCAGAATCCAGGGGAGAAATGGGACCATAATCGGCAACATGCTTCTTGAGCTCCTCGTTGTGCCACTCGCTGGATGCGTGGCGGACCTGAGACGGACGGCTTGCTGACTTTTTGGAAAGCTTCTTCAGTTCCTCCCTACACTTCGCCTTCTCAGCAGGCCCCATATTCATGGAGGCCATGGAGTGGGGCAAGCCGCGGTGGCTGGGAGGTTTAGGGAACTCCGGAATCTCGTAACCTCCGGTGGACCACATACTTCCGCCATCTTCATCATCGCTCGAGGTTCCTTTCTTGGCCTCGGAATACGGGAAGTCCTGAGGATGAGGGTCCTGGTGTTCTTGCTGGCTGTGGGATCCCCAGCGGTATTTTGATGATGTGGGATATGACCACTCGTCCCTCCCAACATCCACCCGAGGCGTTGCATGAACACCTCCCCAATATCCTTCGTCCTCCTCTTCTTGAGACATTTCTTCATCGTCTTTCCAACCTCCCGGCATCTGTTGGCGCTTGGGTTTCTGGGAATGTGCAGTCTCGCGGGCATCGAAACAGGGTTGAGTAATGTGCTGATCCTCATCTTCCTCCTCGTTTTGGGGAATCCAGAAGTTGCTCTTGGTTGCTGCAGCTTGTCGACGTCTGAGCTCCTCAAGAGAAGGGACGTCGGATGCCTCGGTATAGGACTTCTTGTGACCGTCTTTCTCGCGTCGCGACTGTTCAATGCGTTTCTCGAGCTTCTGGCGGTCACTACGTCGCTTCTCCTCCTCGGCCGCCTGTTTTTTCTTTGCTTCCTCTCTTACCTTGTGGAGGTCGGCGCAGACATAAGAACGAGGAATACCACGCGGTTTGGTATACGAGCCCGTATGTTCACCATACGGCCAAGAATTCTTGTCGGAAGCATCTGTCTCACTCCGAGGGTGGTTGAGTGCCTGGAAAGGTTGATAGCTGGGGCTAGAGAAGCCATAGGTGAGGCGCTCGCGCTCACGTTGCTTCTCGCGGTCCTTCTTTTCCTCCTTCTCTTGCTTGACTTGCCATGCGTAGGTACTGGCTTCTAGTTGCTCGCGTGAAACGTGACGAGGATCAGGCATGTCGAAGACTGAGGTAAAGGAACCGAAGTCGTTGTTCGGTTGATAGTTGCATCCTTCCCTCTCATACTGGGGGAAACGTTGAGCGTCTGCAATTAAAGCCTCTTCCTCCTCTTCCTGCTTTTGGTGCTCGGAGGTCTTCTCACGAGTAGGGGCATGACGGGACCATTTGGATGAATGATCTGGAGTGAATACGCCGGCTTCATCTTCCTCGGAGTGGGCGTCAGGCCCATATACGCGGCTGGGTTCGGTAAAGTGGTACGGCTTCTTTCCCGGTTGGGGAGGGGCCGCCCAATGCGAGTCACCATCGATCACCTTCCAGTTAGAAGAATCTTCCCAATGAGAAGGATCATTCTGAGGAGAAGAACCACCCCAGACATATGTCTCCTTTCCGACTACCTTCTTCTCTGCCGATGCATTCCTGTCATCATTATAAGTAACTATTCGTGCTTCGCAAGGAATTGATACAATCATACCTCTCAATCGATTCATAAAACTCCCGCTTGGGAGGAACGATTGGCTTGTCGCTCAGAATAGGTGACTTCCACTCGCCGACATGAGGCGACGACTCGTTCTTGCGGTCTTTGCCCATCATGTACTTCACCCCGCTGGATATTCTGGATGAGATGTTCTTAGCACGAGGTTGCGTCTTCGTCGAGGATGATTGAGTGTCGACTTTGCTTTGCTCTGCCTCTTCAGCACCCTCCAAGCCCTTGCCGCGAACCGAGGCGTGGCCGGTAGAAGCCTTCCTCATTTTGGATAGCGTGTTGCTTTTCCAATGTGTCGTGAGCTTGAGTTGAGGTCTGAGCTTGGTATTGCTTGTGAGCTGTGGCTGACTCGCACGCGGGGATATACTTCTCGAGATAGAGTGCTTCGTCAACGGAAGAATGCGACAAGCGACGCGTTATAATGTGCCAGGTATGGCACTCAGAATATTTATTCGAAAGTTCAAGGGAAACAGAACCTTCGAATAATTGAATGCACTTGAGGAAATGGGAGCAGGGATGGGATGGGATGGGATGGATGGGATAAAATCACAAACCCGCTGATATGATTTGTGTGGGAAATAGAAATTGTGTGTGCCCACCAATGCAATGGGAAGGAGGTTTAAATCAGGATGACTTGGATAAACAATGGGCAGGAACCCTAAGGGCATGTGGGAGGAAAAAATTCGCTCACCCCTTATACGCATCGCGGTTATCAGGCGTGGAGCGCTGGCTATACGCATCGCAAGTAACAGGTACGCATATGGTCCACAACGGCGGTGACTCGACAATGAAGACTCGGGGAAAGGAATGGGACAGCAAGGAGGGCTCAACGACATGGGCATGCAGGTGCTATAGCCGGCAAGGAGGCCGATAGAGGCTAGGACGTCCACGGGTATAGCCAAGAGACCACAGCTAGGGGTATGAACTTATTCATGAACAAGTTTTTAAAACTCACTTCTTTCAGACATGAGGCTACTATAGTGTCATGACAAGCACGTCTACAATGTGATAGATGAGGATCTTGATATATCCCCCTAAGAGGGCAGACTTTCAACCACATAGAAGTTGAAGACTCAAGGTTAACTTTTGGTGACCCCTGAACAATGGCTACCCGTATAAGCTATGTCTTAGATCCATCAAGATGTTATTCATGACAAATAACTGCAAAGGAAGCTTAATAACGAACTCGGAATCAGAAGGGACGCATAGAGATGTTCAAAGCTTGACTATTGGTATCTATATTGAGTGATGGATTGGTATCACTGAAGTGTTAGGGGTATCACACGGTTAAGTTCAGCAAATTCTAATACAATAAGGACTATTTGGATTAAGGGGTAGTTCATGGAGACATTGAACCTTGAAAACCTATCAACATTCTTCTTACAAGCTATGATGGTAAGTATCTAATATAGCCTAAGTTTCTCTACCAAAGCAGCACAATGTGGTTATCCTAAGGAGCACAGGGTTTTGGTGAGCTCGATATCTTATTAGCCATCACCACCACCTTAATTTCTAAATTATCTAGGAATAAAATATTATAGAAGAGGGATCATGGGCACGATTGGGGTTGTGGTCAAGGGCCATGTCAATATGTGTATTATCCTGATAGGAGACAAGACTACCTTGCTTTAGATTCTGCCATGAATGCCACCTTTTCTTGCTGTGTTACCTACTTCAATTCTACGTATGCTTGACTTGAGGCTCAAGTTTGACAATGAGGCTCAATTCGTCCTCAATCTGAAGTTCAACATAAAATGCACAGATCCCTAAAATGAATTATTTCCAGGAGAAACGCAACCCGGTTAATCGGGGGGATTACGTGACCAAGCTGCGATGTTGCTTCACGCCTCAAATCATCGGCTGAGGCGGTGGACAATGGAGCTATTGTGGAACAATTCGTGGCCGACGAAGTGAACGGTGATAAGCGGGATTAGGCGTTTTTGACCGGGATAGTGCGGGATAGTTATACTATACAAATATACTGGTATATACTAACCCGAGGTATTACCGCAAAGCCGGCTTATTGGCGCACTTATCGCGCAACGCACAATAACGACGAGTAACTTGAACAGTAGAAACTTGCTCAAGCGTCCAAGTCTCAATTACTTAGCTCTTTCTCTTGAAAATCCGAGTAGGAACTAACGATCTTCGGGTTAAGTTTTGACTTATATCCATTTTCGAGCGCGAAAATAGTATGTAGAAGGTTGCGTGACAGCTTGAAGGGTTGCGGGTTAACGTTTGCTAGTTGAGACCAAATTCGGTAGACGGCGTTTGTTTTTCGGGTACCTGAATCCCGGTGGCTTGGTACAGACTTCGGAGCCAAACCAATTCGGACGCTGAATCCAGAACATGCCGAATCGTCAGCAAACTATTGAACGCCCAGCTAGTCCTGTAAGGCGTCAGCGAGCATGCGCACCTTGTACCAAAGCCAAGGCTCGCTGCCATTTCGAAACCAATAAGGTCGAGGATGGTTGTGATAGGTTGCAACACACTCCTATATACCATGTTGGGTTGGACGCTTGGTCTAACTGCATATTAACTTAGGTGTCGGCGAATGAACATCACTTGTACTCCCCAGACTACTAAGAGTTTAAGGAGACCGCGACAGGTGAAGCCTGCAAGGTACGCTTTGTTATCAGACCTTATCCCGAGTCATGGTCTAAATGTGTACTTGGATATTGGGATGCCAAAAGTGGCTTGTTAGTTCTCACTAACATATTCATTCGGTAGTACTGTACCCGCGAAACGCGGTCAAGATGGCCATCTTAATATGCGACAAGCCAGTTACGGACATGTCCTGCTAGGAGCTGGTCCATACGGGTTATCGGCAAGTACTGAGAGTACGACGTCATCCCCGGCTTCAATTAGAAGAGAAAGCCCTTCGCGGAATGAGACAACTGCGTTTTCTATCACCGCAGGTAACCTTCGAGCCCCGGTGGACCGGACCATTTCTCCATGCCGTCCGCCACGATCATCACAAGCTCCGACGACCAAGAAGCCATCTCAACCGGGATTTGGTTTGACGTGGAGCCAGGCTGAACAGGCCGTATATGACTTCCGGACTAAGTTCATGCCATTCTTTCCATTCGTCGTTCTTGACCCCGATGTCTCCGCTCCGGATATCCTAGTCAAGAAGCCGCTTCTATTTAGATCTATCATGCTAGTTGCGGCTCAATTAACACTTGCCAAGCAAAGGGAGATCACGAAAAGTATCCTCGCTTACGTCGGACATCGCTTGTTGATGCTTGAGGAGCGAGATCTTGGTTTACTCCAAGGTCTATTGGTTTTCATAGCCTGGTAGGTATGTCCGACATCCCCATGTTGTACTCACTAATTATATAGCGCAGGGGCGAACATGATTTCTACTGGGATCAGAGGATAACCTCATTAACCTATCTTGCGATGGGGTATGCTCATAACCTCGCAATAACGCGGCCTCCTCCCACGATGCAGCAAAAGCTGCTCTTGGCGATTCATCCAAAAGATGTGAAGGAAGCTCTAATAGGCCACAGTTTCGATTCAGTCCTTGAAGAGTCACATACCCCAGAAGAGCAACGGGCGTTTTTGGGGTGCCAGTATCTCCTCTCAATGTGAGTGAAGGGCTATGAGAATTGAGAACACTTTGCCAGGGAATCAACTTACAAGACTCAGGAATTCTTCACAATTTGGGAGGGACGGCGTACTGAAAGGTGATTATGTAAATCGCTGTCTCAACTCACTAGTCCGTCCGACGGACTTCGGCGCAGACTTCATTTTGGATAAAATGATCAGGTTCCAGCAGATAGTCGAACAGATATCGGAGAAATTAGCTGTCCCCAGTAACGTGGACGGAACTAGAGTATTTACTATCTCTATGAGTAATGAGATGCTGTCAATTCGGAATCAACTCGACCAGCTCTTTGCAAATATGGGTCGAGAGCATAGACAGTTTGGTAAGATATCATTCGCCGCCCCACTCAACCCCTTTACTCCTATTCAGCATCGGCTCATAATCACAGTACTATTCTGGGCTATACATAATTATGTCCTCGTCCGATTATACCTTCCAGCATCGAACCTATCCCGGCCTACGGACGAAGTAGCAGCACATGATCAGCGACAATGTATGTTGTACTGTCTGCAAGCAGCCACTTCATTCTTCGCCACCGTTCTCTCAATGGGCCCGGAAGCCTTCGTATTCAGGACTTTCACTTCATTTTCCGAGATGCTCTTTGTCCTTGTTGCGGTATCGCGGCTCCAGCTCGTGGAAATCGAAGGCTGGGATCTCGAAGAGGCTCGAAAGATGATCGACCTCGCCGCGACCTTACAAGGTCTTATATCGATCTTCAGGTCTGTGGTAAATCTGCGGAAACAGAGAGCAGCGGAGGCCGCAGCCGCTGCTGGGGTGACCTTGGTACCAGATACGACTGACGACGAGAAGAGTGATCGCTTCTTGAAGTACGCAACGAAGCTTGAGTGGATCAAGAATTGGTTCGAGGCCCAGCTGTCGGGGGGACCTGCGGTCCCGGGCGAGCCGCAAGCGGGAAGCAGCTCTAGTAATTGGGCACCAGAAAACCCGGCCTGGAACCCATTTATGTTTGGATTCTTGGGGGATCCTGATTATAATATTGAGTTTTGATATAACTACTACATTATCTTCCTAGGGACATGGATCTTTCAAAAGCGTCGTAAGGTGGAACAAATTATGGGAAAGGCGTATTCATCTATTACATACACTCAAAGGAGAGAAACAACTTCGAGGGCCATTCTACTAACCTAGTTTTTTTGCTGGAGTAAAAATGGTACTGATTGTCTCTTCGATTATATTAGCAAGTTCCAACCATGTCGAGGCTTGGCTGACTGCAAAGAGCGATAGGGGCGGAGGCATCACATCCTTGGGCATCCTTGATTGGTGAATCCATGTACACTACGAGTGATGATACATTAGGTACATGTACCTATATAGATAGGATAGCTCTCATACTGTCTCCTGCGACTATCTGGAACACAAGTTTCGGCTTCTTGGGTTTCAACCGTCAAGCAAGGGCTGACAACGATCGAGATACTGTAACGAAGAAGTGGTCGCTTTCCTCCGGACTGTAGCACCTTATTTAGGCGTTCTCCAAAATTGACCTAACTTTGTAATCCCTTGGAATGATTGGTCAATCCGGTTGAGAGATCCACCCTGTTGGAGCTTAGAACCTGGGAGCTGACCAATCATAGATTGACTTCGTAAGCAGGAGGGTGACATCAACAAAGCTTGGATTGTATCATTGCTGCATCGTCATTGCCGGTGCCGGCCATTTATTGGATATTCGTTGGATCTAGTTTTGATCTTGTCCTCTTGTGTGCAGACTCTGTCGGGGACTTTATCGCCTTCGCCCACCACTCGGCCACTCAACGTGGGTTGGCCGGCATGGTCGGTCCTAGAAGACCGGCCTCGCTTCCGGCGCACATGACAGCCATTTTTTTCTTTGTTGGCGAGCTGAAGATGGCGATCTACCTGGCCAGTTGTACTTACATGATATGCTCTCCTGTTTTCTGGTCTGCTCAGGATTTCCAAACTGAAATCTGAAGATCGTGTCGAATTTTGAATATTTTCAACTTTTGAATAATAATATTGAAATATATCGCCTTCCTTTAGGTACTTGCACATCTCTAAAACTCAGATTATATTAAGCACCTTTTCATATACGTCCCCGAAACGGTCAATGAGTAAGCGCAACCATGATAACGTCGATGATGAGGATCAAGGTCCTTTGAGCGATTTCGACTTCGATTCCGACAAGGAATCTAGCATTGATGGCTCCACGCTTGAACCCGGGCTTGGCGTCCGAGATGAAGGCGAGCAGAATGCCACCTCGTTAGTGGCGTCCCGTACCGGCGCTTTGAGGATTGATACCAACACCGGAGTTTCGGAGTACCGTGAACGCAGCCGAAGGCTAAGCGACTCGTCCAAGAAAGTTGTGGCCTGGAAGGATCTGCCCAAGAAAAAACAACTGGTCGTCATCACGCTAGCCCGGCTCAGCGAGCCATTGGTCCAGACGTCTCTGCAGGTATAGTAATCGACTTATCCTGTCCGCCATGGCGTTCTTGGCGCGATTGCAGCCCGTATTGAGTCTATGGGCCAAGTTGCTGATGTAATAATACATGCAGTCGTACATGTTCTACCAATTACAATGGTTCAACCCAAGCCTGCCGGATTCGACCATCTCGAGCCAAGCTGGCGTGCTGCATGCGAGTTTCACCGCAGCACAGTTCTTCACTGCCATGATGTGGGGTCGGGTAGCCGACTCTACGTGGGCTGGCCGTAAAACAGTCATCCTAATAGGGTTGCTAGGGACTCGTATGTTCTCATTTCTATTTCTATTTTATTTTATATGAATATCTGTTGACACATTATAAGTCCTGTCATGTGTTGGATATGGATTCTCGACATCCTTCTACCAGGCCTTGTTCTTCAGATGCTTAGGGGGTGCGACCAACGGTAACGTCGGAGTTATGAGGACAATGTAGGTTTGAAGGTCTTCAATATCACTTCTCGATTCTCGGCACTGATATCTGGATAATAGGATTAGCGAAATTGTCCGCGAGAAGAAGTATATCCTACCCCCTTGTCGCATTCAGGAAGGCAAAGCCTAACTGCTTTACAGATATCAATCCAGGGCTTTTCTGATTCTACCGATGACTTTCAACATCGGCGTCATCATTGGTCCAGTCTTAGGCGGAGTTCTATCCGACCCGGCAGGTTCATATCCCGATACCTTTGGCAAAGTAGAATTCCTCCGCAAGTTCCCCTATGCTACGCCGAATCTTGTCAGTGCTGGATTTTTAACCATGGCTTTACTGCTATGCTGGTTATTTTTGGAGGAGGTATGCTATTTACTCTTCCAAGCTTAACGACACGAAGACTCAGCTCACATCTATAGACGCACGATGCTCTCCAGGATAAGCGAGATTTTGGAATCATATTGGGACAGAAGCTGTCCACATTATTTACCACAATATTTAGAAGGCGTAGTACATCTGTAGCATATACTCCTCTCCACTCACGAGCCACCAGCATAAGCACAGATCTAGAGATGTCGCCCGTAACGCCGCGGGATTCATCCGAGGACGTACCGGCAACTAAGAAACATACCACTAAGCGGCGGTACAAAAACAGGCTTCCCTTCCTTCGCATCTTCACTCGAAACGTAACCTTTACGTTCGTAGCACACTTCTTCCTCGCATTCCACGTCGGCACCTTCAACTCATTGTGGTTCGTCTTCCTCTCGACCCCCGTCTACAACCCCTCGGACCCAGACCCACCGGGCTTCACCCCAAAGCTGCCCTTCCGATTCACAGGCGGGCTGGGCCTGCCCCCTCGCTCCGTGGGCATGGCAATGGCCATCCTCGGGATCATCGGCATCACGATGCAGCTATTCCTATACCCGCGGCTGTCATCGCGTTTCGGCACCCTCCGCAGCTACCGCACCTGCCTGTTCCTGTTCCCCGTAGCCTACACCCTGATCCCGTTCCTATCGGTCGTGCCGTCGACTACGGCGCCCCCGAGCCAGAAGACCGGCGCTTGGATCTGGATGGCGATTGCGGGAGTGCTGTTCATCCAGGTCACCGGGCGCACGTTCGCGCTCCCCGGCCAGACTATCCTGGTGAATAACTGCACGCCGCATCCGAGCGTGCTAGGAACCGTCCACGGTCTCGGGCAGAGCGTTAGTAGTTTTGCGCGGACGGTCGGTCCGATATTATGCGGGTGGCTGTATGGGTTGGGCTTGAGTCACGGTCTTGTCGGCGGGGTGTTCTGGGGGCTCGCGGGTATCGCGGTGTGTGGACTGATTGCGAGCTTCTTTGTTAGAGAGGGGAACGGACACGAGATATGGTTAGAAGGGGATGAAGATGACGACGAGGGGAATAGATGAGATGAGATGAGCGTTGCGTTTTGATTTCCTGGGGTAAATATGATACTTGGTTAGAGCGTTGGCTTACGATGTCGCATGATGCATGACTGAGATAGATGTGCATAGAAAGAATAGACTAGAGCGGAATAACTAAATTCGCTCCCTACGATGACGGCTGAGGGAAAGATGCCTTATAAGGTGACCTCTTCCCTAGTGTCTGGCTTGTACTAAGTCGGTTGCGTGGTAACCTGAACACCCGCTTAGGCCTTAACAGTAGCCTCTTTATCCCTTCCCACTTTGACCTTGACATTTCCTTACAGCGGACTCTCCACCTATCTCCCTCTTACGAAATCGTAGCTGTCGGCGCGAAGTCGTCGGCCCCGTACCAACCGCCATTCTTCAAGCAGGACGTGGCGCTCGCCTTGTTCGTCGAGGTTTTGTACTTGGTCTCGCTACATATGCAGTCAGCGCTGTAAGATTATTTCTTTATAAAGGAGTTACGTACCCGACCCAAACCGTAGCTTGTATGTGTGTGGTATCGTAGTCAACGTCAGTCTGCGTGACGGTAGCGTATGGCCTGGTGAGGGTAATTGTAGAGGGCGGCTGTTTGTCATCGCAGACTGTGGTAGGAGCAGGTGTTCTGATCCTGTAGTTAGCCATGATGCAATCTCCAAGTAATAAGTATTTATTTCTGATGGGTTTGTAGTTCCGGAGGCTAGAGCTAGTGGTGTACTTACATGGTGGCCGTGATCGTTTCGTAAACTATAAACGGTTCGTTAGTCTTACAATCTTTTAGGATCGCGACTTTATTCACTCACCATCTTCTGTCGTAGTTGAGGCCGGAACGGTAGTGACGGTGGTGCTCGTAACAGTTACTGTAGTTTCTGTGACAGTTATAGTAGTCGCTGCTAGAGACGCTGGAGCAGCTACGTCTCGCTTGCTCGTCTTAATAGCGGTGTCAGCTATTGGTGATCCGGGGTTTCCAATGAGACCGGGCGGGATAATGGGCGGGAGGCAGGCGAGACCGATACAGATTGTAGGCTGAGGATCCGGTATGGTGGGCAAAGGTGGTATTATATAATGACAATATGCCGTCTTCGTAATCGTGGTAGTCGTATATTTCGTAGTCTTCTTGTCTGTGACCGTTCGAGTGATTGTGTATGTGGTGTGAACAGTGGACGGTGCTGGCGTAATAGTCACCGTCTGCGTAGTCCCGTCACAAGATTTTGTGACCGTCCCAGGCTTCAGAGTTGTAGTCTGGGTTTGAGAAATGGTCTTGTATACAGCTAGAATTGATTAGACTCGCTCTATAAGCCAATAAGATTTAGGATGGATACTTGATGCATCAGGGGTGCTGGTCACACCAACCACCACAGTGGGCGTGGCCTATGACATGGTCAGCATTACTTCCCATAGTTGATAGAGTGTAGGTACCCTTACGGTAATGGTAATTGTAGCGGGAGTGCCAGATGTGAGAGCGATAGTCCTTTGAACGCCAATTTTCTCCCCTTGCATGATGATCTTGTATAAGCCGGATGTCATGGCAGAATATTTGATTTCGCTGTTGAATGGTAAGACACTTATTGATACTGTACGAAGCTAATGAAGTCTTACCATGTAGATGTCACTTGCTGTCCAGCGGGGGTCGTATTTACAGCAGAGCATGGATGCTGACCACCATTGGGGTCTATGAGAATTGGTTTGACAGATTCTTGCTCACATCCTGCCTATGGTCAGTACATGAGTATCGTCGCCGTTTATGCAGCCGCTACTATACCCTGGAATATAGTCGTGAAGGTGAAGTTGTCATTGGAGGTTGAGTCAATGTCGTATGAGCCTCCATTCACGTAATCAACACCATAACTACTACATTGCGCGAGAGCTCCTAAGGAAAAGATGCCTATGATGAGCAAGAGGCTCTGAATATTGGGAGCCATTTTGGTGTCTGTGGTGTAGGGGTGACCTGAACCGTCCTGGGCCACGAGAAATCCGCCTCAAACAAGCTTCTGGGTAACAACCCTTTTGTAACTCCAAGGAGGTATAGCAATAGTCTATAAAACGACTTATAGAGTGAGCAAGACGTAATATTAGGTGGCCTCGTGGTTTCTAATAATAGTAAGGACGTAGTCCAGAAAGCTGCAAGCTGTCGTGGAATGGACGACGACAGGCCAGACCGAGAACCAAATACCTGGTGCTGGAAGACCGTATTCGGTAAAGAGTCCTCAAAGGGTGCCGTGAAGCTATATAGGCTTAATTCAGCCGGTAAGATGGACGTTTCTAGACCATAGAGAACTGGCCAGGCCTCACGAGGCTTCCTACGAACGCAGACTAGAGTGTCAATTGGTAAACAGTATCGCACAACGTCAGCTAGAAATGGAATGGTATAACTTGGGTCTGTCCAGTCTGAATGCTGGCCAGGTGCATCCATTTTATGGTTCAGGTGACGGTGATGTGTCCGCTCCAGCCAACGTCCTGAATAGTCCTTCCGAAGAGCACCCTAGCATCTAGGTAGATCATTTGCGCGCGTTAGGCCACCAGGGCCGCTGGCTGCATGTTGGATACGAGAACTTCATAAATTTACTGTGATGATAAAGTCAGCGCCGTTTCCGAGTGTTTAGAATAACGCTGACTGGCTCGCCTGCCATGGGTATGGTATTTTGCCAGAATCCTTGGCCTGATTCGTCCATGGTAGGCTATGGTTAATTTGAAATTCTGGTCAACGTAACTGAGCACACGTATGGAGAAGAAATCTCTTAATTGACTTAAGCCTCAGAATTATGTCACGTTGCATTCTAAGTGAACGTAGACGTCGCGTAGCTGATAATAACTTTGAGATGTTGCAAGTAGTGTTGAATTTCGAATTGTGAGTGCATTAGATTGTCTTCGTGGTCTTCCGAGGTAAATCAGAGAAATGTGTGCCTAAGTCCCCCAAGGTAAATATCCTACTTCTCTCTTCCTTTCTCATCATTAGCAGACACCCGCGACATGCTGTTGTCAATCTACGGTTTCTGTGACGCCAGATATTCGAGCGTTGAAATCGTTTGTAGGAATGAAGGAATAATCGGAGGGGCTGGGGATACGGGTACAGTGTGGTTTTTGACAATACGCATGTTACCGCACTGTCATTATCGACAAACCCTTTGCCGATACAGCCTCTTTTGCGATCTACATTCTTCCTTTGTAGCTCCATGAGAGCTGGATATACGGTCCGGCCATCTGGAGATTATAAAAGGACCATTCTAAATACGAGAGAATGGTATAATTGATGGAGGTTCGCGTGCTGCCATCTCTGGTTAAAAGACTACGGGCGGCGGACACGCGGATGATACGAGTAGCTTCGATGTCCTCAGCAACGTTGCAAGACATTATTGATAATGGCCTCAAACCAGCATCTTGAGTTGATGCATCGATGGTCGTATAGTACTCTTCTCTTATGCCCTCACTCATCGCCCCAGGATAACCTCAATCAATTGATTAGATTCGACACCAAGCTGTGTGCATTCAGCTCAGTTTTCTCATCCCAAATTGAATACATACCTCCCTGGTGAAATTTCGATGCTATTTTATTCATATTATCTCATGTTCATACTTGTCGCTGTCCGCCACCTTCTAAATGAGCCGACCGACTTCCTTGATATGCCATATATTTCACCCCCAATACAAAGGAAATACCTGATACTCGAAACGCCTAACCTTGGATGATGCACCTCTACCAGTAGAGTCCTTATCATTATTCATATCGAACCCAAATACCCGCCTCCTATACATACTCCCTCACATTCTGCTGCGGCCCTAGATCTGTCTTCCTTGTACCATGTGCCTGGTACGGCGCGTATGTGCTCATGCCCGGTATACTCGCGTTCTGTCCGAGCGGGGCCTGTGGCTGCGTATTTGCAGACGCCGAAGCGCTAACTCCGTATCCCGCCTGGGCGTCGGGCCGTCGCCACGGCTCCATGTCATAGCCATTCTGGTCCTTTCTCTTATTCCATCGCTTCTGGATGTACTTCTTCGCGACGAGGATGGTGACAATGGTAAAAGTAACGGCAATCACCAGAGCCGCAAGAATGTAGTTGTATTCATTAGACTGGGCCAGTCGAAAGCCACTATTTGCGATGTTAGTAAGCATTGTGCTACACAGCCATGCGATTCAGATTGGATGGGAAGCAGATGGTGTGAGACTTACAGGAACCCGTTGATGCCCCCTAGGGTCAGAAGCAAACGACCCATCCACTTATGAATAGGGGCCAACTTAGTCGTCTCCTTGGTCTGCTTAAACTTGCGGTGGTGCAAGAAGCCCAAGGCGAACTGTGCGAAGAGGAAAATGAAGATAAGGAGACCGATAACCTGGTGAGCAGTGTTGAACTTCTTGGACTGTGGACAAGTCAGCGTACTCCTCCACCAATACTGCGGGACCCCGATGACCAACGTACCCTGTTATAAGTCTTACTAATAGCAAACCCGAGACTCGAGCCGATAATAGCGAGGATGAGCGCAAAGCCCTGGTTCACCGCGTGCCAGCGGACCCAACCTCCCAAGCGCAGAACGAAGCTTCCAAAGGGGAACAACCCGACGAATACGAGCACCATGATGACCGCATGAGCCATAGCCTTCATATCCTTCCTTCCCTCCTCGTCTAGACCCTGTACTGTGCCAACCAGGGCGCTATTTTCTCCCTTATCAATTGTCGGAACTCCTGCAGGTCCCGTAGCGTGCACCATATCCACCGTGAAAGTGCCATAGTTATAATGGATCTTGAGCGGGCCATCGAGCGCATCGGTCTTGAGATAGTTGGTTGGCTCGCCGGTAGCATAAAGCATGCTCTGCGATTTGCTCGCGATGTCGATTCTCCCGGTCGCCCATGAACGGCAGTTACTGCACCGCCCATTGAAGATGTACGTGTCGTTGTCGAGCCCGGTTCCAGCGAGCGCCTCGACTCGGATTTCAGGCGCGTAGACAGGCTCCGTGTGACCTGTTGCGATGCGTGGCGACAAGGTCACGTTCTTCTGCGACTTTGACGGGTACATCACTAGCATCAGCGCGCCGGCCATATGGTCGGATCCAAACCCCACGGCCGCCCAGGCCGTTCCCGTTGGCATCATTAGCGAGAAGTACAAGTCCGTCGTTGAGTCACTCGGGACGTTGAGTGCGAACGCAAGATTCCGAGTTGGTGCGAGGAAGACCGAGCCCGCGGTTGTGTTTGATGAAATGCTACTAACATCCTGTGCCAGAGACGAGGAGAAGAAGAGAAACAAAGCCAGGCCCAGCTGGCTGAGAATATTAAAAGCCTTCATAGTTCTTCGAGTATTATAGAGGAATTACCCGGCGTCAAGCTCGGGGTAGGGGTGTTGCTGAGGGATTAGGTGGTATTATTATAAGAGGAAAATATATACCCTTTTTATAAGGGAAAGACAGGAATAAGATGGAATATTGATGTTGGAAGAAATGAAATGTGTGTAAGTCTCTAGCACTCATATATTCTTCAACTCTCCGGCCGTGGTAACGACCTATTCGAATGGACTCGCATTCGCATGCTGTATGCGCCCTTGAACTTCGAAGGCGTTGTGACATACCTCGCTATTGGATACTGATGGGGCATACCGGCGGCAACCTAAGCGTCCTTATTTCGTCGCGCTCTAAAATCTCTGATTGGTTGCTCTTTGAAGTCCCCTGTAATACAGAGGACTTGATTGGCTATGGAGGCGGCGTTGGGACGCTTGTCAACCGCCGCAACCCCTGTAAGACCCGCTTCAATTGCCGGATGCCGCCTGGAGATGAAGAAGAAATATCAATGATATTTTTAGCTGCTGCAGTATGCTTAATTGGTCATCTCGTGCGACTTACACGCTGCCGAATTCCGATTTTCTCATCTATGGATTGAGTAACTGTTTGCTAGACGGCTTGATTTTGGAGTTTCGGTCAGGGGCGACTGTATTCGCCGGGTCGTCGGTCTTATCCGTGCCAAACTGTTAGAATCTATCAAAGTGAATGGTTCCCAAGATCAATCTCTTGGTGATAGAATGCATGCTTCCAATAGCGTTTATATGTCCCAGAATATTATATCCTTCAAAAGGAATAGAGAGAGGAGGATGTGGAAGCTATATCTAACCCGAATTTACGACAATTAGATAACATTTATCCCAGGCTTATAGCTTTATGTCAAAGCTAGCATAACTTGACTTTATCACTTAGCGAACCTTCAGGGAGCATTGTCGGGTTTAGCCAATCAGGTATGACAGTTTATAGCTTTTACAGGTGTCTAGTTCGCTTTAGGAGACCGCACCTGAACCGAACCCTTCTCCTTAGGTAACCAAAGGAACAATCACTAAGCACATTTATACTATTACTATAGCCTTCTTTCCTCGAATTTCCGAAGTAGGATGCTGGAATTAACTACTAGATCCTTTTTTTCTCCTAAAAATTCAACTGTTTTACCATAGTGTTCTTTGTTATCACGTAGGGCGCAAGAGATTAGACTTCCATAATCTGACTAGTTTTGCCTAAATTTCGAATATAACATACCTATTTAACAGGTCTTGATTATTCCATGTCTCTTGTCCAATAATCCATAGTGCATATAATCGAGGAAATTTATTCACAGATAGAATATATACATTGAAAGATACTGCGACTACCGGGAATCTAGGCTTCACGTCCTGTAAGTGGAACCCTTACCACCCAGACATCCATGTACCTATGGTTGAGTACCTACTAGGTAGGTAAAAAGGTACGAGACCTAGAAGAGTAGTATGTTAAATAAAAATCGTCATTCATATCATAACATCTCATTTCCCCATTACATTCGTGAAAGATCTAGAGTCCATTAAGTTGGTTCTGGGCAGCTATCGCATCTCCTATCCTCACAAAGTCGAGCTATATAGGATGTTAGCAATTCCTAGCCAAACTGTCACAATGATCTGGTCGCGTGTAAATGCTACTCACAAGAACTACGTTCGGATTACGCCCATAATTTTTTACGCAGATATTAGTTTGCGAAGTGATTGACTCTATCGAGTTTGTGTCGGCTGCTTCGGTGGGCGCTGGGACCAAGACGTCCGGCAAAATCTCGATATTCAGATTGTGGTTGGCCAGAAACATTCGGCCGTCGGCCGAGACCCCCGATGGCCTGTCTATGTCGCACTGGACGAAGTTGTCTTTTGTTGGAGAGAAAGGAGTTTCGAACCAGTAGGCAAACTCGTCAAGAATGTAAGGCACTTTGGAAGTATCCATATTGTAGTCTGCATCTCATCAATTTCGACCCCAAGCGCGCATTTGCCACTCAAGCAGTTCTCACCCATGAATACCACCACTCTGTTTCCACTCGAAATCATATCTGCGAGCGTGGGCCATTCATCCAGCGCGAGCTTCGTCTGCGGCGTGAAAACATAAGAATCTAATCCGGTTGATTTGAATGCGTCGCCAAACTTATTGATGTCGATCGCATCGCCATTGGTAATTAGCAGTGTAACAACTTCATTCGGGTGCCCGTCAAGCCACGTCTTTATGGGGCTCAGGTAATCCTGTAAAGAACCTGCGTCCTTGAGGATGCACGAAGTGTGGCACATCTCTGGTGATCCATCCTTGTCCCGAGTCTGCGCCTGGAGAAATCGTATTCCTTGATCCAGCTGTTCTGTCGGCGACGTGAACTGGTTGTCTGAGGGGCCAATACCGACGAAGGGCGAGTTATGCGCCCCCGCATAAGAGATGTTGCTGTACCTTCGGCTGCAGAGTTCAGCGTGCCCATTACAGTCGGCCGCAAGAGACCCCGCCGCCAGGGCGAGGGCTGAAAAAGCAATGCTGTGGCGCATTGCTGTGATAGTCGTCGCTACAAATATGAAACAGGGGTGGAACTCTCAATTCGTAGGTACCTTAGAACCAATAATAGAAGGGGTTCAAAAATAAAACTAAAATAGATATTAAATGTCGGGCCTGACTAGACCTGGATACATCGCGGAACCATATCTTCATAACAGCGCGCCCGCGTTTAAATAGTCATCGCTGGAGAGGACACAAGGCATTGAAAGGGGGACGAAGGCCACGCCAATGGGATTCGAGGGAAGAATGACCGGGGTCTCAAGACCCTTTCACTCGAAACAAAACATTATAAAGGCTCCGTTCCAGCATGTGCTTGTAGCATGTGGGCGGCCACCCCGAATGCGTTCTCCGAATGTGAAATGGGACCTTCTACATTTGTGTCAGAGGGAACCTGCTTGTAGAGAATCGGCCCTTGTGAGCTTGGACAAACTGCCAGATCGAATTAGATCTCGCATAGGGGTCACGGTGACAGGGATCCCCCGCCCTGGGCGCCGTTCAACGCGTCTGCGGTACCACACGTATCCTTGATTCCGTGCTGCTGAGGCTGTCTAGATCATGGATGGGGAATCTTCTGTTTCCCATTCGAGAAGGACAAAGCTACACCGCGGCTCCAAGTCTCTCGGCATTATAGCTAAAATAGAGACTTCCATGTTGAGCATGGAAATTGAAGTTCAATGCCTGCTAGACTTCCCAGTGCTTGCCTACCCCTCACGGTACCCCAGTCTCATCCGCGCGCCACTTGTCGTTATCATATGGCATTTTGTGAGACCCGTGGCTATCATGGGTGAACTACTAGTGTCTCGCACTCTTCACTAAGGAGCGTTCCTTAAACGGCCACTAGAGCAGGGGCAGCGGGATATCAGCCAATCAGATCTGTTTGTTCAGATGTTTAGGCGGGCTGAACGCTCCTATTAGCGTAGGCGTGCACCCGAGACTGAACGGGGATTAGTGGGGTTCCCTCTACTGCTCAAACTACTGTATTTTCAACGCTCTCATTTTCTTTGCGAAATTCACTCCCATCATAGTAATGACCTTGAATGAAAAATAAGATCCTAGTATTAAATTCAGCTGAACCTAATTATATCTAACTATGAACTTGAACAAATCTAAGGTAACACTCTCTCGCGATGTGATATCACGTGATTCTAAGGATAGTAACCGCTGTGTCACATGACTCCCTCTTGATCTCTCCTCATGGTTCTTGCTGTCACATAATCCATAACCATAAACTTTCCAACACAACCTCACATCACCACCTGTTCCTTCCAAAATAACCGTACTTGTTCACAGCTGGGAATGGTTAGAACTTCACTGTGCAACCTTTCTCTTTCCTTTGCAAAGGAGCACCCAGTTTCGTTCTAGAATAACGTGAACTTCACGTTAACATTCCACCGCTCGCCACTTGTTAAAAGGCTAACAACTATCCATTCACTGCCAGAATACTTAATGTATATTTTTCTACTACGATGTACTAGTCCTACTTCATAAATAATTACACATAACACCCAGCTTCGTTCAATAAAGGACTGATACCGTTATGTCTGATTCTGAGGTCGCATATGACCCGCTTATTCCCCTGGTTCCGAAGGAATCGCCCATCAGAAATATATTTGAACAGAACAAGCAAGTAAGCTTCTTTAGCAAGATTCCAATCGAGGTATGTTGTGTGTGCTTCCACCTACCATACGTAGGTAGGTACTGACCAGAATCTCAGATTCGTCTGTTAATCTACGAATATGCCCTATGCCACGCACAAATTATCTGGCCGAAACAGGTGGCCCCTAGGTCGAACAAATTCTCCTCTTGGGCACCAATTTTGGACCATATAGAATATCAGAGCATGGAGGATCGTAGAAAACATCCAGAAGTCCCCCCAATTATCCAACTCAAGAAGACATGTAGACAAATCTTCTGGGAGCTCGAGCAATACCAAGTATTCTACAAGGTCAACAACTTCGCATTCGATCATTTAAGCGACTTCCATGCGTTCCTTGGTTCTCTCACGTCAGCGAAACGACATGCCTTGACAACTATCAAGGTTCGAGTTGAAGTGGATTGGGTTGGAGCCGATAGAAACGTGTACTGGTTAGATGAGCCATTCTGGTGCTTAAACGAGGGCCCTAAAAGAGATTCCATCATAACACTACTCCGTGACTGTAAATGTCTTCGCAACCTTGTCCTCAACATAGACTCAGACATCTTGGTATTTTGGGACGATCCAACGGTTGAGGATTTTGAACATCAAACTCGAGGAGTACTCGAGGCGATCGAGGCTATTGCTCGGGGCACAGCCTCTAGGGAGACCGTGCCAGCTGAGTTTTTATGGCAATTCCCTCAGTTCCGTCTCGTTCTCAATCTTCCATACTTGTCAAACTTCGATCAGCCCTGGGATGATGCATGGATAAGAAGGGATATAAGATTCAATTCTGAGAGAGTGTTCAACATAGCCTTCAAATCTATACGGCAGGCTGGGGCAAACATGTCTTTCGAGAGCCAGTACGGATGGATAAACGAAAAGACTAGTTACCTCGAATCGATACTCGAAATAGATACTATACTACAGCAGCTCAAGAATACACGGTTAACTACGCTTCCTACCATGGACGAGCTTTCAAAGGCGTATGCAGAAATCAACCTGGACATTCCCGATGATATGCGGGTAGCTGCTGCTCGTGCTAGAGATTAGACGGGGTGTTGAGTCACAAGTGCTCTATGTGAAAGACAACAGCGTAGGCGAACGGCCAACAAGGCGGGAAGTATATCAAGGTCCTTACAGAGACTGATTTGTATGTTCAAGCTGAAGACTTAAAACTCTCTATCGTTGATGGCCTACTCTAGACGGACGTGGATGAAATTCAAGTCGATTTCCTTCGTACAAGCTATAGCAATAAATTCTATACCTTCATCGACCACAAAATAATCTCACACGTAGTCTGATGAAATGGAATATTTATGCGAAGCACGGGCTTTATACCAAGGCTCTACAGTTGCTATGTCGGCACGCTTGATAGGTAGGTAGACAGACCAAATAATGAGCTTATTTTAGAAAGCACTCAGTTTATACCTACTGCTTCATAACGGGCAGGTACTTACTCAAGTAGATAAACACAATGAACAATGGTTCACCGATGCCGTTTAGACAACGTGGATAAAGCTCTGGAACGACCTATAATGCCAAAAGACGTTTTGAAAGACCAACCAAACAACAATATTATTCGAAAACCCGATCATCTTTATGATTAAAATATAGATGGCTTTATGTTCTTTATTCTATTGGCAAATATCCTCCAATCGTATTCCAAGGTAAGGTATCTACATTAGTAAACCACGAGTAACAATGGCTTTCCAGTATACACCAAGTTTTCTTGCAAACCTATCTCCCCAAGACCGCGAAGAGGCAGAGCAGGCCCAGTTGGCAGATCAAATATCGACGTACTTCACGCCGAACCCAAGACTCAAGTATGCCGGCGTGGCCGGTATGGGTACCCGTAAGCAGATTCCCATTTATTTATTCTCCCAATACCCACATATGTGTCTACCTCCTAACCTAGTAGGTACCATTTTACTAACTCCAACGGCTCTTAGATGGCGGCGCGCTCCTCTTCCGCGAATTCAACGAAGCAGGCGACTCCTCGCGAAGGATCATCGTGAAGTACTCGCTTACCGAGGAGGCAGACAACGACCTCCGAAACGAGAACGAGTGTTTGCAGCACTTGCGAGGCGCGGAACACATCGCCCAGCTGATCTATCTCAAGGAAACCGAGCTCAACGTCACGGGGACCGGGAAACGTCCTACTATTGCGCTTGAGTACATGGAGCACGGTGATGGCCACACGTTCCGGGACAAATTAGTTCTGGCAGGGATAACAGTAACGCCGAGTCGAATTCTGTGGTCTATCTTCTTTTGTTGTGAGTGCGGTTCTATACACTCCCCTCCCCCTTTTTAGTTTGTTTTCCTGTGAGCTAACCAGCTTCTCTCCCAACACTAGTGATACGGCAAACTGTCGCAATGGCTTACCCTCCGCAGGGCGGGCACAATGCCCCGATCCGCCCGGATAGGATTCCGACCGGGGGCGGCGTAGAAGACTTCGGCCTGACGCAGGGGTCGCCTCACCCCGGTAATATTGTATTCGGCGATTTATCCGCCCGCGGCGAGCACAATGCTGTGCCTATTGTCAAGGTATGTTGTGGCACCATAATCGTAAAAGATGAACTATTTAAACTGACTAATGTTATCGTAACAGTTGATCGACTTCGGACGTGGTGCAATCCAAGAGAATAAAGACCATGCTCACTTCATGAGGATACTCGGCGCTGCACAAGTAAGTTATTCAACCTCGTTCCTTAAGTCACGCGAACCTGTATTTGCTAACATACCTATCTTCAAGATGCTGATATGCTGTGCTCTGCCCACGATGCACTTTGACGACCTGCGCATCCGCGCCGACGGTACCGTCAATGGATACGTGACACAATGGGGTTTGAAACTACAAACGTACGCCCATGAGGTCTTTTTGGGGACGGAGAACATGGATGTTTTGCTGAGAGACATTGTAGCGGTATGTCTTAGCCCTACGTACTTCCCGGAATTGCAATATTTATTGAAAGTGTGTCTGGGCGGCATAAGAAGGAGGTTGGAACACTTCGACAACCCCAACTTCAGCGATGCTGATAGAGAAAGGGAGTCGGATGAAGCGATCAAGAAATTCATCCAAGAAACGCTCCTAGACGGAGATGTTAAAGATATCCCCCAAGATTTCTCACGACCAACAGTGAACCTCCAAATGGGAACTACCTTGCTAGGGCTATTTGCGAGCCAAAACAAGTCGTGGGCAGTGTACAACGAAAAAGGAAAACATCAACCAATAGGGGATGTATTTCCAACTGAAGATGACGTTGATTAGGATATCTTTTAAATGAGTCGGTGCAGGCATAGAGAGCTTATAATTACCAATTCATGCTGTCTTTAAGATAAATTATTCCTGTACCTTAAAGATATCTGTATAGTAAATAATAGAATGTTAATCGGGTTATGTTATAGGATTAATAACACGTATTAGCCGTAGTAATGTTGGAACATGTGGCTGTCCACTGTCCTTTGTTTAACTCGAGTACTCAATCGTCTACTCGAACAACCGTGAAGCAATTGAAAGAAGGTAAGGTACATACCTTTATTGTCACATGCCATTGACATACAGGTAAGCAGCGATAACACTAACCGTGGAACTGGAATGGAGCTATTCCGACTTGTGGCTTGTAGATGAGTGGGCGCCGACTAGCACGACGTTGGCTCTATCGGTATTCGGTAAGTATGCTAGTTCCAAACGGGTCATATTCTCCGCTGTTGACATTCTATACAGCGAATCGGGGTTTCCGCCGGCAGCCGCCCTCGTGGCTACGGGCTTGTCTATTCCTCACAGTTAACTACTGCGAAGTGAGCGGCTAATATGTGTTATTATCAGCCCATCTAAGACTTGATGGCGCACGGTTCCACGTGGATATAGCACGAGGCCTCAGCCGCCACCGTTGATTTGGAGAGGTGATTGGGAGTAAGAGAAATGAATCGGTTCGCCGCCTGTATTAGTGGCAGATGAACCGTGGATAGCACTTGGGGTAAAGGCACTCTAGACAAGGAGCCATTAGTCCGAGGGGGGATTATGATGCAAGCTCTTGATAGAGAGAAAAGCACGAGTTAGCCAAAATGTAGTAGAAGTATAAGTCAGGTTGTGTCAACTTAGGAGCGGAAACTCCGCGGTCACAAGACTCCAAGTAGAAAAAGAACTAAAGAGTTGTTTGGTGGGTGGTGGGCGGTTATCGGAGGAGAGATTCCGGGGGGAAGGTGGCTGGTGTGAACGAATATGGTGTCGAGATACTGGCCAAGAATTTTTCATATCACGTTGATGTGAGTTTAGAGTTTGTGGTTGCAGAGAAGCGAGAGGGCAAAGCTTGTCGAAAAAGCTTGGACGAACCCTTAAACTTTATACTGCCAGGTATTCATGAGGACTATTTATAGGATCCGCAACGTACAGATCGGGAAATAATTCGGTATTCTATTGATTCATGTTCAGCCCAGTACATGAGTCAATTATTACATTACCTAACGCTAAGGGGCTCTTCAAGCTCTAGCTACGTGACCCCCTACTCATTGATTCCGTAGTGTAGGTATGATATAGTATTTGCGGGTTTCACGATCTATATGCTGGAGAAGCTGGGGAAAACAAACGGAGAAAATAGACGGAGACCGAAACAAGAGCTCGAAATATTGCGTTGAAATATCATAATCATGAGGATATTCCGGAGAATGGTCCGAAAAGCCAAATGCGTGGTTCTAATGAAAAGTACCAAGCTGGAGTTCCTGTATACCAAAGGATGACCCTTGGGCCCTCCAGGGGAATCCTGCAGTCCTTTTCGTCACATCACCAAAAGAGAAACTTCCCTGCATCAGCTAGTAGCTTAGTGAAAAGTTCGTCGGATTTCTAGAAAGATAGTGAGCTTGGCTGATACACCAAAAACTAGTCACGATATGTTACGTGGGTTCCAGCGTGACACACTAAAGAAAACTTGGTTATCGTCCTACTATGGCACTAGAATAGACAAAGTTTACTTGCCTAAACTACCTACTAAACCACATAGGATGTAACAGTTTATCAAGCTTTCTTGGCAGTTCAAGCAAATCCCGTCGAAGGTGAGAATCTAAAGACAAAGTTAAGTTGACCAGGAATGGTGATGTTGTAGGCTTCTTTCTGTCTTGCCCCTAAGCTCAGAGACTCGATGCTAAAACGAGAGAAGGGTATCGAAGGATCTAGCAACGTATCGTCATGGGGGGAAAGATCGATATCCATTCTCTCTATTATCCAGATCGAGCCGTACCAGGCAAAGGGCAGCCACTCAAAAATCCTCCTGGCCCTACATCCATATTTAAGCGTGAAATGAAGCTTCATTCCTATACGTGGATCAGCTCAAGCTGAAGAAAGGTATGTAGGTCTGGGATGGGTGTGGATGGTAATCCTAGAAAGTACATAGTAAATTTGCATGGATAGGAAAGAGTACGAAAGGAATGGCATCGATATGCTTGTCAGTCTTGTACGTCTTGTACTGATCTGCACTAGACCTAGCCTCGCATAAGCTGCCGAGTAGACCAACGCCGGCCATGGAGTAGCGAAACTCTATTCGATCCTAAGATGGAAGCTTAGCCTTAGAGGGAAGCATGTCGTCAACGGCCTGTAACGAGGACGTTGTCACAATGCGGCCTTTACAAGGCAGTGTAGGAAACAGCGTGATTTGCTAGAGGGAACCTAAACTTACATTCTTCTAGGGGTCGCGGTCCACGTATATGTACCAATAGCCATCCTTTTTACCTATATGTACGCTGTCCCGGATCATATTCTCCTAATAGATCTAGACCTTTGACGTCCAAACTCTCTCGGGTCAAACCTTCGAAGAGGTCATCTACTCTCCGACAGGTAACCTCCTAACGATTGTCTAGTCACAGCGGGAGCTAGTAACGGCGGATCAATGGAACGATTACGTTCCCCAGCACCCTTGCTAGGTCAATATTGATGTCGAGAGGTCCCGCTTAAAGCTGCGCACTTTTGTGAAACGACTAACGATCGAACCGGTCTGTTAGAGGTATGGGTCTGTATATATGGACTGTCTGCTGCAGATGGTCTTGGAGATGTGCCTGTTGATTGCCATGTAAGGTAACTGTCCTGTCTCGGCTGCGTCAGAGCCAAGAAATATCTTATACCGATTTCGCGTTGAGATGTTTTGAAGCTATCGGGAATTGAAAAGTGCTAGCATTAGCTCAAAAGTCTTGGAGGAGCATGATCGGATGACTTTGCTGCTAGAATATCTAGTATATGGTCGGTGAGCTTGGCGATATGTAAGGCTATGGACGTATAGAGAAGATTAACTAAAGTTAGGCGATCATTGGTGGAATTGGTGGGTGAGCTCGAGTCTTTCTTAAGGGCAGCAAGGGATGAGCTCTCTCTTATGGGCCTGTCAATAGATAGTAGAGCTTCCGGTACCCATTCCGGATCGACGACGCTAAAGGGAGCACGAGGTGTGTGGAGTGACAAGAAATGTCTGGGGTAGATCCTTGCTTAGGCACTTGTACCGGTTATGTACAATCATAGTAGAAGAGGCCCTCTTCTACGGGGGAGATGTTCGGCGTTTCATTCAGAGGAACACGCGTACGCGACTCCACAGGCACTTTGATCGAGAGAGCTCAGCTAACTTTGAGTTTTATAAACACGTGCTGCCGATCAATTATTGGCCATATTGTGTACGATGATCTCATGACCTCACTCCCGGCCGAAAGAACAAGGCATGGTTACGGAAGAATTTTCGAACGGCTACATGTGTATGGTAGGTCTTGAGGTAATTAGTCGAAGGGTAGCTACAGCTGGGTTGACGATGCTATCCCACCATCAGTTCGCAGCCGATCTTCGGGATGATTATTTAAATGCGCATCGTCAACTATATCATCTCCTGACAATACCCAACGTACCACTTAGACGTCAACGCGGGAACGGATTCAAGATATCTCCTCCATCTGAATGGGATTTCTTCGACCTAGGGCTTGAAAGGCCGCACACTTAGTGCTGTGTTGGGACAGACACGCGGATGATCCGTTTGGTAGTTGTCATTAGCTATTCTTTGGTGTGTCTGAAGCGTCAAATAGTGTCTTGGTGTTGTTCGCAGTATTGCCATAATTGGATGGTGAAGCGAAACTAATGTTAAGTGCTGACCTATATGTTAGCAGCCAAGTGAAGTCTACTCTTAACTGATCTCTTCGAAAGGATGCTAGATATCATAGAATGTCTCCTTAATCCTGAAGATGAGCTTAACTGAAGGTTTAGGTTCAGATCACCGTATCTCATCTACGCGGGGTCATCGGATTACCTGTCCCTAGGTACCTAGGTAGTTAACATAGATTGGCCGTTGGCTATAGCAACCATGTAGTCTGCGATTGACACTCTCATTTGCTGGGTGTGTTTAGATTTCTCTATAGGCCCTAGAATGTTCCGTGACGATTGACTTTACCTTTGTTCACCAACCGTGACGATACCCAAACTGGCGAGGCTATTGAGTTAAAATCTCGATACGCAGTTAAGCAGTCCTCAATTTAGATTAGGGCTTACGCGCCCATCTCCTACATTAGGTATGCATTAACTCCAACTACACCAACGGGATGATGCGATATAGTGGATGAGACCCGCCAAACAAGTCGTCGACATCGAGTCTAATCTCGATGGCATTCCCATTCTGGAGGGGGTATAATTGCGTATAATTCAGAATATTCTAGTACTCATCCTAGATAAAACAAGGATCTTTACGACAGCACAAACTTCAAGAATAAGTTAACTTAATTTCATTGCTGGAATGTTCCCGATTAATTAGGAATCCCTCTTTCGTGATAGAAGCTAGAGGAGTAAGATGCGATCGGATAGATTTACGCTACCCCGGATCTCCAGCTTTTTGCACCAGATATGGTAAAAGATAAGGCTCTATGTCGTACCCATTACGGAGAAGATCAGGCACGACTTAATAGATCAATGATACGCGAAATGCATCAAGAGTAGGCAGCAATTATGTTACAATTCACAGTGTCATAGAATAACGAATGAATAGGTACCTATGTATCGAGATGGAGAAGCGAAGCTATTCGTGTATTACAAGTAGATCTAATTACAAATATGTACCAGCATATATATATATCAACTCTATTGCTAAAATGCCATATGCTTATTTCATACCGGTCATATCTCATCCGCCCATTGCCATGTATGGTGCTGCTCATGTTGCATAGGAAAGAAACCTATGGCGAATGCCTCTCAACGTTTACGAGGCCCGCCAAATCTGGATATCGTTTTATAAAACCTTCGCCCATAACCCAGTTCTCTAGCGCCCATATGTGCTCTTCAAAATCCTTGCTTATATACACCGCGCCTGTAGAATGGTCCGGAAGC
Source organism: Hypoxylon sp. EC38 (assembly GCA_002120335.1). Classification (NCBI taxonomy): domain Eukaryota; kingdom Fungi; phylum Ascomycota; class Sordariomycetes; order Xylariales; family Hypoxylaceae; genus Hypoxylon; species Hypoxylon sp. EC38. The sequence goes on along the minus strand of KZ111235.1, from coordinate 2,483,575 downwards.
AACACGCCGGTAATGCCGCCGTTCCAATTCTGTATTCGTAAATTTTCACCGTATATGCGGCGGAATTCTTCATTTGCGTAGATCTCCTGCCGTCTAGTAACAGCATCGCGTAGGGTGGGCCAGAAGAGTAGATCGATCCACTGGGGGTGTAGAATCGTCTTCTGGCTTGGCTGAGGGGTGAGTATTCCCCCTAGCCTGTGGTAAGTTTCTTTTGTAGGCTGTATGAGCCACGCAACAAGTCCCTGTAGAAGTAGGAAGCTGCCCACTCGCTCGAGTGCTCCGTTGAGATGGTCGCAGTCGAACAGTGCTGCAGCTAGGTCTAATAGGGGATGCGAAAGCGACTTTGGGACTTCCGATGGCAAATCTTGCGTCTGATTCTGTTCTAGCCCAAGGGCGGATAATACTCTCGTAGACTTTCTCAGAAGCGGCTTGGCATTCGGGCGCGCTGGACCGAAAATGACCTCGGTGTGAGTTCTTCCACGTGTCGTATTCACCAAGCGCCGACAGTCCTCGATATACTCTATTAAGAGTGCATCATTACGACACGACGGATGAGAGGTCAGAACGTACATCTCCCAATCTGAGGAATCTGCGGGGCGCTGTGGTTTAGTGCTGCGGCCGTCGCTGGTGGTTGGTAGTGCTGCATGGGGTATGTGTTCCAGGGTTGAAAATTGTAAGTTGGGGTCATAGGCACGATGCTGAGCTGTGGACATCCAAAGTCTAGGGGTTTCTAGTTAGAATCTCAGTATGACCTCGAATTCCAGATCGCAGAAACTTACCAGACTTGACTTCGTCAAAGGCGCCCTCGCCGCTAACGCAAGACACGGTAGGGGAGCGCGTTTGGGGCGGCACGCTGGACGGTTCGAAGACAGCAGATGGCGCACTTGTGGGAATGTAATTACTTCCCGCGAAGTCGTCCGTACCAACTGAGGAGGTAGGGCTGGAAGCCGTAGACGAGAGTGAGCACGGAATACCAGCCGCCCAAGGCTCTGTAGCATCAGATAGGCTGTTATAAGCAATATTCTGCATCATAGGATAACTAGATGCAGAATGGCTAAAAGAATGCGGCCGGACAGGACTAGAGCTGTTCAATGCTGTAGAACTGTTAGATTATCTGGATGAAAGCCGTGGACTAGGGTGAGGTGCAAAACGTACCAGATTGGAACTGCTCACTCGCGTCCGCAGCACGTATCCCCGTGCTTTTTCTAAGCTGGTGCAGCTCATCTTCTAGAGCTTTGTTTCTTCGAAGCAGAGCTTGGATAGTTTGGTCCCGATGATGCTGGCTGCGAAGTTCCTCGATCTCCCTCTCGAGGTTTTCAATGTGCTCTTTGGTCCGTGCTCGAATCGCCCTTTGAGCTTCACGGTCGTTGGCACGCTTTCGAGCGAGCTGTGAAGGCGTAAGAGTAGATACGCTTCTGGTGCCTACATGGTTTCGAGTTAGCTTTAGCAAGCTCGAGTGGAAAGGTGAGGAAGATAGACCATACCCTTACGCTTCCCAGTCTTTGTGGTTTCCGTCGTAGAGTCCATAGTGTGCGACATGATTGGGGTTGACCTAGACCAAGGCGTGGTTCTCGAAGCACGATAATACTTTAGACAGACGATGGGCATAAGTATGAATGAGACCACAATATGACATGGAACAAAAAACGTGCCTGTTTGACTCGTGGTCAACTCAATTCTACGACTGCAGAAATCAGGATCAAATTTTTGTTGACATAATGGGGGGAAGTTCTATAATATAGGCAAAGCAACCAACCCGTTGGATGAGGCTACTGTTGGTATGCAACCGACATGTCATAGAATCAGACTACAAACGACGCCGCTAGTCTATATCCATCTCGAAGGGTCTCGATACACAAGGTGGTGATGAAGGGATCTCCCTGGTAGTCCCGGAAGAAAAGCTACAGATGGGTTATGGGAATCTAGTGCAAAGGTAGATGATCAGTATCCCTCCAATTCACTCACAGAGAAACAGTTAGGATGGGTGTGTTGGCTGGGTGGCGCTATGTATCATAGTCGAGTTTTCGGAAGACGTCCCCGCATATGCTCCCGTCGCTCTACATAGAAGTACATATGTATGTACTCTCCCATCGACGGGCCTAAACGTTAAGCTCCACTAGCAGTTGGACAGGCCGACCTTGACATTTCCCAACCTGGTTCGCAGGTGATATCGATGCCGGGGCTCTGTCTCCATGGTGTGTAAATGAATAGCGTTGGGAGCAGGGTTGGAGGTCTTAAATAAACTTTACACTACGCCACTAGATGTAGACCAAGCTATAGGTATTACTCCATCGAAAGCTGTCGACGAGAAATCTCCGATAACGTATGTTACGAGGTTTGATGAGAAGAACGCGCTAAGCCCCGGGAATTGCCGCTGAATTCCCTTTTACGGTTGATGGGAAAACGTGTGAACTACAAATTGAGAAAGGTATGTCAAGAGGCGAATTTGACGAATTTTAGGAAGACGGAAGCGGTCCACGTTGCTGAGTGTTCCTAGATGCTAGTGTCTGGTGATTTAGATCTCACGGTAAAGAAAAAGGAATATATCGTCGTGTGATAACGCCTGATTTCGTCCCAAGTAACAGAAAAGGCAATGATAATCAAGAAAACTGTCCTATGCTATCAAGTTAGACGAGTCATTGTTCTCTCTACGCGGTGCCAGATAGGTCTTTTATAATGATGCTTCTAGGAGTTCGAGGGATATTCGCTTCTGCTATACTCTTCACACAGGGGAAGCCGTGAACGATTATGCGTTTGGCAGGTATCTCGATAGACCCTGTGGTGATGATTGCTTATCGTACGTGGAAGCGCACTCTTGTCAAGTCCCCGTCACATAAGATAAGTCATGTTCTGTCCGTAAGGGTTGCCGCTTCGATTCGGTGGACGACTCCGGAGCCTCCAAACAAACTGTAGTCGGAGCGGCATCCCGGAGAGTATCTCCGGGAGAGGCGAGATTACCTAGTAGAATCGAAAGCAGAAGGAGAACAGGACTGAAACTCCGAAGACAAAACTTTAAGACATTCTCGAAATGGAAGTCTGAAAGCATGTTTCATAGTCTAGCCGCTATTGAGCATACTGTTACCGGCGTGTCCTTGTCGATTCGGGGTTATATCCAGCAGCGCGGCCTCCTTCAACCACAGTCACGTGGTTCTGAGACGGTGGGAATTGTGAGTTTCTAGCAGTATTCTAGCAATGTTCTAGCATATGCTAGGAATCTCCATGGATGGAAGATCGACTTGATGTCAAGAGTGGTATTGGGGGACCCCAGCAATAATGTAGCACCATCTAAACTCTGTTTTTATGGTTATGAGAATAGCTCAATTAGTGGATCGAGATCCTCAAGCCAGTTGGTTGTGAAAATCGGGCTATCTTGCATCGTTGGTCAACTAATCCCACTCTAGTTTCGGCCGTTTCAGGGAGGTTTTAGCAGACAATGAAGTAGGGTACCGCATCCACCTCTACATCTCCCGCATGGTTGAGGTATTCGTGAATGAAGTAATATGGGATTTGATTGACGGTAGATACGGGTACTGGCTTGACAGACGTTGCGGAATTCCAAGTTCTCTGCTTTATGCCAACTAAGAGGCGACATCTTTGATCCACTATCCGCTCAAAAGATATCGATGAACTGGATATCATGCAATTTCGGGATTGACATCTTTCACTGCTGACACGAGTTCTTCCATGCTGCCGACTTCAGTAGGCCCAGACATGCCAGATGGAGGTAAAGCCCAGTCGGGAAGGGGACTGACGTAGCTCCAATCACCACCCGCATCCTCATATCGAAGGCTATGCAGCCACAGCGTGAGTTCTTGCAATCCAGGGTCCGTGTATAACGGCGTCTCACAGATTTCACAGAGCTCGCCGGACATCTTCTCTGCCTTCCTTTTATAATATTCGTTAACCATCTCGTCATGGTAAGCGACAGCATCTGCAACTTCTTCTTTTCCCATACGGTTGAGCCGCGTAATGATATCTTCATCCGTGTTCTCAAGTGCCTCAGGATCATTGTATCCAAGGTTAGCACCCCAAACCCTTTGGTTGGCATAGATGGGGTCATTTTGGATGGGATGCCCCAAATGTTGAAGATGAACCCGGATTTGATGAGTCCTGCCGGTGACTGGAAGGCATCGTACAATCGAATAACCCTCTTTGCGTAACCACGGCTTACCCTTCACCTCAGTGCCACCTTCTATCTCGGGGGCATCCTTGTTATCTTCTAGTCTCTGGGTATTTCGTGGGGGGTAATATGCAAGTTTTTTGAAGACTGTTCGAGCTGTTTTGCCAGTTGCGCGTACTCGATTCAGCCCTAGCTTAGGAGATATTTGAAGCAAGGGCTGATTGCAAACCACTTCCTCGTCAGGAAAGTTACCAATTACTCTAGCAATATACTCTTTTCGGACACTTCTCTGCTTTATTTGTACGCCGAGGCAATCCGCGGCCTTTGGATGTTTGGCAACGAACATTATACCGCTGGTCAGCCTATCTAGTCTGTTGCAAGTGTAGGCGATCCACTCTGGCCCCCTCTCAGCTTTCATAATTTCAATAACAGAGTTGAAATTGTATCTTCCTGCAGGATGCACCGGTATACCAGAGGGCTTGTTTATCACAATCATGTCGTCATCCTCGTGGAGAATTCCTATTGGGTCCGCCGTGACAGGGGGCTCATGTCGATGTATTGTATGCGATACCAGCTCCCCATTCTTAAGAATATGGTCTGGGCTAGTGGGTTTACTGTTGACGCGTATTTGACCTGTTTCCATGGCATTCTTGTAGTATGCCAATGGACGGTCTCTGAACTCGCTTTCAAACACGTCTATTAGAGTTCTGCCTCTCCACCGCTCTTTGCACCAAGTCTTGTACGTGAAATGGTATGGAGCGACGCGTCGCAAACCATTCTCGAAGTAATATGGTGGTGGCCAAGCTGTGACGGGCGATTTGGCTAAATCAACAGTCGAAGTTTCCTTCTCGTTTTGAGTTTCTGGCTCTTTGATAGACAATGCTTCTATGTCCGGCGCGACGTCTGCGGCAGATGCCGTTGTCGTAGAGCTTGGCGCTCCTGGAATCTGACTCATGACAGGCCGAAGAAGCTTTCTTGCCCGACTAAGTAGGAGCTGGTTCCTTGATCAAGCCCTGCCAATGCCGAGTATTTCAGGTATGAAAAGTTAGATTTGCCGGAAGAGATAGATTCACATTCCACTCTCTAGTCATACAACCTTTTTATTCTATAGACTAATCGCTGGTTGCGGAGTCTAAGAATGCTTGAAATTGCAGGTGAGAAGAAGTTGGCGGTGAGATTTGGCAGTATTGAGGGGAGCACTAGCACGGACCGACTAGCTTCCGAAAATATGTATGCTTATATAATCAAATACCTACATGTAAGGTTGCAACTCGTACCGATGAAATTGAACCTCGGCTCCTGAGATCTTTCCCGATATCTTACCCCTAGCCTCCCTGTTATTTATTCCTCAATTATCGTAAACCATGGCGTCAAGCAAGGAGTTGAAGGACAGGAGTCGAAGAGACTATCCTTTTATGCTTGAATATCGAACACGATGGTGGGCCGTCTCCTAAGTTGACGATGTTGATGTACCTCGAGTGTCTGACAGACGCCATTAGGAACGACAATGACATGTATGATCACTTAAACAACTCAGTCTACAACTTTCTGTTCGTTACCCTGATGGCTCTCGGGAATCTTTGCTTAAAACTAAACTCTCGTTAGTTTCGATTCTGTGGTTAATGCTTACTTAATTGACTATTGTGGTCTACATCCACCCACGTCAGCGCAACATCCTCTAATGGCTCAGACGCATTGCAATTACTTTTCACCCATTTCATACCCTAAAGTTGCCGAGCTCTGCCTCCGGGTAAATAAACTGGGGAAATCTAGCGCTGTCTACGAAGTTGCCTTATTTGAGAAAGATGTCGAGCAAGTAAAAGCTGTCGGTGAATTTGTTCATGTCTTCGTGGATCGTACGACTCAACGACCAAATGCCAACGGGATGAATTCTCAACTACGACAGGGGCTAGAGAAGCTGGTTGTGGGGCCATCCTCTAGTAAATTATAGCAACATCCGCTACACGAAATGCTGATACTCCAGCTTCTGACGCGCCCCATCCTGATCGCCGCTCGTTAGCATCTTCTCCATTAGCTCCAGATCTCCAAGTGCCAGCTCCGGAGTCTGATTCGGGTTAGGGCTTCCCGATAGAATAGACTCGGCCCAAGCGTGGACTTCTTCCTTGACTCCACTGCTCTTTTCGAACACCTTTTCCTCTGTTACGGCGTCTTTTCCAATGCCTCGGATCGTAACTACCTTAGCTCCCTCGGCCTTGACAACACCCTGCTCACATTCAATGTGAAAATCAAAGGCATCCATCTTCGACCCCACGGAGGTGATATATGAGCCCACCGCCCCAGATTTGGTCTTCAGCACTGCGTTTATTGTGTCCACAGGAGGCAAATGGCTCGACACCAATGAAGTCTGAGCTATTAGGCTTTCAACTGCGTTTTCCTTTCCTAGGAGCTTTCTCAAAGCAGCCGTGAAGTGCACACCACCGTCAAGTAGGAAACCACCCTGATATTGGGGTACCGTTCTCCAGGGCGTGTTGTAGTACCTGTTGCTCTTCTCCATCATTGAATTCATCCTCACGACGAATTCAGTCACTTTTCCAAGCTTCTTAACTTCCTCAGCACCGTAAGCCCAGCCTTGAAGGAAGCGAAAGTTCTCCGCAATGGCTAGAGACGCGTTAGTCTCAGCGGAGACTCTCTTGTAATATTCGATGAGCTTGACGGCAGAGGCAATATCCTTGGCGATTGGCTTCTCTGCGAGAACATGCTTGCCGGCCGCCAATGCCTTCTCGATATAGGTAGGCTGGTCAACAATTGGCAAGGCAAGAATCACTCCGATTATATCATCGCGCTTGAGGATATCTTCGTAAGATTTGCCATCTCCGGAATCTGATGAGTACAGAGCCACGGGAGCAGCTTCACCCGGGATTAGCTTCGCGGCTTCTTGCGCAGTCTTGAGGGACCGAGACCAGATCGCCTTGATAGAAAGTAGGGGAGACGCCAGAGCAGCGGGCTGATCACATGTTAGCTAGTGTATCGCTCAATACTCTAGATCTTATCGAGATAGTCTCCTTAGATGTCATTCTACATGACGCCAGTCCTCTAGCGAGTGCCTTAAATGAGGAGATCGCGGATATCTCCAGGAGTACTTACTATATGCTGCTCCTTGACGAAGATCCCTCCACCAATGATCGCTATTCCCACAGGGTCCATATTTTCTAAAGGTGTCGAGCTCACGAGGAAGCTGGGGAGATATCAGCTGTGCGAAATTGGATTTTGACAGCAAATACAATAAGAAAAAAAGCCTCAACTAGTGTGCTTCTTTAGCATGAGCTTCATTTTAAGTGCGAAATAGTGCCCTGATTTCTATAAGTCTCCGCCCCCATCGGAATCACCATTCCCGGCAAGATTAGCCCCGCTATGTATGAGATTAGCCCCCTCGCATTTGGGGGCGCTATAATACGACGTCATCGGGATGGCCGCATACGACCCAACATCCAATACCACACATCGATTAGTAATATAACAACTTCCAATATTGAGGCATAGTTCTATCTATAATGAACACTAATACCATAGATAGCAGCACCGTTAGTGTTGTCGATGGCGTAAGACTAAGTTAGTAGCATAGATAAACAGTCTCTAGTTCCGCGGGATTATCGAACAGACCTGTCACAACCATGGAGAGCGAACGATGGCCTCGGTCCAGACATAAAACTACTCAGTCTAAAAACATCACAAGCCAGGTTCGTAGATAACGATGCCGATTATGGCTAGAACCTAACTAATGCTCTCGTAGACAATACTATAATAGAGCCCATACGATATTCCACATAGGCATTATTCTTCCTCGCGTCCTCAAAGAATTGAAGATAGCGATGAAAAAAAATTGGTTAGTGTCTCTGGAGGTAGTGTAATACCAGAGACACAAGGCGACTTTTGGCCTTTAGGAACAAAAAATTAGGGTTTTAAGAACTTATCTCTACCAATCTGCGACAGTGCCGGAGGATGAAAAAAACAAAAGCCTACCAGCACTTATGCAAAATAGCATGAGAGAAATGTTCAAAACACTTTTCCAACTCGTCGATCACACCCAGGGCAGACAAGCTAGCGAAAGACCCGGGCGTCACTAGCCCGCTGTCACGTTCACCCCCGCTCTAGTACCGCAGGGTCAGTTTTGTGATGCCGCCTCGACACGCCGGGAGAGCCGTCCTTACAACGAGGCCGAGGCCGAGCTCGTGCTAGGCTACCGGCACGCCGATGCGACACCACGGCCCAGAGTGCAATGCGTCGTAATACCATTCGGGTGGTATTACAATACCAGTCGGGGGTGCGTACCAACCGATGCGCAAAATGGCAATCGCGTCCCCACCGAGTGTCAGTGTTGAAGCTGATCACCGGATATCCTCACAGAACTGAAAAGGAAAAAAAAAGGGGGTAGTTCGTGGAGGATGGTTCAAACGATTTGCCACCCAGATGGGACCCGCCACTCCGTGGCTTTCAGGGGCAGCTTCTCCATGTTTGTGCCGTAACGCGGCGGATAACGAACGACCTTTGAGGTACCTGTGGCGCAACCGGAGGTGTGACCGACGGTTGGGTTCGGGCACATTTCCATGCGCACGAGACAATACCCAGGGCCTCGTGTACCATCCCAATCCAAATATGCACAGCCAAGTATAGTATAGGGGAGCGGAGTCGATAGGGCGAGGAAGGTAGGTCGGTCGGTCGATCGGTCGAGGGAGAAAGAGGGTCGGTCGAAATCGAGGAGGGAGGTGGTGGAGGGAGTCTAAAACTTACTACTTTGCAAATTAGACAGCTGATAAACATGAGATGGAATAACGAAACACGAACTTCGCGCAAAGGTAAACAAAACATTAGTCGCGTGGGGCCAAGTTGATGTTAGCCTGGAAGGAGTTGTAAGCATTTAATCTTGTTCGAAATATGGAGTGCTAAGGGGATTATGGTATTCAGGAGTTAGGGGTAAGTTAAGAAGAGGATGAAGTGTAACCTACTCAGCGTCGGGAGTCCTGCACGAGGACAGCAAGTTGGCAACACGGGAGAATTGATGTTAGCTAATGTAATCATCAATTCTCGCGAGCCTAAAGGAATAAGTGATTGGTGAATTGAAGTAAGGACAAACAGTGTCGATGAGAAAACATGGTAGAAATGAGAGTTGGACACTGAAGAAGTGGTGAAATGATTTGCGAGAGGAAGAGGGAGATGGAAAATTGGTGGGGGAGAAAGGGAAAAGAGGGACGTTGAGATATGGAAGGGCAAAGTAGGGTTGGTATGTTTGGAAGTTGATGTTGTCACGAAACGCGTTGTTATGACATACATCAAAAAGGGGAGAAGAGGAAGGGGGTTAGTCTGCCCCTGAAAATGGCATAGAACAACGCGTAAATCGCGTTTACAATCGCGACTAAGCACATGAATATTAGAAAGATTTGGGCTTGATACGTACTTGGGTCAAGTTCAATTGGAGGGTGCCAGGACAAAAGCAATGGCTGTACACATTAGCCAATGCGGTCAGTAGAGTTCGCCAAAATAAGACCAGTATGTATGCGATGGAGATAGTAGTGCTTACCTATGAGTGTTGGATATCCCGCCTCAGTAGGACCCAGATACGGGTGTGAAATACGTACATGAAGGATAAAGAAAGGAAGGAAGGTTTGGAATGAGTTGAGCGTGGAGTGAGTTGAATATGGAAGAGTGCCAAGTACGGAGAAGAGTTAAATGCAGAGAATTAGGCCTGGTAGGAAGTTAGGAGCGGAGAATTGGATGTGAAGGAGTGTTAGACATAGAAGAATGTTGAATATGGGATAGAGTTGGGTGTGGATGGTCAGCCTTATTTATATAAGATAGCTAGGAGGCTGATTATGAAGAGTGATTAATCCACCGACCACATTAAGACGCGGACAGTGTACACTTTCCTATCTCGTAGGTAACCCGATGCGTTGGACAACAAAACATGAGTCAATCTACATCAATTATTATGGCTCATCATGATCAAATCTATAGTTGTTATCGGTACAAGGCAATGAGAAGTAGTACATCCAACCGAAGGTGGGAACTTATTGGCACTGGTATAGCTAGAAGTCCACGCATATAAGAGTGGCTACGTTTACGCTTCCCTCGTTTCCCAGTATTTACAAGAACCATTTTGCACTTCACTATGGTAATCCTAGGTGTGCCTCTATATATATTACTCATACCCAGGCATCTTGTGGAGGTCGGCAGTGGTACCCGGAATAGGGGTTCCTCGCTATGTATACGGGAGCACTCCTTAATATAACACGTAGAAACCAATCGAAAGATTACTCTTATCCTTCGAGCTTTATATATAGTAGTTGGATTATTTGAATCTCCGTAAAAACTACTAGTAGAGACGTTCAAATGTTGTTACCAATTATCAAGAGTCCAATTAACTCCACAGCCCCTTTAGAAAAAGTGAAAAGGGGGGGGAAGAGAAAGGGGGGGTTGGCGTTTCTAGGATGAATCTATCATCGGGACAGCGTTACTATCATAGATTGCTAGTCATAGAAGGTCAGTAATCTTAGCAATACACGGGTGCTAATGTAATGGGCTCAATGTTATATCGCTGCCATTCGATAGGGATCACCATTGCTTAGGTCATCATAATTCGTTGTCTTGAGAACAAATCACGATATTTTTTTTTCTTCGAGCAATAGATATACGAGATGTTCAATTAGGCTAAGACATTGATATTCGTCGACTTATCTTCCGTCTCCGTAGATGGTAATGATTCGGTACATCCTCACCGTATTGCTTAAAGATGTCCTCCATGGCCCCGGGAAATCTCCCAGTGATCATAATGATGATAGACGTAAACTTCTGAGAGTCCGGGTGGAGGTACTGACAACAGAGACCTACTCTCGCGGTGGTTAGATGCTGTTTGATTGACTAAGAACTACTTGTCACACCTCCGAAGATCAAAAGCAGCGACGAGACTGCCGGCAATGTTATCGCGTGCGTCAAGTATGGAAGATGCGTAGAGCCCAATCAGAAGTAACCGTGTCAAGAAATAATTCTTGAAGAGGATCAGATCCCTCTAGAGAGTCTTCTATTAAAGATTGTCTGCTCGCTAGATTTACCAGACCTCCCTCTTTATTGGTATAATTGTTAATTTGTTGGTTACACGCCGCTAAGGTCCGTACACGAATCAGATTTCAGAAGCCCGACGCCCAGGGTGCTCGGCGCCGGTAGGGTTAATCCGAGAACGTTTTGCTGAACGCCATCATTATCGAAGACTTAAGCAATAATAGTTGAGACTATAAACATTCTATTCAGTAATCAAACGGCGAAATCAAATCGACCCTGATGGAACACATTTGCGGATGCTTCAAGAGGTTCAAGTCGGGCAAACAACCTAAAGAGCGGCAGGTCTACTCGTCACCACCGGTGCCATGGCTTCCAAATGAACGCCCCCGACCCCTCACAGCGATAGCGTCCTCGCCAGCGGCAACAGCAGATAGCGCGTTCTTCCAACGCTTGCCTGCTGAAATTCGACATTGCATTCTTGTCGAGGCATTCGGTGAACGTACACTTCATGTAGATTTACGACGCGAGTATCCGCTGAAGAAAGACGGCGGCATTGTCAATACGCGCCCCGAGCGCCATGCAAACGCCCAGCTGTTCCACCCATCGTTGCGCGACGAGACCCAACCGCGGGAATGGACCTGGTGGAGCTGCGTGTGCCACCGTCGCTCTCCAAGCAGTGATTTTCGACCACATCCCCCAGGCGTCGGATTGCGTTCCGAGGAACCAGCTCTCGATCGTTGTCGCGAGCCTTCAGGACTGCCACCGTACAGCTGCGAGCTTTATCCGGGCAATTTGCCAGATAAATGCTTCATCGGTGTAAGAGGCTGGCTCCTGGCCTGTAGACAGGCATATATCGAAGGCATCCATGTATTGTACTCGACGAACCGCTTCCACATCGCGAATATCGAATTCGCATATTCCCTTCCAGAGCTCCTGCCGCCGCAACATGTAGCTACCATCAGAGAAGTCGAATTATCATGCGATTTCGATGCTGCAAGTCATCCTGCAAGTCATGAGCCATTTCCTTGGTACACCCACGGGGCAAGTTATGATAAGTTCTGGCAAGGGGGTGGGCTCGCGTTGCTAGGGCGCCTACCACAAGTCTTCCCTAATCTAGGATATATGTACCTCTCCCTAGAAGATATTCTATGCACGCGGGACCCTCCGTGGCCCATTGGCGGGCGCGAGATGTATGAGGCTACGGAGGAGTTTCTACAAAGCATTGACGCCGTGATTAGGCGAATGTCGCGGCTCCAGGAGTGTCGCGTCGCCTTACCGTCGACATTGTACTCGACGCTCAAGCTCGTAGATAAGGGCCGAGATATCGACTGGCATCGCGGTAACCACTTCGAGCCCGAAACTATGTGGAGAAGTCTCCCGATCACTGATGAATCCACCGACCTTGCCGCCGGGCACCGACCCATCAGCGGGTATTGGATTGTTCATGGTCGTGAGGACGTAGACCCACCGCCAATGCCTGAAGTGGTTTGAGGGCTGCAGTATGATAGACATCATGAAGAGGTTGCGATAAAAGACATCAATAGAAAAAGGTGACCGACGAAGAACCATTGCTCTGTGCTCGCCGGAAACCGTCACCCCTTTTTCCTTATCACAGGTATCTACATATTATACAGCTTAGATCCAACATTTCGGCTAAATTTTGAAAGTTTGAGAAAGGAAATATCACACGTAAGGAGTTAGCCCTACGATGCTAGCATTAAACTCTCGTGCCCCGCGCTGTACAAGATCACTCGGGCTCGCTTTATTTCACGTCAGGCTTAACGATAATGGCACTGACGTGATCGAATGTCATAGCATCAGCGGCTGCTAACCGCTACCTGCTGTGCCGCAGCCGGAGGGTCGCATCCAGTTAGATGTTCGCTGGCGGACTACTATTTGATCTACCCCAGCGTGGCCGGCTGACGAGGCGGAGCTCGTAATTGAGACGAGGGAATTTGCTAGCGAGTTTAACGGCAACGAGTGTGGTATTGATGGGTTTGATGGCATTGATTTCAACAATCCAATGAACTGGGTTATTGAGGGCACGTGGAAGCGCAGCGAATAGGTACCCTGTCAACATCAAGCCAGATGAACTCCCCTAATCTGATCACGATATGCGTAGATGGCTTAACTGATGTATGGAAAGCGCTCGCCATCTGCTCCGACGTCAATTTCGTCCAAAATGTTTCTTCTCCTTGACCTACAAATCGAATGAGAAGGACATCAATCGCCAAGTAGAACCTCTTTGCGACGCTCCAAGGGTAACAAAGGCAACTATGTTCGAATGGTGAGAAACCAGTTTTCTGCGCGTGTAATTGGGCGGCGCGGACGCTGACAAGGACCCCAGCACACGGCCACATCTAGACTTAAAGCTGTGCCCCTGGAGCTGAAGCCCAAACTAGACGATACTAGGCATAGAAATGCTGGTGTAGCTGTTAAAATACACGATATTCGCCCTTTAAGAACCTCGCAGGTTTGCGCTTATTTGATTAATTAATTCCTCTTGAGTTTTACCGTGTCGCTCCGTACTAGCATAAAAATAAAGGGCAAAAAAAAAACCAGAGCAGTCACCAACAAGGAACAATAAGGAGTTTAGCCGAGATCAACTTCTAATCATCAACCATAATAAACGCGACTATAGCGACCACCGCAACCAAGATGAAGCCCCAAATACTAATACCAGCCACCCACTTCCTCCTCAGCGCGCACCACGTCCTCGCAGATGACCCTAACGCCGAAACCAACTACATAGCCTCAGTCTGCACACCCCCAGATGCCCCAGACCAATCCGACCCGGCGCCCTGCATCGACGTGCGCTACATCCGCATGGCGTGCGAGCCAAACGGCACATCGCCGCTAGCCCTAGACGCACACGCGCAGTGCATGTGCCACGGGAGCTACTTCGCCGAGTACATGGGGTGCGTATCATGTCTCCTCTTCCACGGTGCCATCTCCCAGCGCAACTACACCTACACCTCTCAGGTGCTGTCCAGCGCCAGCGACATGCTGTGCACGGGCACCCCGACGGCCGCCTTCGCCACGCTGCTGTCCGAGGTGCAGACCGGGGTCCCGGAGCCGACGACGGGTGATACGGTGCTGAGTGATAGGAAGAGCGGCGATGCGGCCGTGAGCTTGTATTATACGACGAGTGGCGCGCAGGGCCCTGGGTTTATTACGGGTAGTGCGACGGCGGCTACGGCGACGTCTGGGACCTTGGATTTAGGTATCCTGCCGCCGACGGCGGGGTCGACATCGAGTAATGGCGCGGCGCCGACGGGAGTGGCAGGGGGCGGAAGGGGAGCGCTTTTCGCGGCGGCTGTTGGTGGCGCGCTGGTAGCGGCCATATAGGAAAGGGGGGTCCATACCCTAGCTACTATGTAATGTATAATGAAGGCAATCTACCTAATACCTACATGTATTATCTGCCTAATCTATCTAATGTATACCTAATATTAGGAGAGTAAAGCAGTGACAGGACTTCATCTTGGCCAGCTGGGGATCTTACCTAAGAACGTGCTCAAGGTAATATATTTATACCCGGTCAACACCAAACCCACCTTGGCTAATGGCTAATGGCGCAATCTATATACCTGACTTAGGAGATATGGATATGGATATGGATATATTGGTGCAGTATTACTGTAACGACCAAGGCATCCTCAATCTACTAATCTACCAGTTTACCCTACCTTGATGGACAACCTTGCTGGCCAGCTTTCCTGTTTCGACCACCATCAGCCAATCACACCATTTCTTCTGCGTGGATAGTACTCGACATGCCTACCTTGGTCTAGCTAGACGAACTCGAATCTGGGGAACGGCCCCGATATAACGTAGCTCAGCGGTTGTGCCTGCGTTAGCTTGTCCCAGGGACGGAGAGGCCACGTGTGAGCGCGTCTAATTTTGACTTCATCCCATCGCATCGGGTGCGAAAAGGAGGGCTGATTGCCGCTAGTGCCGAATTTGAAGTTATACAATAGTCCTGGTTACTGTAGATAAGTCGGACTGCTCGCTGCGACGTGTCTCGCAGAGATTCGTTCTATTACGGGGCCATCATACAAGACAGCGAGAAGTTTCGACAAATGAATCGTGGAACTTGCGAATACTTGAAGGCACCAGATGCCGAGTTTCTTCCAATTGATCGTTTTCACTATCTCATTTCTTAGTTCCAAGTATAATACTCAGCCCAGATAACCCTTCATAGTTTTCTTGTCCTCCCCCCTTCTCTCTCTTAGCGCTTCAGTATAGTCTACTTTTCTCCCAAACCTTCCCGTTCACGGCTTTTATTATCGCCAGAGGATATACCGCTTCCTTTACTGGGGCATGTGCTCAAAGGGCTTAGCCAGGTGTTCCTGGCAGAAGGGTAGTTTGCCAGCGGTCCAGATTTCGGTGTCCTGATGTCCGACACTCGTTAGCACTCTTCATTCATATCATCGTCCATTGCCCTCCATCATCCACCCACAACTGTGGAATTATCAGACTTACAGGCTTCAAAGCCTTCTTATCCGCTTCGCTAAGGGTGCCTCCCTTGAGGGCAATAATGGGAGGAGCTGCCTCCGGGTCGTGAGCAATTGGAGATCCGCACTCGGGGCAGAAGATGCGGTGCACGGGCTTTCCGGACGAGCCATTCTTTGCATAGCTCTTTGTTGTGCCCGTAATGGTTAGTTTCTCCTTAGGAACAACGACTACTAGGGCTATTATAGAGTGTTAGATCGTCATGGTCTAAGATTTCTTGGCAAGGGAATTGGTGGCGTTGTGGCTTTTTGAGATAATTTTGGGGGTTGGAGGGAATGCGGAGGGCATTGGCACGAAGATATGTGAGGGAGTTCTGTACGTGTAGACTTACAGTAGGTAGAGCCCGATTGACGCTGGCAATCGTCGCAGTGGTCGTAGCCGACGATGATAGGGTCAGCGTCGACGGTATACTTGACGGCGCCACAGAGGCAGTGACCTGAGAGACCCATTGTGGTTGTAAAGAATTGATGTCTTGTCTGTACCTAGTTAACTATGATGGATAGAGGTACGCTTGTTCGAGAAGATGAGTGCTTGTCTACAAAGAGGATGCTCTCCAAACGAAGTATGGACGAGAGACGGGCCTCTTATATATACGTATAGATATCCAGCTAACCTTAGATCTATGTAGTTGTAGCTCTAGTATCTAAGTGGAGGTTTAAAGGTAGAAGCATATGCACCCTATGACATAACCTAGCTGATCAACCTCGAGAGCACCCCGACCCCGGGTGGAGTGTAATCGATGCCGGATTGGTGGATAACTGCTGCAACTTTTACTTTTTTCTTTTGTTATCACTCTTACGTGTAGAGGATGTCTATAATAGGTAACAATTAGTAAAATTACATATTACCAACCGGGGATAAGCCCATCTGGCCCATGTATCTCTAACCGGAGAGAGCCATGTAAGGGGGTAGAGGTATGTCAGTAAGTAGCTCCATGTACGTGGTTCTTTGACCTTCGTCGAGAACTTCCTTCACGGCGGGGTTGATAGCTCCAAGGGGCTGTTAGCGGGGTATGCAGTTCTATTGCTGCTAATCTACGTCAGGAGCTCATCTCCATACATACTCCTACGGCCCTAGTAATTTCGATGTGGATCTTATGTCCGGCTGTATACGTACTTGGTTGATATAAAGAGAGTTGGCAATGAAGCATGTACTTATACATAGCAATAATAATGTGTAATACATGTATTTATTCTTTGTGGCTTATTGTGCTGACTAGGGCTTCGACAGACACGGGTGATAAGGTAATGGCCAAATATTATTGGCAATAGACATAACCTGCACTAACAACTTATCTGAGACACCAAGATCAGAATCGCTGTTGTGGTACATCAAACTAGGTATTTGTCAAGATCCTAGTCCGAGCTCCGCCGGCGGAAAGCCATCAATCTCCTGGGCTGGTACCAACAGTCTCATTAGCTTCCGAAGTGGAGAGGCGGGCGCTGAGTGGCTCTTGGTATTTGGAATACCTGCAATACGTGCGTTTGTCGATAATCGCGCGTCTGCTGGGGGCCACACCGCAGCCTGCAGGCGTCCAAGCTAACACGCGTGTAACAGACCGGGAAATCTTTAGGATCCCCATCCGTGTCCCCAATATTATGCGAGGTCACCCTCGTGGCTCTCGGTTGACCTTCCGACTGAACACCTCGCTCCACGTTTATATAAGGAGTTTGCATGTTTGGTACAGCCGACACAATCTTGGATACTGGTGTATCCATCCTGATAAGGCTCAGACTATATCCCTACTGATCGGCTTCATGTCGGAGAGTATGCTTGTTGATGGCACCATGTGCTTGCAACGCTAAGGTTCAGGGAGTTCGCTGATAGGCAAAGTCAGGGAAGTATTACAAATATACCCTCGACGTTGGGAAGAGGCCAAGAAAACCCATTCTAAGATCATTTGATGATGTCTTCGTTGGGCGGTCTGGAATCTAGCAGGATCTTTAAATGTCTCCCAAGTTTCATTGGAACCTTCATGTTAAGAGTCTCTACATGATCAAGGCATCGCAACCCAAGCCAGTAGTAGTCTGAGGGCCCAATGTTCAAGCTGGAGAATATCCACGCTACCCAAGGCGATTCTATCAGCAATGAACAGTTTCAATACTGAATTTCGGTAAGTCCATCTCTCTTTGCAATCCTCGTGGGCTAGAACATATGCATCCATAGACGAGAGTCGAAAGCCCCGGATGTCTTTTGGAGATTGCGTGGCGGTACTTGTTTGACTTGAAGTCAGTGGTCGCTCAATTCGAGCAGGCCTCTGCCGCAACTTCTTGATGGCCATGAAATAGCCGTAGTCCAAGTAACTTGCGGTTTGAAGTGGTAGTGGCGGATCTTTCTTGACGAATAGCTTTGGCAACAGTTTTGCATTCGACACCCATATTGTACTACTCTCGTTCAGCTCAGAGAATATGGCCTCGAAATCGTGGGCATAATATATAAATCTCGAATAAAACACAGGCGTTAAGACCTTGAATTCCATCTCTTCAACAAGACTGGGTTTCTCTCGAGCTGAGGCTGACATCATAGTCTCGACGGGTGCGTCTGCGATGCCACTAGGAATGTATTTTACCGACAATGGTTGCGGTGATTGCTCAACCAAATATTTTAAATACCTTCTAAAGAGCGGTTCGAGTTGGGATTCTGTTTTATCAGCATGCCGGCCAATGGTTGTCTTCAGTGGTTCCGGTCGATACCAGACGTGAAGCTTTCTTCGGAAAAACAGAAGTGTCGCTTCTTTTAAGATCCTAGGAAAGGTAACAAAACCCACCCACCACCAAGAGACTAAGAATCTGTATTTCTGCAGGAAGGTCATCTCCATGGGGTCAATGGCATCGCCATCTGAGAAGATACGAGCAACTAGCTTCGCGTGTCCCTTGGAAGATATTAGATTTATCGTATTACTGATTGGACCCTGTCCTTCCATGTTCGGTGACAGAGGATCGTGGGCTACGAGGGAGTATGCACCCTTTCTCGAGTTGAATGGGGACACATGGAAGTCTTTTGGCCAGGTCCCCCTTAACGGCTTCGAGTCATTAGACTGGTGAGCCTGGGTAACTCTTTCCAGGGAGTGGTCTTTAGGCGCTTCTATCGATTGTGTTGTATCATCCGTCGTTAAAAAGTACATCCGTCTCTCGTCAAACGTATTATTAACTTCAAGGATTATTGCCGCCAGAGTCTTGTCAGCGGAATAGAGGTACCAAAAAGAAACAGGATTGAAATGGTAGCCAAGAAATTTCGCTGCAGTAACCAAATACGCATATGGGTATCTGGAAGCATCAACACCCTATGTTATGTTAACTTTAAATTCGCTAAAGACAAGAGAGGTTGTCGCACTTGTGATTCAAGGTAAGCATTCAGCTTACCCCTTAAACCGAGATGGCCGCTTCCCCTTTCTAGGTAGTCCGCGGCATCAATTTTATACCAACCGCTTACTCCCGTACTATGCTCATCGTTCGATATCATGCCGCCCGCGGCACCTGTCCAACCGACAGGGATTCCAACTAAGAGATATGAATAAACGAAGGAGTGTTTCTTCGGAAAGAACCTGGTGTGGGTTGTCCGACAAGGGAATAGCAACGGCCGTCCCGGACCATTCCATACCGACAGCTCTACTATCCGAGCACAACGATCTGCATATGCGGAGTGGACAGAAGCGGCTATAGCTACCGTAGCTGCCAGCAGGAATACTTCGCTATAGCTGATCTCGAGAAGTCTAAGGATATGAGAACTTCTATTCCATAAGAAAAAAGCAGCGAGAAATACTATATCCCCAATGGTTCCGAACACGAGATAATAGCATAACACGACTGCTCGTAGAAGGACGGCTTGCATAGACATGCTCTGGATGGTGTCCATTGAGTAACTCCAGAACTCCGACCCTCTGAAACGCCAAGACTCGCTTTGTTCAGAGGTTTGTTATCATCCCAGATATTGTTAAGCCAATTTGCGTGTATAGGTAGTTGTCCGATCTAATTGTCATTAAGCCAGCGACAACGAAGACAATTGCGAGTTTCAAATGTTGGGATCTGTTCATCAAGAATGGAAGCATATTCATGCATTTATGAGACAAGCACCCTCGTATCTTATCGCTTATCTTATCAACCCCTGACCGACGTTAAGAATTCAATAAGGTGTACGGTATTATGGTTCAATTCGAAACTAAAATTAACAGTGTGAGTCAGATCCGGGTTAGATTTTTATTTTCCCCATTATACATTACCGTATATACTGTATATAAATTCATAATTGAAAAACTGACTTACCCATTCAGTCCAAATTTAAGCTTTAGGTAAATTCTAAAATTGCGGAACCGTACACAGTAGGGCGGAAGGGCGGTGTCGGTGTTAGGGTAGGAGGGGCCGCAAAGGTTGCCTCCGCCCCAAAAAACGCCGATTGAGTCAGCGGAGGCTCCGCTTTTCAGCCCACTTCACCATCATTCCTTCGCCTTCCACAGCCCCAAAAACCTCATTTATATCGACGGCTGACGAACGCTTCTTTCATTTGGCTCTTCACAACTTCACACAAAGCATTCGTGTGCCTACATTCAACAACGACACCACCTTCTTTAAACAATTGACCGCCCCCAATCGTACATTTAATTGTCGCAATCCCTAACTCCGCTCGACAACAAGAAATATTCCACAAGCAAACATTCAAGATGGCTGACGATTGGGATCAAGTCACCAAGATTGGAAGCAAGGTCCGCGGCGGCGCCTCCCAGCGCGAGACCGTCGTGCGCGGCAAATCTGCACTGAACGCCGCACAGCGTTCTGGAGGAGTTCTCGCGACCGAGAAGAAGTACGCCACGGGCAATTCTGTAAGTAAATTCATCCCCTTCGCGTCCCTATGACCTCATCTCAATCCACCCATACAACCCCACAAGCATTCAAACATTTCACCATTCCATACTAATACAGAAACAATAGGTTGGTAAAGGACCCGAGGGTCAGCGCCTAACCAAAGTCGACCGAAGCGACGACATCATCAAGCCCAACACGGTTGGCAAGGAGGTTGGCGATGTCATCAGTCAGACACGGCAGAAGATGGAGCCGAAGATGACGCAGAAGGACCTGGCTACCAAATGCAACACAACACCTTCTGTTATCGCCGACTTCGAGCGAGGCACCGCAATTCCAGACCAGAAGATCCTGTCCGCGATGGAACGTGTTCTTAACGTCAAGCTTCGTGGCTCGGGGATCGGCGAGCCCAAGTTCAAGCCCAAGGAGAAGAAATAGAGGGACTCGCTGATGGTAACGAATTGATGACCACGGAAAGGATAGTGGTGGTGGCTGTATGATAAAATATTATTAGGCGAGGGGTCTGGAGATGAGATATTGAACCATCTCATGCTTCCCCTCGGCCGTACTTGCATAGCCTGCATGGGTTGGCCTCTATGCGGAGTCGACATATCGACTCTCACGCTTTATATTAGACAGGAATAGAAAAAGTCACCGTCACGCACTTTGACATTTGATCTTCTGTTTTGAGATTAATTGTATTTGACCTCATCCGAGTCTCTTGTTATTCCATGCTCGATCCAGACAAGTGGTATATATCTCGCGGAAGCAGAAATGCAACGCAGCGCAATGCAATGCCGAAAAAAGCAAACGCAACCCAATCACCTCTATCAACCTCTCATCAGCTGTTCCATTCATGCCTCCTCAATACCATCATCATAGCCCCTCTCCCTTCTCCTTCTCCTTCTCCTTCTCATTCTCCTTTCCCCTACTCCCTCTCAAGCAACCCCCTAACCCGCCCCTCCACCTCCGCCTTACTCAACTCCCGATCCACATCAACAACCACATTCTCCCTGCCCGCAAGCGTGACAACACGCACCCACTCCGGCGCCACATCCGTCGCCAACAGCCTAACACACGCGGCGCCCTCCTCGCGCGAGATCCCCATGCGGAACGAATCCTTCAGCTTCTCCGTCGTCGCCGCCATCGTAAACGAAACCCTGCTCCCTCCCTGCCCGCCCGCGCGGCTCAGCATGCCCAGACAAGCCGCGACCTCGGCTGCGCGCTGCAGCGCCGCTCTGCGCTCCAGTTGCGCCTGCGAGAGGCCCGTCGAGGCGGCAGCGGCGGCTTTCTGTAGAGACTTGAAGCGGATGCGGTCGAGAAGGCTCATCTTGGAGCCGTCTGCGTTGGTCATGGGTACGTCTGCGCTATTGCTTCCCTTTTGTGCTTGTTGGGATTGGGATTTGTTTTGGGGGTTGGTCTTGGCTTCCTTTTCCTGCTTCTTGAGCGCGATGCCGTGCTTCAGCTCCTCGAGCCGCTTCTGGCCCTTTGCGAGCACGGGCGCAGCTTTGGCGATGGATTCGCAGAGGGTGATTGGGACTTTGGGGAGGGTGCTGGGGAAGGCGGAAGGGTCTGATGAGCCGTTGGAGGCGAATTGGGACCAGAGAGATGTTAGGTTGGTGCGGAATAGGTCGTTTAGTTTGTTCTCGTCTAGTGGCCGTCCGGACTTTTGTTGCGTGGTGTCGATTTCGATGCAAATTTTGCCGCGGCCGTAGTTGGAGAGTGAGAACAATGGCTTGGTGTCCTTGGTAGGAGTCGTATCTAAGCTGAGAACGCCAAGGCAGATGCGGATATCAGCATCGGTGACCTTCTTTTTACCCCATGCGCGCGCGACGTTGGGGGATAGGACGCGCAAGTCGGCAGGGACATTAGATCCATTGTGTGCGTAGTGCAGAGTAAGAGTCTTGAGAAGTGCGGAGTGAAGGTCGATGAGATCCAAGACTTCCTTAGGCAGTTGGCCGGCTTTCCTTGGTGTAATGGAATCGTTATCCGTGTCAAATTCAGAATAGTCGGTAATTGGCGTGCTGGCAGTAAGAGGAGAGGAGCAGCGAGATGGCGAGGATTCTAGACGGAGTCTCTTCAACAAAGCACCGGCATTGATGGTCGATTCATCCGAATCGGATACACTGGGGCTTCGAGCTCGCTTCTTTAGTGTAGGTTTTGGTGTGGGTTCCTGACGAGAAATTTTCGAGGGACGGCCACGGCCACGTTTCGTAGGTTCGAATATAGCCTTTGTTGACTTGACTGCAGGAAGAGAGAGCCTCTTCCTTGGTGTCTCGTCTGTTGAGAGGTCGCTTTCTTCAATGCTTGCAACGACCTTTCGTTTTCGGGAAGCCGGAGTGAGAGCCTCAATGGTGGCATCCTTTTTCGGTGTGACTATCACAGCATGCTCCTCCTCCTTTTTGACCTCGGTCTTTGCTATCGATTTCGATACACGGGCGAAGCTGCTGATGCTTGATGAGGCTTGCTGCTTGGGAGTAGCAGTTACCTTGGACTTAGTCGACACCTTCCGGCGTTGTTGCTTGACAGCAGGGCCTGCCATGATGAAAATTTGTTTATAATTATGTCAAAGTCCTTCCCTTTATAAAAGGTACGGTAGAAATTATAAGTAATTGGTGCTTTCTACGTCTGTAGAAAGCAAAAAATTGTAAGGCGCGGAAAGGTCGAATGTCAATTACAATCATGAAGTTTGTAAGAGAAGTCACAGTGTCAATTGAAAGTGAGGAAATGTATTATTAGATAGGAGGCTGAAGTACTCAATCGCGACCCACGCGTATCAAACTTGGAAAGACGCGAAGATCCACATATCAATATCAAAGACGCGACATGTAGCAGAACGCGTAAAGTGGATTAGATTAACCCGATTAGGAATGACGCTATGACGCCAAGCCTTTTTGAGAAGAACACCACAACCCGGTCTTCGAAATTTCATAGCCGAGGAAAAATGGTAATTATTTTATTTGTTGTTTGTTTCGGAGAACATTTGCGCATATTGCTCTCTAGCGCTCCATTGGTGACGTTACTATTGTTTTAGGGTTTGTTATTCGGCAGTCCATATTGATCTCCTTGAGTATTGCGCTAGGTCCGTTCTTGTTCACATTAGCGACGCTGCAAATTGAAAATACGGAACTCAACTTCCGACTACTTGGGATCACCTTTCTTAGCCGCAATTTTATTCACTTGTGACACATAACCCGAGGATATTACTGAGATTGAGTTTTGTTAATGTGATATCAATTAACGTACGAACTTAGTGGTACCACTTAGTAAGACCAAGCCAAAACCAGACCGTACATGACTGGTGATGGCAAGATGCTAGTTGAGTAGAACTGTTGAATCTTTGCGAACTGAGGGACGTATAGCCTCCTCAAATCACAAAGCAAAGTCATGAATCCAGCATGTTTCTCCCAACCAAATATCTTCCTTCCGAAAACACACGCATGCCCTTTGAATTTTGTGTAGACCGATTATGTTATTTCCCTTATGCCCTTGCTATGTCGCATCCGTAAACTCCCTAATGACAGACCGAGAACCCGCTACCGATACAGAGAGATGAAGATGAATTCATGGAGATGATTACTGGGGAAATCTCTCACGCGGTTACGGCGTTAACCGCATTGAAGACATCAATGACCTATAGTCCGTTGCCAGTGATCTGGATGGAAGCTCACCGGACTAGGCGGAGGGGGAGCCGGGACATCCCAGTCGCGCTCTTGAATAGAACGGATAGGGGTAGCTTGCATGATGTTCTTGGAGGCGAGAGTAGCATTTATACTGGCAAAGAGATCTGTAGAAGAGCTAAGCCGGATGTTTTTTCGCGGCGGTGTCACCGGAATCGGTGCGGCGATTTGGCTAGGCATGTTGAAATGTCTTCTGTGGGAGTGGTCAGCAACCCCTGTTGGACCGTGGGGGTTACCCTCAATAATAAGGCGTACTCACAGTGTGACTTCTAGGAAACAGAACCACAAGAGCGGCCGTTGCTGTTTGGCTCCTCGAAGAACAAATAACTTATGATTATGGGTGGTTCCCGGGAAGCTTGTAGTACGTAGAAAATGGAATTCGATATTGGTTCTGATGGTGAGGAGGCGTTGGAGAGTGGTGATATTGGGCGGTCCGATAAAGTTGGTGAAAGTTGGTGAGAACGAGTAAGGTTTGTTGAAAGTGGATGAAGGTGGATGCAGTCGAATGTTTGTAAGTGGAAACCTTGGAGGGTAGGAAATAGTTCGGCAGGACTTCAGATATAGAAGTAAAGAGAATGTGTCAGGAGCAAGGGGCAACAAGTAATAAAATGAAAACCTTAGGCAACGGAAAGAGCGGTGGGTGTGCTTGTGTAAGTGTAAGTGACACACCAATAATAAGACTTGTTCCTGACTGTTGCGGCGGCCACCCCACGCGAAAAGTACGTCTTAGCAAAGCTGATGCCGACGGGATGAATGGGACGGATGATAAGGATTGATTCTTTTAGCTCCCTTCCGTCCAAAGATGTCAGATCCCGAAAGCTAAATTGCTAGCCGGTGGATGTGAGCTCTCGGTTAGGCAGGTGAAATCAAGTCGGCAACTTGAAGAATGAAGAAGCGGAGAGCAAGAGCTGGGCAGTGTCAAACTGGTTGTTTGGACAGATTAGATGTCGCACTCCGTATAGTATGTGAAGGTATTCAATGTTGACGTGGATATATTGGGGTGTAAGTGTGGAAAAGGGGGCCACGACGTGTGCGTTGGGAAGCGTCGCAGCTATTTATTGATTAAGCCACAGAATCTCTGAACCTAAGATGAGACGAAAGGAGAATCAATTAATGATTTCCCCGGCGTTATTACTGGGAAACAGTGGGCATGAATATCTGATAAATTAATGCCTGGGGAAGTCGTACACGAATAGTTGTGAGCCATGTTCCAACCCCAGATTCACTCATTCCGGGGACCCGTCACCCAAGTATCGTTTCTTTGATACGATGTCTGGGAGACCAACACTATTTGTGAAGGACTTACCAAGTTGAGTAATGCACGTACCGGGTACATTAAAAAGTATGGGGAATGGACCGGGGGATCGGGAATTTGGGGACTGCGGTCCCAAGCACGCAGATGGAGACCTTGTAGAAGTACTTTCTAGAAGAAAGACAGCTATGTGCCTTGCCATAGACATTTATTAGAAATAGCAGGATGAACTAGCACGTCGATGACATGAGCAACCTCAGCAGGAATGATGGAATGGTAGTATTCATAGCCTAAGCCTTACATTTCCCAAGAATCTGAGACCTTTGGGTAAGATTATGTATATTTCTCTGCGCTTCTGTGCTAGCTACCTTACGTGGCAACGATTCATAGTAAGATTCCTACGATGATATTTTTGATTAATGTAAGCCTCCCTTCGGAGTATTGTAAGCTTCAAGTCCAAACACGTTGCGCACCAAGTCATCGGTTGGTCGATATTTCAGCTGGGAACTTGATCCATCAGGATCGCTTGGGGCGAGATTTCACGGAGTCTGTCTAATAAAAACAAGGAGCCAGCCAACAGATAGCGGATCTGGGGGCCGTTACGTGCTAGCATTTGCCTGGGTGTTACACACCGAGCATTTGGAGGCTTCGGAATATGGTCTGTCCAGGAACCAACATGACAAGTTTGTCCAGGGCTGAGACGAAAAGAAAAAAAAATTGAAATCGGTGCCGTCAGTCGTCCCCTTTTCGTACACGTGTACATAAGGAGTAATCCGTCAACGTTCCCCCGAGAATGCCCAGCAATTATTCTTTATTTTTCAATTAAAGCACAACCAAATCCAGTAGTATCTATAACAGGCAAATAACCCGCAGGCGCTTTAAGTCACGTTCTCAGACGGCTTGAAGTGTGTCGTGTGCCGTTGCGCTATCCTCAAGAAATACGTGTACATACAACTAGTATGTCGTCAATAAGGGGCAAGCCGCCATGAACGTGTCTAAGTAGTCGATGGGAGAAAGTATTTCGGTAGCAGAATAAATATCTATAAACTTGGCATTATTGGAGATACTTCGTATATGTCGGTGTGCATTGTAGAAAGTGTGGTTGGACAACAAAAATCCAAGTTCCAAGTTTCGAGGCTTCTTCAAAAGCCAGGTTACCCGTTGTAACGGTGAAAGATTGAGAGCGAAATGATAGGTACTGGCCCGAGGTTTGGGGGTTGCTGGGAAATTTGCGCCGCGCCTCACATTGATGAAGGGCTCATAAGAATTTATTTGGGAAGTGCATGACTCCAGCTGGAAATGATTGGACTGTCCCGTCTTTCCCCGGGCTTCCGGTCCAAAAAGAAGTGGGGTGTATGTGGGGTAGAAAAATTCAGGCAGTGGAATGGAAGCTTTGAAAGAAGAAGCTAAGCAAGCTTGCGACGCATTTTTTGAAAATTTGGGGGACAGAAAGCCATGTGGAAGGCAAGGGCCTATCAACGGTCGAAGTGGGCTAATAAGTGGATATAAGTGGGGTTTTACCCCCTTCCCCCCTCGTTTCTCCCGCTATTCCGTTCTCCCCGTTCTACTCATCTGCCCTACGGTACAGTATGTATGTACATACTTCATTGCATGTACTTCATTCTATCCATGGATTTATTGATACATCTTGTCGCTCATCAGTCAGTTTAACGTTACCCCTTACCCAGCCTGGACGTCGATCACTGATCAGCAGTTTTCCCGAGGGCTACCTGCTATTATAGCCATATCAATTTACAAGTCCCTACTGTAGTATTGAACAGATTTGATTAATCTTGTTACGAGATTAAAAGAATCAACTCTCCCTCAAGACCGTCATAAGACTCACTAGCACACGGCTGAGATATTCGGATATGGGTGCGACAACGAATAGTAAGCTCGGTTATTGTCTTTGTCACAACCCGAGCCTGCCTAAGCTGGCATTAACAATTCCCCTACGCGAGGACAAGTCATCCATCACCTAGCAATAGGGAGAGTGCAGTGCCCAGACGGGCCAACATTTCTACCAAATTATCCTGTTTGTTACCATTCAATATTTCTGGCGTTAGGCTATCATGCTTGCCTGTTGAAACTGAGGGCTTACTAGTCTGTAGTTAGTCGCAAATCACAGCGGCCGGTTGCCTAGTGCTAGCCTACAATATGCACACGCCACCGCCTCATGCGAGATGCTGGCCGAGTTGAAATCATTCTTGTCTCGAGCCAGTTTAGGCTCTTGCTACGACAACTGCTTATTAACATCCTTCGAATATACTGTGTCGTGTAATACATCCTCCTATGATCTGACAAAGCTTACAGAACCGCGTTGACTCACCAAAGTCCCCTTTCCGTCCAAGGATGGCCCATAGGGTGTAGATTGTCCGTGGGAATACGGAGTGGTCTTTAGCTATCCCGGACTTCATGAGACAGTCTCCTATTCGTCTCTCCACCCAAGACTATTACGCGCACCATGGATTGCCTATTGGGGACAAAAATTTAGGGTGTGGTGCCCAAAGCTCGGAGGTCGCATGTCTTAATTTGAACAGCACGCCACATCAAAGTTACGGGGTGACAACAAAAATCGTTCGAGCATCAGGATGCAGCAAATATTCTACATATGACGATAATACGCCCACCTACTTAGAAACGACCGTTCAGCTCGTTTCCGAGCCCGAAACTTGCATTCATCTATGTCCTCTCCGAGAGGACTGCTTTTTTTCATTGGCTTTTCCTGGAACGGAGTTGCGGTGAGTTGCCTGAGGCTGCGGAATTGAGCCGCTTGGTAGGACCACTGGTACACATCCTGTACTCGCGGCGGGATATCTAATTGGGTTTAATCGAAGCTACGTAATCTATCATTGCTTACGAAATCCTACCATCCTCTGCCAATGGTTATCGCTTCAACAATCCGAAGTACTCTACCTCAGGTGTCAGCTCGGCATCCTCATTCAGGACTGGTTATGTTCAAATTAACCATGGCTTAGTTTACATGTCTACAACAGGTAAAACAGAAGAGCCCCTTGCTTCTTTACAGTCTGGCTGTACGATTCGCACTTGGCGTATGCACGTCACGATCGCTGGTGAAGTCATTAGCATATCGTTCAATATTACCATGGAGATTACTGCAAGGTCAAAATGCTCTTATCCTTATCCAGTTCAACCCAAAAATCCACACATCAAGATCCCTTTATGACCCCATAAGATACAGCTCCACTGCCGACTTACTACGTACCTTATTAGTACCACGCACGTGGAAAACAGAACCGCCCATTATTGACATATTTCTTGCCAAAAGCGTGTGCCTCATTGGGGGATTCCTACTTCAGAAGGAGGGACGAATGGTTATGGCAAGTTCCATCCAGGTGAGCTGTCTTGGAAGATGGAGGCGTTCTTGAAACACGAATCCATGCGATCCTGTCCAGATCCTGCACATAAATACCTAGGTACCTATGTAAATCATACAGGCGCGGCCTGCAGCCTGCAGTCTGAAGAGAGTAATCGCCACTCTACTAAGCCTAGATCTCAGTGGATTCACCTTCCCAAACGGCTCCGTTCCCAAGATCGAGCCGGGATATAGACGATAAGAGTAAATAGGAAACAAAGCTCGTTCCCGATATCACCACCGAAGTCACCGATCAGCTTAGCCACAACACCGGTGTACCAGGTTGTCACCATCCCTAGTACAGCTATGAGCGAAGTCAGTAACAAGTTGCTGTCAAGTAAGGTGATTGTAACAACCAACCTCCAACTATTCCACAGATCAAGGCAAGTCCGCCAGCATGACCGATAGGTAACTTTTCAGGGTTATCCCAAGCTTCCAAGTCGTAATTGTCGAATGAGCCGTGACGAAACAAGTAATGCTCGGTTACCAAACAGACAAAAACAGCGGTTGCATAGTAACCCAATAAACTGAGGAAGTCTTGGAGGAAGACCAAAAGTCGATCACTGCCAGCCAAACTTAAAGCGATGACCGCAGCAAAGCAAATCACCGTCCAAACGAATCTCGGCACTACCGCCAACTTTCGAGTGGAGAGTTGAATTGAAAGGCTTGCGCTATACATTGACCCGCAACTCAGGCCCACGGCCGTGAACATCAGCAAAAACAGCATAATCTGAGCCAATGCATAGGGGTGTACCGCAGTCTGTATCAAGAACCCAATACCAGCATTATACTGTTCTTCCCATTGCTTGTTATTTGGCAAGGCCGAAGCAATAACGGCCCCGCATATGGCACAGATAACTGTGGAAAGATCTATTTGCTTGTCAACAATGGTTTAGAGGAGCTCGAAGTCTTGATGGATCCTTACAAAAGCCCAGAGTCGTCAACAAGAATACATTCAGCTTTGGTATATTCACCGGGTACTCGACGTAGAAGTCTGACGCATAACCGGCACATGCGGCACTTGACCCGTACATAATACTCACGAAGGTCAGAGCCGCTCCGGAGCCAGTAGCTCCCCAAGCTGCTGGCGGAGTGTTGAGATCCCCGAATCTGGCAGTCTCCCCAAGCATGATCAAGAACACGGCAGTGAATATGAACCAAGTATACTTCGCAAACCGATAGCATGCTGTCAATCCAAAGAAAGAGAAGACAAAGCTTACTACAGCGCATATAACAACACCGATATCAGTTCCGACCTTGCCACCAGAAAAAGCTGAAAGTGCTTGTCCCCCTGTAATTGAACCGCTCGCGCACCATCCGATTTCCTGGATAACGTTAAATATGGCAATAACCTTAGCCGGATACCATCCTAGTGAGTACCGGCAGATCGAGACTTGACGTAGACCGGTGGGCGGTCCCATTGTGGCACACCAGCCCTATAAGGGTCAAGACTTGTCAGGTCTATTAAACAGGAGAGAACCCACAGTTATCATGGCGCCCGCAAGGGGGGCGAAGGCAATAATCAATAAACTCTGTCGCAAATCCAGACCTAGTTCCCAACCCAAGAAACCCGTCGCGAAAGAGCTTAAATTCATACAGCCACCCATCCAGAAAGCAAACATGCTCTAAAGTCAGGTCAGTGCTTTTTTCTTCTTGGCCAGTCTTTCTTGTCTTCAGACTTAGGATTACTAACCAAATGACCCGACCAACCAGCATAAAACGGATTTCTATTCTCTGGTAATTGACGTTGAATACTGTGCGCTTCGACCCCGAGTTTACGATCAAGGGCGTCCTCATAGTTTCGCAACTTTTCCAGGAATCCTATCTTAGACGGACGATGCGGACCGGCGGAGATTTCCTCGCTAGACGAGTCCACCTCAATACTCACAATAGGTCGCTCATTCTTCTCCATGTCATGTGCAGTGTGAATCATGTTGAACGTATCTGAGGTTGGACTTCGAGATCTATGTGTGGAACGGAAGATGTGATAGCTAAGGTACCCACCAAGCCTGGGTGACCAAGTGTACAAATAAGTAATTGCCATTACTCTGCTCTATGCAACTCCCCGGCCACTCAATATACACCGACTCCATATACCCTAGATAAGCCACGAAGCATACCTTGATTATCGTAGCACAACATGCTGAAGGTCTCAGTGTAAGTCAAATTTTGGCCCGCCTGTTAGTGGACCGCTGCAGTGCGGCCGAGACAAGCATACATCATAAGAGGGGAAGTCACGTATTGTTATGGACACTACTCCATATCAGCATTGCCGGTAGCATCGAGTCGTGGTAGATGTTATATCTATTGCTGACTGCAGTCTTATCAACAGGACGAAATGCACACCTCTCTAAAGGCATGCGCAGGCCAGGATGGGCTTGGCTCCACGAGCTTGGCGGATATAGAAGCTCTGGGATTGGCGTCGATATAGTATACAAGCTCACGATGACTCGCTTATAGTTGCGGGGGGTGAACGAGAGCTCTCATTGGTAAGCTCCAGAAGCTGTGCAACGCTGACTCCAGTGCCGTCAGATAGATACGTTAGCATGGTGATACGAAGAGTGAGATTTTCTTCGAGAACACGCACTCTCAGGAGTTTATCTCCTTGTGGGTCAAGATGTCTTTCATTCTAGATCTATGCTCGGATCTTTATTGGTATAGCTATTACACAAGAGAGTCGGGCCTATTGGGACTATCCAGGCGTACCAGGAAGCCATTCGGCCGGAGCCGCTTCACCTTGCTTGAGATGGTCTACTGTACACCCACATAGAGTTTTGAGTTAGAGACAAAAGAGCGAAGGGATATTAATGGAAGTATTTCCCGTCGCATACGACCGTACAGTCTGGGGACGTGGAGTCTACCCCTGTCTCTCACACATGGGTGAGGCACATACCGCTGCTTCAATTCAACTTGACCATCATTGCAACAGACCCCTTTTCGCAGCGTTCCACAAAGCTGACTTGCACTTCGAGTATTCGAAGATCAATCACGATAGCACAGCAAACTCGATAAGCTGCTATGGATATCTTATATATATTTCCTTCGTCCTTCCTGGATTTAAACATGGAAGGGAAGGGTATAGCAGTCAAAATAATGCGTTCATTGCGAAATAGGCGTGTTCTAGACAGTTGAAATGACGAATCTCTACCCCAGTTCGATATACCATCTAGGCCTTCGAGAAATCCCATACCTACGGACTCGGCATAGTATAATTCTTTATTTCTAGTTGGCGCGTTTATATTATCTGACTTTAACATAGGATATTTCGTATTCGTGGGCAACTCTAAAGATGAATAAAAGCATACAAATAACGAAGGAAAAAAAAGAAAAGGGGATAAACGAAGATGCTATGCACGACTTAGAACTATACAGCTGCCTAGCAATCCTTAATCCAAGATCTTCACAACCATACGCTCTAGCGAAACCAAAGAAGTGCTCCACCACCGCTCCCCAGCCAAGACAGCCCTCTCCGGGCTGTACTTGCGCCTGCCTGGTCACCTTTTAAGATCGTAGCGAGCTACCCAGATTTCAAACCAACGCTTCCCTCTTCTATCCCTATCAACGCACTATTAGGGGTCAGTTTTCATTAGGTCTTGTTGTGGACTACATGTCAGGGAGGGGGAAATTCTAGCCGCCGAACCCTGACAATCTGCCATATCACAAATACCAGGCCCTTGTTGTGCGCCCACTGATACTCTGGATCATGACACTTGATAATGGGATCATCATCGTCGTGATTTTCAGCACGGATTAATACTCCTAGAACAGGATGGGCTGCTGGTTTGGGAAGGGAGGCGGATCGTACCGGGCTATTACCTCACCCGGCCTTCTGTTGGAAGTCAGGGCTAATATCTATGAGAAAATTTCGTCAGTGTACAAGTGTTTTTACTAAAAACCTGGATCGAGATAATGACTTCGATCGTGCCATACTTTCTGTAGCAGGGGGCCTGTATAAGCCGTTTAGATAACGTGAGCAGGATGCTGTGGTAAGTATTAGTACAATGAGAGCCGGACTTGGTGTCGGGAGATTTCTAGAGCTGTGATCACCTAAACATCATCCTCTTCAATGGAAGAAGGCGATTTCCACTTCTAACGGCACATTCCACTCAACAAAAGTCAATATATGTTCTTCTTGTCTGAGTTGGTACTTTCTCAAAGCCGAGTATATACCAAAGGTGGTTCATAGGTCCCTCAGGAATTTTATGTAAACCTTTTTTCTTTTGAAATATTAGGTAGATAACAAGGAGAGGACACCTCGGAGAGAAATGGAAGGGAGCCATTAGCTCAGAGACCTCCGTACCGTAACGGCAAAACTATTGGCTTCTGAAAACTACCCTTTTTCAATCCGGATTCAAGGACGACTCGTATCTATCCAAGTTACAGCAACGTGACCGAGCCTAAGAGATACAACGTTTAGAAATAGTAACATTGCCTGATGATTAGTTCTAAGACCGGATCGTAGAATAAAATTAAGAATAACAACAGGTCTAATTTAGGCCAGTATAGCTGGGCCAGTGGTCGTTCTGTTGACCAACTCGAACTAGACACTCCCTTCTAACTGAGAGCCAAGATGGACTAGAAACATGGCGACTTGTTATATTATATCCGGGATCATAGGACCTCAGTAGCGCGAACAAATGCCAATCACAAGGGAACTCAGAACTAAATACCCTTTGTATATTCTTGCTACGTAAGATCTGAGGCGTCTAAGTCACCCATAGGGTGGTTAGTTTAGAAATTACTGTGACTATCTCTGCGACAAATATTGTGATTTTTATACATCAATAGCGACATGCATTCTAGCTCCAGTACCTATCTAGCATCTAGTAGCGAAATATATTTATAAATGGGTATGTGGTACGAGCATATGTTCTGTGTAAAATTCAATATGTACTTAATCACTCTATATTAATGAATTGAATGGTCATTTCTTTATGAAATAAAGTAGATAATTCTATATAACCCATTTCTCGCGTTCGTATTAACGACTTTACTAACATGGAGATTGAGTGGGATGTGCTGACAGCTAACAAGCTAAATGGCGAAAGTTTCGTGATAGATACCTGAGAGGTAGTGTAATGAACGAAACTTCCCTTTTCACCATTACGAGTTTAGGTGGACTCGCCTCCGACAAACGAAATGGATATTATCTAGACGACATCTGGTAGGCAAGCGAAGAGAGAGAATATTGTTGAATTAAGCAGAGTACCCAGGGAGCAGAGAAAATCCGGGCAAAACCCACGGTTTCCGGTGTATAAGCTCGCAGTGTGTCGACAAGACATGTGTTGGTCGTGTCGATTTGAAAGCTGGTCAGCTTGTCTCGCGCTCAGCATACCAACTACTAGTTGACCACTATAAACTAAAATGACGGCGACTTCGGATCTGGCTGTTAAGCTCTATTCATGTCTTAGGTATGCCGTCTCGACGTATAGTAAGAGAATGGTATGATTCTTGCCCTATAATAGACCTTTATATTTACAAGTTCATATACGCCTGCCCACCTTGCGTCCTTGGTCAGTTGGCTATGAACTTACCTCCGAGTTCAACTCTACAATCTTTACCACCTCCCTGGTTACTGCACGGCCACGTGGGAATTGTGAAAGCACACCACTCAATACTAGTAATTCTCATATACCCTTATAAACTCATTGACATAGTCCGCCTGGTCTCTACAATGGTGCTACGCCGCCCTTAGGAGCGTCGGTCGAGACCATTAATCAGCGACTATCCCCAGGGTAATCGTGTCAATCATGCGATTCTAGAACCTCGTCCGAGCAAAGGAAGCACAGCAGACGCAATCCCAATCCGACACCGTGACCGGCTCCGAAGCCGCAGCAACGGGCCGCGATAGTGGGGGCCGTTCGCGGAGGCCAAGGGACGGCATGGAGACTACGGACCCGGTCGTTGGGGTCTAGAACTCAGAGAAACGGGGATATATGAGGACGTGACCTGCGAGTCGAAGAATCTTGCACGATGATGTAGGACGACTGATAAAATGCAGGTCGTGATCGTGAGGAGAGGCACGGCAGCATGGGTTAGGGTGCATGGTTTTTTTTTTTTTAAGGTTGTCAAGGATGGGTCATGATTTGGCTAGAAGGCCGGGCAATCGACAGTGCATTTATGTATGGGCTGCCGTGTCACCCCTCCCTAGCTCGCCTTAATAGTAAGCCTTCGGTTTCGTATGATGGTTGTGGTCACACTGATATTTTCGGTGTGCTGATGTTTATAACAGGCCTGATAATCTCGGGACCTATTAAAGCTAAGCGGGAAGAAAGGATTATCTTCATCTCTCAAAAGGCGACATAGCCTCATAGTAGGGGCGTTAAACTATCGGACATGCGATTAGAATTAGTATGCCAGGTCAATTCCTGATTGGTCCTGGCTATGTTCGGGGCTTATGGGAGGCTTCGGTAGAGAATACTCTTTTGAACAATACCGGCGATCAACCATTCTTCAGCTAACTCCGGTCTACTTCGAATGCTCGACTTCGAGATATTGTCAAATGAAGAGTCAATAGCATCATAGAGTACCTAGATATATCGGTATTTAAGAGGTAGTATACTTATACTACGCAATATACTTGGTGTCATTTATTAGCCTGACTCGGTGACTTGTCCAAGTCTTAAGCTGTCCGACTCGGGAAAGGACAAGGAAAGGTCAATTAAGCTTTGTCCTAATAACTTGAGAGCTCTGAAGCTGATTGGTCCATGTCTTAAACCTGGATGGCCCTTTGGGGTCAATTTCCGAGAGGCTTCTGTTTTGCTTTACCCGGAGTTGACTGCCGAGAGGACCGGTAGTATGTAGTGCGACGCTAATGTATTTGAACGCTGTGCGATGACTTGAATGTCACTGTAGCTGAGGGACGGGGGTGTGAAGCGTAAGTATCGGTAGAGCGATCGCGTCTAAGATGCGATCTGGCCGTTTAACGCTAAATAAGTGGCGATGATAGTCAGATATCGTGAGAATTCCAGAAACCACTGATGGGAAATAGTTTGTGTCCTAAGTAGCAAAATGCCAGTTGAAGGACTCAGCGAGACGCCGGTACACGCACGCGTAAGTTACAACTGTGATCGGGGTTCTATGCGCGTAATTGGTACATATTGGAAGACACAAACAAACGCCTCGTTTTCTTAGTTTGGTGAAACCCAAGAAAACCACCTCAACTTGGTTAGCGGGGAGATGCCGTAAAATTTGCGTCATCACATAGACGCAAAGTAGGTACAGAGTCTCAACTTCGCAAACGAAATGAGGAGAATCGAAATCCTGCCGGCACGTGTAAGAATAGAAGGGGGCGACAGGAATTGAGATCCTTCTACCGGATACTTCCATCCTTGGTGTCCACGCGAATATCGTCTTCCAAAATGT
Source organism: Hypoxylon sp. EC38 (assembly GCA_002120335.1). Classification (NCBI taxonomy): domain Eukaryota; kingdom Fungi; phylum Ascomycota; class Sordariomycetes; order Xylariales; family Hypoxylaceae; genus Hypoxylon; species Hypoxylon sp. EC38. Next base: position 2,447,460 of record KZ111235.1, on the reverse strand, counting down.
CGATGTTGGAATTAAGAGCATGAGGCTCGAGCTTTACTTAGCACGCTTGGATCCTACGATGAGGCGATCCCCATGTGCGTGATAAGTCAACCCACGATCTTGGATCTTGAACCGCAGGCAACCACGAAAGGTCTAAGATAACGAAATGTTCCAACGGGCTCGCAACGTAGCGTACGAAGCCTGTCCGATTTGGGAAAGCCAGGGGTGAGAGAAGAAAATGCGAAAAAAAAAGGAATGAGAGATTACAGTCTGCCAAGATCTGAAATACACTGGGTGTGGTACTTAAGGAGTGACGTAATTCGTTGCGAATTTCCCGCCCTGACCACCTTTTCCACTCTTCCTTCTAAATTTTTCTAGTTCAACGCGAACGTCGTCACATCCCTGACGAGTACTACTTTCTGCTGGAATTCCACAAGAAGGCGCGAAGATAGCATGAAGTGGTAGAAAAAAAAAGGAGAAAGCAGAACCCATGCAAATCTCTGAGCAATGCAATGCTTAATAAAGTCGTTCTTGATGTAAAAGTTCTAGAATAAGTCTACGTACTGAATCACATCAACTTATCCCTTCGACTCAACAAACCATTCTCATCTTATTTCCCATGCATACGTATAGTGTAGTGTATTTGTCTACCGCGGAGCCTCCCCTCGACTGTTGTTTCCAATTTGTCAGACGCGACGGGGTGCGTCCGGGAAGGCAAAAAAAGTGACCGGGGGGGTTACAAGTCACCCGGGACATTTGATTCGAAGAAAATACATAACAGAAAGAGATTCTTTTTTGCCACCATTTCAAAGCAATGTTGGATGGTAGGATGGTGTGGATGTGCCTTCCGCATTTTATCTAGCGCAATCCTAGACACTTCTTCTAAAAATTCGACTTGTCAAAGTCCTAGGCCTAGTTGGGTACGAGACTGTCTCGACTTTTTCTCTAAACCCCCTACCATCGAGAACTCGAGCCTCTATTATCAGACATCCTTCATGGGCCTTTCCACTTTTCTTCCCTCTTTTGTGTTCAACAATTTTTTTTTTCCTTGCCTTGATCGCCATCTCGAGACGGCTTTGTAATTGAGCCTCGAGATTCTGCATCTCGAATCTTTCCCCTTCTTGACACTAGCAAGTTTGCTCCGGGAATACATATCCCCACAGGACCCAACTGTACATGTAGCCAAGTACGATGAATACAAGATTCGGACTGGTATCGTTATCTACCGCCTATTACCTTCTGTTCGTACAAGCGATTTTAGAAACCTGAAATATGCAAAGTAAGCACTGGCGAACCGGAGATATTTCAGATAAGATTTAAAGTTGATGACGGTACCATCTAGTCATCTACTCATCATGTATATGTAGTGTCTTCGGTCTTGTGAGTATAGATGAAAGTGAGTAAGTGATGTGAGTTTCGTGTATGAACTGCCAATTCAAATTGCTTTCTACTATAATAAACTGCAGATGTGCAAGGTGCAGTGAGTGTACTTGCTAACTTGTAGATTTGTACTCGTATGTTATTTTGATTTCACCGTTGTCACTTTCGGGCTGGGGCTTGTCGGGTCAAAGAGGTAAAATGGAGTTGACTGCCCCGTCCAGTGACAGTAACCGGACGAATCACCGTCTGGGTCAGTATCGCTAATAGGGTGCTAATAGCTGCAGTATCGTACGTACCATTGCGTGAACAACGTGTAATCGTGGTATGTACTACGTGTACTACGTTAGCAGGATGTCCCAAACAGGCTTAACCAATGCTAAAACAACGGGGAATTGCTCGCGCGCACTGTCCGGGTACTTAGGGATCTTCGATCACGCCTTCCACACGGCCATTGGATGATCAATCCTTGCCTAGTGCGGGTCTTGTCCACCTTCGGCTCCAAGCATTTTTCGGGGGGCTTTACGTCTGCTGTGCCTGCCTTTTCTCCCAAAAACCACCCCTTATGTCACTTCTTCCCTCATGACCTCATCGCCAACATCTCCTCGACACACCTGCAACTTATCACTTTGAAGCAACTGCGTCAACACCAATACACAGCAATAACGCCCCTGTGCAGCCGATTAAACCCAGTAAACCACACACAATTAAACTCTTTGCTAGTCTAGCCTATACCGTCATTCATTCATCAATTAGTCGCCACGATATCCTTAGGTAGCGAACCGTCGCTCCTAATTCCTCCAGAGGTAGTTTGCCCTTTTTTTGCAAGCTGCCTCCCCCAAGTCAGCCGTTGTGCGTCAAGCGTATCGTTACATCATATTCCTTCCCCAGAACCCTCACACACGTAAACACACACCCAGCGCCATAAAACCAACTTCGTCATCGTCGTCACAATGGCCCCGACCGAGACCAAATCATCAGATAATCCTTTGTCAGGTGAGCTCACCGATTGTCTTCCGTGACTTTCGCACCGACCTGCACCGGTTACTAGCCCGTGCCGTCGTTGCTCAACATCATAGCTTCCTATCGCAATTGATATTGATTTGATATTGATATTTGCATGCGTTCAATTGGACGTCATTACTAACACTTGTCGTCATCTCGTAGAAACAAACGGCGACAAGCAACCAGAAGTCAAGTCGGAGGCTACCGTCAACAACAACGAACCAGGTCGACCATTGGCGCCTCCTCCTAAGCCCGGGGAAGATTACTTCTCGAGTAACCTGAGCCTCGAACCCAACCCGTTCGAGCAGTCGTTTGGGACTGGAGGTACGGTGGAAACTCCGGGTGGTACCAAGTTGCCCAGCGTGGCTGCTCTAACTTCACCCTCATCGCTGCTACCCGGCAACGGGAATACACCATTCAACTGGGGAGGAGGATCTCTTAGGACGGGACCTCTCAGTCCAGCGATGTTGTCCGGCCCGGCCAATGACTACTTCGGCGATACATCGCATACTCTACGGGGTGGATTCACACCAAACGAGAGTTCCCTGCGAACAGGTCTGACACCGGGCGGAAGTGGTTCTATGTTTCCTGCACCAAGCCCCAACTCACAAGCTCTTTTCGCTCAATTAGCAAGTGGCACAGCAACCCCTAGCACGCTTGACTTCCACAGAACTGCTATGAGTGCAGCTGCCGCAAAGGCAAATCGTGACAAGCAACAGCCCGCGACGTCGCAACCAGCTGAGACAAACGGTGCGACGATCAAAACCGAGACTAAGCCAGCTTCGGGCGCCTTTGATCCTCATGATAACGATGCTGCTAATGGTCTATTCATGCTAGCTCAAGGTGCTCAAGGTCGAAACGGTACTCAAACGCAATATCCAGTTGGTGGTAACCAACCTGTTCATGCTCATCCTGCGCCGCCTGTATCCAACCAAGCCAACACATCGCCTATCATGAACGGAAACGGTACGTCAGCCTCACCGCCGGTGAGAGGGGTTAGTGAAGCCGCCAGTGCAATTTCAGAAGAGAGTGAGCCAGCGAAACCAAATACAAGAGGCAAGGGCAAGCGTGGTGGTGCAGCTGCTACAAACGGAAGACGCAAAGCTGAGGATACACCCGCGAAGCAACCTGCTAATAAGAAGACTAAGACGGCCTCATCAACAAATGGCAATGATAACTCTTCAGACGAAGATGATGACGAAAAGACTAATGAGAACCAACCCAAGTCTAAGATGACCGACGAGGAAAAGCGAAAGAACTTCCTCGAACGAAACAGGTATGCCTTATCTATGTACTTATTGCCGTACATTCTTTGCTAATATGATTTGTTAGGGTTGCTGCACTTAAATGTCGTCAACGTAAGAAACAATGGTTGGCCAATCTCCAAAACAAAGTGGAGATGTTTAGTACTGAAAATGATGCTTTGACGGCCCAAATATCCCAACTAAGAGAAGAAGTGGTCAACCTCAAGACTCTCTTGTTGGCTCACAAGGACTGTCCAGTTACACAACAACAAGGGTTACATGGGGCATTCATGCAACAAGCGATGGAGACTTATAACCCACAGATTAATCCCTACGGAATGGCAGCACCCATTCCAAATCAGCCAGTAATGGCAGGACAAGGAGTACAGCGACGCTTCTCATAGGATGAAGAGGCCGCTTCTCAAGGCCCCGTCTATTCAGAGGCAACTGAATACCAACAGGAGTAGTGATCCGTGTCGCAGGTTTTAGACGGTAAACGTCTTGTCCCTTGGAGATGCTGATCACCGAGCAGTTGGCTGGTTGTCAAAAAAAATGGAAACCCCTTTAATGGTATCGGGTGGTAGGAAAAGCGATTAAGGCGCTGTTGCTCTTCTGATGACACTTTGAGATTTGTGGGCGTTCCCGGCTGAGGAAGTGCCTGCTTGTTAACTCCAGTGTCTGTAATAACATTCGAAACTCACGAGAGCACGACGGGGCGTTTAGGCTATGGCTGCAATGTGACACGTCTTACAACCTTGCTGGAAGACGGATCGCGCTACAGCTTCGCCATAGTATCGGAATGATATTGATATATGTACGTATTTGGTTGGGCATACACATTAAAAACGGTGTTCGGGGAGCTGTTGGGAGTGCTTCTGCTCACTTATCATTTGGGCGTTGAGGAGAACGGAGCGGACAAATAGGGACTCGTACCGCCTTCGTCTCTCCTCAGGCGTTTCTGGTCTTCGTTTCGGCCGTCTATATTAGCTAGCTGATACACGTATTCTAGCAAATGATGCGACTATGATAGTTGGTTGCGTACATTATTATCATAACTCTATGTTTTTATGTATCGTGACGCTTGTAATACTGGTGAAAAGGGGGAGAGGTTCCACTTGACTAATGATTCTGATACTATTGAAGGGATGAGTGATAATGCCGATTAATGAATATTTTGTGTTTTATAAAAATTGATGTTAAAAGGGGGGAAGATTGATTACCTAGCTGCATAAGTGGTGCTAAAGAGGTTAGTGGGGGCACAACGAGAAGGTTTCTAGTTGGCAGTGGTCTGTGCGTAAACGGCCTATGTAAACATTGAGAAAGGAAGGAACATCTTCGCGCCTCATCATATTACACCCTGCAACGATCACGACCCAAACTAAACGATCCGCTTACCAAAGACGTAGAAACGACCAAAAAGCAACATTAATATCTGCCATGCTCGACGATTCATGCGACTCGAAATTTAATTCGGAATAATTGAACCTATTGCCAATTGATTGACGCGTTCGCGCCCCCGTCATTTCTTTGCCCGATTAAGCTCTTGTGACTACCGGCGCGACTTGGAGGAACCGAAAATAATCTCGAACTGATGCGCACGACAACCCAGCGTCCATGACTACCCTCGTGCAAACCCGTCAGCCACTACAAGTCCTGAGCATGAGCAATCAGCCCAAGCGCCGCAGGAGCTCGCGCCTTGCTGGTACGTTGCCGTCATTCTGCCGCGGGGGAGGAACCTGGGTCGGTACTGTTAGTGGGAAGACGACTGACAGTACTCTGTTTATAGCCTATGACGAGCAAGATGGTGATTTTCATTTCACGCGAGGATCTAAGCGGATCAAGACACAGCAGCCGGAACCTATACCAGAGGACGAACCGGCACCAGCCCCTGTACCTGCACCCGCACCAGCGAGGAAAGGCAGGCCCCCGAAACAGAGTAAGGCTAAGGATAAGGAAAATGAGCGCGAAGTACAGCCGCTACAGCCGGCACAGCCGCTACCGAGGAGGAATGCAAAGCGGAGATCAAATCAGATAACATCTGACCAAGATGAAGTGCAAACACCGCCTCCACCACCAGCACCCCCTCAAAGGAAACGGGGGAGAGGCCGTCCATCCGCGGAAAAGACAGAGAAGGAACCAGTGAAGGAAACCAAGGCCACGAATGGAATCTCCAAGAAGGAAAAGCAACGGCGAACCGAGATAGTAGAGGAGGAGGTAGAAGAAGTGCGGGAAGAAGCGGCCCAGTCAACACCAATCGAGGCACCCAGGACAAGAGGCGGAGAGAAAACCTCGGAATCGAAAAAGATTGCCTTGCCGTTCAGCGATACCCCGATAATAAATCGCAACAAAGAGATGCGGAGAAAGACAGGCGCACGAAGGAGCAGTCTGGGTATGCGCGGACGAAGAGCAAGCTCGCTCATTGATAGTGGGCATAGCGCGATACCGCACAAGATGGTCGAACCCGCCGAGTTCTACAAGCACATCGAGGCCGAACTGGTGGAGCCGCGCCGCATGAAGCAGCTGCTCACGTGGTGCGGTGAGCGGGCGCTGTCGGAAAAGCCGCCGTTGGGGTCTTCGAATTCTAATGAGATTCTGGGAGGTAAGCTTATAGAATTCCCAAGTTTTGAAGGTAGTAGGATTGGTGGTTTGTAATATATGCTAAAATTTGTGTGTGTGTGATAGCCCGAGCGATACAGGATCAGCTATTAAAGGATTTCTCCTCGAAGTCGGAGTTCTCGGATTGGTTTGCGAGAGAGGAGATACCGAGACCGCCGGCAATAGTGAAGCCGAATCCGAAGAATATCGAGCACGATGAGAAGATAGCGGCATTAGAAGAGAGGATAAAACGGTATGTAACAATATCTAAGTATTGTATGTGGAGTCGCGGCTACTAACAAAAACACAGGTTAAAAGCAGAAAAGCGAGCATGGCAATCCCTAAAACAACCACCTCCAGAACTCCCACCACTCTTCCCATCCGCTCCAGAGACAGACTCTGCCACAAGTTCGCTTTCACTTCCATTACCAGATACTTCCCTTCTCGACTCAGACGAAGCACAAATTCTCGCCTCCCTCACCTCTACCTCCATACAACCGCAGAAATTGCAGTCTCAGCTGCAGGCGCTACAAACATCTCTCGAGTTCAAGATCGACCACCTAGCCGACAACGTGCACAAACTGGATCGGCGTGTAGCGACCGGGGGCCAGCAAGCAGATCGGGTGCTCACACTAAGCGCGGCAAGATTAAAGGAGAGAGAGGAGAGAGAAAGAGCCAGCGCCGGGACCAAGGATATGCCGGTTATGGAGGTGCTGAGGAGTTTAGGCAGGATATTACCGCCAGAAGGGGGAGGTTGAGAGAGCAAATTCCAAGGATAAAGAATAAAGAAAAGAAAAATGGAAGGAAAGCATTATATTATTCGTTCACTTGTGGCGCCATGGGAGAATGGTCAACAGACGGGGAATGACTACTACTATTACTCTGGGTTGGAAGATACCATCGAAATGGGGGGTGGGAAGGCGTTGTTAATTCCGTAACTACTAGCCATGGATGTTTATATCGTTTTGCTTGCTGCTTTTACTACCGCTGCAGCTGTTTTAGCTGTTCGGCGTTTTTTTTTTTTCCCTCTGATGAGATGAGATAATGAATTGATACTCCCAGGGAAATAGGAATGGAATTGGCATTGAATTGAATCGAATCGGATTGCACTACCTACATACTCTAGCGCTTGGGCATTGTTTAGAGGTGCCTTATCTATTGCTATACATTTGCTCCCTCGCCGTTGAAAGTTAGCTGATTAGTTGACCTATGTGAATGTAAACTTCAATGCCCCCCCCCCCCCAAATTCTATCGCCTACTCGTTTCTATTCCATTCTTCTCTTTCTTCCTAGTCTTCTTGGAGGATCTTCAATCTGACTAGATTAAGTACTACATGATTGAGTAGTAGGTAGGTAGCTGTGCCATCCCGGAAGTAGAAACGTCGAGTACTTCTCAGACACAGCGTAGTAAAAGTTAAGTTCAGTTTTGATTTGAAAGTATGTAGATAGTCGTCATTTATATAATACACACTACCAACATCGACTACTTATCGCATTTGCTGTTGGGGGGGGGGGGGGGGGGGGGGGGGTTTCTTTTCTTCCCTTGCCTGCCTGCCTGCTGAACATGGCCACGTACGAGTTGCCGGACTCCATCATTGTAGCATAGATTCCTTTTCCTTTTCCTTTCCTTTCCTTTCCTTTCCTTTCTTTTTCCCCCTTTCTCGTCCTTAACACACCACAACTTACCTCCTCCCAAAATCAAGGCTCCCTTAAAGCAGGCATAAACGCCATCCCGCCCGTCTCCTTAGCCCGCGCCCTAACATGGTCCCTCAGCAACCGCAAGATCTCGCTGTCCCTCCACCGCTGCGGCACGGGCCGGTACGCCGGCTTGAACGTGCCTACCGTCTGCGCCCACTCTCCCGTCTCGCGCCGCATGTGGTACGGCTCCTCGGGTGTTGTCGTCGTCGTCGGGCTCGCGGCGGTTGCCGCTTCTTCCTTTCCCTCGCCCGCATCCCCCGTGGGTGTGCTGCCGCCCGTGCTGATGGGCTCTGAAGTCGCGGTTCTGGTTTTAGAAGAGGGGTTGGAGGGAGAAGAGGAGGATGTGGCTTCCGAGATGGCGGCTTCGGCGCCGCCGGCGTAGGATGCGGAGCTGGTGTCTGAGGTTGCTATGGAGGGGGAAGTAGTGGAGCTAGTAGCAGTGGTAGTGGTAGTGGTAGTGGTAGAGGAAGAAGAAACTTCGGAGGAAGAGGAGATGCCGTCGGAGGGGGGCGGCTCTTGCGTCGCCCAGTAGTATATGTCCCAGTCGTTCTCGTCGAGGAAGCGGTCGTACTGCGCCATCTGCTCGCGCGTCATCTTGGGTAGGTACCTGTCCGCGAAGGTGGAGAGGAGGAGGTCGGCTTCGAGGGTGCCGCGCTTGCGGCTCTGGTCTGTTTAAACAATCATGGTTAGCATGAAATGTTCACATGTTCTTTTATAGTATTGGCGCGAGTGTGGCTACTGGTTTGACATACAGACAAGCCTGGCCCGCATCGTGGCGTCATCCTCACCCGTCCGCCGCATGGGCTCGATGCGGAACTCGGTGCCCTCGAGCTCGCCGACGCCAATGTCGGTCTCCTTCCGCGGATCCCGCTGCTTGTGCGGCTCCATGGGCGGCGGGTTGTGCGGGAAGACTCGGAGCACGCGCGTATTGCTTAGAGAACGTCGGAAGAGGGATAATCGAGCAACTGGCCTTTGAGCTGAGCGCATGACGCTGCGCGGTATGACGGACGCTGTTGAGGCCATTGTGCTTGACTATATGGTATATCGCTCTGTATGTGGTGTGTTACAATATCCTTGTCGTCAATTGTGTCTTCCCATCCTAATCATCATATAACATGAAGTTGGAGGAGACAAATTCTAATTCAGTTAGCTTTGAGGTGATAGTTCCGGCCAATCGTTGACGTAGTTGGTTGGAGAGCTCAAAGCTAAGGTAGGTAGCCGGTAGCTCAAGTCATTGTCAATTAAAGCTTTGTAATTCGCTGATCATATGAAAATTGCCGAGGCCGCCCCTCCCGCCTGGCCGGTCAATTGAGACCGGGTTATCCCTTACTGGTATCCCCTCCCGTGAGTCTCCGATGTGATCAGCGTTATGATGTTACGGTAGTCTCTATTATGTAAATATTCATCTAGAATACTATATATGTGGTTTACTCCATAGCAAATGCTGGTGCAGCTACCGAAAGAGTGGATAAATCCGAGTAAAGTGAAGCTCGGTTTTCATGTTGTACTCAGTCAAGGGGCAAGCTGTAATTCTGACCAGTTCAAGTGCCATAACGTATTTTTATATTCATCTCCCGACTCCATAGCGTCTGAAGACGCCTATACAGATTATGCGTACAAAGCATGAAATATCGTGTTCCATGCCATCATGTCCTTTTTGCCCTCCGAAGTACTCGTATCACGCCTTATCACCCTTCCCCTTTAAGTTCTCCCAAATCCAAGACTCCTTATCGTGGTAGAGTCGTCGAGAATTGCAGCAGGGGACATATTAGGTACCTACCTAGTCAACCTAGTCTGGCAGCCTGATGCAGTCCAACACAATCTTCAAGATCGCGCCAAATCGAGTCGAATTTCCCTAAATCAAGTGCTTCGATCGGAAGTAGGCCCGCAGGTACATGATCTGCCAGCCCCATAGCGCGACTAGCAACATCGTAGTTCCAATACCGAACCACTTGACGCGGGTGTTCGTGCTCTCGTTCGTATCTCTTAGCTTCTGCTCTCGTGCCCGTAGGTAATCCATCTCCCTCACGATATCCGCGATGGACTCCTCGATGCGGCGTAGCTCCGTCTCGACGGGCTTTAGCTTCTCGGTGGCCTGGATTGCGGACCAATCCTTGGCGTCGGCGCCGATATCGATGTCGAGCTCGACGTGGCGGCTGGGGTTATTCATGCGCGCTGGTTTGAATTGGTTAAGATCTTTGTTTTGGATTTCGGTTTAGCCCATTCCTTCTCTCCTCAAGACTAGAGAATTAAGAGTAGAGAGTAGAGAAGGAAAAAAGGGAAAGATAGGGGTGGGAGGGAGAGAAGTAAGAGAGAAGTAACATACTATGCGTCATGACATTCTCAAAGCACACATCAAAGGCAGCGTCGGCGTGCGATGTGAAGACGATGCGCTGCTCGCCAACTACATCTCGAGGCTTGCCGTACTCATTGCCAACGTTATCCATGATCTAAAATCCAAATCGCAGCCTAGGTTAGCCATGTTTGTTTGCTATATGCATTACTTGCAATGCAATAGATAGGCAAGGGGTGGCCTTCGTGAACATACATGCATGTTGACAACCATGCCATCTCCCCTGCTCCCGCTGACTGTGGCCGTCACAACAACCAATGTGTCCTTGGCGACGAAGTTCCGTATGCATCGTTCTGTTTTCTTGTCGTTCGGCCCACGCGCCGGGAGGTCAAATTTCAAAGAATTGACTGAAGCGATTAAAAGCACGAGGCCGCAGATGTACTGCAGCAGCGCTCGCGGCAAAGCCATTGTGTTCGTTTGTCGGCTTTTGTTGTAAACAGAAGAGTTTATTGTCTTGGTTCGTCTCTCCCAACCAAAAGTTGCGAAAGGGAGAATAAGTATCGAACTGGGAGCTAACAACTTTACAGTACATAGGGATTCGACTGGCTGCATGTAACTTCGTACCAGGTGGTAATACGTGTTAAAGTGACAGTCCAATCAGACGCCACCTCGCTAGAAGTGGCGCGATAGCCTTGCAGGTATTCAGTCACGTGCAGTCGAGCCTCACTCAATTGACAAGGGGGTCGAGTCTCCATTTCTTTTTCACGTCAAAGCTCCAACCTTTGTATCTTTTTGTATCTTCGCGTTCGCAAACTTCATCTTGAAAGCGTAGCTCATCTATTCTTCACAACCAACACCCCCATCTTTAGATAGCAGTGAAGATCACACCGTCAAGATGCCTAAGTGTAAGTTCTCCCTCTCTTTCATTCAGTCACATCTCACAATATCTCACTTTGTCTCGAAACAAAAACACTAATATATCAAATGTAACAGTCTTCTGCGACTACTGCGACGTCTACCTAACGCACGACTCCATGAGCGTGCGCAAAGCCCACAACAGCGGCCGTAACCACCTGCGCAACGTTGTCGACTACTACCAGCAGATCGGTCACGAGAAGGCTCAGTCCGTCATCGACTCCATCACATCATCCTACGCCGCCGAGGGCCAAGCCCACGCCAACCCCATGCTCCCCCAGAACCAACCCGGTGGCGCGGCTGCAGCGGCTGCAGCAGCAGCAGCAGGAGTCGGCTTCCCGGGCATGCCACCCCCTCCATTCAACTTCCCCGGCGGCATGCCGCCTCCGCCATTCCCTGGCCTGCCTGCTGGTGTGCCACCTCCACCAGGCGGCGTGTTCCCGCAGGGAATGCCTCGTATGTATCCCCAATTCCCACTTCCACTTCCACACATCCTTCTACCGCACCATCACGCTCTATCCCAAATCGGACAATCTAACTCGCAAACAGCACCACCAGGCCAAGCAGGGCGCGGCCTCCCACCCCCTCCTTTCCCCGTCCCCCAAGGACCAAACGGTCTACCGATCCCACCGCCCGGCGCCGGTCTCCCCTTCCCTCCGCCACCGGGCGGTCTGCCCTTCCCGCCTCCCGGAGCAGCGGGCGCCAATCCACCTCCGTTCCCGTTCCCGGGAATGCCTCCGCCTGGCCAAGGGTTCCCGAGCGGGCCCTCGCCACCTGGCGTTGCGGGTGGTTTCGCGCCGCCGCCTGGTGTTGGGGGTGGGCCGCCTGGACGCTAGGAGCGTTCGGGGGTAGGGGTAGAGGTAGAGGTAGAGGTAGGGGTAGGGGCGTGAGTTATACATTTGGGGTGGGAGGGGGAGCGTGGATGGAGGATGATAGTTAGGATGCTAGCTAGCAGCAGCGATTACGAGTTTATAAATTCCGTGGAAGGGAAGGGAAGGGAAGGGAAGGGGGAGATTACCTTATCCGCCTTGGACGCCAGTTAATCGGGGAACCTCCTGAGAGAAGACAAAGGGAAAAGGGAGAGTGAGAGTGAGAGCAACGAATTACAGCTCCGGGGTGATCACAGAGGTAATAGTTGGACGTTGGTGGTGGTAGCTAGGAGAGATCGTCTGAGAACCGATGTCTCGACGACGTGGTGTATCGAGCAACATCTCTCTCTCTCTCTCTGCTCGTATGAGAGACTCGGTGTGTATCAACAGGAATATCTGCGCTATTCGAGCCGACCAGTGAGGTGTAGATAGGTCGACTACCCAAGAGAAAATAGGTAAATCATTAAGAGCTATGGGACTTAGCTACAAGGCAAGGCGTTAGGGGCTCACTTTTCCTGCATTGAAACAGAAAAGGGGCGGGTTTGGTGTTTTCAGGTCTGATTTGGCTTTTTAGCAAAACAGGTATACCACAATAGTTAGCAGTTACATATACCATGCCCTAAAAGAGATACCTCAACAGAAGCATAATGAATTAAAACCATTGAGATTAAATTGATAGAAAGGACTCATTTCATTGGGATGTATGAAATTGTAGTCAGTATGATGGCTCATTTCTTATTCTCGTTATGCTTCCTCGTTAAATAAACACGTCTATCCATCCCATACACTACACGCAACAATAGCAACAGCGTACACATGCCACACCGGAGCAAGGAGTAAAAAAAAAAACAGCATCATAAAACTGCAACGGTAGAACCAATCCGAAGATCAATCGGAAAAAGCAAAAGCAAAATCAAATCAACTCATCATGACTCGCTTAACACTAAGTAGGTATTCATGAACATGTCTTCTCTTTCTCTTTACTCTTCGCTCAATTCACAAATCTCACTCAATTCACGACTCCGAAAAAAGGGAGGCGGCATAAAATCAGATAAAAAAGCAAAAACAGAACTTCATCAACTTCATATCCCTTCGTCATAACATTCCCCCTTTCCACTCTCCCGAGGCCCTGCCTTCGTAAAAAAACCCCTCTTCTCGCAAATCCGCCATGCTACCTATCCGTAGAAGAAATCGAAAGAACCCTGTATCTCAACCTTTTTTTAACGAATCCGGTTTCGCGTCATGAAGGGAGGCCAGTTAGGGACCGAAAATAAAACTAAAAATCAGAGCGTAATATCGGGGGAATATGGTGATTGGGGGGTCGTTTTATCGTGGCTCGTATGCATCGTCAAATGATATCTCGTAAACTTGTGGTTGGTCGGGGTATTGTTGTTAGTGATGTTTAAGGTTATGAGTAGGTGATGATGAACAGTGATGTCGAGGCTTTAAAAGGGGGGATAACAATGTCGCCATAGAATCGCAAAATGAACGCTATGCTGCATTGCAAGATATTGACGAAGCTCTGCAAGGCGGCGTAGAAACTAAAAAGCCCAAAAGAGAAAGCTAATTAGACCCGGATGGGTCCCCGTTGTTGCCGCCCTTCCAGTTGTCGGTAATACTGCTTCTCATTCGGCGCAGCCTGAATATGCGACGCACTCTGGTACGAAGGGCCCTTGTAGCTATTGCGCTTAATGACCTCGCCTACTCCGTCCCGAACTTCCCGCGGCCCGCTTATCTTCTGTCGAAGGGCATCCGTACGCTTCTGTCGGCGATGCTCGCTTAGTCTACGCTGTAGATTTTGCGGCCGGTACTGTTCCAGTTTGTCCTGCCAGCCGGGGAAGAGTCTTCGTCCCCGGTCATCCACCCTCTTCTCGATACCCCAGACACGTCGGTTCGGGTTGTCAGGAGCGGTAGAGGGGCGCCCCTCAGCTTCGAAGTCACGTGAATATCGGTGGTTGTTCCAGTCGAGGCTACTATAGCTATCGTGGTGTCTCATTACGCGGAGTCTACCGCTGGGTGTACGCTTGACGGTGCGACGTTCTGGGCTGCGCTGGCCCGAGGCCGTGTAATGGTCCTCATCCTCAATAGGTAGGATAGCAAATGTGCGCTTCATCCGTTCGCTCAAGCTCCTTCGGCGAGTTGGGCGCTCGTTGACTGGTCCATATTGGTAAATAGTGTCCACCTCCGGAGGAACATCACGTGCCCAGGCGTCGCGATCGTCGAGATCGTCTTCGTAGGTAGGCTTCCAAAACGGATGTAATTTAGACTCGTCAGGTGGCGGGTCTTCAGCCGTTGGATACTGATGCAACTTTGCGTCCTTTCGTTTATCAAGTGCTGGATTTTCGGCGGTCTCTTTTCGAATTCCCTTAGAAAGGGACAAAGTCCGCGAGAGGAAACCAGAAGGACGAGCATTATCCGAGCTCTTACGAAGGCTGAAAGCACGACGAACCAAAGAAGGCCGCTTTTGGATTTCTTCGAAGTAATTTCCAAGCATCTTCTCCTTTTCAGAGGCTGGAGTCAATCCAGAAGGTGTAGCTGGGATAAACTTGATTGCAGGCGGTTCGGGAGGCGCACGCGGGTTTCTAAGAGGGGAATCCACATCATCCATGGAGAATTGAGGTTGGGGAGGTGTTGCTGGAGCACCATCTGGACCGCTTGCCGTAATTTTGGGGTTGTCTGAAATTTTCCCCGTTCCCGTCGCACGTCCCGTCTGGGTAGGATCTAGACCTTGCAAGGCGTTTGCGGCAATGGCAGGATCGACGGGTTTCGACATATGATGAACCATCAAAACAGATTTGTTTTGGTGTGGGTAAATATTCACCGCCATGGCTTCCGAGATATCTGCCGCAGAGTGAGTCCCGTTTGTCTCGACGGACGCTTGGGAAAATGGCGTGTTGTGCGCTGTTAGCCGTTTGCCGAAGAACGGGTCTCCGTTGTTATCAACCAGTGGCCTGTGATCATGGAGAGCGTCTCTGTGCGACTCGACGGATGGAGCCGGTTCAACTTGTCTCTGATCAGGATGACTGTTCATATACTCGACGGGAGGCGCACGTTCCACTGTAACCTGTGGTGGTTGGTGTTGCTTTTGCTGTTTGCTCTCCTGTTCCAGAAATGTATTGTGTGCCTTCAAGCTTTCCGCGGTCAAGGATCCAGCTCGAGAACCAGCTCTAGATCCATTTCTGCTAGTCGGAGCTGAAAGTGAAGATCTACGCACAGGAACAATTGGCGGATAGTCCATTGTCAGCTCATCAACATGAACTGATCCGTCAGATTCGGACATTGTTCTACCCCTCCGGGAAGGCTTATCAAAATAAGGAGTCAGGTCTTTCGCTTTGGAGTGACTTGATATTGGTACCGAACTGAGACTGTTGCTTCTCTTGGAGTGGTGACTACCCGTAGACCTTAACGAGGGTGGCCCTGTAGCTTTCATGGAAGCTCTGCGGTCAGGGATGACAACTACAGGGATGCCTCCATTCTTCCAAACTTCTCGGCGGGCTTTCCTACTGGCAATAGAGTTGGCTGTACTGGTAGATGCAAGACTTTCTGATCGGACAGTACCATCAACAGCTCTCCTAGGAGCTCTTGCACGTGGTGCCACTTCCGCATGGCGCAGGGAAGTGTTCGCCGAAGAGCTTGACGGTGAGATCTCGGAACTGGAATCTCTAAGAGTAGTTTTCTTCTTGACATGTCGCAACGTTTTTCGCCTCTGAGGGGGCGTTCCAACCAAAATGGCCTCTACTACGGTAGAGACTGTAGATTTCGAAGACATCCCGGAGGACCGCCTGACATCAGTGCTTACCGATGATTCGGAAGTAGATGGCGCGTTCCAACGCGTATCCCTGCTCGCAGATTCCGGAGGTGGTGATGGGTACGTATGTGATCGGTCTGACAGGGGCATTGATCGCAGAGCCTTTGTTGCATTGGTCGGAGTAATTGTCACATCCTCGATAACTTCAGCTTTCTGTCCATTGGTTTTAGGTTGAACACGTCGCTTCTCCACCTTGACATTCCTATTGTATTTATCGTCCCATTCCTTCTCGGCTTCGCTGGCAGCACTCCATTCACCGTCGAAAGCTGAAAATTCTCGTTTCGTCCCTGGTGTCAGGTTGTCATCAGACTCGAGACCTAAGCCTAGGCCTACGTCCTGGGCTTTTCTCTGCCTTGCGTCAATTACGCGTTTTGCTATGCTCTGAGATGTCCTAGAAGAGGGCAACACTGGTCGAGGCGTCAACTGGAATTTGTCGTCTGCCTCTGAAGACTCCGGGCTCTCGCGCGCAGTCTTGAATGACTCGGTACGAGAATCTGCAGTGGCCTTAGATGGAATGCGATCTGCTAGGATGGGGCGCGCAGCGGGTCTCGATCGACGCTCGGGCTGCGGAGGGGTCACGTCTGGCGTAGGCGGACTCGCCTGATGAGGTGGAGTTCTCGGTGTAGTACTGGCAGAAGTGTTTGCCGCACTTTGCACCGGACTACCGACATACGTCGGAGTTGAGGGCTGAATCGAATGGCTACCAGAAGACGTACGGGAATGCGCGGGTGGCGTGGGAGGAAGAGCAGGCCCAGGCACCTTAACGTTGGGGCTCTCGTCGTGTGTCGGGTTTGGTGGAGTAGACGGTTCTTCTATATTCACATGCGATTCCGAAGTTGACGTTGTATCGGTGGACAGGTCACGGGAGTGTCGATTCCTGGTTATCGACACTGGCCGAGTATTTCTCGGGTGAGGTAGGACCTTATGTTTCTTGAATGATGCTCGTTGACTAGGCTTACCAAGAGTAGGGTGATCGTACAGAGGATCGAAATAGAGAGTTGTCGACGCCGCGGGCGAGACGGTTTCGGCAGAAGCGAGCATTGTTGAGTGGGAAGAAATGCTATCTAACATGTTGCCAACACTTCAAAGTCTACTTAACTGGGTTGCACCAGACCAGATCATCCTTCGCATTGTTGAAAGCGGCGTGGGTTTGGGGGCAGGACAGATTGCGTATGCGTTAGATATTTTTGAAAAAAAAAAAAAAAAAAAAAAAAAAAAAAAAAGAATGCGTAGTCCGCGGCCGTTCCCTTTCAGGATATTTCGTGTCCTTCCTGCAAACCCCCTACGCGATGCAGACGCAGGCAGCTCTCACGGTAGCTCGCAAAAGTCGACCTGTCCGTGTGGCTTTCAATAAATTATGCTGATTATTGGACCAGTCACAGCAACCGGAGCTGGTTTGGAGACCAGATCGAAGGTAAGATGTTCAGGGCCTTGCAGCGCATGGTACTAAAAGCATGATATCTAAGCGCTGTCCATTGGGTGATATTATTATGAGGAGACATAAAAAGTGAATCAGATGTTTTAAGAAATGATACGGTTTGCGACAATATCTTAGTTTAGTTATGAGACGCCGCAACAAGATGTTAGTAAAAAATGAGTAATGAGGTTAACCGTTGAATAGAACATTGAAAATAGAATGTACTGTTGAAGGGACGAACAGGAGATAGAGAAAGAGATAGTTGCGCAGAGTGCCCATTAGGGAATAAATGACTTTTGATTGAACGCAAGAGCGCAGGTGATGAACGATGTCGGGAACCAATCCCACTTTCCAACCTTCCACCTTTTTTTTACCTGTCCTTAGTGACAACGAGGAACGGGCTTCGAGGAAACAACGTCAGAGAATTGGGACTTCTCCCACCCCTCCCCTGCTTCCTTTTTCCTCAGGTGGAGGAGATTTTAATTATTTAGAGGCATGTACTTACCCTATGCATATACCTAGTGTAGGTACTATGTACTATAGTTCGGAGCTCGGGGGGGCTGGGAAGTGGTCCTATCTAACCTTAGTAGGTTAATCTTAGACCTGCTAGCTGCCTACCTGTGCTACATAACGTCAAGCGCACATGTATGATACAAGCAGTAACAACTGCCCAGATAAGCGTAGTTCAATTCCTGTTTTTTTTTCCTTCCCTTTTCTTTTTTTTCCCCTTTCCTAGGAGGTATTTTCCATTTTCCCATTTAGATGGAGTACACCATACCATGTACCGAAAGAATAGGAAACAATTGGATCCTCGACTCGTACGAATGTTGTCCAAATCTGGCTTGTTACATCAGATATTTCGTACATGATCCTCTCAATCTCTAAATCTCAGACCGGCGGTGCGTGCGCTACGCATCACGACAGAGGGGAATGGTAGATAAATGGTGCTCCAGCCCTCCGCAAAAAGAGACAGGCAGGTTACGTTGTATTTTGAGGTATTCTTCATCTGTCGTGCTTCTCCCCAGCTGCAGCTATGAGTGGATCACGACCATCTTTCTGCAGCCACTCAAGTCACCAGGACAAATGAGCTTCTCGAACTGCACAAGGCTGTCGGCCTCATGCCAGTCCTACTTAGCCTGCAGCTCACTCAAAGCGAATCAGATGCCGCAACACCGGACACCCCAGGCAGACATGCGACTTCGCCGTCGTCTGGGTCCCAACACGGTCAAAAGGGCGGCTGGCATTCCCACATTTCTGAGAAAGGAACTGAGAGCTGCGACGTTCTAGGCGCATTACCGGAACCACACGGGCCCTTCCCTCTCAATCTATCCAAATTCCCAAGAATTATTTAAATAAGGTACAGCAATGCTAATCAAACAAGAAAAAGAAATAACCAAAATCATCACTATGACGAAATTCCCAAGGAATCGGCTGGGGGCTGTAAGAGCGTCGGGAAAAAGATGACAAGTCGTTGCTGCGACTCATGGTCGCAGAGTCGAGGCCAGGCCACACCGTTCCAATTTAATTGATCCAATCCAGCAGTCATTGCTCCTACGCAAGAGGATAGGACAGTCTCTTTTGGACAATAGCCTTTAACCCCTTTCCACGATCAAAGCAGTTCATCAAGGAGAGCGAATCAGAAAGGATTCAAAAAGTCCTGCAGATTGGCTTTTTGAAACGGGGAATCCACCTCCTTACCTAATCTATCATGCAGTTAGTTATATCTTTATAGTAAGGACTTGAAGATGTGTGTCCTTATCTCATTTCCATGTTATAACGCCCGCCCGGGGAAGGGGAGTAGCCGACCCGGCAGTTAGCAGCCATTTCCCTATCTCTTCGCCATGTTCGTCCAGCCTGCCACGTGGGAATTGCCAGTTTTGGCCTTCTATCCGGGAAAAAGGCAATCGCATAATGTATAACAATACGCTGAACGTCCACCCTTCAATCCAACCTGGTGAGATGGCGTTAGTCAGCGCCGCTGTTCCACTACGCTTCATCAATCATGCTAGCTTCGATATTGAAATCAAAATTATATAGGTTATTCTTATTGAATATCGCAATATCTTACCTGGTCGGCATACTCGCATCACTAATATCTTGGCTCTTGAAGCTTTATCTAGAACCCCCGCATTGGAGTGCTATGTCATCACCACACTACAGTCGTCCCCGACTACTAGTTACCTAACGAGAAAGAGTTTGATGACATCTGCGCTATGCAAGTCGAGCATCAACGTCCAGTCGAGATGGACCTCTCTCCAGCAATGTCCTCTCTCAGTGGACGAGAGTCGTTAGTGATAAGCTCAATGCCCTAGTCAAGCTTTGTTGTCAGTGCAGCATCGATAGCGCTCTTCTACCAATCCGAATGCCAGAAAACCACCTTCGCAGTAAGCTTAAGATACATAAACTCATATCGGTAGTCCTTTTCCTTAAATACTCGTAGTTACTCTTTTATGTGCTATACGGTAAGAAAGAAATCGATTGTTTTATTCGACATGCGAGCAACTATTTTTACCCTAGGTTATGTTGCTTACGCTACTGCTCATGCCACCCACGATGATCAGAAGGTTCTGTCTGGACCGCACCAAGCCTTATGGTATAACGTTCTTCCCGGAGACGGAGGGACGCAGGTCAGAAGACACCGTGGATGGGGAAGTGCAACATTGTACCAGCAGTTCTAACTAGCTCCCAAAGGCCGACTCAGTATTCTCTGGAATCTCAACGTTTGGACGCTTGCCATATCAACCCTGTCTAAACCATGAGGACGTCAACTACGACCTCGCATTCATAGGTTAGTTGATTAGCTAAGACTAAATAGACATCTAGACTGACTAATATGACAAAAGGGGCTCCCTTTGACACTGGTACATCATACCGACCCGGTGCACGTTTCGGACCCTCAGGTATTCGTCAAGGGTCCCGACGTCTTAATCTTTAGTATAACATCTTCTACCCACCCATATTGGCATTCACACATG
Source organism: Hypoxylon sp. EC38 (assembly GCA_002120335.1). Lineage (NCBI taxonomy): Eukaryota > Fungi > Ascomycota > Sordariomycetes > Xylariales > Hypoxylaceae > Hypoxylon > Hypoxylon sp. EC38. Next base: position 2,427,286 of record KZ111235.1, on the reverse strand, counting down.
TGCTGATACATTGATATATAGCGGAGGCTATAACGTGCCCTTGGATACCAACCCCTTTAACGGGTGGGCAAAGGTACTTGACTGTGGAGACATCCCAGTAACATCGTATGCCTCATATTCCCATTTCTTTCTTAAGCACTATAGACTAACCACATAATAGATATGACAATACTTGGGCCCTCAAGCAGATTGAAGAAGGCCACTACAACATTTTATCCCGAGCGCCAAAGGCAGCCGCTGAAAAGCCTGGGCCGTCTAAAAAAGGGAAGACTCTACCACGAGTCATTACTCTCGGCGGTGACCACACTATCACACTTCCCTTACTTCGCTCCATCAACCGAGCCTACGGCCCTGTATCAGTCATCCACTTCGACAGCCATCTAGACACCTGCAAGTAACCCCTCTCCCCCCCTTTTTTTCCCTTTCACAAATCCACACACACATCTACCATCTAACACGTGACCACATCCCCCAACAGGGCGTCCCAAAGTCTTCGGCGGCTCCCCCTCAGAGGTAGCAAGCATCAACCACGGGACATACTTCTACCACGCGTCACAAGAGGGCCTCCTCGCCAACGACACCAACATACACGCAGGGATCCGGACGACACTAAGCGGGCCCAGCGACTACGAGAACGACGGGTACTGCGGCTTCGCCATCGTCGAGGCCCGCGAGATCGACCGCATCGGCACCGACGGCATCATCCGGAAGATCGTTGACCGCGTCGGTACTACGAACCCCGTGTACTTGTCTCTTGATATCGATACCTTGGACCCGGCGTTCGCGCCTGCGACCGGGACACCGGAGACCGGGGGGTGGAGTACGAGGGAGTTGAGGACGATTCTGAGGGGTTTGGAGGATGTTAATTTGATTGCGGCGGATATTGTTGAGGTTGCTGTGAGTTTTTTTTTTAGTTTTTTTTTTTAAAAAAAAATTCCGTGGTAATGGAGATTGAGGGTGCTGATTACTTATTTACTTACTTGTCTAGCCTGCGTATGATACGAATGCGGAACATACCACTATGGCTGCTGCGGATGCGTTGTACGAGATCATGAGCATCATGCTTAAGAAAGGACCGCTGAGCAATATGGTTTCTGGTAATGCTGATCAGGAGGAAGAGTTGTGAGCCCAGCTGCAATCCTCTCAGCCAGAATCCCGGGGTTTGGGTTTCTGGGTTGTTTAGGAGTAGTTCGAGTGAATTTTCTGCCGGGGCAGGCTCGTAAAACCATTGAGGGTGATAAGACGGGTTCTAGTTTGTATAACGTGGTGTTCATAGCAGGTAAATGAGGTCGCAAAGAGAGAATGGAGAGAAAAGGTATTTATCTAAGTAGACATCTCCTTCGAATAGCTATGTCTACCTTATCATGATACATGGGGGAGTATTTGCATAACTCACATCAACGAGCTCCCTCTCATTCTTCGTTCTTGTTTTTCTTCTTATGTCATTTACGCCCATTGTGGCATTTTATTCATATTAAAAAACTCAAACGAAGTGTTCTTATTAAACCCAGCTTATAGCTCCAAATATGTGGCTAGAGGATGCCATATTTAGACAAACAGGCCTAGAACTATACTACCGTCTCTGAATATATCTCGCTTTGGATCCTGCTTCTTACAATCTTACGGATGACGAAGAATTGCACGGGATTAGCTGGTGCCGGGAGAAGAATTGTCGCAATTATTTTGCCATACGATTGGGTATTGGTAATATGCCAGCCGCTACTTTGGATTGTAGCTTTTCTTCGGTTTATGGAACGTCTAGTAGAATGAGAGACCCTAAGGACCCCGTCATGCGGGAGACAATTAGATGGATTTGATAGTGGAAGATTATATGGTGAGAAGAACGTATTACAGATACGTTCATAACTTTTATAATAAAAAAATGTGATATATATTAAGTCTCAATATGTAGGGCTGCCTTATAAACGGTGACAACATGTACGATAGGTCCTATTTCTCCCTAACACTAAGTATTCAAGCTGGCCTACTCCCAACTCCGGCACCCATGTAACTAAATTCAGGGACAATAGAGCCCAGTTGCTAGCAACTGCCTTCCCGGCCTTACTTAGCGGGAGGTGGCAGGTGTTCGTTGGTCCACCAGCCCAGCAACGGCTGTTGCAGACCCGCGCCAACAGTTGACATAAATAATGCATTACACCACCCATCTCTCAACTTGGGATCCGGGGTTGCTAGGACAAAGGGTCATTGGTCTAGTGGTCACAGAGATGAACAAGCCAGATAAAATCCCATGCGCCAGGGGTTTTTCGTAGGTCGGGGTTCGAATCCGGATACTGGCGGTAGGTAGACCAGCCTGCTCAGGTCAAATGTCCGGTTAGAATCCCATCAGACTGAGCTTTTTGCATTTTTATTTTACTCAATTTGTGTTTTTTTTTCTCCTGCAGTTTGAAATTTTCGTTATCTACGTCTACATTAGAAAGTATGAGCGATTGGGCACTACAAGTCTCGTTGAAGGGTGTACCGAGATAAATAGTATCTACCCTTCTAATTGGGGTCTTCCCGTGTGATTATTAACGCCGTATTAACTTAGATAGAGTTAGATTGGTAGGCCTATCATTCATATAGTAGAAGAGGGTACTATATAAAATAACTCTCAATGTCAGTTCCTAGGTTAGCTGCTCAATCGTTTGTAGAGTACTGGCAGGGTAAGCAGGTTGCCCAAACGCATGGATCGTGATAGCCGTAGATGATAACTCGCTTCTGCCTCCTGACTTGGCGGGTAGGTAACAAGTACCAATGACTACCTCATTCTGTCCAGGTCTAGGGGGCCAGCAGCGCCCCTTATATACGGGTGCCATGAATATAGATCCACTTTTACCACTGACAAGTACGGCTATATCCATCGTTTTTCCTAACTAGTAGAGTAGAAGAGAGAGAAGAGGGGGTAAAGGAAAAAAGACGCCCATCAAGAATTCAGGATTAGAAATTAATACAATTATTATACGCTCGAGCATTCAGACCTTACAGGACTTGAACACATTAAAAGCATCGTCAAATTTGACGTGAAAGTGGCAAAGTAAAGAAGAGCGATGTGTAAGTAGCATTTTCAAAATGAACATATCATACAAGCTAATCTACAAATACACTACTAGTCACCCCTTAAGCTCTCTTTGTCGCCCCTTATTCAATCCGCCATAGAGCTACATTATCTACCATCCTTATAAGGTAACAAACCGTCGGAGTCGTCTGCGCTCCCACTCAATTAAGACCAATATCAGACTGGCAGAAGAACATGGAAGACCCTTTCATGATAATATGTTCGTCTCCCCTATAGCAGTCTAGATTAATTACGAAGTTGCGGTTGAGTTTGCACTGGCCGGTCTTGTTTCCAGCCAGATCAACCATAGCATATCCCCGGTCTTTATAGATAGCTAGATATAAAAATTAACCCCGTCTGTACGTCCTCTCTAATGGACTGAAAAGAAAATGAAGGCTTACTGTGATGACCCGGCTGGTTACTACCCGTATTGATCTCAACGACATCAAGGGGATCTCGAAAAAGGGGGAAACCAACATCTTTCCCCGGAACGGTGCGCATGCCTACTTTATCCCCGCTCACGTCGTCGGTGTTTCCCCATATATAGTGGCTTCCAGCGTCACGGTCGCAGTTGAACTGAGGATCTTTGACAAATACAGCACCCTCGGCGTATCGGTTGCCAGCTATGAGAGGCCCATTGACTACGTTGTTTTGCAAGTAACTTATCCAGAAGTCAGCAACCACTCCCGAAGCGGCTGCAGCAGCGAAGACGATAGCAGAGATCTTCATCCTGGATGTGGTAGGCAAGCTAGTTATAAAGGAAGACTAAGATTGCCAGGAGACGTGAGTTAGACGTAGAGTAACTCTGTGATGAGAGGAGAGTATCGATGTTCGTTGTGCTTCGGAAATCGGTGGCAAGTTTGAGCTTCTAGTCGCTCCTTGAACGTGTAATTAATAGCTTCGAAAGATTTATGGAAAATGTTAAGGTAGGGAAATGGTGCTTTTTATTCTCAAACCCTCGTCTGCGTCGATTATTGTAGAGAGGCTGGTTACCTAAGAAACATGAATATAGTCCCGGTAATCCTTGCGTATGCAAAGTACTAACAAGCAAGCTGTGCTTGTAGCCACTTAGATCATACACCGAAATGGCACCTTATTTGACATTTCCATGGGCCTACATCTCAAGCATCCATTCCGTGTTTGTGACGTTGCCACGTGCGTTATATTTCTCAAATAGGGACTATTAAGCCAGTTGTGAGATACGCAAACAACATCCTGTAAAGTTCATTCCATCTTGGTTACCTAATACCGGTTCTATGGATACGGAGAGGCTGAAAGGGTGTATACTAGGTCATCCTTGGCAAATATAGCATTAAATAAACGGTGCACGGATTAAGGGTAAATTCAGGGGCAAGCGCAGCATTTAATAGTGGCATCAGTATTTGTTTCCCCCCAAAATGTACGTACCAGATATCAAGTCCATCTCTCTCCTATACCGCTATAGATAGAAGACGACTGGGCTAAGGATGAAGTCATATGAAACACCAAGTCCAGCACATGTTCAGTGCCCTATGATGTGATAATGTCAAGACACCACCGCTAAATTACAGCCTTCGTAGGAGGAATCAAGCTTATTAGGTGAAGTTGAGTAAAAGTCGAAAAGGGAAATTCCAAATTGAATAATTATCCTCATTTGGTAAGTGAAGGTACAGATTTAATATAGATTTGGTAGTATCTAAGCAAATGTCCGCATCGGTATGCCCGTCTAGCCACGTGGAGTCTAGGAATAGAAAGTCGGTCGTTGGAAATTCTCCCAAATAACATCTATCGACTCAGGTAGTACAGAAATTGGATAACCTGAAACGGAGGGGATAGACATATATGACTACCTCATCATGATAATAACAAAACTCCAAGCCAGGAAATTCTTCCACCGAAGAGGTTGTTCAAGCTCGACCGATCTGACCACTCGAGGGCAAGAACCCAACCTCCCCGTGCGGGCACAAACAAAGCCAATAAGATTGGAGACTCGCATTCTTCCAAAGATGGGAATTCGCAAGAGTTAGAGTAGCACGGCTGTGTAACGAACGAAGATGGTTGGTATATAAATACCGTTCCACCGCGTAGAGATCATGCATTACTGCGGCTTCTGAAACACGATCTTCTTCACCTGGTCCGGAGTACCTAGGTATTACTAACAACATAATCCTTAACAAACGCAACCGACACCACTGCTCTCTCGTTGTAATCTACTGTACTACATGCAATGTAGAGAACGAGTCGCTGAACCACGTCCTTGGGAATTACAATGCCCATTTTGAAGTAGGGGGGGTCACACTTCTCGGGGTCCGCTTTGCACATTAGACCTAGAAGAATGCTACTCTGCTCGGCTGCGAGCAAGAGATGGCATAGAATATGAAGACGTCATCAATCTGGGTTAGATGCTATAGTGGAGAACGAAAATGGTCGCTTGGCATTCCTCGATTGGAAGGAAACGATCGAAAGAACCCTACTACTACGGCCGCATTCCGGACCACCGTCTTGCAGTGCATGTCAAGATTCGCCGGGTCCTCCGTGCCAAGACATATGAATGTTGCGGAGGGAGCTTAAGAACGGAAAGACTGGATGTGGTTTGCTTCTCCAGGTGTTGAAACGCTACGTCGTCTGCATCTGGAATATTAGCTCGAAGGTGGTGCGACCATACAAAAGACGTGCGCCTTACACCTCCCTCCCCAGTCAAACGACCTCCCCGCCGTGTTTGTAGAGGTGCTCAATAAGTACTAGGAAATTTCGTGTCACCGTGCAGTGTGGCTTAGGCACGTATGCGGCTGAAGACTTTCATGGGGAACTAAACTAACTGATTCTGTGAGATTGTTGTCGACCACGAACGGTCAGGAAGATATATGTGCCTGCCTCCCGCAATGGTTACTTGAAGTACGTTGCCTTTGGATCGATGCGCATTGCATTATCCAGGACAGCGCCGAGGACTAGGCGTGCGAATCTCTCAAGACGGCCTCGTACTTCGGTAAATGTACAATCTGCCTGGCAGCGACAAGATTACCTAAGCGAGGTGGCGGTTTCCGAACCGGATGACTCTGTTGCGCCTTCGGGGTCATGGGCCAATTTACTCCATTTACATACAAAACGTATATATGCTAGCTCCTCGACGTCCACACCGAGACAGCTGGATTAAATGAATACGAAAGGGTTACGAATGGCCACGTGCTCCTACAAGGGCGATTATTAAAGACCACCTGGGATGAGGATTCCGATGTCCTGCTAGGGTTTCTTCCCTGAAAAGATAGGGTTGAAACAGTTATCTTGTGCTCAAACATGTGAAGCCAGCGCTGAATTGCCCTTGTTCGAAAGAGTTGGCTGGGCTGAGCACATGAGCTTTGAGACACGGGGTTTATTATTGTTTAAGGCGCTTGACTACCGAATATTATTGGTTGATAGAGCGGGTGGCCGCTGAGTCAGCTGTTGGTTAGTAACAATTTTAGAAGAAGTTTGTATCGACGAAGTCTAGGATCAATTCCTTAAAAAAAGATGATGTCTATATCAAGTCAGCAGTGGGCCTCTGATACCGCTGTCTTCATCTAACATCTACGGTAAAGGAGAAGATATCTTGAAAAGGTAACCTGGTTCAGCTGTGACAAATCGGGCGTGACGCCACCTTGACAATGATACACTTATTAAGTCTTGATGGATTTCTGCTTGAAGATTTAGTCATAGCCTAGTTTTAGGGGAGGTTTGAACTCCTTGATTGAATTATTTTGACTTAGTTGGCTACATTTTCGGTATTGGGATCTGAAGCTCGGTCCGTCCCCTCGCTTTCATCTTTGAAATATGAGGGTACGATCTTGTGCGCTATATTGTCAAGAGATGCATTTCGCGACATTTGAACCGTTGTGTGCCACACCACCTTTCCTTAAATTGCTTGACGAGTCGTCAGCTCTCAGATGTAAGTCAGGCGGGAGGATCAAAAGATAAAAAGGACCTTAGAAGTTGTTGATAGGTGACTTTCTGAGAACAAGCTTTTCGGCTAGATTCCCGGGTGCTCTTTAAGTAGGGGGATCTGGTGGCGGAGCCAGGCTGCCAGGGTCACTGTTAATTTTAGATTTAGTGACGTCAATTCAGGCAAGGCAACTGTGCTATCAGTAATCGAGGCGTCCAGCTAAGTCAGCTACCGAGGGCTAACACGCTCTAAACTCGGCCTAACAGCTGGGGAATCCCCAGGGTGTTCCGGCATGCTCAATACATATACCGACAACTTAAATTGGGAACAGACGTGTTCGTGCGGGTTTTGACTTGTAACGTTGCTGTAGAAAGGTTTTAGACTTGACTGGCGCTGTTGGCGGGTTTTTGCAAAATAAGCTTCTTATGGTAGCACGGTGACGGCCTCGGTTTTGCATGCAATCCTTCCATGCAAAAACGAGACCGAGGGGTTCATGGCTGCCACACTGCTATCCGCGCTACGAAATCCACAAGTCAAATGCGATGCTGTAAGTTTGGCTTTGAGTGTATATGACCGTATCTATTTTGCGGTATAACAAGTGCACCACTCAAAAAGGGAGAGGATAATGGAGCTGCCATCTAAAATAGAATGTAAGTTAAAGGTCAGGTGCGCTTACAATGTAGGGCACCATTAGAGAGAGATCAGACCGAATTACGCGGTTTGCTCGCTTGTAACGAATGCAAGCAGTCTCGGAGGTACCAATTGGCCAGGTGGTTGGGAATATTAGTCGATGAACTCTTCTCGTTTGCGGTATGTCTCATACGTAAGGCGTATGTAGAGAGGAGGGTAAGTATGTATGGATGTGAATCGATTTAGAACAGAAGAGTGGGTTGAGAGTTTCGGGGTTTCCAATCGCGCAAACAGCTTCGTAACTAGGTGGCTCGGAAATCCCAGATGATGGCAGAGCCACATCGAGCTATGCCAAAATTGGGTTCCAATGTGGCGTCTTCTGCTGATATTTTGTGGTTGGCTACCTCCTTCAGCCATCTTTGTTTCATTTACACAGCCGCGACTCTCCGCTTTAATTCATGGTTATCGATAGCTACCGGGCGTTGCTGCAGATGCTTGGTAGTGCGACATCCAGCCATTTTGAGACATGTTACCAACCTAAACCAAGTATTCTTCTGGAAACCTCGCCATCGACACGCGTATTATGGAATACCCCGAGGTGGCCCGTAGAATACCAGGCAGCATGAGTGAGCCATCCTTACTCGCCCCCCGAATGCGTAAGCGGTTTAAGGTTTGTATAAAGCCTGGCCGGGTCTCCTTTTCCGTCCAACGGATTTGATTATGGTGGTATGCTTCACCCTTGACCAACTGCCTATATAACTAAATCGATCAGTCATCCCTTCGATCTGTCATAATTACTCCCTCGCTCATACACGAGTTGCTATTTCAGTCTAACAATCGTTGCCACTATTGGGTAGTCTTATATAAGCAGGCCATCTTACTCAGGTCTCCTATTAATAACCCACGCCCTCAAGACCACTGGTCTAGCGCATATATATTCTAGGGTCTACGCAGCTATACTTTGCTCTAGTTTACAACACACACTCGAATATTCCAAAAAATGAAGGTTACCGCTGCATTTACGCTCCTAGCGGCTACTGCCGTCGTAGCCCAACTTCAATCTCAGTCTGAAACTGCCACCGCCACCGACGCCACAGGTACTACCGGCACCACCAGCACGTTGAACCCTACGGGTGACAGCACAGGTACGGGAACCGATGTTGCCGCAAGCAGTACAGGGACCGATATTGCTGTAGGCAGCTCCAGCATTGTCGCCGTCGTATCGAGCAGTGGCACAAGTGACGCCGTCGATGCAACTAGCGCGGGCACGAGCGACATCGTTGCCGGCACAAGCAGCGACAGCAGCGCCGCCGCTACACCCACCAGTGATATAATCGTCGGATCCAGCGCTGTCGTCGACACATCTTCCAGCTCCACCGCCGTCTTGCTCAGCACTGCTGGTACGGGGTCTGTAGTCGGAACTGGTGTCGGAACTGCTGCGCCCGCAAGTGGTACCGGCGCCGCTGGCACCGCTGCTTCATCCGGATTCGTCACATCGGCCTCGGGAGTCAACGCCACGGCTGCGACCAGCACCGGCAACGGCGAGGCAACTGCTACACCCTCAGGTCCCACTACTACCTTTGACTCGGGCGACTCCTCTGCAACCCCAGGCTCGACTTTCGTGCCGGACTCTGGTGCGTACCAAGTGGGCTCGAACAGCTTACTGGCGCTCGTTGGTGTCTTTGCAGCATTCTTACTTTATTAAATGGAAGTGAGAAGACTAGTAGAGACTTACAAAATGCCAGCTCGGACGCCACGTTACTGCCACCTTCTCCGGATAGACTCGTCACGTCTATTCGTCTATTCGATTCTGAATTACTCGATTGTTACACACACCCGCCGAGCCAGGCTGGCCCTCGTGAGGTCGGGCTTGGTTGATTTCAGTCGTTCATCACCTCTTTATAATGAATGTAATATGCTTGGCTTTAAATTTTTCTTTTAAAAAGTTGGGATGATGATGATGGTCGTGGTGACGGTCTCGACGGCGGCGGCAAACTGGCACAGGTCTCGGTTCGGCAATCCCTAGCATCGGAAGGCGTTGCGGCAATACTCTGCGAATTTATAGGTACTTAGACTTGGCTTGGGACACCCCGATTACCCCCGACCCCGATCGGCTTTGTTGGATAAAGCTAGATTCGTGGTGTTGTTCGATGGTTGAGACTTGGTTAATTATCTCTAAAGTTGATAGTTGCTGGTTTAATGGGACTAAATAGAACTGTTTGAATGAAATAGAATTGTTAATAATAGGATACATAAAATTCCTCAAGCTCCTGATTATACTGCTTCTTCTTGTGACTGATTAATCGTGTAGTAAGACCATTTGGGATTAAACTTGGCAAGTAAACAGGTGCCAAAGGTATAGTGTCCGAGAGTGACATATTATTTAGGGGTGGACTTCGCGATTTTGAAGAAGTCGGGAAGCTCTGCTCAAGGTGCCCAGTCATGTGGGTGAGGATTTGAAGGGTATGTTGATGAGAAGATTATTAGGATGAATATGTTTAAGCTGATGAAAAGTCTGTCACGCTTCTTTGCGGCCTGCTGGTTACGATTTAATAAGCGGCGCTTCCAGCATACAAAATTGAATAAGCTATTTACAATTCCGGGCTTGGAATTCAGTATTATGAGGCTAGACTGGGGTCATATCGGGGACACAAGTACGTCTAGCTTTGAAATTCATCCCATAGAGAATCCTAGGAGCAAGAGACATCGGAAGCCCTAAATGACAAGCTACGCGGATGACCATCTCATTGCCATTAGGCCGTTAGCGACGAACTTATGAAATATCAAGGTAATTTTGGACAGCTTGTCAGGGAGTATATGTAACCAGCCAAATCTATGTAACAGACTATGCAGTATCATTAAAAACTCTTTAAGAGCAACGCCGAATCCATTCCCTTCCATTTAATAATTACCTATGCTTTTTTCCAACGCCGCCCATGCAGATGCAATCCAAATGATTATGCGAGCGTCGCCTTTCGTTGTCGATCTATATGCAGTTCTTTCTTCTCCTCTCTCATGGGAATCATATCTCATCTCACACCCACCGCAGCACTACCTACATACCTCCTTAAACCGATGTCAAGTCGAGTTGCTAACCTGGGCTAAAGCAAATACAAACTCGCCACCAAAATAACCACCGCCAACAGCCCCAGCCCAGCTCCCCCTCCGTTCCTCCTCGCCGCAGAGCTAGGCAATTCCTTCTGCACCGTCGCCGTCGCCGTACTCGTGCTCAGCGTACAACTCGCGGTGCCGCAGCTATACCCGCTAGGACAGCATCCCGCGACTGGCCCCGCATCAGTACCGCAAAGGAACCACCCCGAAGCGCACGTCGCCGTCGTCGTGGTTAAGGCGCTGCTCGCGGCTTGCGCGTCGGTCAGCGGCACCACGACGGTCACACCGTTCGAGATTATGGTCGTGCTGGCTGGCGGCGGTGGGCAAGATGTCGTGCTGCAGTCGCGTCCCGTGCGGCAGCACCCGCCGCCCGCGCTGGCGAGACATGGGTAGAAGCCCGTTGGGCAGTAGGATAGGGAGCTCGTGTCGTCGGAGGAGGTGGCGGAGCTGCCGCTTGTGGGGCGGTAGGGCGGGATGCCGCCTGTGTATGTGTTTGTGGCGCCTGTGCTGGAGGGGTGGTGGGTGTGGGTGTTGCGGTTGTGGTTTGCGTGGTCGTGCTTGTTACTGGTGCGCCGCCGCCGGAGGGGGTCACGGTTACGATTACGGTTATGACTTGCGTGGTAGGTGTGACGGATAGGGATGCGGTGGCCGTGGAGGTGATGGTTGTCTGCGGGGGCGTGATGACGGAGACGGTGCTGGCGACGCCTGGTTTTTTCATGTTAGCATTTATCGTTTATCTTTCTATGTGCCTTGCTGATCATTTCGGAAGGATAGAACTTACACCCAACCGAAGCACACACAAACCCGGCGATACAACATCCACCCCCGAGGTTAGCCGGACAGGCCGTAGCACCGTCTGTACAAGCTCCAACCGTCACGCCGCAGTTCTGGCCGTTGGGACAGCATCCCACGTTTCCGGACTCGGGCGCGTTGGTCACGACGAAGCACGTGGTCCCCGTCGAGCAGCAGTAGTTCGGCTCGTCGATGTTGGTGCAGCTATGCGTGCCTGACGGACATGCGAACTGCCGACCTTGTAGTTTGGCTAGGACTTCGCGCGCGCGACGGTAGAGAGAGCCTGAATCTATACCACCTTCCGCCTGGCTGCCATATTTTTCTTCTCCTACCTTTCCCAGTCCACTCCCGTGATAATCGTAGTGTCTCGGATACGGGGCAAGGAACGGTATCACGGCGGAGCTGTTACCGGAGAGTAGAAGTTCTTCGTCCGTAGCCTCGCGCGCATTCAGCGGTGGCGCTGCCGCTGGACCAAATGCAAAATGCTCTGGGAAAAGTTTCTCGCCCTCATCTAGCGACATCTTTCGAATTGCGGTTGGATGCTGTTGCTGCTGCTGCGCGCGCAACTGGGTTGCGGCGGCGAGGAGGACGAGGAGCGAGGGCGGAAGGCTGAGCATTGTTTTCATGATTGGCGATTCTTGGTGATTGACCGAAATGTCTGGTTTGCCGCGTATTAGGCGTAATTCAGGTTTGAATTGTGTAGTACTTGTTTCCTACTGGTACCTAACTGGATGTTTGACACGACATCTGGGTTGGTGATGCAGTTTGTGGGTGAGTGCGGATGTAGTTAGGTACACTAGAGGCGGTGACGTCTCCAGCAAACCAAGTAGTGCGACCGCGCGACCAGCTTGCCTTGTTGTCAGCTTGACCTGATGAATAGATTCATCGGATTCAATTAATCATTCATAACACCATTTCTAGTGCAAACTTGTCAATTTCGCAATAGTCTTTAAGGTTCCTCAAGATAGGGATTTTTATGAAGAGGTACCTGATAGACAAGACTCGAGGGATTGTCATTTCTTCACTCCAACGTCAACAACTCAACTAGGGGGTGGCTGGGTCTGTTCAATTGATGGGTCGACATGGGCCAGCTCGAGTCCCAACTTTGACAACGCATCATATTGGCCCAGCACAGTTCGTAAATTTGAGTTCCATAAGCATACGAAGTACATTACGATCCAGATATTCATGAAATTTGTAAATGAGGAAGATGGTGTTGGGTGAAGCTGTCAAATACGATTTTAAAAAGCACCTAGAAGTGAAGATGTTACATCTAGAAATACATATATGGTAACGGATCTGCGGGTATAACATTAGTTACATGCACAAGAAGCTAGTTACTGTAAGTACATGTATGCTTTGAAGTAGGGTAGATATCCAAGCTAGCTTAGAGGAAATACCATTAGCACACGAAGATATCTGGGCATTTATTGAAGATATAATTGGCTATTTTTGATATATCAAGACCGAGTTGTTCATTGCTTAGAAGAAATTGCTGTCGGGCTGAAGGTGTACTTCGAAGTTCTATCAACGCCTGCCAAGCGTCTAGATATGCAGGTCCCTGCATGTCGACCGAACTTTTTGAGCAGGGAGCAATGGCGGTAACACCAAGTTACTACCATGAATGAAGTCAACTCCATCCTGCTACCATGTGATAATAAGTCTTCACGCGATGGCATTCAAGCAGTACAATATATGGTAGTAGATACTTGCCGAAGCTTCCAACTGTTCATCATTAGGTTCCATATTTGGAGCGATGTACGAAAGCACCATTCCTCCAGATGCAAAGAGATAGCCTCAAAGTGGGTGCGGTACCCTGTCCTCACCAATTATTGGCGATTAAATCGTTCGTTGAATCGGAGTTTTTTAGTCTAGTATGTAGGCCATTTCTATCATATATACATGGTGGTAGTACAAGTTTCCCGTTGACGCCAGATAACATACGTCCGGATCGTCATTATATACGAACCCCATTATCACCACAATTGTGATTGAGATTCGTCATCCTGGGGTTCGATTACTTTATCGAATTCGCCCCCGGCGTGCTGCTTCTTCAAGAAAGCAGAACATAGAATGCCCGTTGCTACGCTGACGTTGAGACTGTCCACGATGGTAAGTCCGGACTGGTTCGGTATCGAGACCTCGTAGTCGGCCATCCGTCTTGTCTTGCCAGTGAGACCTTCGCCTTCGCTCCCAATTACTAGGATAGTAGGGGAATTCGACAACGGGTCATATGAATCTATCCTGTCTAGCGTAACGTGTTTTCCACCCCTAGGTCGATCGGTCGGCGCTACTGCGGCATACACCAGCCAACCCTCCTCTTTGGAGCGGGTGAGGAAATCGAGTATGGAGTCAGTTGAGAATAGCTTGATGACCTCGGATGCGCCAGCGGACGCTTTCAAGGCCACAGAAGTCAGAGTCGCTGAATGGCCTTTTGTGATCCCGACGGCGTTAACACCCAGGAACGCTGCTGATCGTAGGATAGCACCTAAGTTTCCTGGATCCTGAATCCCGTCTAATAACAGAACGAACGGCTTCCTGTTAGGCGGAAGGTCGGTCTTAATAAAGTTGGAGGTACCATTTACTTGTGCTTCCTCGTTGGACTGATAGGCCAGAGTGACGTTGAATCCAGACGTCGGTTCCTGAGTCACTGAACCTAGAGATTTGACCGGTAACTGTGGTAATGGAGATGCCTCGAGAATGCAACCATTATGTGGTCGTCCCTCGCTCATTTTATCCATCATCCGTAGACCATCACTATCCGTTACTTTCGTGACAGGAACTCCAGCTTTCTCCGCCATTCTCTCAAGACCGGTAACCCGAGATGCGTCCCTTCGGTTCTCTCCACAGTACAGATAGAGTTTATAAAGCTTCCGCGTCGTTTCTTTTAGGGCGGCTTCGACTACGGATTGGCCATACAAGAACTGTGATGCTGCTGTGGTGCGGTGGATGCGAACGGGGCCATGATCTCTAGAGGAAACACGACGGGATGAGATTTGATCATGATCTTCTCGTTCTTCTCGTCTCTCTGCTTGTCGCTCTCTTGAGGGCTGGAAGTTGCGTTCTTCCCTCCGCCCGTCTCGACTAGATAGTCCGTCTCGAGTCGACCGCTCTTCTCGTCGGTCTTCTCGTCGCTCTCTCGAGGGCTGGAAGTTGCGTTCTTCCCTCCGCCCGTCTCGACCAGATAGTCCGTCTCGAGTCGACCGCGTAAAATTGCCCGTCTTTGTTGAATCTCTCCTATCGAACGACCTGGACTCACCCGATAGTCCGTCTCGAGTCGACCGCGTAAAATTGCCCGTCTTTGTTGAGTCCCTCCTATCGAACGACCTGGACTCACCAGAAGACCGAGTAGGGCGAGATGAAAAGGCTGATCTCTCTCTCAATCCCGTCTTCCTGGCCGGGGTGGAGCTGCGGGGAGTCCGATCATTTTTTTGGTTGGACGTAAACTTTTTCCCTGGGCTCGATTCAAAATCCTTCATGAATTGAGCCCGTGTTAAAGTGCCTTCTCTTTCCTTGGGCGCTGGCTTTCCTCTCCCAGATAGTCCAGCTAGTTTATCTCTTAAGTTACCGCTTTTCAGCTGATAGACTAAACTTTTCTTTCCGAAAGATTCATCCGGATCGTAGAAGCGTGCTCGTCTCGACTTCGCCTTTGGTCCCGTATCTGTAATGTCCTTTTTACCTTTCCGAATCTTGAACGATGGCTTGGATGTTCTACTGGAACCAGCAGTGTTCAAGGAAGTTTTCTGGAAACCTTGGGGTCTAGCCTTCTCCGAGTTACGGAGTCCACGGTGAATTGCAGAGAGGGAGGAAGCGCGCGAGGGGACCTTGATAGATCTCGCTGTAACCCAGGCTCTGAACAATTCATTGTAGTATCTACCTCGCAAACGCGAGAGATTGAGGGAAATCATGGCATGTTTCCAGCACAAGTAGAGGAAAATAAAAGATCAAAGGAATCTTGAAAGAAATAAATCATCCATCTGAACAATGAAGTTCTGGGAGAGAGGACTAATATAATACCAATGATGGCAAATAAAATATATTTATTCGAAGCTAAGGAAATTTTCAAAGTACATGTACCTAGGTACCTAATCTGCTATTGATAAATCTTATCTTATCGTCTGGCGAACCAGGGTCCCCAGTTGTGCCAGGGTCTAAAAAAAGGTTATCGCGGCGATATTACGCTACGGCGCTAACCAATCTAGGACTAAGTACTCTCATTAACGCAACGCGTGAACTTCAATTCTATTGCGCGTTTCTCATCGGAGATACTTGGACTTAAACTATTTACAATAATCTCAGTACGTTCTCGCCGTATTCACAACGCTTTCCGGCGTAAATGCAATTATGGACCTACATGACTTACGATCTATACAGTTCTCCGTGGTATTTTCTTTTTTTCCATACCCACGCCGCAATTACTAACTCGGGACCAGATCAATACCCCTCTGTCTCTCTTGTCGCATACCCGCATTGCACGTTTTGGCACGACGATATGATACTTTGTCTTAGTCTACACATCTATAAACTACACGTATACACCGCTATAAGATGAATGGTCCTGTAGACGAAATAGAGGATTCCTCGACCGACACAGCCTTCCGGGATGACGATGATGACGTCGTTATGGAGGAAGCTGATGGGCTTTCTCATCCGGACTCGTACCGCGACATACATGATAAGGATGATGTGTTGGACTTGAATACCAAGAACGGCTCGAATGGCTATACTCAGGAGGAGCCTAGGTTCAGCCGCCGTCTTAGGAGCAAATCACGGAGTGAACGAGACTCGAGGAGTCAGCCTCCAGTCAAGTCTAGACTATTTCCTATTGAGGTTGTTCTCAAGCCGCCGCCGAATCCATCAGAATACCAATGGATAGAACCCAGTGAGACCGCCGAGAGAATAGTGGATGAATTAGAGGTGGACGGCGAGGTCTTCTATAGCTTGGAGTTCGATGATGGTCACATAGAGCAGGTAGGTCATGATCTCTCATCTTCTTCACTTACCTCTTCATTTTCCATATGTGAATGCTATCCATCCCTCACCATCACCCATGTCCTTCCCTCTGAGAGTGGACAGATACTTCCCGTATCTTCGCTTCTTCCTGTTATCCCTTCCAGGAGCAACAAACCAAGAGCATCGATTTTGTGAGGCTAGCGATTACGCATACCACTTTCCTCCTTTTGCCTGCCGAGGCCCATCGCCCGGACGCACATCATCACATCGTGGGCTCCGCTCACAACAACCTCATACACGCATTTGTGAGGCTAGTTGCAGATACCACTTTCCCCTTTCTGTCTCTCTAGGCCCATCGCCCGGACGCATACCAGCATAACATGGGCATCAGTCACGACAACATCACACACATACCTGTGAGGCTAAGATTCGCATGCCACTTTCCCCTTGTTGTCTGCTGAGCAGCGTCTCCTAGACACGCACCAGCATCACGTGGACATCTCTTACAACCTCTCACACTATCACATACAAGTAGAACACGTTCCTGTGAGGCAAAGATCTCACACGTACACGTATCTACTTCTCCCTTCCTTGTTTTGCCTGTCATATCCCATTCCTATTCCAAACACTACACGCATAGCATCAGTCTCATCCGCAAGATACGGACTAGTGAGCCTGAGAATCGTGTCATTACTTCTCTTATCATTTGTCCTGTAGCATTTCCGCTCCTGGTATCCAAACTTCCTCGCAACTATCTACATTCTCCTCTTTTCATAGCCTTCATCCCAACTCTCTTCTTGCCTTCCATTGCCCCCATATCCCAGAACCTACCTACACCTTATAGGACTACCTATTACTCTTAATTCCTCTAAGACCTGAATATTCTCCAAGCCTATATTCATGCCTACACCCCTCGCCCTCTCACTTTTCTAATCATAACGCCAACAAGATGGTGAGTTGCCCAAGGAGAGCGTATGGAGAAGCCACACTTGACCTTGTTCTTCCCCATTTAAGTGACATATCCTTCCCTCACGCCGCCTTCCCTTTCCTTATTTCGTTGTTATACCCGTAAGCGAGATGGATAAAGTCCTATGAATCCATGCTCATGACAAACAAATCTTATATGCCCTTATCCATTTTCTTTACCGCTCTTTTGTTTTTTTTTCTCGCTCATGCTAACTCTTTCAAATAGGTAGCATATGATGATATGCTCGAGCTGGAGGACGGACCTCGTGCCGTCCAGCAGTATCAAGATCGACAGCTCAGCTTAGGCCGTGTAGCTACAAGTAGAGCTAGCAGCAAGCATCCTCTCCCTGAAGATGACTACGAGGCATCGGACTCGGACGATTCTGAGTACTATAAGAAGAGACAGAAGACATCGGCCCGACCCGTCCGTAGAAGCAGCCGTCAGGCTTCGAAGAAAGTTCCAGCAAAGAGACGTCATATCCTAGATGACTCGGAAGATGAGTTGGCGCAAAATCTCGCGACCGGGCAAGATGAAGATGATGATGCGGACATTCCTGTCATTCGTTCCGATATCAACGGGGCAGTCAGGACTTCATCCCGTAGGAGGCGACAACCTAAGAGGGCTTCCTACACATCTAGCCTACACATGGACATAGATTCTGACATTGAATTCGAGCAACCCTCTCGACGATCCGCACGAGCAAATAGGGCGTCAAAAAGTATGCGCGATCCGGAAATCGACGATGAATATGAAGTAGTCGAAGATAAATCTTCTACACCTAAGGTCGCCGCCGTGAAGGAAAAGTTCGAGGACATTCCTGACGGATCGGATTTCCGAAAAGTTCATTCTGGGGTGTGCGACACATGCGACTCTGGAATAGATTACGGAAAGGGCCAATTAATCTTCTGCCAGGGATGTTCATATTCATACCACAAGGTGTGTCTTGGATATAGGTCTCATCGCGAGCACAGAGTCACCAAGGTCGGCCCAGATCACTTCGTACTTCAATGTAGATTCTGTATCGGATCTCAGAAGAAGAAGGACAAGAAGACCCCCAATTATTCGATGTGCCAGGCTTGCAAACTCATCGGCGTATCGTGTGCGGAATTCTCTGAGAAGAGAACTACGAAACAAGAAGAGAAAGCTAGACTCGACAATGGAGGTGTAGACCCGATCACGAGTGTTAAGCCCAGTCTGATCAACAACCCCAAGAATGTACTCTTCCGCTGTTCGACTTGCAAGCGTGCCTATCACTTCGAACATTTGCCATCGATTACCTTAGGTCATGCCAACGGTATGAGCGTCCGAGAAGAACGTGTAGCGGAATACTCCTCGGCAAGGTGGAAGTGCCACGATTGCCAAAAGGCAGCGCACAAGATCCAAGCATTAGTCGCATGGAGACCTGCTGATCAGAACACCACCAAAAAGCTCCTAATCGACGCATTCAGCTGTGACGAGATTGAATACTTAGTGAAATGGGAGGGACGATCTCATTATCACGATTCTTGGATGCCTGGTGCTTGGGTGTATGGCATAGTTGCAGCGGGAACGCGGATCTCCTTCCACAAACGCGAAGAGAACATAGAGCCTAAGATGACAATCGAAGAGGCGGTCGAGAAGGAGTGGCTCTTGGCCGATGTATTCCTTGATGTGAAGTACAAGGATGGTTCTAGTGCCTTATCGAAAGGTTCCAAATCGGAAGATTTGGCTTGCATCAATGACATTGATTCGGTCTTTGTCAAGTTCCAAGGTCTCAGTTACGAGGAAGCAGTTTGGGACGAGCCTCCTTCTCCCAACTCAAAGGATCTCTGGGCAGCATTTTGCGCTGCATATGAGGAATACCTCAATGGAAAATATTTTCCCAAGGACCACGGTATGAGAGAACGAATTAAGCATTATCGATCTCTCGACTTCAAGAAAGACTGCGAACTTCAGGATCAACCCCCGAGCCTTAAGAAAGGCCGCACTCTAATGAAGTATCAGATTGAGGGCGTCAACTGGCTCCTTTACCATTTCCATCAGCAGATGAACGTGATTCTTGCCGATGAGATGGGATTGGGCAAGACAATTCAAATTGTCTCTTTTATCGCCTCCCTCGTCTTAGATCAGCCCAAATGCTGGCCATTCCTCATTGTCGTTCCGAACGCGACATGTGCCAATTGGCGCCGCGAGCTCAAAGACTGGGCCCCAGGACTCCGAGTAGTAGCATACCATGGTGGTAAAGCCGCTCAAGATCTCGCGTACGCATATGAACTTTTTCCGGAGGGACTGAAGGCTGGAATGAAGGCGCATGTCGTGATTATGTCATACGAAGCGGCTAGTACCCTAAAGGGTCCTTTCTATTCCGTCAAATGGGCTGGGCTCATTGTCGACGAAGGCCAAAGGCTCAAGAATGACGAGACGCAACTCTACAAGTCACTAGTTGACCTAGATATCCCTTGCAGGATCCTGTTAACAGGTAAGCGTCGACAAGTAAACACTCGCATACTGGCTTGACTGCTAATGTTTAATAGGCACGCCTCTACAGAACAACAAAAGAGAGTTATTCAACCTCTTGCAGTTCATTGATCCTAAGCATAATGCGGAGGAACTAGATACTAAATACGCAGTACTTACGGGGGAAAATCTTCCGGAGCTGCATAATCTCATCCGCCCATATTTCTTAAGGCGTACTAAGGCACAAGTCCTTCGCTTTTTACCTCCCATGGCTCAGGTCATCGTTCCCGTTACAATGACTGTTCTGCAGGAGAAACTATGCCGATCGATTATGTCTCGCAATGCGCAACTTATTAAGGCTATCATCTCGAAAAAGACGGTGAAGGCGGGTGACCGCACTAATCTTAGCAACATTGTAGCGGATCTCCGTCAGTGTCTCTGCCACCCATTCTGTTTCAACGGCGCAGTAGAAGAAACCAACGTTGATGACGAACAAAAGAGACGGAACCTCATTGAAGCTTCTCCGAAGTTTAAGCTGTTGGAAATTATGCTTCCAAAGCTTCAAGAGAGAGGTCACCGAGTTCTTATCTTTAGTCAATTCCTCCGTTGCCTAGACATCCTCGAAGACTTCCTCACTGATCTAGGTCTCCCATACGGGCGAATCGATGGGAAGCAAAGTGCCCTCGAGAAGCAGAAGCGGATTGACGCTTTTAATGCACCAGACTCACCTCTCTTCGCAATGCTCTTGTCAACTCGCGCCGGCGGTGTTGGCATCAATCTCGCGACAGCGGATACAGTCATTATCTATGACCCTGATTGGAACCCTCACCAGGATATCCAAGCCATTTCGCGAGCCCATCGCATTGGTCAGAAGAACAAGGTCCTATGCATACAACTTACAACGAAGGACACGGTAGAAGAGAATATTCTCCAAGCCGGCATGAAAAAAATGGCCTTGGATCGTGCCTTGATCGAGACCTTGGACGCGCAAGACGACGCAGGTCACGACTTGGAATCAATCTTGAGACGCGGCGCTGAGGCCTTGTTCAGTGAAAAGGACAAGGTCAAAATCACGTACGACTCAGCTTCCGTTGATAAATTACTTGATAGAAGCCGTCTCGAGAACCCGCCTGCTGATGGCCAGACGAATGCGGAGAACCAGTTCTCAGTCGCTCGAGTCTGGGACAACACCTCGAATGAGCTAACCGGCAATGACAACACCATCGGTGATGACACAGCGACGACGACCGATGCGAGCGTATGGGAAAATATTCTCAAAGCTCGACAAGAAGAACACGAGCGACAGCTCGCAGCCGAGAAGGAGGTGCTAGGTCGTGGTGCAAGGCGACGCGGAGCTAAGGTAAGAAATGATTTACCCCGATCATGTCGAGCCAACAACTAACATAATCTAGATCAACTACAGCAATGGCGCCGACTTTATCGAAGGCGTTAACGACGCCGACGTCGACGACAACGACGGTGGTCTAACGAGAATCAAGCGTCCGGAACCAGATAGCGCCGGTTCAGATGTTGAAGATGAATACATCAACGACGTCGATGACGACGACGATGACGATGAATATGAAGGACTCCGAGCAGACGGACGCGTCATTGCGCCAGGAAAAGCAAAGAGCAGCCGAGGTAAACGCTCTGCCACACCATTAACGCCCGCAGCAAAGAGAGTCAAAACAGGTATTAACAGTTCATCTAGCCACGGAGCAGATTCAAGCTCCTCAACATCTCGGGGCGCCAGCGCCAGCGCCAAGACCTTTCTCGTCACACTACAATACACTCCCGGGCGCTCTACCTATGCCGCGCCAGCAACTTCCCAGCAACCTCGCGTCGCCAACACCCAGGGTTCCTCCGCTTGTACAACCTCCGAAGGTGGTCAAGCCAACACAGATGGTCAGTTCGACACAGATGGCCAGCCCGACACAGATGGTCAACCCGACACAGATGACCACGATACAGTCCTTGCGCCCCGCCCCTACTAGCAGCCCTTCCATTTGGCCCATCGGCGCGGGCGGGATCTGCCTAATCTGCAAAGGAAACCATTCCTTTCGTGATTTTAGTTGCGTCGATTTTAGCTCCGAAATCTCCCTCCGAATCGCCATCGATTCTCTCAGAGCCTATGTGGATAGGCCTGGTATCGGGGCTTTTAGGGAGCTTTTAATTAACCACTTACGAAGAATAACCCCACGATGAAGCAGACCTTGAAGAGGCAGCCTTCAAGGGTTATAACCTACCGAAGAGTACTTACCGAATTACATCACCCAAAGCATACCTCCTCAAACACACCTCATAAAGAACGCCTCCGAAAAGATCTTGAAAATGCTAACATTGCATCTACCGAACGACACCTCTTGAATCGCACCCCCTAATCACCCCAACCGCCTTGATTAGCATTGATCTTGATTGCCCATAGGTAGACTTGTTCCTATAGGTAGATACCTTTTTGCTGCTTGCATGTAGATAGTGAAGATGGCATCATCTTGTTCTTTACCTACCCTGCCCCGCCCTGCCCTTCTTCCTTTGCATCAGAAGGGCAGGTTGATTAGGTAATGAATCCCCAATACACTAATGAACAAAATAAGAAAGGACATGTTCCTTGACTTCTAGTGACCAAGACATTTTGTATGTTTTTATGTGTTGTCAAACTGTATACAAGCCGTTTGTCACGTGGGAAACACAAGACAGAGCTGCAGGTAACCGTAAGACGCATCTAACCTTATTTGAGGTTTCTCAGCAAACGGTCGTGATGTTAGTTATGCGTGTATGTGCGTAGGACCCTGCGTGCCTTGTGTGTACCAGCTTGCTTCAACAAAAATGGTTTCAGCCCTCCTTTAAAGGGCTTGTTGCCTCTCCTTCCAAAACTCATCTCGCTTTTTTTCTTGTATCATTTATTCATTAAACTCTCCGGTACAGTTTTATTAGAACCAGCCGCCTTAGACCTTGTTTCGTACTACGACTCTCCCGGCGTTGTTGAACCGGGTTCTCACACGGCGGTATAAATACGGCGCGTGCCCATTCTTCCCGTTTGCTCTCTGATTAGTCTTTTTTTTCTTTGATATTCTATTTCTCGGGTCAGGCAGCGGCCATTCATTAAATCTGTTTTCCTAACTGTTCAATATGGACACCACCAACACCTCCTCTTCCACCTCTCCTCCCCTCCCCACCGCTTCCGTCCCATGTCCAGTATCAGTTGTCAACTCCCCCTCCGATCTGTCTTACTACTCTTCCGGAGACTCCCACACCTCTACGAGAAACACTTCTCCAAATTCTGTTCCCGCTGTTTCCCCATGTCCTAAACAAAACTCACATTCTCCTCTTCTTGATCTCAATTTGACCGCCGATATAGAACACACTCCCAACACCCTGCTCGACTGCCCACCGACGAAGATGGATCGAAACCCGTTCCAGTCCGTTAACGAACGTAGAAACAAGATCGCCACGGACCGTAACCATGCCAACCAGATCCAACAATCGCAGCAGCCCTTCCAGACCCAAACGCTGAGATCCACTATACAACAGCTCAGTCTTCAGTCACGAGGCCTCGCTTCTTCTAACTGGAGATCGCAAGCCGCCGCTGATGAGGCAGCAGCTCTGTCGGGTGGCGTTGGCAGCGGCAGCGGCAGCGCTTCCGTAGCGTATACTCCGTTCGATCCTTCTTCTTCCGCTTCTATCGGCCACCCTATAAACTTGCAGACCGGTTCCAATATCCGATCACACGCACTTCCACCCTATACAAGCCCGCGTATGGACCAGTTTCACCAGCAGCCACCACAACCGTCAGGAATCATGTCTTACCCAAGCCCAGGTACGGTATCGGAACTGCAGTTGGACTCCTGTTACGCCTACTGCTATGATAGAGGCAATGGCCAGTATACGCGTCTCATCCCGGCTGATATGCTGCCGCCATTGAAAGATATCCCGGCACTACAGCAGAACTGCTCGGGCATGATTGCGTTGCCGCACCCGAGAATGTTGCCGCCGAATGGACGCTCGAGCAATATTGAGCCGGTTGCTCTTAGAGTTAGTTACTATTGACTTTATCTCCATTGGTCCATGGAGTTTTGCTCCGATTTGGTGTGCTAACTAGCTGCCTAGAGCCCTCCGAATACTCCGACTTCGCCTTCCGATACCATCCAGGTAAGCCTAGATATTTGCTTGAACTCCATGCGTTACATCACGAATACAATATTCACATCACTTCCATATTTGAGTTCTATTAGCAGTCTCACCTTCACTATACCGAAGAGTAGTATATGCTGAATTAAATCTCGTCTCCGTTGCAAACGCATCTCCACATCATAAGCCCAAGCCTATCAAGTTCCCCAAAACGCCTATCTACGTCCCACCAGCTGTTACCTGCTAGTAACCAATTGTATCCCAGGCATCGCTGCTAACACACCCTCTGTCGCCACAGTCCCGAATCGACACCATCGTCGCCTCCACGCCACCCACACCCCCTTCGCACCACCAGCCCTCGCTCTCCCTCTCCATCTCTTCCGGCGGCGGCGTCAGCGGTCTCGGTCCAGGCTCAACTCCTACCACTACCGCGACTCCCACCGCGCACCCGCACCACCAATCCCACCACAGCCACAGCCACGGTCACGGTCACGGTCACGGTGGTAGTCACGGAGGAGGAGGAGGAGGAGGAGGCCAACAACATCAACATCAACAACCGCAGCGCCGCCCAAAGATCTACTGCGATAAATGGGTCCACGAGGGCGTCTGCGCCTTTACCCAGCAGGGCTGCAAGTACAAGCACGAGATGCCGTTCGACAAAGTGACGCAGCACCAGCTCGGGCTATTCCACGGCTTCCCCGCTTGGTGGAAGAAGCACCAGGCTGATCTGTCGCGGCAGCGGGATGGGCCGGGCCCGGGTACGGGTGCGGGTATAGGTATGGGTGCTGGAGGAGGGGGTGAGGAGACGGGTAGGGAGCGGTTTTTGGGACGCGGTGGAGGGGCTGGGGCGGGCGGTGGTGATGTTGGCGTCGGTGGTGGTGGTGGAATAGGCCATAGCCCGACTACGCCTGGCCTGCCGACTTGGCGGCGCAGCGGCGAGTTCCATGCTTCGGAGCAGAAGTCTCTGGGAGCGGGCCGTAGTGTTACGCGGGGCGTTGGATCTGGTGTGAGAAATCCCTTGGGTATGTTACTTTCCTGCGCCCCCCTCCGCCCCCCTTCCCGTATTTTCTTGAGATATGTGTTTGACTAAGTCTCCTACGCAGTGTCCTACGGATCTCCATTCGGTCCTATCGCACCCCCTAGCCGCGGCTCTAACGCAACTCCGGCTTCGACGGCTGCGAATATGGCGGATTCTACTAGCTCGGGTCAAGCTCAGCAGACTGGTGGCGCTGGTGGCGCGTTAAAGGCGGGAGGTAGTGTTCCAACTGCGAACCCGTACTCGTCCCTCGAGTCTCTTGAAGAGTCTAGTGGCAACGGTAATACCGAGGAGACTTCGACTTCTGTTGCGAGCTCCAGCGGGGCGCGTCTAACTCGAGGTACGCAATTCAAGAGCGACAAGTAAAGCTTAAGCAACACTCCCCTGAAGTCTTGAATATTCCGGATTGAAAATCGGCTGTGGGACGCCAAGGACAGCTAGGTATTCACTACCACGCCATATTCTCTTACTTTATGGAAACATCTACCTATCCCTATACATACGAATCCTTCCTTTGTCATCTCATGTATTCCCTCCTAGAGGACTCCATCAGGACTCCGATTCATTCACACACATGCAGGGGTTCGTTTTCATATCCTCTTTTTCGGCTCAAAAAGGTTTTTTTTTAATTGTTTTTTCCACGCTATGCGCATGACGACACGACTACGACTTAGAATGATCTCACGGGCGGGTGGCAACATCTGATCACATGGCATATTGGCTAAAGTTCTCACGAACATGATTCACGACGGTACATTCTGGTTTCTCTCCAGGTATTTCTGAATCTTCCATCGGCGTTTCGTTTCCATCTGCATGCAGCTCGAAGAGAAAAGTTTGTTTTTACAAGAATGGAAAGGGAAGGGAAGGAAAGGAAATAACAGGGCAAGAAAAGGGGGACCACAGCGCCAGTGCCATTGTATAATAGAGTAGCTTCTGAGGCATGATGCAAGATTGGCAGACAGACTGATACAAGAGCTCCAGCAATGGATTAAATATGACGTGGTATTTCGGTTTCTACATACAAGAGTATGGCTAGGTTAAATAGTTGCATAACTTGGAATTCTTGCTTCATTTTTCTTGGTTCATTTCCACTGTCGTGGGTTTGTCGCTATTGATAGAAATCCATGTGTGGTTTTCTCACTGCTTAGCATTATTTCCCAGCTTACGCGTTCTTGGTTTCTGGCAAACCGCTCTTGACCGACATGAAAGACATAATATAGAGCATTCTACGAATCTTCCAAATTTGGCATGACAATGGCTGGGCAGAGGCCCCATCGTGTTAGTACGTGAGGTCTGGCACGCTTTGAAAAAGCCTATAGTATGTTATAACAAAAAAAATTTCCTAATCGGACCCGCAAAAGTGGATCTCACGATGTAGCCCGACTAGCTCACCGGTAGAGCGCCTCACTAGTATCTTCCCTTTCCGAGATAATGAGGAGGCAACAGGTTCGACTCCTGTGTTGGGCATATCTTTTACCTTTTTTATGTTTTATCTATAGAATTTGTTGGTAAACCCATATGAGAATAGAGTGTTGAATAATAGCAAATTATCAAAGAGAAAAGCGAAGATATCTACTCTCAAAAGAACTTTGGCTGGACTGACTATCAGGCGTGATTTGATTGATATGCGTGGAATTCATTCGGCTTAGTAGATGACGTACTCTCACGTACAAGGCCAAAAGGACATGCGAGTCTCATAGGCTCCGGCTACATAATAGGCAGGGGAGCAAGGAATTGTTCCGATTGCCGTATTTGAAGCATGACAATTAGCCAGAACGTCGAATAGGGCCAGCAACGTACCTTATCCTCGGGTGCACGAACACGTCAGGAGCCTCGCCGTGACGTACTCACTATAGAGAGGGCACCATTCCTGCAGTCGGAATTCTTCCGAAATTGAAGTATTACCTTGAGAGCTTAGTTTGTCGTTTGACAGCATACAATCGGGACTCTTTTAGCGATCTTGTTGCCGTATATTCCCCCCAGATGCACAAGAGGTAGCAAGCCTGGCTACCACTGACAGTTATACAGTATCGTGGGCTGTACGTCCTTCAACTTCTCAGAGAGATAGGCCGATGTCCCACGTAAAACCAAGCCGCTCCCAATGCAGTAGTCAGCATCTTACTGATTCAAATTGTACGGGACCATACCGTCGGGTCCATCCTTGGCACACGGATTTCAGGGTACATAGGTACTTTTGTCAGAGTCCCCATGAGTTGAGAATATATGTTGTATACATGTATTCGCTCAACGGAAGAGAGATCCGGCTTTAGTTCCAATAATAAATTACAAGACGGCTACGGAATAGCTACTCGTTAAATTTTGCTTACATTGGTAGAACATGTGAATCCACCATTCACTCTTCTTGAGTCGACTTTAGAGTTACATGCCATTACATTTTTTCCTTGCCTATTTAGGATTGTGCGAGACCTGTGGTTGGTGGAGTTGTAGGCTGTCTCCACTTTACAAAGCCTTAAACAGCATTATAAAGAAGACAAGTAACAGGGAGCTTTGAATAAATTAGTAGAATGATGAAACAAACCTCAAAGGGTCTTGTAATTCGTTGGTTATTCTATGTGTGGTTCATATGTGGAATGCTTGTTTAAAAGTGGATTAGGGCGGTAGCTGTCGCCGACGCTGAGAGCTTGGCCATGGCCGGAGGCGCATCAGTGTTACACAAACTCTACGCGGCTACCTCTCGAATAGCCTTCCACTCTCCCATATGATTCCGTACCGATCCTCGTTCCAGAGCCTGGATCTTATCATTTATCCAGCATATATCTCTTAACTATCACTTGATAGAATAATATCACCATGGAAATCCTGTGCGCAAAGTGGGTTGTAACTACAATCGTTGCTAGAGAATATGGTAGAGAAGCGGATACTCTACAAGACAGTACAATGCAGGCTCCAAGGCTTTCATCGGCCGGCTAAATGCCATTGAGCCTGGCAGTATGTGATTACGAATATTGTACAGCCATAGAACATGCACCCCTAATAATTCGCATATTTCTTCAGCCAATCTTATGCGCTTCCGGTACTGGAATAAGTAGTACGCGAGGCAGAATCAATATTAAGGCGTCGGGGTAATGAGGGTGGCTGTGAGATTAAAGCCTATCAGAAATAATCGGCACGTATCTATATTCTATGGCTTTCCCCGCGAAGCCTCGAACTGAACCCCTCCTCAACTCTCATGGTCGGATTCGACGAGCAACACGCTAACATTCAATTCCCTCCTCAACAGTTCGAACGAAGTGAGTTGCTATCATGGAACCCGTAGCAATAATAGCTTTGTTCTGCAATGTGCTTGATCTAGCGGAGCGAGCATACAAAGGCGCCAAAAAGGTTAAAGAGATCTACGATTCGACAACAGGGTTCTCGAAAGACCACGAGCGGCTACTCGAGCTCATCAATGAAACAGATTCCACCCTCAACGAAGTTCGAGACAGCCGTGAGAGAGTTCGTAAACTGGGGTTCGATGATAACGTGGTCCAGGCTTTCGCAAGCAATTGTGAAGACTTTTCGTCTCAAATCACAACTATATTAGATCAATGCAGATCGAAGCAGCCTCACTCAATATCTGGCGCACTAAAGTCCCTCAGACACTCTCGACGAGAGAAACCGAACCTTGAAAGACTCCAGGCTGATTTAGATGAAGCCCAGCGAAAGCTTCATCTAGCTCTTACAATATCTGCAAGGTACGTTTAATCCTATTACCATTGGTCAAAGGTTGGATTACTTTTAGGGGCTCATTGCGACCACACCTAAACCCATCGACTGTTCTTCTAAATTGAAATTGTACTATTCAAGCTAAAAAGAGAGATAGGGCCCAGATTAGTCACGCTCTGCGAGCACTCAAGAAAATTGATACCGACAACGAAAACGTTGGTCAACAGCTAGAAGCAGTTCAACTCAAGCTTGACACATTAGAGAACCTGCCAGAGAAGTTTCGAGAAGCCCTTAAACTCTGCCGCGATGTACAGGAGATTCAGAGACGCAACAACATCGTCGAGAAACTCAACGAATACCATAACGGCTTGCAACTGAATCCAAGATATGACGAAGTACGTAA
Source organism: Hypoxylon sp. EC38 (assembly GCA_002120335.1). Taxonomy (NCBI): domain Eukaryota; kingdom Fungi; phylum Ascomycota; class Sordariomycetes; order Xylariales; family Hypoxylaceae; genus Hypoxylon; species Hypoxylon sp. EC38. The sequence goes on along the minus strand of KZ111235.1, from coordinate 2,398,214 downwards.
CGCTTCCGCAAACACTTTTGAATGGATTTTCCATGAACCGGAGATGGCCTTCGAAGTAGAACCAGTCCTTGAATTATCATTTGCCGACTGGCTCCGCGACGGAAGGGGCATTTTTCATATCCTTGGGAAACCTGGCTCCGGTAAATCGACACTGATGAAATTCATCTGGAAACATGAAATAAAGAAGGAAATGTTGAAGCAATGGGCCAGGAAATCGCGACTTCTCTGCCTGAAATACTTTTTCTGGAGAGCCGAGCCAAACCAGAGTGGACTACGAGGCTTGAAGTGCTCTTTAGTGAAGTCGACCCTAGAGCAAGCCCCTGAGCTCTTGGAGTTGCTTATTCCCAAAACCGACAAGTACGGCACAGAATTCAATACGGGTTTCAGTTATGAAGTAATATGCCAAGCATTTGATATGCTAATGGGTGACCCTCGGATTCTAGAAAGATATAAGATATTCATCCTCATCGACGGTCTTGATGAGTTTGACGAGAGAAGGAATGCTGAAGACCACCACGACCTGGTGCGTCTCATCCAAGCATGGACTTCTCAACCGGAAGGGAAGATCAAAGCCTGTGTCTCCAGCAGGGAGAATGATGCTTTCACAACCATTACCCGTAACCAGAAGTTTCGATTACAGAACCTCACCAGAAGAGATATACAGAACGTTGTTTCTCATCGCTTGAAGACGCATCCTAAATACCCGGAATTAGAGGAAGCATGTAAGAAAAAAGCCGAGAACCTCTGCGGCGAGAAACATGAATGCGATCCCGACTGCCTGATTAAACATATTGTCAATGAGGCTAGGGGTGTGTTTCTCTGGGTTCATTTTGTAATGCTTGAAATACGAACATGTTTCGAGTGTAATTTACGCGAGCTATGGAAGCTTATTGATGCCAAACCCAAAGAACTGACTGAATTCTTAAAACAAATCCTTGATTCGATCCCATCTTCATACCAACGAAAAGCGTACATCCTGTTAGCCATAGCCCACAGATACCAGCTTGGGAGCTTTCAAATTTCAACTCGAGGTGCATCCTATTCATGGTGGAAGATGGGCCATGAATCCGATCCGATTTACTCTATCCTGCAGAGATGCGAGTCCACATTGCAGAGAAGCAGTTCTCTCCTGGATGTACGCAACTCTATCATGCAGACAAGCAGCTGGAATATGTTCACGACGGAGCAAGTCAATGCGCGTTTCAATGGCCTACTTGAACTCTGGACTGATGACGGCGGACGCCTCAGATTTACCCATCGTTCGATTATCGACGTCATAGGTAAAGAGATTGAAGTTAAATTACTCGAATACGGAGTATCCCGGATAGAACTGGGCAAATGGGCTTGTCAACCAAAGCTTGTTGAATTTATTCTCCCATGCTTCCTCATAAGAGGGCCCGATGTCTATGACGATTGCCTAGTGTCCTTACTTTGCTATCTAGAGTCCACGTCGTTGCTTGAAGACTCATCCTTTATGAAGCAACTAGACCATATTGACGATATCTGCTTGACACTTCAATTTGGAACGCCTCGTCCTTCTAATGAGGATTGGAAAGAGTACCTCATTCTGTATCATCGTGGCAGCCCAGATTTCGATGTAATCCATTGGGGATTATTCTTACTCGCTGCACTTTTTTTCGGAAGTGCTAAGACATTGCCCTGGGTACGGGAAAGGCTGAGCACTGTTTCACGGCAAAGATTTCTAGCATCTCTTATAATTGTGAGATACATGGGAGATCTCTTCGAATTTAATAGAAAGGAAAGTCTTCTCTATGAAATGAGGGACGGAGAGTCTCATGAATGTGCATCGCTCTGGGCGGAACTTCTCGACCGTGGGTTTGCCGATGCGCATATACTCAGCAGAGAAATCGAGTCGCATGTTATCGTGTACAAACATTACATTGTCATGCCATGGATTTCGTATATGCACCACTTAGTTAATTTACGTATTGACTTAGATGTGTCATATATGGATTCTCGGCGTGAGCTTTGGACTATTATTGAAATATGGTTGGAGAATAGGGCAAGTCCTCAGCTCGCTATATCAAGAGATTGTTTCTTTCGCCATTCCAGTCGTATTGGCGAACACACAGAGCTAGTTGTGAAGATTGATGGCCAATGGTATGAGACAATGTTCAATGACATACCCTACTTATGCGACCCAGTTATTGACTGCCGCAAGATCGACGCAGCTCTACCAGCACACTACATGACATTCAGAGAGTTCGTCGCAGATTCTGATGCCCATAACAAAGAGCGACTACTAGAGCTCATAGATCGGAACACCGCCTGGATTGAGGAGGACGAGGCCGCAAGATGCATGGCTCTCTTTGAAGAACTTCCTTCGCCAGATATAGTAGAAGTGCCGGAAGATGTGCCCTTGCACAGAACTTGCAGGGTCGTCTGGAGAGCTAAACTTCGAGAACTAGTATACGACGCAGCCCGCAATATCAAATACTATATCATCGGTAGGATATATCCTAACTTTTGAATACCCGATGAAACGCAACATGCTTACTAGTCACAGGCATTTTCATACTAGCTACTTTAACAGTCCAGCTGTTTATTATCTTGGGCTGTTAGGTCTCCCTTAATGGTACAAAAGCCGAGTTTTACACAGCTTCTCCCATCAATCACGTGGCCCGTGCATGTTTACCGAATCTCACCAAGTCTCCAACTCTTCAAATAACGCCACTTCGATACGCGAAATCTCCGCGACAGGAACAGTAAAACTCGGGCAAAGTCACTGCACGCGCGTCTAGGTATATGAATTTTCTCCTGCTGCCGCTGCCGCTACCCTCCGGTGTCTAGGCCTCCAATGATTTCCTTCGTAGCACGCGCTGAATCCACTCAAGTCGAGAACCCCTCGACCTCTTAACGAGTGCATCTAAAGTTGGCCTTTATTTTGTCATGAATTGGAATCTAAGTGGCATATGGACTGTATAAACGAGTCAAATGTAGCGCCGCCAAGGGAGGGGGCAGCACTGGACGTGTCATTACTTACCGAGTTCGACGGGACGTCGGATCACCACACAACAGGCGGCATATAAACGTGACCAAGTGCCCCATTGAGACCGTCACCCACCAACAACGTCTATGGAGGCCCGCGTGTCTTTCACTCAAGCGTACGGACAAAACCTCAAGAATGGCTGCCCTTATGCCTCGTGGATATCGCTCCGCCACTGAATATCATTTTCGCGAAGAACAGACCGACGCCATTCTTCGAGCCGCCGCCTATCATCGTAAAGACTATTGTCGCTCCGTGATATGGTTCTCGCCTCGCGAACACGGCGATATTCGTCTGTCGATAGGGACATCTTTCCAGCGGACTTCTAATGCGGAACTCGGTTCCCTCGATCGGTTACCGCTCGAGCTTTTGCATGACGTGTTATTACGTCTGGACATACATTCTCTATTCAAATTTCGACAAACAAATCTCAGATCGAGACAGATGGTAGACTCTCTCAATCAATATCAAATGGTGGTATCGCATGGTCTGAACCTTCTCTGCGTCTTGTTACGAACGCGACTTGCCACCGGCGTTTCTCTATTCGACTTTTACTACGCACTATGTACTAAGGCTTGCACTCTATGTGGCGAATTCGCCGGATTTATATCCCTCTTGACCTGGAATCGATGCTGTTTTAAGTGCCTCCAAGAGGCTCCGGAAACCCAAGTACAAACTCTTGCCGCTGTCCGGAAGCAATTCCACTTGACCAAGGCCGAATTAGACCAACTAAAGTCATTCAAGACCTTGCCTGGAATATATTCGATGGAGGAATCCGTACATAAATCCCGCATTGCAATTGCTTCTGTTTATCAGGCCAAATTGGTTTCCGGACGGGAACCGCATACGCTAGCCCAGACGCAGCCGGCGAACTCGAGACGAAATCTAAAATTCAACTTCATGGGGTCGTGCGCGCTTCCTTATTATGACAAACGAACCGGAAAAGTCGAACATGGAATGTCGTGTGCCGGGTGCCAACTTGCCCTAGAAAAAGACATCATCGGCTCCGGGGGCGAGAAATGGGCATTCGAGGCTCGCGACAAGGTATATGCGCAAGATGGCTTTTTAGAACACTTTCGATGGTGCGAACAGGCGCAGCTCCTGTGGACGTCAAGTGACGAAGGTAACAAGCGGCCAACCGTGCTACCGGAGGCTGCTCGGAGAGGAGGCTACTTCAACGAGAGAGAATAACAAGAATATGGAAATTGTTCGCCAATGTGATCTGGATCCTTATAAGGGTCGTTCAAGGGCCGTTGGTGTTAAAAGACTTGCGTATTTGCCGTCAATTTTGCGAAAGCATCTCAAAAGTCCTCTCCACAGCAGTTGAGAACTACTTTGACATTCGAACACTGCCTGCTGCTCCTCTCAGCATAACTTAAAAAAGAGATGTAGACATATCGACGGTAGAAGATATCTCTTTTGGATTTGATTTTTCCTCGGATACAGCCATTAACAGCATTAGGTACAGTGAGTGGTCCAATGACGACAATGCCTGACGAGAACGCTGTAAACCCGCCAATTCAGCCGATCATCTTGTCCATGGAAGTGGACGATGACGATTCCTCTGAAAGCGAATATCGGCTGCAAATCGGAAATCAAGTCAGATATCTCGTCATCTCTCCCGGAACTTTTGACAGAGACACGCTTTCCTTCCCCCTTCAGTCCCTACCTCGTCTTCCTCACGACGAGGAATGGACTGTGGCCCACATCTCACGAGATAAAACTAGCGGCGACTTGAAAACGTCCATCTTGAACCGAGCACTAGCTGGCGTGAAGTGCCAATGGCATCATACCAGGGTTGACTGCCTGGAGTTGGAGAAGACCGAGCAGCTCACAGCAACGGCTTTCGAAGCTGTCTCACATTCGACCCTCACAACTACGATCCCATCACAAACTACCGTGATCGCCAAAATAGCCCGCTTCGAATGGGAGATACCTCGCATCGAACGAGAAACGAGAGCATATCAGTTACTTGAAGGTTCCGGACTAGCCCCGCGCTTCCTCGCCCATATCCATGAGAATGGACGCATCATGGGTTTTCTATTAGAAAAATTAGAAGGACGTCCTGCTTCCATTCAGGATCTAAACGTCTGTGAAACCGCTTTGAGGAAATTGCACGAATTGGGAGTTGTACATGGGGATGTGAACCGATACAACTTTCTCGTCACGGAAGAAGGGGTGAAATTACTCGACTTTGAACGCCTTCAGGAGAATGCTAGCCCCAAGTTGATGAGTGAGGAACTGGAGAGTCTGCGTGCCGAGTTGGTTGATGAGTCAGGACGTGGCGGAGGTTTTATTTTCCATGATGGTGGTGACGAAAATTGAAGCGTCAATGGTCAAAGCATCATCAGAGAGATTTTGATAAAGCTGGTATCCGGTTGATGTCTTTAAAAAGCGGCTTGGGTACGTAGAACTTGATATGATACTGCGCCCACATTTTTATTTGAGGAGCCTCACCGTGTACATGATACAGTTGTCGAACACTTAGTCTAGAAGAGCATACGAAGTTGCCAATCAACTCCCTAACGCAGAATCCCGTCATACTAGCCCCCCCTCCAACGCTGACGAGCATACATCCACTACTGATAAGTGCATCGGGTATGTAGGACTTAAAGAAGTATCCATTCGGTGCCTTCATCCAGACCAGGACCCATGTTGCTGCTCATGCGCCGCATGCGTGCGTGCTCAACATGTTGGTCAACGATGCCGAAACTCGTCGTCCTCGGACGCGAATTTCGGAAGACACCCTTGGAATGCTATCGTCGGCCTTGGGTATTACTCAGACCTAGTCCAAGGGGCCGGGCATGGAGACTTAAGACAAGGTCGATTTCAGACCATATGCATACTTCTAGTATAATACTTTGGAAAGTTTGAATGTCGCCGTGGAAGGGTAAGTAGCCGAGACATAACTGCCTGAGCTACCTCATATAATAAACGGATATAATCTCCTAGGTTCTTGGAAGGCTAATAGTAGTTCTATTCGTTACCTTCTACTGATAGTTACCAGTTATACACAAGACTCTGTTGCGCTGGTTTTATCATTCCCTCTGAAAGCCTCGTCAAGATGCCAAGCAACCAAACAAACATCGACTCACTTCTCGCAAAGTGCATTGGCCAGAAGGTCAAGATCCCCGATCTGTTTGCCCTCTGTCCGTGGGACGTCGACGTGTCCCCCTGGGATGAGAAGCTAGAGAGGGAAGTAGAACTATGGCGATCAAGGTAAGCCATAGACGCTTTACCTAGTTGTTTCAATCCCAATCATTGCTTTAATTCTCACGATACTTATAAAGATGGATTGATGACCCGGCGAACCTGAAGCGCAACCGTATAGTTGACCCTTGTCTGTTTGCACGAGGGGCTGCCCCGAAAGCTGCCTTTGATGAGTTGGTGATATTGTCTAAGTGGGTTGCGTGGGTAAGTTTTTTCAAGGGGGCTGGTGCTCTGCAGAATCGTTGGAGATAATAATATTAACGACATAATGGATCTATTATTGGGACGATGGTGAGATATACGCAATACCTAAGGTTGGCTTCTAACATGACGCTCATTGACAAATGTCTTTTCTATAGCTCATGACTTTGGAGAATTTGACCACAGACCCCAGGAAGTGGTCGCTCATCGAGAGCAAACGATAGAACTATTTCGCCATAGTCTTTTTGACAAGTCCCCACGTTGCATCAACCCAGCTACGATGGCTCCAGACTTTCTTACCGCACAATCGGTTCATGAATGGGGAGCAGTGGTGGGCGAGAAGAGTTTATCGAGTAATGCCAATCCAGTAATAAACGGTGACTGAACAGCTAACCTGGATATCAGCCTCGTTAAAGAACTGGACCTTCGAGGTCTTTGCTAAGTCCTGTACAGCCACTTCCCGCCTCCAGCACGAATGTGACAAGGGAACGATGCTGGATCTCGAGACATATTGGAAGATCCGCATGGACTCATCCGCCGCATTACCTACCCTCGCAGTCATACTGTCAGCCTAGGGTCGTCATATCCTCTTCAGACAACCGCCATGCTAACACAGTCAGGTATACGGACCAGATTGCCTTCCCAGACTGGTTCTTCGACCATGAGCTGGTTAGAAAAGCTGCAGAGTTGACTGACATCATCATATGGGTGTAAGTAGCCGTGCAACATACCCGGGTATCCAGTTGTGGAGATGCTAACAACAAGAAGCACCAACGACATCGCATCAGTACACCACGAACTCGTAACTACCTCACCCCACCCCCTTCCTATCCATGTCTAACACAAACCAGCAATGCAAACACATCGACAACCTAATCCCGCTCCTGGTACACTACAAGGGCATCACACCGCAAGCCGCGACGGACGAAGCAGGGCAGGTAGCGCACCAAGCGTACCTGGACTTCGAAGCACTAGAGCCACAGCTGCTACAACTGGGCGAGAGCCGGGGCGCTGCTTACGAGATGGTGAGATTTATCGCGAGTTGTAGGTTTGCGTGTACGGGCATTTTCTACTGGACGTGAGTGCTGTTGTTTCTTATCTGCAGAAAGGAAAAAAGAAAAAAAAAAAAAAACAGAAAAAAAAGAAGAGGGGGTAGTGGTATGAGTAGTAGAGCCAATACTGACTGACCATATGATACATGTAGTTATCATATCAAACGCTACTTCCCCTGGGAGCCTGGTATGGACCGTAGGGACGTATCGGTGGTGCTGGGCGAGGACTTGCCACAATAACAACACAACACGATTTGTAAGGCTGGAGCTGCTATTAGGGGTAGGACGCGCGACAGCTAAGCACATGTTAGAACGATATGGGCTTCTCGATATTTTTTTTTCTATTATGTCATCCACCAACTCGAGCAGGAAATCGACATCATAAGCCTTACAGCGCAAGTATTCAACACATGGGTAAAGAGGTACCCAAGTAGCTTTTAACAAGTTAGTAGCGTAGACCTTCAAGAGCGGAATGGGTAATAAGTAAAGGCACAATCACGCACGTCATGAACCTCCGTAGACAACCATCATCCATTAGCATACGTAAAGCTTCACCACCTAGCTAACCTAGGTACCTTATACGTACAAGGGAGTTGAGAGAGATTTTAACATCCCCACACGGAACCGCGCCAACGTTCATCTCGCCATCTATCTATCTAATACGTAGCAAATCCCAGCTTCGTTCATTCCCTTTCAATTTTCTTTGCTTCTTTCCGTACTTTTCCGGACATATGTTGGGGGTTATTCCCGAGCAGACAAAGAAACCGCGCCGTCACCTATTAACCTCCAACGCCTAATCTCATCTCGTCTCATCTCATCCCATCCTCACTCACATACATACAACCACATAGCATGAACAATAGGTACGCACGCACCCGGGGAGTAGAGGAGGTAAACCAGTAAGCATCAAGATATCTTTCAGGGAAAAAGAAAATAAGAGGCTCGAGGGCCAGATACCGAGATATCCCACGCCCGCACGTATAAACAAAAACGTCAGAAACAGATAAATAGCAAACGATATATCGCAAATAACATCATTGCTCCCAAGACGCCATGTACCCCATATCATCGCTAGTAACCATCCTAGGGTTCCGTATCGCGCATCATATCGTAATACGCCGGGACCAAACCAGGACACGAGGGTCTAAATGCAACAATCTAGTAGGAATATAACCCTTCCCTTCATTTCATTTCACAACGCCTGAACCATCAGTCCCATGAACGCCGTCCTCATAGACCTGGAAGCCTTCCTCAGCACCCGTCCACGCCCGCTGAGTACTCGGATATTCGCTCGGAACGCTTGATCTCTGGCTCCCATTTTCGATGTCATCTGCATCGCTCATAGCGTCATCGTCGACGTGAATATCGATGGCGACATCCGGGTCACGATTCTCCGCATCTTCTATGCCCGGCCACGGCTCGTCTTCTGGTCCGCCGGGCAGTTGCCCATCTTGCCAAGACTCCTGGGAGTCGTCCGGGTGGGAAAAGTCGACCATGGGGCTGTCATTATTCTCCGAGTCATCATCCTCGTCTTCCTCCATGTATTCGTCTCCTTCGCCATCGGTGCCGCTACCGTTCTCTCCCATATCACCATCATCAACGATGACTATGCTGCGACCGGGACGTGCTTCGAAAAGTGGGGCATTGCTATACGGCGTGGCATAAAACGGCGTGGAGGTGCGGGCGACGAAGACTTCAGGTATCGGACTAGGCGACGACGTACTCCAGCGCGGCGTGTTTCTTGGTCGAACTGATGGGGATCGAGTACTGCGACGTTTCGCAATAGCTGCGGCGTGTCCCATTGTAGGAACTACTCGAACAATTTGCGGTGAGGGGCGACGCTCATATGTTTGAACATACGATGTTACCCGCCGTTTTACTGGAGCTGGTGCCGGTGATACGAAGGACTGCGCAGTCGGAGGCAGAGAGGTGGTGCGAATGTGAGGCGGTCTAGAAGCCCTACGTTCTCTTAACACTGCCGGGGACTTTGTGCGGGAGGCGGAACGGTTAGTTCCAAGAGAAGGCGACGCGACGTTGGTGCTGATAAGAAGCCTCTGAGCTGGCGACATTGATTGTGCCCGCCAATTTCGTTGCGCGGCTTGTCGAAGGCTAAGAGACTGCGAGCTATTGACGCTCGCGGGATGCTCATCGAGGGTGTCATTCCACGCCCAACAGTCTTCCATTGCATCCGCTTCAGGTACTTCTTGGCTGCTTTGGGAATCTGCGTAGACTCGACTGAGCTCGCGAAGACGTTGCCAATTCCAGCCATTATCGTACGCATCTTGATCTTGTAAGTATGCTTCAGGATGGGTGATGAAGAGGCGCTGAACACCAGTTGCCTTCATGACTACGCTTGAGCGTAGGAATGAGACATCCCATGTAACTGGCGTGACCATCTCAGGCGGCGATAGGAAACGAAGTCTCGAGTCTTTGTGAACTTTGCGTAGTGGTACCCAAGGTGATTGGAGTCCAAGGAATTTGGATACGCGATGATGTTGAGTTGAGCCGTGGTGGACGTTTGCTTGCATTCGAGAGAAAGTACGGAATAGAGTCCCAAATGTGTCGGCCATAGCCTGTTGGACGCTTCTAGCATCTGGACCACGAATGGTAACGTTCTTAACGAGACCCCGACTTCTAAGCCGCTGTTCAATAATGCGGTTAGGCGCACAGGCCCTCGCAAGCAGCCATTCTGACTCAAGCTCGGGCCCGGCCCAATCGCCTAAATCAGGCGACTGAGCGTCGAGTGTGGACGAACTGCTAGGCAGCTGCGTCCACTGATCAGGCTCGACATTTGTGCTACTCGAAAAACGTTGACTCGCAAAGTCGTGGGACTCCATCCACACGCTCTTCAATGGGAAGGGTAAGAAGATAACTTCTACTTCCCACGGGCGGGTATAGCAGGGAAAAGACGAAAGACCTTGCAGTTGACTTAGCTGGGACTTCAGAACTTGGAGTTCGTTGTACAACTCCGCACGGCTTGCTATGCATTCACTCCCTTCGGTGGAAACCGACACCACGCTCCCTGTAGACTCGTTAATACCTGGGCGATGAGCGCGATGACGACTCGAGGCTTGACTGCTGCCGTCGTTAATCGTTTTCTCGACTTCTTCTATACGTGACTCAAGCTCAGTAATCCTTAGGTCACTATGCTCGTGCCTCTCATCACATGCATCGTGGCTAGCAGCTGAGATGGACGGATTCTCAAGCCGGTCTAAGCGCTGTTCGTGTCCTTGAACGGTATCGGACAATTGCCTCAACGCTTCTCGATCCAGCTCCGAGGGAGGCAGGTTCTGCCTCGGTGTCGCATCGCCATGTCTACATGATCTCGGCGTATTTGCAACGGTTTGTCCATCATCCACGGATTGATCCATAACGGGGTCAACGGCATCCTCCTCCTGCGGTTGGATCTCATCATCCTGTTCCAGAGGAGGCTCACCCAACTTGGATTTGACACCACTAAGTGTCTCCAGTCCGCGTCCGGCAAATGGCCGAAGATAAGCCATCTTAGCAGACGACGTTGTAGAGCTCGGTTGAGACGAGATTAGGCACTGGCTTGGGATCGGGGGAAGCGAGTCTAGTTCATTTAGGTTAGGTTGCATGAGGTTGGTCCAACCCATCGTGTCGGGAATTGAAGGTTCTGGTACGGGCGCTGCGATATCACTGCGCGGCGCATTCTCTAATTCCGCGAAGTGATGCGCGAAAGAAGTAGCCTCATTAAACGTATAAAAATCCATGGTCGGATCCGTTGGCGTTGGTAACTTGAAGGATAGATCCGGTACTACTGGTGTGAGAGGCTCTCTACTGGTCCTAGGCCGCTCATTTTCCTGGCCATTATTATTAACGGCATCAATATTAGCCGTAACGGCGACAGGAGGTTGGGCCTCGCGGATGTCATCGTGAAAACAAGCATGATGCGAACACATGCACCAAGCAGCTTCATCGGCTAGGCCCTGTGTATTTCCATTCGGGAATCCATTGGCATATCCTGGAGATGTTCCTGTCAAGTTTCCTCTACCTGTCCTGGCTGATATAGCGCCGCGACTCCAGAAACGACGGCATCCGCATTTAGGTCCCTGGGCGCCATGAGAAAGGTCCACAAAGTTGCATTGGCCGTTGGGGAGATTCGGCGAATTGGCGACTATTGACGCATCATTGTAAATATTAAAGAAAGAGCTATTTGGAAGTGGGAGATCGGGGACGGATCCTGCCATTGGGTTGAGCGCTCCTTGGTCCAGGGCATCGGAGGGATGAAAGAAGACGAAGCGGCGGATGAATTGATGGGGGGGATCATTCAGTATTTATTTATTTTCGATGCCGATGGGGACGTTGGGATCCCAGGCGACCCTACCAGACACGGCTGGGTCGCGATCCGAGATATCTAGTACATGGCACTGCTATCTGTGGTTAGTCTTAAGCTCTCCGAATGGTGTCGTGAGTTCACCAAATCCGAATCCTAGGGAGTATACTAACCGTAAGAGATCCTAGGAAAGAGGACGACCGGGAGCGATGGGAGGGACTCCAATTTATATACAAGAGGCAACAGCTGAAGGGACGCGTACAATCAAAGGGCAATGCGAGCGACAAAATTGAGGATGGAAGATTGTAGTAGTGAAAGTGAGGCGTCCAAATAGGATTGGTCCGAAGTTGATGGTGGGGGGTGTGGACGACGGTAAATGGAGTCCAACGCCAAAGCGGGTTTGTGTGATACTGGTGGAGTAGAGGATTCAACAAGGTGCGTCTTGTACTATGTATGTAGGTAAGCTGCAGTGAGACAAGTAGGGTACAGATTATGACTCGACTATGCAAGGGTGTTAAGGAAAACCCGTTGCGTAGGTAGTCATAGGAAGAATAATGGATGGGATGAAGTTCAAAGTTGGAGAACAGGGGCACTTTCGCAGGCAGCATTTAGGTCGTAGGACACTCTGGTACGAGTGGGCTATACAGGTACGTATCGAATACTCCCATAGGGTCATGCTGTACATCCTTTCCCACTTAACGCGTCGATTCGAAAAGGAAAGGAGCGAATGAGAACTGCCAAGCAAGGCGCGAGCATCGCGCGTCAGGTGAAGCGGATGCCCGCTAATTGGACGGGAACTTTCTGAGATCCCTGTCTAGACAGATATACCCGCAAGGATCTAGTATGTACTAACGCGAGTTCCTCCTCTAATCTCACCACCGAAAATATATATGTAAATTCGAGATAAACCTCGACCTGCGACTTGCCGGTTTTCATTCCAACCCGAACCGCCTCACTAAAAAGCCACCTCAGAGAAAAGTTGATCGAATTGCATAGAAATAAATGCAAGCCCAAGTTTTAGGCAATCACGCTTACGCCCGCCCTGCAAACCTAACCACGTCCATCTCTGAAGGTAGGCAGTTCAAGAACTAGATAGATAAATGTATCTTCGGAGTCACTTTTTATCATTACACCTATACAAACAACATGTACCATAAATGCCCAAGAATGACTCAATTTCTCTATTTGATTGGCCAATGGAATGTAGAATTTAACCAAAACTATGAAGAATCGGTCTTTTTATTTCCTTATTTCTTGGGAGATTGGTATAAATATGATATTTAGAATGTTCATATGACATGCAGATGAGTTGGACCGATTGATATCGCCTCGTTAAATGCTACGGAAATGTAACAGACCCTTACCACACCCAATAATGTACAATGCATCACATCGTCGCTTCATTTAGACTGGACCGCCAATCTATCTCATCACATTAAACCTCGCCCCAACTTCCCATAGGACCAGTTGTGGCAATCATTGATCCAGTCCCGACAGAACCGCCGATGTCCCAATAATGCCGAGAGGAGCAACTGCTCCTCCTAGCTGATCTCCGCGTACTCTGACTGGCACAGCTAGAAGCGTGTTTGAATAACACGGGACTCGAAGGTACGGTTGCCTTTGATCTACGCCTCTCCGCGGTGCGCGGTCTCGACATTAGCGGATGGTGCTGTCGCACACGTGCAGCCTTCGCAGCTGCATCTTGCATGCTTGACGAGGCGAGACTAGCACTACCAGATACCCCGCCATTACCACTAGGCCGTGATATGAAGCGTGACCGAAGGTACCGAAATACAAGTCTGATATCGAGCTCTTGTTCCCATTCGTCTTGCGTAAATGCGTTCCCAGAACCTTCCATATGTGCCTGCGAATTGGCTTGGGTAGAGTTAGGTGGGTGAGCAACATGAGGTATGTCGAGTGGTCGCGCTCGTGCACCTATTGTTGGTTGGAATTCGGGAACAGCGGTGGTTGGCTCGTTTGTCTTAGCGCTTATCGTATTGTCGTTCGTGCCTTCGGGTATAGAAGGCAGACCAGCATACGGAATAGGCATCTGTTGAACTCGACTGAATGTCGAGAAGGCTCCAGGGTGCTCAGAAAGTCGATGGATAAGTTGACCGAGCTCTTTAGCTACTCGTTCCAACATCTTGAGCTGCCAGCCAGAGTCCGCCGCGTCGCCCATGGCGACGTCCACCTGCTCCTGTGATGTAGACATGACGGATGCCTTCGGTGTCGAGGAGAGATCTTCTTCGTCCGGAAGTGCCTCGCCAAACAGTACAGAGAGCAACTTATCGTCAATTCCCATAAGATCGCGGATGACTTTTCGAGTGATACGTCCCCAGATGCTCTCGCGATCCGACTCTAGATCGCCTTCGTCGTGATCATGCCAGTCTTGTGACTGGCATGTTCTCTCTGTAGACGCATCTCCTATTCCGCTCATTGAAGCTATATCCTCGGCCTTCGCTTCCGCTTGGTTGGGCACAGACGTGCTAGCGAGAGATCGCCGTCGTCTACGAGTCTCTTTTTGTATCTCCTCCAGGAGATACCGGCTATGTTCTAGTCGCCAAGATTCTATCCTCCGCCTCTTTTCCATTTCCTGGGCTTGTTCATCTTCAATATCAACTTGGGCTAGGTCTAGGCTTTCACGTCTCCTCACGCGGCGGGGATTATACTGTTCAAATGCATATAGTCGCTCTTGTATGTCAACTCCCAGTTCCTGCTCCAACCGAAAAGAACCAAGTCCATCGTGGACTGGAACGACGGGTTGAGCATGAGACGAGTCGTAGAAGGTAGGTGTGAAGCGGAATTCAGGGAGGTGGCTGTCTAGGCTGTCTAGCTCGGCATCGTCCTCATCTTCGTCCGCGGCATCGACGAGACTTGCGGATTGTTGCGCGGCGCTAACATCTGATGGCGCAACCGTACCAAGACTCCCAAGCTCGCTTACTCGTGAACGACCCGGGGTACTATTAGACTTGTGAGTTGCAGTTAAGTAGGACGTCGAGGTATCGGCATCGGTCGCAGGTGAGAAGAGAACCCAAGTCTGGGAGTCTTCGACAGCCCGGGGGGCTGGATGCGGAGTATGCTGCGACTCTTCATCTTCGGGTGTAGGTCGAAAGACCCGTTGAGTGGCTTGGCGTGTGGGTTGATGGAATGCCATCGTGGAAGACTTCCTATCGATATCGATAGTGGTTATTCTTCGTGATGTATGACGAAAGCTGCCCTACTGGGGGTATCCCAGTGGGAGTTCTTAAATAACACACGACCAAGTTGTACGATGTTCAGTCGTATTCTGCAAGGCACACCGATTTAATCGCTGGTATAAGCAGAAGCAAAAAGGCACTCGCTCCTATCTCGGGACGAAAGGCGGTGTTAAATATAGGTAGATATGGTAGATATCGGATGACTGCGTCTCGCCTCGCCGGATAGGTGGGCTACGTGGGCTTAGTTTCAGAAATAACAGGTCAGGACGAGCTGACCAGGAACAGCTGAGAGGGGCCCAAATCATTGACGAGGAGAGGCTACACGTATAGTATTGCAGGTCCTGTAATCTCATCCGATTAGGTGGGCGGTCTTGACTGGTATTGGTATTCGAGATGGTAAATCATGGGAAACTCGAGCGGGACTCAAGTGGTGACCCTGTCCGATTGGCGGCCGTAAGAACGTTCAAGGGACCACCTGCAGTTGATGATCCCAAGTCCCGTGGGACGTTGGTGGTTGTGCAATTGGAGTACAAGTTTACGTACCTCTCAACCCACCGCATACCCATGCAAATCGACCGCCAGCCACCAACTAATACTACCTGCACCGCCAATTGCGCTGTCCAATCTGTTTGACACGCAGGACGAACTAGCGGCTAGTTGGGCAAATATGATGCCATGAGTTGGGTGCTAGTAAGATTTGCCGAGATATGTCTAAGATGTAGTTTCACAAGTAGGAAATGGTTAGAAACATGAAGACTGTAGACGGTTAACTCGGATCAGTTGAGATCATTGATGTTAGGGACTACAATTACTTCATCCCCTCCTAGCAGCTACCTTAGTTCTTTGATGAACCGCTGTTGCTCTAGGACCTCCAGTGTTTGCTTTTGAGACCCTCTTTCTGGGTACGTATCGATAGCGATAGCGCTAGGGGCTATGGATGTTATCGAGAGTGGGGCACAACAATATCAGAAGCTTATTGGAAGCTCAACTCTGCACATTGTACGTTGGATGCTACTTAGTATAGAACAGTGGCCGATCTAGGCTTGTTCCATGCATTTCTGGCGATAGTGAAATACGACGTGCGGATTACACAAAATATGACAGTTATAGATTGTCATTCAACTTTGTCAATTGCTTTGTTGGTGAGCTGCAAGAATATTTTGCAAAGGTAACGCCATTTCCAACCCTCAGCCATGTCAGCCTCATGTCATCCATGGGATTATCAACTATGTATGTAGGGGTTTAAAGCTTAGGTACATAATGTATATTTCAGGCCAGAAGAAAGTACCTAACAATCCTATTTCTCATCAGACTTTATGTCAGATATTAGTATTCTATCTCCGCGGTGCTTTTTGGCATCTTTAGCTCACATACACACAATGCTATTAGAATGAAGAGGGAGGCTCAGATAGAAACGAGACTAACTTTATGCTTAGTCAACTCAAGAATGCCAATCAACCGAAGAGATCAAAATGATGCTGGATCTGATCTAATGCAATAATAGACAGCTACTATGTAGATGACGGCAGGCGGCCTTTGGCGGGTAGCGTGTCATCTGCAGAAATTTAATCATAAGATCATAACGTGAACACAGACACCTAGTCATGGCGGTTACCAACAGTGCGCTGGTCCGTTTATGAATTCAGATCGCACGAGGACAATGCCTTGCTTAGTCTAGGATCAACCCGTAGGTCCATGTCTCATAGAAATAAGAAGGAGAGAGGAGGAGAGAGGAGGAGAAAGAATAACGACCGAAACCTGGCCCTAACTAAGCGTCAGACAACCGGCTAGGAGCCCTTGATCTACTTTAGCGTAGGATTGGTGCCTATGTATTTTATCCGACAAAAGGGAATACTAGATCAGTAGGTATTAAATCTGAGTGATATCCATACCCGGATCGGGTACAACAGGGAACTAACCGTAACCTCAGCAGATTGATAGCAAGTCGGTATGACGTCCATGAAGTTCTACAGTGTGACGGAGCTACGGAGCACCGCAGTTAGAGTATTGAACCGCCCTGACCCTTCATTTCGTGCAATCTGTGATGTTACCCGGATATTGCCTCTAGAGGCCATGTATATGGCCCTCTAAGGTACTTCGTGCTTCTACAAAACTTCATCGTTATGGCATATTAGAGAGTGGAGCCAAAGTTCATTAGCCTACGCAAAATTGTTATGATCTTAATAGTCATTAAGTGTCCATCTGGAATTGTTAGGGAAAGCTACATAAAGTAGAGACGTTCATCATTCTCATCCTCACGAGAGTCCAGAATTTGCGTTATCGAAGTCAACAGTCAAGTGGTGCAAATGCAAAATCCGAATTGACTGTCAATGTAGCAGTGCTATGGTAACCCATTATACGCCTGTCCCTCAACCCAGATTTGCTTTCTCTTATCCATGACCAACCGCTTAAGCCTCAGAGAATGCGTCAGGGAAGCGCTTGATGTTGTTCTCAAGGCTTCCGTGGTTGGTAAGGAATTGAACGTAAGCACCATCGACCTTGACACGACCAGCAGCCTTCTTCTCGAGGTACTCCTCACGTCGGAGAGGAGTGAAACCCCAGTTCTTGGAGATGATGATCTTTTGTCGGCCGGGGAATTTGTACTGGGATCGTCGCAGAGCCTCAAGAGCAATAGCACGGTCTATACATATAGGTTAACGATTGCTCATGCCAATTTTAGTAGATGCTATCAACTTACTAGAATCACGAGTTCGGACACTCAGGATGATCTGGCCGATGTTGACACGGGCAACAGTTCCGTTGGGCTTGCCCCAGGCACCACGCATACCAGTCTGTAGTCTATCGGCACCAGCGCAAGACAACATCTTGTTGATACGGACGACGTGGTAAGGGTGAGCGCGGACACGCAGGTGGAAACCTTCCTTTCCGGCCATCTTGACGAGGTACTTGTTGGCGCAGATACGGGCGGCTTCGAGAGCCTCGGAACTCAGCTGCTCGTACTCGTTGGAGACGAGGTGGATGCAGAGAGGAAAGTCATCGACGGTCGCACGCTTTCGGCCAAGATCGAAGATGCGGATCTTAGGGTCGGGGACACCACGGTTGAACCGCGACTTGGGATACGGCTATTGATCATCAATGTTAGCAAATTTCCTCCTTGTGTTGTCAAATAATGAGGTATTGGTAATATCCGCGATTGTAGCAGAGAAGAGATACGATTCATGATTTGAATAGGCGGAAGGCAATCGTAAGCCATTTGCGATCGGCCAGACAAATCTCGAACATGGAATCTAATGCAAAATATGAGGTATTCTAATGATTTTCTAGAGCTTACCTTGTTCTTGCAGTATCGGTAACATCTTGCGGGACGACGCGCCATCTTGAATTATTTTCTCGATGATGTTGTCGTAGGTTGAGGGTATGTGTTGTTTGGGAGGAAGATGATGTCGACAAGGAGCGAGAGGTCCGAGACTCCTTTGACTCTTTGCGGGTGAAATTCCTCTTTGATTTCAAAGCAAGGACGAGTCACATAAGCAGGCAAGGTGGGCTGGTGGCGGGGTTCTTCATTGGCCCATTTCTGGATTTTCGCTTGTGAAAAAGTGGGGTTAGGGTTAAATCACAGATTATTGGAAATTTTCGGTTGGAGCCGCAGGTCTCTCCTTCTGTACCCCCACCAGAACTTTCGTAAATAATTTCTAGGTGCACTTTCTTGAAATCTTCTCCAACCAACCCCGACAACTCCCAAACGACCATCCGCAAGAAATCAATCGACACTCACGATTCGAGATGGCCCCCAAGAAGAACAAGAAGGATGCCAACAGCATCAACTCGCGCCTTGCGCTTGTTATGAAGTCCGGAAAGGGTACAATGGGTTAATTCACGATTTGATAAATATTCGCTAACATATATTCCTCAGTCACTCTTGGCTACAAGTCTACCCTCAAGAGTCTGCGATCCGGCAAGGCCAAGCTGGTCATCATCTCCGGCAACACTCCGCCTCTTCGCAAGTCTGAGCTGGAGTACTACTCCATGTTGTCCAAGGCCCCGGTTCACCACTTCTCCGGCACCAACGTAAGTCCATCAACATATCTCCTTCTACATAATACATAGAAGATACATTTCAAGCCTTCTATGGTTTTCTTCCTTATCCTCACCTTGCGGTCAATGGATGGCTTGCTCGGTCCATTGACCCTACCCAGAGAAGAAGCTATCAATGCTTTGGAGGGTAATTCAGCTGGCTTACGTTTCGGTTCACATACAGATCGAGCTCGGCACCGCCTGCGGTAAACTCTTCCGATGCTCCACCATGGCCATCTTGGACGCTGGTGACTCCGATATCCTGAACGACCAACAGGCTTAAATCTAGACCAAAATCTAGACAAGTCATTCGCGGACGGCATTGGGACTTTTGGTTGGGGAAAAGGTCATCCTGACTCGTCGTTATGATGAGGCCGGCATAGTTGTTACATATCCGGAAGCAACTTTCTCGAACTCTACATAGAGTTCACTAGGTAGTCGGTTAGACCAATGCTGAGTGTCTATACAGACGAAGCTCGCATCGTTCAGAAAGAATACAGATGATACCCAACGATTCTTTTCTCAGATTTACTACCTAATGGCTCGAGACCCGAGTACAGCACTGTGCCCTCCTTGGTATTGATACGAATGGCTGAAATCCTTAGTTATTTTTCGCCTTATTCACAACAGGTACAAGAACATACTTATCTCGCTTGTCCCAGCCATGGTATTTGCAGCTTCCACTCGAAACACAAGACTTTTATATCTCTATCTGCTGCATGACTACCGTGCCCATCGAACGACCAAGGTATTGAGGCTTTGCCATGATATCATTTAGCTGTACAAAGCTATTGAGTTGAGGGCTTGTTATTTATCCAATATACTTGGAATTTGATTGCTACTTGTAAAGATATGCCATTATATGCACTAGACAGTTGTGCAGGGAGGTTTTCGGGTTCATTCTTTCATAATTATCGTTGTAGGCCGCAACTGGCTCTTTGAGATAACCGACACTGCCAACGTTAACAATTTCAACTAAAGTCACTATGCTTTATTTAACATAAACTAGGAAGTAAGTTATATTCAAATAATTTGTTGACACCCTATAGGGATGTAAATTAGGTAGGCACTTATGTACATACGTACTTATCCAAGACGATGCTTAACCACATATTCAAACATGAATGTTTGCATGGAATAGACACATAATAGGTTACACAAATTACACGCAGACAATGTACGTACATGTACATAATGTAAGAGAGTGTCTGATGTGTTTGCATAAGCCGGAAACTCTCATGATGTGTGAGTTAAGCTTAATTAACTCCTTTATAACATGTGACATAAGTGGAATTATTCTTTGGTCTAATTCAGTCCTCAAAAACAAAGAACGACGTCAGCCCAAACCCTCAACAGCAAGTATCGAGGATGGAAATGCACCGGGGAATTTCTGTGAAAAGCGTTGTCCCGAAGATATATGATCTGTCTCCTATTACTGCGACGCGTCTTTCCTATTGTAAAACACGGTATACAAGGATCCAGTATTTTGCCCCGTCACCGAGCGCTAGGTGTCAGAAGAGGGACTGCATAAACGCTAATTAAACTTAAACATATAAACGGAAAGGGGTTCAGAAAAGGGAAGGAGAAGAAAAAAGGCCAGAGTTGGGCAATATCGGAGGGGGGAAAAAAAAGAGAGAACTTTTACAAACATTCTCGAATGTTGACATTACAACCTATACAACCTACTTTGTTAATTATTCTTCTTACTTTCAAACCCCAAGTAAGCTGAGCAAATCACAGAAGACCAAGAGTCAGGGTTCATCCCCTTTCGAAACGAGTCATTTCGCGTGGCTGAGTCTTCAAGAATAGGTCCAATAGGATATGCGCTCCAACCCGCTCTAGCGCCATCAAACCAATCCCCTATTCTAAATTTATAGGAAGAGGCGCGCTGTGCCCCAGCTCAAGTCCCGCGTGCGAATTCTTGTGCATGAGCGCCACGAACCACAAATGCAGAGCCACTCGGACAACAATACACGGACGAAAACCATCAGAAAATAGCAATAGTTGTCTTGACTGGCCAACCTATTGTTCGGAGGATTCCATTCTTCGCCATTGTCCAAGCAACCGAGCACAGTCCCATACCTTATCATATCATCCCACTATTATACTGTATCTATTACTTTGGATTGAGCGTACCGCTATAACGACGAGACGAATTTCACCGTAATTTATCGATATACAGTGCTGTTCTGTATATTCCCTCGTTTTATTTGTGCGTTACCGTCAACGACAACAAATGTCAGCTACACCTAAGAGGCCGCTCTCCGCGGCACAGGGCCGCAATTCTTCGACCGATAACACGTCACCCTCAACAGGACGGCCTAGGGCGTCCACACCGACGTCTTCCACAAATGGCACCGGAAATGGCACCACACCGCAAAGGACACGATCTATTCGAGGCGGTACGCCAATGTCGGCGCGGGCTGCTGCTACACATAGAGCAACCTCCTCACTCAGCATTTCGAGCAAAGTCGGGGATGCCGACGCCCGCGCTGAGACTGTTTTGCTAATTGAAGACCTAAAGGAACGGTTACAGAAGGCCGACGCCGCCTCAGAACAACATAGGAAGCAAGCAGAGGTCCTCCAGACTAGACTAGACGATGCACTTAAAGAGCAGGCCAAATTAGAAGAGCGGGTACATGAGAGCGAAGAGCAGATTGAGGTGCTTCGGAACGAGAAGCGGGAGACCGCAAGACAGATGCGCGAGATGGAGGCAATCTACGAAGCTGAGAGGAGTTCCATGATGAAAGAGAAGGAAGAGATGGCGAATCGTGAAGAAGAAATGCAGGCCGTCATCAATAGGCTAAAAGAGACCCTCAACCAGCGGAATGCAGATGACGAATACCGCCCGACAAGACAATGTGAGCTTCTCAAGAGTGACTCTACATCTACAATTACTGACTTGAATACTACAGCGAACAATTCCTCTCCCAGCGTAGATAATGGAAACTTCGCTCCGCCTTCCTCGATCCAACGCAGCGATTCAAGGAATAACTCCAAGTTACTCCTACAGAAGGACAAGCTCATCGAGTCGCTTCGCCTCGAACTTGCAGAGGCGCAGATTAAGCTCGTCGAGTCCGAGAACAAGGGCGGCGGGCGGCTACACGAAGTCGAACGCTTACTCATGGAAACCCGCATGGCTAACGCCCGGCTGATGGAGGAGAACGAGTCGTATCAGCTACTCCTTCAAGAGAAGACGCTGCACGGAGACTTCGGGAAAGGCGATTTCAGCTACATGGACGTGTCAGCTAACCAAGATGCTCTCAATGCCCTCGAGGGCCGATCCAATGCCGGTGACCCCACAACCCCCGCAACCAGTCTAGCCGACGAACTCGGCGCCCTAGGCGGAGATGAAGAGAAGGCCGTCGAGGATGAGAACACACGTCGTCTCGAGACCGAACTCCGTGCCGCTAAGGACCAGAACAAAGCCCTCACGTTGTATATTAACAAGATCATCGAGCGGCTGCTTCAACACCAGGAGTTCGAACACATCCTCGACCAATCCTCCGACTTCAAGCCCGGCGCCAACGTGCACAAGGACCTGCCTCCACCACCTCCAGAATCCCAAGGCGTGGGTGCCTCGCTCCTACAGCGTGCAAAGAGCATTGCTACCGGTGGGCCCGCGCAGAGACCGAAGCCTAGGCCTATGACTATGTCTGCCCATCCATTCCAGCCAGGTCCAGGTCAGTCTATCCTCAACGTAGGAAACCCAGACACCGCGCCCAGCATCCCGATCTCAGGCCTAGGCCGCTCGCACAGCACCGCAAGGCGCATAGGCGGCCGCCCCATGAGCGAGCAGCTAACCGGCGCCGCGGGCATCGTAAACGCCATGTACAAGGGCCCCGACGGGCCCCTATCACCCACCCTCAGCACGGCGTCTTCGTCCGCTAGGCACTCGCAGACGTTCTTCGGAGGAGCTAGGGTGTCCTCGTCGACGGGGGCGAACGGCTCGGCAGGCAACTTCCCAGGCATGAGGAGCGAGACCAGCAGCGTCAGCGGCGACTCGGCCGCAGACGGGACGACGGGGACGACGACGAGCGCCAGCCAGAGCCCGCCTCGCACCCTCAACAGCGAGAAGACTACTATGGCGGGGAATAAACCCCGCCCGTTGAGACTCGTCCAGGAGAATAATGAGAAGGAGCGCGCGGAGAATAAGAGGGCGAGCTGGATCGGCTGGGCGTCGAGCGCGTGGAGTAAGAAGGACGATGAGAGTGTGCGGTGATCCTTCCTCGGCGTGAGAAACACGGTTCTAGCTAAAGTATGCTTGCTAGATGTACGGTGTGAAGTGGAGTGAAGTGGAGTGAAGTGGAAGAGAAGTGCGATTTGAGAATACCTATATGTGCTTAGCATGGAAAGCAGACGGATCAACCAACTATATTGAAAATGACCTACCTATACCTAGCCGGAGGAATCTCTGCTTATCACGGCACGGGTGAGTGACGGCTGTGGGTTTGCAACACGCACGCATGCGCACGCACATGCACCGTATTTCTGTCTGCTACGACGAACGGCTTGGATGCACGAGGGAACTAACTTGGCGGGCTGGCGGGCGGATGAAATGATCGCTACACCGAAATTTATTTTTTTTAAAAAAAAATACCTTGCTTATGATTATGCTGGGATATACATACCTTTTTATTAGCTATATTGATGCTCGTTACGTTATGCCTGACTTACGGAATTATTTATATATTATATAGGATGTAGATATTTTATGAAATGAAAATGTATTGGGTTTATTAATATAAGCGCTGAACCACATGTAGGTTTTGAAGTAAAGTAGTTGAAGCTGGGATACTTTCCTGGTGTTCTAGTTCTTGGATGTGTTTGGTTTGTTATGGTGATGCTCGAGCTCAGCGGGACGGGCGAAGACATGTCGAACCTAAGGTATGTATATGAATATGCCTATTTTGAGTAGACGAGATTGAGGACCAAAGACTGAAATCATTTCCAGAGTGAGATACACATGTATCTAGTGGGGTATCCTCCACGCTGCGGGTTGCGGTAGTGATACTTCTAGGTTAACTATTTGTATTTGGAGGTCAAGACACTTTTAGTTGCTCCGTTCATGTAGGTTTCATATATTGCAGAGCGCGCCCATACGACGCTGGAAAGCTCGGGTTAGAATCGTGAGAGCCTGTGTGGCCTGATCTATGGGTTTCTCACATCGATGTTATGTAGTAACATGTAACCTAGCAGCCCTCGTTTTATTCCGTTCAAAGAAAAGAGCGAAGATAATAGCAGTAGTGGAAGAAGTCAAGTGTTGGAAGCATCAGCTATGCTTATGGTTGCTACCTCACTTCGTCTACTTCATCATATTCTAGTTTTCTTCGGCCTATTTTACACGGGACGGGGAAATAATTATCTCCTTCAAATGGTAACATTAGCTACGTACCTAAGCAAGTAGGGGTAGCCAGGAAGTCAAGCGTCTCCCAAGGTCACTTGAGCCTGTTCCAAGATTCTCCCCATCATGAATTATCCACTGATATTTGGCGAATGAGTTCCGCCTCGTACGATTAAAATGAAGTGCGTTGTCTTATTAAAGAGCTTTGACAGTACCAAGAAAATGTCTAAGATAAATGTCTTCGAGATACGAGACGTAAGATGCCGGACCACCGTGTAGTCATCTTTAAGTGTGGTTTGCGTTTCCTTGTACTGGTATCACATCGTGTGATCTCCTGTTCATATAATGAATCACCACTAAGCAACTCGTCAATTGGAGAGCCATCGTGGGTAAATCTCAAGGCTTGTATCGGGGTAGAGATCTCGTGATAGCTCCGTATCTAGACCGCACTATATGCATGACTCGCTGTATACTACATATAGCTTTAAGTTGAACACCTTCGCGCTTGGGTAGAATGAGCGGTCGAGCCCTAAATCATCGGTATGAAAAAAATCAAGGCATCAAGGGTTATTCAATGGGCATGAAAATGTCTCAAATCCCACCTACGGCCAGCTGGAACAACGGTGTGGTGCACAATACGTATGTGGCTTCCCAAAGATGGTGGGTAGTACGGATCTATAGGATCTATACCGAAAGCCTGGAAGAAAGTCCGGAGGCACCAAGGACCCCATTCTGTGAAACGTGGAGGATCGCACGCCAACTTGGAAGCCAAGAAATATTACGGACGATATTTGTAAAACTTGCGTGTCTTCGGTGAGATTTGCACGTAGTAATAAAAAGCGCAAAGAGTTGTTCATGTAGGGTCTTTTCCCTATCAGAGCCGCATTGATTACCTAGATATCTTTCCTAGTTCAAGAGATCATGTCACCCCCACGCGACTAGATATTACACCGAGTTACTGGTTCCTTAGATGGCTGTGGAGGGATCATGTAAAGCAACTGACGAAAGACAGTAGTATTTCGTCACCACTTTAGGAATTGTCGCCTATTCATTAAGGGTAGCAGGCGATCGGGGGTAATCCTTAAAAACATGTAGAAAGGGGGTAGAATGGAAGTACACGTGTTGTATCCATACTCCCAATACAAAGCTCCCACCCCCACACTGTAACTCCTTCGACGGATGTTGGCATCGCCCGGGCCTATGGGCATCGCGGGTTCCTGCGCAGATGACCACTCGGCCAACCAGTACCGGTACTTTAAACCACCCGTCGTGGTTGATGACATGTCGAACTGGCGTAGATAAGACAGGGCAGGATGCTAGGCTGAGCAATAGATCCCCATCCGTCTGGACGGACCGCATATTATGTGAGATCCTACACTCAGGTCAAACAGGGTGGCTGCCGCGCTGGTAGATGATGGGCGCAACCCGCATTATTAAAAAATCACGATGGAGCAGTTTTAAGTTAGAGACGTTGCATTATTATTAATAGCAGTTGAATTGTAAGGCGCTTTTTTGCAGCCAACTGGTCGAATAGCCGAGTCGTCACCTCGCCTCTCCGACAGACGCAGAGATAGGAATGGAATCTTCGGCTTTTGTTGGTTTTGCGCGCGAAATCCGTCAGCGATTCGTCACCGGTTGACTGGTCATTCTGCCATTTCCCGAAAGAGAACAAAACTATACTGTAAGCATCGAAGGTGAGACGTTAGAGAACCCAGAACAATAGATACCATGCGCGATGACAGTACAATAAAATCATCCCAATTACCTACTCCAGAACCCCGAATTGAAATTGTGCATATGCAATGCTCCCCTTTTCCGAATCTCTTGTGGTAAACGTTTACAGTGCCTTGGGGTTGATTGCGCCGTCAGGGTCACGTTCGTAAGACACGCATCAGCAGAAAGCATTTGCGTGCGTAGCAGGTTGTCCACATGTCGATCTCTGAGAGGTCCAAATTTACCGGGTTCTATTGGGAAGACAATGTTGCCATAGGCTGATGCAAGGCTGAGTCGTTGAAAGGAAAGCCTTTCTACTCCGGTCGTTCCTAATCGGTACTGGCCGGCGCTATTTTGCACCTTTCTTGGTTTTGATTTGAACCTACCCATCTATTGGACGGATCCCTTGGTTATATTTGCTTTTTGGGACATAAACGGTTGCAGCCTACCATCCCATAGCCTACAACTGTTACGGATTTGGTTTCCTAAAAAGCTGTCAGTGTCAAATAGACCGCTGTTTGTTCGTTAAGTAAGACAGAGCAAGACGCCAAATCCAAATGATTCCATCTCGGCTGCTCAAACCAGCGGTAGACGAGATAGTGGAAAGTGGATGTACCGGTATGCAAGACATGCGCGAACGAGATGCAAAGTGGAGAAGAAAACATTCGTCTGGAAGCCAAATGGAAAAAGAGCTGGAACTGACGGCATGGTTTCGGGGATCCAGGCAAGTGGATCGCTAACGAGTCTTGTGGAGGGAACATTATTGCCCGTCGAAATGACTTGAGGTCAGACCGATAGATACATTATATTAACTTTCAATCCCTGCTGGGGAGAGTGTGATTTCCAGGTAGTTTTAGGTAAGTCGTCCTAAAGTTGCAAGTACACCGCGGCAGCTGCGCGGTTACTTGCGCATGTGTCCGGGGCTTCCATAATGCCGCATTCCTCGTTCCTTCCGTCACCTTAAATGGTTTATGGCAAGGTTACGCATGCTAATGAAATTTCGAATGAT
Organism: Hypoxylon sp. EC38; assembly: GCA_002120335.1. Classification (NCBI taxonomy): domain Eukaryota; kingdom Fungi; phylum Ascomycota; class Sordariomycetes; order Xylariales; family Hypoxylaceae; genus Hypoxylon; species Hypoxylon sp. EC38. Next base: position 2,371,149 of record KZ111235.1, on the reverse strand, counting down.
GTTATTCTTACTGTTTCAAGGAAGTCTCCTAGTCCTTTTTAACCTTACGTTTATTACGTTAATGTACTGTACACTTGTAATCCCTCTTCCATACACTTATGCATGCTGAATTTCATACATTTTCATCCATGTAATGTATACCACACCTTTATTTATTACTCTACCTCTAATCATATACTTATCAAGCTCATACTTCTAATACCTTCTAAGGAGTTCTGCCATAAGGATGGCAATGATTATCGCGAGTCTCACTTGGAAGTACATATGTACTCGGTGTATTTCATGGTTCGTCTCGTGTCACCGCTCTCATATTGGAAACGGACCCATCCTTAAGCCGAGCACAAGGCGAAGGTCCCACTTGGAATGTATTTCTGGGGAGTAAGCTTGGAGGCTGTACTGTAGCTGGTTTAGCCTCAGGGCATGATTAGTCCCTGAAAACCTCTTCTCTTCGGTAAACATACCGACTTTCAATGAATGATGTTAATGAGGTAGGCTTGTTCAAAATTCACGGGGCTGACGATTTGTCTCAATCTAATGACTATTATGCACATTATAAAACCATTCCCCTGTTGCGTGGGTTATATAATCTAAATGGTACGTGTCATCACATAACTCCTATATACTAAAAGTCCTGCTTCACAAACCGATATGTACATGTATTTCTTATGAGTATGACTAGATCGTCTGGCTTTATAGCTGTGCCGCATCAGTAGGTATTCGGGATATTTGGATATGGGTGAATCCCCCTCCCTAAAGAGACTCCATGGTGACTAGGGTTAAGGTTTCTAAATATACACCTCTTTAATAAATCGAATTGGGCTTAAATATCTCACCCATTCGGACGGAGTAAGGGGAGAGACAACACATACAAAGTACCTAACACCTAACAAAAATGTTGTCTTTGCCCCTCTCCAATCCCATCCATAATTTTTTCCTTTTCTTTATCTTGGGTAGTAGTTCTAGAAACGACACTATTCTGGCCAGAATCTAGATGGATGTTTGAATAATCCCTTCAAAGCATTTAGATTGGTCACTTTTATTGTGTGTGCACCTCGTAATGCATCTACCTAATGTAATTATGTGTCCACTATTTGCCACAATCCATACAATCCATATTTTATGTTTTTTTCTCTCCAAGTGCTTATTCAAATGTGACTAGTTGCCTATAAGCCGTACCTGGAATAGTGTAGCTTCCTTCGGTTGCAACTTGGTAGCCCTGGGGTGACTTTCGTAGTGTAGGTATCCACTTACATTCGCATCCATGATGCATGTACCATTCGTTGTACCCGCAGCAAAGATACATGTGCAATACATCATTACTTCCCATTTCATACATGAAATCAAGAAGAGAACAGTGCATCCGTACATTTTGGCTCCCCGTGTTTTTCCATCAACAAATCAATCCTCTCTTCATTCACGCCTCGTTTCGTTGCCATACAGTATCTTCCCGAAGAGTGATATTTCTCTCGGCTGGCCCTTCCTCTATTTGATATTGTACTGTCAATTTCCAACTACCTACCACTACATTACTCACGACTTGCTCACTACCTCTTACATACATACACACGACCACCGTTTCCCCCGTCCCCCATTTCTGCAGTACACCTTAACCACCCGCAACTCCACACTATTGTGTCATTTATACATTCAGGTCTCCGCGTCCAATCCCGCGTTTGCAAGACTTTTTGCATCCCGACGAAACCACACAAGCAACCACGTCCCTAGCCTCCATTCGTCAATGCGTGCAGCCTGCCTTTAACTGGGGATTCATCACACGAAATACACCGGCTTAGTAGAGGACAGTGGGGGGAAATAACACAGTACCGGCTATCGACTCCATTGTACGACTTTCACTTCATATAGTGCGGAAGCAAGTCGCATGCGAACCTGCTGCCACATCACGATGATCAACGTATATCGAAGCACAGCCGTCATCCTTCCGAGCTAATCCCATTTCTGGAGTTTCGTGGCATGTCCCCGTAGACGTGGTTCCATTGTTTGCGCCGGCTCCGATTATCACCCACGGAATCTAGCCAACCAGCCAACAAAATGGCAAACAAACCCATTGCGATGGACGCCAGTCTGTCCAGCCTGAACTCTGCCGAGAATGACACATCCGCGACTTCCAGCGCACACATCGACTCTCAAGCATCCAAATGGACCTCGACGTCCACTTCACTAACTGCTTCTCCGATACAGTCGAGAGATCCCTCACCTACACGTCCTTCTGTGAAGACGGGAAGAGTAAGCCGTGCTTCCACAGCCTCAGCTAGGTCGCGCAAGAATAGTCTTCAGGACCCTAGTCCCTCGAGAACTAAATCTAATGTTTATACGCCTTCCACGACACCTCGACAACAGCTGTCTTCTGCCACAACACCCTCCCTTCCTCCTCCATTAACTTCAGAGACTGTATTACGAGCTCCCGTCCCTCAAAAGGCACCCTTTGTAACTGAATTACCGAAAGACGGACCTCGTTGGCCTATATCTCCTCGGTTGAAATCACCACCTCCGAACATCGGTCGGCCTGGAGGATCGGGCCCGTCGTTGCGTAAAAACGAGCAAGAATCACCCGTCATAAATGTTCAACGAGCGACGCCCTCGTCTTTCGTGGAACCTGCTTCGCAGTCTACCTCCGATAACGAGACGGAGGAAGCCCATCTATCCTCTGGTATGAGGACTCCGGCTCGTGGGCCAAGCAATGGATCGTCGACTCTGGAGACGGTCCAAGAGGTCAGCCAACCGAATACGCCAGGGCGAGGAATAGACGCTGCTATTGAAAAGCTCGCAGAGACCGCCGCAGCCCAGTCATCTGGCCAGACTAAGAGTTCTGGGAGTTCAATCAAGAAGTCCCGCTCCAGTCAGAATGTCACAAATAGTGAGAGCGGCAGCGACGGTGGGAACGTTAAGTCGAACCCAAGAAGGACGAGCACAGCAGCTCCTACGCCCTCGCTTCACAGCAGGCAGTCGAGCACAGCGTTGAAGTTTGGCGGCAAGGGGCCAACTTCCGCGGAGAGTTCGTCGAGAAATATGACGGTTGAGACGGAGCAAATTAGCAACCTTCCTGGCATTTCGTTAGCTCCCAATACGAGGGGCCAAGGAGGAAATGGAAGTCTGAGAACGAAACCGAGTTCGGAAACCATAAAACCTAAGAAAAAGAAGCAGCCGAGAAAACCTGCATCTGTTGCTTCTGGCAATGGTGAGCAATCTACTTATGACCCGTCGCTCAAGATTCGACATAGCATTTCGATACAATCTCTTTTGTCATCAGCATCATCATCTTCATCATCAGCGGCCCCGATGTACGGTCAAGGATCGTATATTGATGAAGGCCTTTTTAGTGCATTTCACCCACCACCACAACCTTGGAGCAAAATACGTATAACCACTCAAGTGACCAATATGCTAACTAGAGGACCTCGTCCAGCCTCCTCGAAAGCAGACATCTTCGAGGCCAAAGTTGCCAGCGCGGTGGAGGAAGCTAACTCTTCAGACTCGGACGAAACTTTCGTGTACGACTCCAATCCGCCGGATGTAGGCGAGCGTCCTCGTCGTTATCACTCGCGCACACCTAGTGCAACGTCCATGGCCAGCCAAATCGATCGGAACGGTATGCGGTCAATAACAGGCATAATAGATGGCGGCGCGCCTACTATCCCGACTAAAAAGGGTATGAAATTTGTAAATACTTACGCGAGCAGCGGAAACGACGGTTCTCTCGGAGACGATGACGGTCGAGGCACGGGTCGGAGTAACGCTGGCTCTGCACGAGGGACCGGCCGCCATCATCACCATCCCAATCGCTGGGGTAGGAATAATGGAAGCAACCACACCTCCCTATTTGATAACGAGTCTCCTTTTCCCAACGCAGCCAAGTCGAAGCTTACCAGTAATAACTCGAGACAATCATCTAACCCTTCAAGCCCTAGATTCAGCACAGGCCGGGGCTGGGCGTCTAGCGGTAAACGTCAGATGACACTGCCTGGTAGCTATGATATGGATGATACGACTACCGGCGCCGATGATGAAAGAACACCCCTTCTCCTAAGTGGTGCGGCTAGATCTATTAGGTCCACACGAAGCAGACGGAATCCGCACGCGAGAAACATCGAGGCGCAAACGTATCAACGAAGACCATCGTTCCTCAACCGCTTTGCAAGCTGTCTAGTTCTTACTATCATGCTACTTGTTGTGCTTTCAGGGGCGCTTGGGTTCATGTTCGCGACATCTCAACCCCTTACCGAGATTGAACTTATCAAGATTGGCAACGTCCTGGCCAGTGAGCAGGAGCTGATGATGGACATCACTGTGAAAGCACACAACCCCAACGTTGTCGTAGTGATGATAGATACGGCCGACCTCGAGATCTTCGCGAAATCTCCACACGCCGGTACCGACTCGGAATGGTGGCGGCATCCCAGCGGAGATGAATTTGGCATTCTGGACGATCCTAAAAACGATCCGCCTGTGGTCAAGCTTCCAGGTGACGACGATCCGCCTCCCGAGGATACTTCACCAAATATGCGTCTTGGAAATATTGTCTCATTTGACAGTCCCTTGACTTACGAGGGATCTTTCTTCCAATCAGGCATATCTACTTCTACCGGCTCGTTACGGCTCAGCCGACCTGGCAATGGGACCGACAGTGGTTCTGAGCGTTGGGAACGGATCATTGCGGACGAATTTACCTTGATTGTCAAAGGAGTTCTGAAATATTCATTGCCTCTTAGTCAGAGGATTAGAAATGTGGCGATCTCCGGCAAGACAGTCGTAAAACCGAATTCGGCGAATGACCCATCTCTACGACCCAACGAGACCGAAATTGCGATACAATAGTATCGACGACACGGGCCACACCAGCCCACAATCCAACTCTTTCATTTGTGACTTTTTTCATGATTCTGTATATGGAGCGGGTATGGCATAGCATACAGGAGCTCTAGGCGTTGGATCTTTTCTCTTTCGACAGACATACATTGAGGCGAAAGCCTTAGATCCCAGGTTGCGGATTCTACGACCTTGTTCATCTGCGTTTCGGGGATCATTTGGTACATTGATTTTACAAAGTTCAGAAAGAATGGTTATTTTTTATCCCCCTTGAGGGATTTTGATTTTCAGCACAGAAGGGGGCATCACGGCACGCAAGGCGCCGATATCAAAATACACTTTGCATAGGATGGACATACAAAAGCATACCCCACCAAATTGGGACCTCCAGTTGAGAGGTTTTCTGTTTTTATTTTTTTCCTCTCTCCTATCCCACCCTTCTATGTGCGGAATGTGGAAGGGAAGGTATATGGAAGAGCCTTTTATTTTTATTTTTTTACCTTTGACGAATGTGGGAATTAGACGGAGGGCGGCAACTCCTATTACAGCACTACTTACTACTCCGACGACAGATACCCCCAGACAGATCGGGATCCGCATTTGTACTTGTTATGGCTTATGAAAGATACTACTACAAGAGAAAAAATACATTTTAATATAATGATGAGCCTGCTTGTATTGGCAGACGATTATATTGGAGTTTTAGTAGAAATTTTAAGTGGTGATGTGTGGTGTTTTAACATCTGTTGCTCCTCTTGGTTGAGTGTATTGTTGAAACGGCTGTAACCGACTCTAGCGCCTCGTTCAGGGGCAATTGGAAAAGTCGTTGAAGTTGAAGTTGAAGTGGTGTGCTCACTCCTATTCTCAAGCCATATCCATTTCTATGGCTATCTATGGATGGGAGAACGTTTCCTCTGGAGCCTGGGACCTAATCCATTGTGTTCCTACCATTCCTGCGCAATGACAGGAAGGTTCTGTAACATTACTAAACTGGTACCTCGACACGGACATTAACCATTTCGATATCCTAACTACCTATATCATCTCGCATCTTTCTGCGCTTGCGCTTAGGCATCTACCTACACAGGCATATCTAAGAGATAATAGCTAAACTAGTTCATGTGCCAAATTGGTTCCTGACGTAATTATTGGAGGCTTGACGATGTTATATCCCTCTGTATGCTTGTAGGAGCGAAGTGTGGTGTGGGGTTAGTCGTGCTTATACTAGATGTAGCTACCTGGCGGCTTATATGCGAGGTGCGATGGTTTGAGGCGTAGAGGAGGTTGTGCTTATACTCATTGAGCTCGCCGGTTATAGGTGTGTTTCTCATCGTTTCCAACAGTTTAGCTAGATACATCCGTTTAACTCTAATCAACTACCTTATTTGCCCTCTATCCCTTTATCGTTTCGTGGATAATATTATATACCTGTAGGCATATTCTCACATGTCTAGAGAGGACAGGCTTTCATCTCTGTTATAGAGCTAAGCTAAGTTTATGAATTATGATCACATATCATGTAATCAGTTCGTGGGGTTGCTATTCCTAATCCTTTAGTGAATCCTCCTCGCTCCATTTAGTGAGCAAGTGTCCTGTAACAGACAAGAATTAGATTGCTCAAAGGGACATATAAAAGCGCTTCATAGATTATCCACGTCAAGACATCGATATTCATATAAGAATTGGTGTTTTTAGGTTCAGTCTTGCTTCAAAATTATAAAGACAGACTAGGAACCGTATAGCAATTGCTCGAAGTTTAAGCTATAAATCCAGTAAACCCAAGCTTCGGAAGCACCAGGAATACAAATGGGGGCCGAAAATTGAAATGAATATCCTAGTCCGGAGTCCTCCACTAAGGGAAACAAGATAGCGGAGCGAGTCAGAAGATCCGTGGATAGAATCGCAAAGTGTTCACCGTCTTTATCAATGCTTGAATATGACGAGAGTCCTATTAGGTAAACATACGCGTGGCATTCTCGAGCCCTATAGGCGGATCCTCCCTATTGCATGGCGCTATCCCAAATTCATAACAAAACCCCTGCTCGTCCTACCTGGTCAACCTGTGATGTTTCATGACAGCGATACTTGACCTTGGTAACCACTCTTCCCAGTTTATGCAGCGCTCAAGCCATCGCCATCTATGAGACGAATACTGCATTGCATGAGACAGAACAGCATTGGTATCTCACTCTTTCCGCCTTGATTTTAAACCAGGACAGCCCCCGTAGGACGCAACTTCGCAGATAGTTGCCGTAGCCGCTGGGGCTTGCGGGGGCCTTTGCCGCGAGGCCGCATCTCTAGTAGACCTAGTCTGGACCCTACAGCCGCAAATAGTCACATCGTGTGGCTTTTAGTTGACGCCCGGTTGCTCAGCTGAAAGGCACACGGCATTCGGCAGGCAATAGACGGACATCATGCCTAATACCACAGCCACCTCCATATACAAAGTCCCTATAGGACTAATCCGTAGGCTATTAGAGCGGCTGAAATTGGTCAGTTATAAGTCTCTTGAAGCCTTGTGAAACCCTACCTCTTACATGTTCCGCGGGGTCTTTTCTTTTTCCTTCTAAGTATCGTCGTACATACATGTATCTCAGTTGAACTATTAGCGCATGCTCCTTGCGCGACTGACTGACTGACACCTTTCCAGCCCTTCAGAATGGACGAGGCAAATCTCGCCGCGGCATGGCTTTCCTTCGCCGCGACGGCGGTCGGTCTAGGCGGCTTGATCTCGCAAGCAAGCGCTATCAACGATCAACTAGACCCGTACCACGCCAACCGCACAGCCGAGTACCTGGGCATATGGTTCCAGCGGCAACAGCGGTTCCCGTGGTGGCGCATCACAAAGCCGCCGCCGCTGGGCCCCGTCATTGTCGCCAAGATGGCAGACGGGTTCTGCGGCGTCAACACCATTTACATCACCCGCATACCCGCGTCGCCGACGGGTAGGGCTGGGTGGTCTACTATTCTCGCGATGTTCAACCACGAGCCCCCGGTGTTCGCCAGCGCTGTTGACAGCGACGCGGCGGAGAAGGCCTCGTTGTCGGCAGTGACTACGAGGAGCGGAAACGCCGATGGCCGCGCTGATGCTGAGGCTGCTGCTCGTAGCGCTAGCTGGATCCAGCTTGACCGGAAGGCTCTGAAGAGGCACCAGGACCATGCGTGCATTATCATCTCGCGGACGACGCTGATAACCATGTTGGTGATGACCAACGGCCGCCCAGTTTTCCAGTACAGCGACGCGACGGGCTTCCGCGCTGGGTATGCGTCGTATTGCGGGCAATGGTGTAAGCTACCCCTTTTCTTCGAGGGAAACTCTTCAACGTTTCGACCTCGACAATATCTCTATCTACCCTTCCCTTCCCTTCCTTTCCCTCCCTCACCTTTCCCCTTGTTCTTGCCCCTTAGGCTGAAACCCGAGATTACTGTCTAACATCCCATCCCAGACATAACCTGGCCCATCGGCCAAGAAGCCATCGTCAAGTTCGCAGCGCACGACTCGATCGGGTCGTCGGAAGTGCTCCCGCGCTCCTTCGCGCAGCGCGTCGACCGCTGTGGGCAGCTTGTATCCGGTTGTGTTGTCTCCTCGCGCTCAAGCTTCGCCGTCGCGTTCCCGGGCCGCAAGGCGGCAGGCACTTACCGCCTGGAGCACGCGGTCAAGGGGTTCCAAGGCGCGCACAGCGGCCGCCATCTGTACAATATGATGGGCGGGCGCGCTTTTGACGTCGATTTCCTGTCTGCGCGGGCGCTCGGAGATGCGGACGCGGATACCGATATTAGGACCGAGACAGAGATGGATAATGGTGTACCGGCCGACGCGCTCGTCCTCGAGCTACCGAATAAAGACGACGGCAAGCGGACCGTGAAGATGGTGGTGCCGCCGCACGAGCAGCATATCCTGGCGCAGGCCCTCGATAGCCTGCCGTGGACCAGTCTGTCCTGGAGCATGCACCGGGGGCTCCGGGACATCCTGCTGGCGTACGGCAAGCCCATCATGGACAAGTACAGGGCCTCGCTGGCGGCGCTGCTCAAGGACACCGTCGAAGCGCATCCCGAGGTCTTCCGGTCGCGGGGCTGGGACGCCGAGTTCGTGCGCCATAACATGGGACACATGGCGGCGTCGGCGGTTCTCGCGGGAGCCGGGAACTCGGGAGACTCGGTGCGCGTGGTGAGCGACATAGCGGCGGTGTACGTTGGCGACTGGGACGTGGGTCGGCTGGACGAGGTGGAGTTCTGGCGGCGGCCGGATGTGAGGGAGGTTAGGGAGCTGGACGCTCAGGCAGTGGTGGCGCTGACGAAGCTGTTTGTGCTGGAATGGAGCCAGGAGTTTGATTACCAGCTGTACCATTACCTTCCTATATCTTTGTACTTCGGGTGATTCGTGCATCATTACCTAGCGAGGCGTTCGAGGATTTTGACGTTATGAGGCTATGGAAATACGCTTTATAGATTAGGTCTACATTTAGCGAGTTAGAGATACCTATAAAGCTGTCGTTTCTATCCAGACTTTGAAGCCCACCGATGAGTTCTTTGTTGTCACTTACGTAGAACGGAGAGCTTAGTATGAAGATGAAGATTATATGTTTAGAAAGGAACACTGATATTGGCATTGGTAAGAAAAGGAGGAAAGGGGGGTTACGGTAGCAGACGAAACACCATCGCAATCGAAACTTTCGATTTACTTCATCAATAAATTCTTTTAATCATGCGTTTTGCGCATAATACCCATCTACACAAGAACCCCCTATTTATTCTATTGCAGCTCAGCAGCCACAAGCTTCAATATCTCCTCAACGCTCTTCTTCGCATTCTTCGGGTTCTTAGCAATAGCCTGCCAGACCTCGCCATGCCGAGGTTCCACACTAACGCACTTGCTTATAACCTCTTCCCTCTTCTCCTCCGTACCATGCTCCAGTAAGAACTTATAATACCACGCCCAGCTATCGCCTAAATCCGAGTCCCGTACTAACGCCTTCTCGAACCAGTTCTGCGCCTTCTCCAGCCTTCTTTCGCCCCAGAAGATACGCGCGACGGCCACGAGTAACGTCGGGTCGTTATCCACCTCCTTGATAGCCTCTAGTGAGCGAGGTTTGCGCTGCGGTCTAGTCGTCAAGTGCCAAATCTTCTCGTTCCAGAGGATACCCTGGTCGGGCTTAGGCACGTCGCGGAGAGCGCGCTCCATGAGCGACTCAGCCTGCTTCATATTTTGAGCACGCCTCTCGACGCGGACCGACTCGCACCACAGCTCGGCGGACTTGGGTACGGCGAGACGCGCGCGGTCGAGGACTGAGCGGGCTTTGGGAAGCTGGCCGAGCTTCTCTTCTAGGCGGGAGTAGAGAAGCCAGAGAGGAACTGATTTCGGCACCGCTTTGACTCCTGTGCTATATGCTTCGCGGGCCTGGAGCGGTTTGTCTAGATCTTCGTAGATCTGACCCTTCATCATCCAGAGCTTGGCGCTGGCAGGGAAGAGGTTGAGAGCTTGTTGGACAAGATCCAGTGCCGCATCCAGATCGCCCAGCTGCCGTTCAAAGACAGCGCTCTTCATCCAGACACGGTCGGTCGGGGCTTCTTGACGGGCCGTCTTTAATAGGTCTCGTGCTTCATCGATATGACCGTTCTCAGCTTCAAGTTTGACAGCTGCTAGCCAAATATCCTCATTGTTCGGATTCTGCTGGAAGGCTCTCGCCAAAACGCGGCGCGCACTGTCGATCTCTCCAGCTTGCCACTTCTCTTTCGCAAGCATCATCCACAGGACCTCGCTACGCGGAACGGCGTTCACAGCCTTCTCTAGAACTGCCCACAGATCTTCCTTTGACCCATGATTCCTCTCGAGATCTGCAGCTGCCAACCATATCGTCTTACTCGTCGGGAAGACTCGAAGTGCATATGCGTATATCGCACGAGCCGTCTCATACATGCCCCGATTGATACTCCCTCGAGCATCGTCCAACCAAGTGTCTTTACGATCATCATCTTCATCAAGACCGTAACCAAGGGTTTCCCGGATGATCGCGCCGCAAGTGATAATGGCACCTTCTGATTCGCACTTCTCCGCCTCTGCAATCCATTCCTCCCGTTTCGGCATCGCAGATTCCTTGACGAGGACCTGGGCAGCACGCTTCATGACGTTGACCTTTTCTCCCTGGCCGAGCTGCTCCTGCAACCGTGCAGCTGCTATCCAAATCTCGTGAGATGTTGGACAATGCTTACGGGCTTTGTTTAACACTTTCTGCGCATTCTCCGGCGTCTCGAGCCTAGCTAATGCTAACCATAGATCCACCGACAATGGAATGAGTTCTGTAGCTTTCGCCAATAGTAACCTAGCATTATCGGGGTCTTCTTCCAAGTTGACTGCTTCTTTCCACAGAGCTTCTGATTCAGGGATATGATCTAAAGCATGTCGTATAACCCTCTTTTTAGATCTCACGTCGTCTTCCAGTTTCATCGCTTCGACCCATAACCGTACCGAGCGGTTGTTCTTCTGGATTGCTTGTGCAGCAATGACTTTGGCGTTACGCCCCTCGTTGAGTCGAATGCTTTCAAGCCAAACATCCTCATTTTTAGGGCAGTGTTCGCAGCCTCGCGCTATAACATTCCGAGCAGCTACGATCTTGCCGGCCAGTTCCTCGAGTCGGGCCGCAGCTATCCAACCAGGGCCGTTATTCGGATTTGTTTTGATGACGGACTCGAGTAGTTCTCTCACTCTGTTGATATCACCTACTTGAGCCGCGCTTTCTGGTAGCTGGGATTTCGCGAGACTAGTTAGGTAACCTTTAGGATCAACGCTTGTAGCATTTCCTGATGTCACGGTTCCATTCTGTGACGCTTGATCAAGCCTGACCTGCAAGACCTTGTCTCTGGCTTGTCCAATCTTGGCGAAATTTGTCATTGTTCCATCTTGGCTGCTCGATCCTCCTGTCGTCGACGTTACTCCATCGTCAACCACGGTGGTCCCAAGCTCACCAGCACTGCCGGCGGCTGCCAACACACTGTCTGGAACAGCATAGAAGCGCTGCTGTCTCGCTTGTTTGCTTCGTCTATTCTTCCCCGTAAGATCTCCCACTTCGGGTAATGATGCCCATTCTTCTTCGGTGACGGCTTCAAGGCCTCTCTTTAGGTCGGCGAATTGCTGTTGTATCTTTGGGTTCTTGCGTTCGTATTCCTCTCGTTCTGCTTTTTCGCGGGCTTCCCTATTCGTATGAAACAATCGTCGGTAATCTATCCAAACTAACTTCGGGATGAACTGTGAACTAGCTGGGGGAAAATGGGGGTTAAAGGAAAGGACTAACCTTCTTGCTCTCCGCCGCTTGTCCATCTTCTCATCTATCTCTCTGTATATCCGATCGGCTTCATCATCTTCTTTGTCGTAGACTCCACCAGCAAAGAGGCCAACCTCATTGTCAGGGTCTTGATATCGTTCATCGTTGTCGTCTTCTTCTTCCTTTTTGCCGCCTACCGCATCGCTAAATCCTAATGCCGCCGCTCGTTTCGCAAGAGCTTCCTTGATTTGGTCTTCAGAAGGTCCTTCCCTAGCGGGACCCAAATCCGAGCGCGTAGTAAATCCTGTCGCACCACGACCTAAACCTGCGACATAGTTCTCCGGCGCCGGCTGGCTTAAGAAGTCGCGTCGTCCTGTCATCGTAGCCAGTCGTAATAAAATGGATGCGGTATAGGTATTGTTCTACGTCGGATAATTGGTGCAAAGTAAATGAGACAAGACAACCGATCGTGCGACTAGGCAAATTTATAGGAGTGGCGGATATATCTCGCCTTAAGTTGGCTTTGATTTGACTTGAAGTTGAAAGCAATTGTATGAAAGAAGCGCGAAGAAGCTGAGAAGTAGGCGACAAGGCGCTAGATTGCAGGGATTAGTCTGTGCTGCAGGGATACGGATAACGATAACAAGCCACTTTTCAGCCACAATACCAAAAATTTAGAAAAAAGTTACCATTTACAATCGCATTGCCCCTCGACCCCTCCACTATCAAGCACGCCCAGCGCATTCTACCACGAAACTGACAATATTTCACCGAGCAGCCCAATTTGACTCCTAGGTGCGGAAATGGGAAAGGCAAAGACATCCAAGCGCGGAGGCGCAAGTTCAAGCCCATACGAACGACCATCCAAGCGAGCGGCGGCTGCTGCAGCGAACAATGTCTTTAAGTTCAGCAAAGACTTCGGACAGCACATCCTCAAGAACCCGGGTATCGCAGAGACTATAGTAAACAAGGCGAATCTCAAGCCAACAGATACAGTCCTCGAAGTCGGTCCCGGTACCGGTAATCTTACAGTTAAGATTCTAGAGCAAGCCAAGAAAGTCATCGTGAGTTTCTCGCTGCGAGCAAGCTTGAATAGGGAATCAATGGACTAATTGCAAATTAAAAAGGCGGTGGAAATGGACCCCCGAATGGCCGCCGAGACGACGAAGCGCGTACAAGGAAAACCAGAGCAAAAACGACTTGAAGTATTACTCGGCGACGTGATCAAAACCACACTGCCCAGCGTAAGGCATCCTACTACCCGCATCGTCTAAAAATTAATAACCTTTGTCTACTAGTTCGACGTGTGTATAAGTAATACCCCGTACCAGATCTCGTCGCCCTTAGTATTCAAACTCCTCTCTCTACCGAATCCTCCAAGAACATGTGTACTCATGTTTCAGCGCGAATTTGCGTTGCGCCTTACGGCGCGCCCAGGCGACTCCCTCTACTGCCGTCTCTCGGTGAACGCTCAATTCTGGGCTCGTAAGTCATCCTAATATTACTACTAGCTTCTTCTCAGTACGCAATGCTGATTCGACGGATACAGGCATCACACACGTCTTAAAAGTAGGCAGGAATAACTTCCGACCACCTCCCCAGGTAGATTCGAGCGTGGTGCGAATCGAGCCGAAGCTCGGATCTGAGAAGCCTAACATCAGCTTCGAAGAGTGGGACGGCATGCTGCGAGTGTGCTTCAACCGGCGCAACAAGACACTCAGGGCGTCGTGGCTCGGAAACAAGGAAGTCCTTGCCATGTTGGAACGGAATTACCGGCTCTGGTGCGCAACAAACGACATCTCCGTCGATGATACTTTGGCGGACGAGGATGAGGACGAGATCGACGAGATGGAGGTCGATGAGAATGTACCGCCGACTGCTGGGGACGAGGACGAGTGGGGCGGCATCATGGATGTTGACGGGGGGGACGACGACACACCAGCCTTCTTCAAGGAGATGAAAGCCAGTGGCAGCGAGGTCCCGAAGACGAAAAGCAAGCGGAAGAAGACGAGGGTCGCCCTGTTAGTGAAGGAGAAGGTCCGGAAGGTCCTCGAGGACGTGACTGATCTTGCAGACAAGAGAAGCGGCAAGTGTGACGAAAATGACTTCCTTCGCCTCCTTGGAGCCTTCAACGCGGAGGGTATACATTTCTCATGAGCCATAAGGCGGTTCTGTAGCATAACGCATTTACAACCAGCAGGAGTTTGGGGGACTACGGTTTATACGCATAGAGTATAAGGAGTTATGGCGTTCTAGGGCAGAATTTATGCGGCAGGTAAAGGAAAATACCCTGGAGTCAACCGCGAGACGTCACTTCATAAAGGAATCCGACAGCTGATTTTTCCTTTTTTGCCGAGTTGTCCTGAGCTAAGAATAATTATTAGACGGTTTGATACGTACGTAGACATCAATCGTACAGAACAACTCGTTCGACCATTCCAAATCCTTCCTCGAAGAGAGTCCCAATTCAATGCCGCATAATCCTAGGAAAGTAGCTTCGTCCAATCGATCCCTTATTTCCCGCCGCCGCCAAACCAGCTCGAGATGCCACTCTTGGCCTTAGACGCTTCAGCCTCCACCTTCTTGTCGAACTCGTCGACCTTCTTCAGAGCAGCGGATTTGGCATCCTTTGCGTAGGCCTCGGCTTCATTCTTAGCCTTTTGCAATTCGGCTTGCGTCTTGCCGAGCTGTTATTCAGCCGTTGTTAGAGAGAGTCTTCCTAGGGAAGTCGTAAGGTTTAGCGGTGTTGCTTACAGCATTGTCCACCTTTGCGCCAGCTTCTGCGCCGTACTTCTCGGCGTCTTTCTTTGCTTGGTCTCCCCGGCCAGGCAGTTCCGACTTGAATTGCGATGACACTCTGTGTGCGTCGGCTGTTACTCGCCGTTAGTCATTACTAATTTAATGCCATAATACCGATTGATAGGTAATCTCTTGAGTTCAGATAATCAAAAGACAATTGACGATGAACATACCCTCAGCTTGCTTCTGAGCGACTTTGGTGTCACCACCCGCGCTATACAAATAATAGCCAACGCCACCGGCAGCCGTCAGGCCGAGGACGAGGGGTAGCCTAGATCTCGACATTGTGATATATATACTACAAGTGGTATAAAACGGGATTAAGCAAACCGATTGATGCTGGATAGGTCGATACGCGGAATGTTAGAAGCTTTATTTAGTATGGAATGAAGATTGAGATTGGAGGTTAAAATTATTGGACGTCAAGATTTCGAGACGGATGGGCGTCAATTTATTACAGCTACTATCTACCAAGTTAATGTACAGGGTCCTTACAAGTAACATACGATTTAGCTATAGGGGCTTGCCGGCTTGGAGGTTACAGTTACTTGATGCGTTGCTTCATTGTCACAAGATACATGTACATGACGTAGGTCGCGTTGAATGTAAGGTGGGGAAGAGAGATGCGACGGTTATGAGAGACTTTGAAGTGACTTATTTTATACTCTCTATATCGTAGGTCGTTGAGGTCACTTTGAAGTAGTTTTAGTCAATCCCAATCGCGATTCGCTACCCCACATCCAAGGTATAGTGTACACTAGCTGGAGCTCTTAAAGTCGTCGCAAACGTGATGACCCTGTTCTAGATCATTGCTTGGATGCAAGTATTAAAATAAAATTAACCTCGAATTACATCATCAACTACAACATTTGACATTTGACATTATGAGATCTCAAATTCTTCTTCCGCACAAGGTTAGATGCATAGCTGCATGTTAGCTTGAGGCTCAGCTAGCTTGGGAACTCCATTCCATAATCTCATTAGGTGTTTACTTAGCTTCAACCACTTCAAACTGGGTTTTTAGCCTCCTTCGTCATTGATGTTAGCTCTCCAGCCATACGTCGTTAGTTTTTAGCCCGGTCTGAGACAACGCCGTCTTGAGGCCTCTGGTCTCCTTCCCCTCTCCAGCCTCCAGATTTTGCCATTTTGCCAGGCAGCCAGCAACAGGCTGAGCTGGAGGTTCTAACGGAACGCAAATAGACCGCATCTGTTGTGTTTCACAGTTAGGACCTGACTCAACTAATTGGGTAGAGTAGCGTCCACCTAGGCTCCATTCCATCGTCGACTATGCGATAGCTTTTCATTATGCTGATCTTGTCCAAATCGAACGATGCCCAAACCCAAAGCGCATCTGCGCAGCTCTCGTCGCGTCCCTTCTCTGAGAGATAGCGAGATTGATCATGAAATAGGTCTTGTCGATCACACCGTGTCAATCGAAGAACCTAGACCTCTTACGCCCGACACAGGCAATACCAATAACGACATCGATCATTCTACGTCTCATCAGCCCTTAATTCAGCCCGATAGTCGAGCTCCATCCACCCAGCCTCCTGAAATAGAGGCTGCCCAAGTGGAAGTAAATGCTGATAACGAGGCGGGTCCGTCTGGCGAGCAGGATGCGTCACAAGCTCCAGCAAAAGATATTGCAGATTTAGTAGAAGAAAATGGCATTGGGAAGAGTTATAGCAGTAAGCGCCGGACGCGACTGCCAGAAGAGCCCCAAAGCGCCATCGATATATTGTATGAGAATCAGCGCGGTGGCTTCCTCTGCGGGATCCCTCTATTCTCATCCGCGGCATTGGGAAATCTAGATCCCCCACCTTGGACCAACTTTGCCCACAAGCCCAGTCCGACCGATATACACACTGCTCAGGTACCCGATCCTAGCTGGGAATGGGCTTGGCCCGAATGGCGCATAAACCGTGATGATTGCAGAGATCTAGATGCTGATGGTTGGGAATACTCGTTCATGTTCTCCAAGAAATTCTCGTGGCATGGACCTAAGTGGTACAATTCGTTCGTGCGGAGGAGAACATGGATTAGAAAACGGATTAAGAAGGGCCTGGGCTACCAGGCTAATGATCCGTACATGACGGGCCCGGAATATTTCTTGGTTACTCCCACGAGGAGCAATGGCAACGGAGAGCGTGCTAGTATCGATCAGCTAACCTCCCGTTTATCTAAGGAGGCGTCTAGGAGATCTCGAGATACTAGGCGAGGGGAAGAAGACGAAGTCAAGGAGGACATCACAACTATCGACGACCTGATGATTGCGCTTAGGAGGTCGCGCATCGACCGGGAAAAACTCGAAGCTGTGGGGAACTATCTCGAGCATTGCTCGGACGAATTACAACAATTGAAGGATTACATGCACGAGATCATGTCTTTGTTCGTATTCCAGGCCTCTCGGCGGCTACTACTAGCGCGACTCACAAAATTCCACGACGACCAGGTGGACAAAGCGGACAAAGGAAAATCACCCGCAACGCGGCAAATGGCCGAAAATCTCACCGAGGCCATCAAGCATGCCGACGAAGAGGTACGAAGACTGGAGTACTGGAGCGACATCAAAGGCATGACGGAAAGTGGCGAGGCTGCGGGTGCCGTGGACTGTGGTAAAGGCTGGGATCGCAAATGGGAAGGCCTAGATAAGAGCGGGCCCAAGGGTGTCAGGGACGAAAGTGAACTTCCATGATGGGGGCTATTTTATTTTATTTATTAAATCATGGCACATGACGCATGGCACAGCGATACACATGGGATTGGGAGCAAAAGGTCCGTCTTGGGGATCCCATTAGGAACGGCATTATCCGAGGCTGAGAGAGGTAATGTGTTGTTGCACTACATACGATATCAAGAAATTTTCGATACCAAGGAACCGCAAGCGTATACAGTTCGCGATCTTGAGGCTTATTAATTCCGGAGGTCAATCCGCTGGCCTACCGCGCGGGCGCAATTATGGATGCTCGAAATGGGGATGGCCGGTTCGAGAACAACGCCAATACTACTGTAGACGGTCCCGCGGCTTTGTTGAGTAGCAGCGTAGGTGGGAAGGTGAACGAAAGGTGGGTAAAAATAGACGTTCGGATATGGATAAACGCGTATGCCAGCGCCGACGCCAACTATTGGGTTTTTTTTTACGCTGTGTTCAATATTGGGATGGGGCAGATTAATCGGTGGCGTTCAGGTCAATGCCTTTTCCAGCTCGCGATGATGTCGCTTTGCAGCTGGTCTGGCCGGAGGCGTAGCCGCCAAAGGAAATCAAACCTACCTACCTACCCACATAGGTACACCGTGGTCTAGCCTTATTGAAGTAGGTGAAGATACCATATATGGTATGGCAAAAGGGTCAAAGATTCGTAGGACGGATAATTCCGATCTCTTATTTAAGGTGACTTCTTGTAGTTCTAGTTGTTTTGGATATCTTGCCTCGCTCGCCGGCTGCTAACTTGTTTCCTTGTCTACCTACTCTCGATACACGGCGGGATTATCTAAGTTTACACAATGATCCTCTCGAGAACAACAACGACGGGCGTTGACCGGCTCGCTACTGGACCTTCTCCTCCTCCCCCTTCCAGGATCCCGTCGACACGCGATGCTCGCCTCCCCGCGGATAAGGGAAAAGGAAAGGCCATCGCTCGTAAGCCATGGGTAGACGGACCATGGCCGCTCATCGAGACTCCATCTAGGACTCAACGCGTGCGCTGTTCTCTATCATAACCCTATCCCACCCTACCTCGTATCATCTCACACCCCTAAATCACTCGCACATTACCTATGTATTATTCACTGCACCCTTGTGTAACCTCATTCATCCACTCACCCGCATAAAGCGATTCCCTTCTCTTTTCTCCTCTTCTTTTCCCCTATCTTCTTTTCACTCTACCTCGCCTACCTAACCAGCAACAACAGATCACGCACCCAGCCCTCCACGTAGCCAACGAGCTGGCCCGCACGCACAACGCGATGCTCCGCGGCCTCAACGCGCTCTACCTGCAAGCGCCGTTCGTGCTTTTGCCCGGCGACGTAGCGGATTTCATGTTCGTGGCGCGGGTATGGAGTGGTTGGGTGTTGGATTATCACGGGCTTAAGGAGAGCGTTATGATGCCGGGGTTTGAGGCGGCGCTGGGCTTGGAGCCGGGGGGTCTGGGGGCTGCGTTGAAGGGCTTGGTTTTTGAGGAGGAGGGGAGGGGAGGTATTGAAGGGGAAGGGGAAGGGGGTAAAGAGGTGAAGGATCTTCCGACGCTGCTGCGTAGTGTTCACGCGTATGCCGTCGAATCGCACTCTCAGCCCTCTACATACTCCCCTTCCGTCCTGCAATCGCTCCTCGCGCCGCTTGCCTCTGTTCTCGTCCCGCATCTGCACGCGCAGATCCCGCTGATGATGCAGTTGAAGGAGCTCTGCTCTCCCCCTTCCGTTTCCCCTTCCGTTTCCCCTTCTTCTCCTTCTTCTTCTTCTTCTTTCCCCAAACCATCCTCCCCCGTCCCTAATTCTAATTCTAATTCCAATTCCAATTCCAACTCCCCCACCTCTTCTCTCTCCCCAGCATCCTCCCTCTCACCATCCACCTCCAAATCCAAGCCCAAATCATCCTCACCAGCAGCAGCAGCAGCAGCAGCAGACCGCGCAGCCCACCTAACCCAAATCTACCTCTCCGCCGAAACATCCTTCAGCAACAAATCCGACCGGTTCACGATCCCGCCCATGTTCGTGCGGCTGCGCGACGCGGCGCACGACGGCAACAGCGGCGGGCTGTCGGTGCCGGCCGTGCACGCCATCGCCGACAGGCTGAGTCCGCGGCACGCGGGCGCGTGGCGCTTCTTGCCTTGCGATGTCTGGGGGAGGAGGAGGGAGTTGGAGTTTCTTGGGGAGTAAGGGGGTAGGGGGTTGGAAGTTAGGTGGTAGGTGGTGGAGATAAAGGGGGGAAAGGGAAGAAAGGGGAAGAAAGGGGTACTTGTGTATACCTACTGGATGGTTAAGATGTAGGGATAAATAAGCACAGTTGTATAAGTCGAGGTACCTAGTCAAGTTAGGTATATATATATATACAACACACATATATACATATAGTAGTGCATTACCGTCCATCTAGCCGTGTTCCTTCAGAAGGAATATCAAAATGCAATGAGAATATGCCAGTAGGCGCATTTGTTCTGCTAAGAAATGTGAAAGATTAGAGAGACAAAGCACCCTTAACTTCGATGACATGCATGTGGAACTGTTAAATGGGGCAATCCAAAAAGGAACCCAAGTCCAGAATACCATCGCAGAGACCTTTCCAGAGTGGAAACACTCTAGTAGCTTAGAGTAGGATTTTTCTAGGACCTGTGGACCGTGATAGGCATCTGTGGTAAATTGAATGGTGTTGAATGCATCATTTGAATGTCGGATACCTTGACGGAGCTTTAATACGGCATATAAATCCCTTCTACTCGATCCAACCCATCATAGAAGTAATGGCCTTACGAAGAGGAAGAATACCTACAGAGGCATTAAAATTTCAAAACCTCTCATATTAAGGCCGTATGCACCATTCCCATCTCACTTTCACTTATTTTATTATGGTATCATCGTCATCTAGCCACTGCTAAGTACACCGTACTGCACCTCACCCACGCAAATTAGGTCCTAAACCACAGCAGCCAACCTACTGCTGCGGCTCCTCCGCGACATAATGCAGATACGCGCCCAGGAGCTTGATACCCTCGATGTAATTACGTTTATCCAGCTTCTCGTTGATCGAGTGAGCGCCGTCCGTCGAGCTGCCCATAGGCAATAACAAGACGTTCTTGCCGGTAGCCTGCTCAAACGTGAGAGTGACGGGGATACTACAATAGACGCATCAGCATAGCTCAAAGGGGGATAGGAATAGTAATAATGAATAATAAGGGGTTAGTAAACTAGACTTACCTTCCACCCTCCCTCGTGAAATCGGGCTGGACGCCCCAGACCCTCTCGACCGCCTTCCCGGCCGCGCGGAAGTTCCAGTGGTTGGGGGACGCAACCCACCACTTACCCGTGTGCTGGGGGTACACCTTGAGGGTGTTCTTGCTGCCCAGCTTCGCGAACACGTCCTTGACGTACTTCTCCACGAGCTCGTTGGTCTTCTCGATCTCCATGTTCGGCACCGTCCGGATGGAGAACTTGCCGATGACCTTAGCGGGGATAACGGTCTTGGCGCCGGGTGCCGAGAACGCGCCCTCGACGCCGTGGATGGAGAGGGACGGGTACCGCCACCGGGCCATGAGTGTGCTCTTCTTGTCCTCGAAGATGGTGGTCTTGGAGCCGAGGGAATCGTGCAGTGTCTCCATCGTAAAGCTGATGTTATCGTACAGGCCCTCCTCGTCTTTCGTGACAGGCGCCACCTGGTCCATGATACCAGGGATCAGGATCTTGCCATTGGTATCGACCAAGCTACCCAGCACGCGCACGAGATCCGTCATGGGCTCCTGCGCCGTGCCTCCGAAAACACCGCTGTGCAGATCCGCGCCGGGGCCCGAGATCTCGACGCTGTAGTAATTGCAGCCTCTCAGACCGTACGTCAAGCACGGCTTCTCGGTGCCGAGCCAGTAGTTGTCGCTGATACAGACCGCATCTGCATCGGCAAAATAGCCCTTGCCTTCCTTCTCAATAAGCTCGTCCAAGCCCTCGGAACCATACTCCTCCATACCCTCGAAACACATAAGTAAGTTCACCGGGAAATCGACACCGGCCTTCTGGTGCGCCTCGATAGCGTTGAGCCAGCCCAGCACGGGGCCCTTGTCGTCCGTGCTTCCACGTCCAAACATGCGGCCGTCCTCGCCCACACTCAGGGTAAACGGTTCAGTAGCCCAACCATCGCTCTTCTCAGCGGGTTGCACATCATAATGACCATACACCAGAATAGTGCGTTTATTCTTATCGTTTCCGTATCTGGCAAGGATGACGGGCGGCAGGTCGAGGCCCGGCTTATCGGGCTGCTTGCCGAGGGGTCTGAGCTCGACCTCGGCGCCTAGGGACTTCAGCTCGTCGGCGAGGAAGTGGGCCATGCGGACGACATCGGGTCTGCGGGCGGCGTCGGAGGAGACGGAGGGGATGGCGACGGCTTTGGCGAGGCGCTCGATGAAGTGCGGCGACAGGGAGTCGACCTGGGCGAAGTAGCCGTCTAGTTGAGGGGCCATCTTGCGGGACTGGTGAGCTCGGATGGCGGGGGTGAGGTATGTTCTTCTTCTTCCGCTGAAGGGGTATGCACAAGAAGTAGCACTGATATTAGTAGTAAAAGACGAGAAGCGCAGAACCGGAGCCGTAGCAGGTCTTATAAAAGAAGACGATGCTGGGGTTTTGGTGATATGCGAGAGTGCTTGCGTGAGGACGGTGCGGGGCATTTGAATGTTTGGAGGGGCGAATGGAAGACGAGATATTGCGACTTTACAGTGGTAATCAAGAGCTAAAAAAGTACAGGTGCAGCTGCTTATTTTGACTGTACTGAATGTAGAAGGTACATACTTTATTCAGCAACGGTTATCGATGGCTTTGGAACCGCTATCTTGATATCCCACTTTAAAATATACCGTACGTACCTAAGCAGATTGGGGCAGCTCTGAAATACAGTACATACCCGTATAATATTGTATAGTGTATAAGATATGAGGTGCTCACTGCATACATTTATCCTAAGGGGTAGTTATTGCGAAATGAAGCTTTTTAATATGAGTAGGTATATTTGTAATCTTTTGAGTTGACTTTTCTTTTTATGTTCCTTCTATGTTGATTCTATGTTGATTCTATTCAGCGGAGGTACTGTACAGGTCATTATCATAACATGTACCCAACTCCCCTATTCTATTAGGTATACTTTTATAGTACAAGGTATATATCAGATACACATATCTCCGGGGGTCACATCGCAATAGTATACAAGCCCCTTCGACGTTCCCTTGGTTGCTAATACTTTGATATTCCTCATGGGCGCATACTGGCGGTAATAGCATGACAACCACTTGAGCGTTTCGATTCCCGACTCGTAAGAGCGGCCGTCACGTATAGTACGCTCGGAATTAGGCCAGCCCATTATATCAACTTCCCATCGAGTAAAGTCGGGCTCCTTCGCGGATACGCAATCGTCGGAATCCAGATTGCGGCTCTGGCTCAAGGGGTATTTCCACTGAGAGCGATTCTCTCATTGAGCTTGACATAAACGTCCCCTCCTTTGTCAGCTGGTGTATTTTCCTGTCCATGGAAGAGGCTTCCTCGAGTTTTTTTGCGAAGCTGACGCTTAGTTTCATCCCCTTTGCCTGCTCCAAATATTTGGATAGCATATGCGTCGCCTTGAGCTCGGCCGAATGGGATGCTCGCATCTCTGCCAATTCCGCTTGCCCGAATATCACGTCCTCCCAGGTCTTCAAGAACACACGCCGCTCGCTCAAGTTGCGTTCCTGGTTGAGTAATTTGGTCAGAGTATATCGCATCTTAGAATTTGTCTGGCGCGCCAAGGCGGCGTATCGCCATATCACTCGAAGAGAGTTGGGGCAGCGTCTCTTCCAAGCTGATCGAAACAGCAAATGGTACGTGACGGCATCTGGTACTACTTTTGGACAGAGGGTTGTCATCGACTTTAATACAACTAGTTGCGGTGCTAATGCCTTTGAATGGGTCAGCATCGTGTTTAACGTGACCGCATCAGGCGCGGCGAGTCGGTGAGTCTGGACCAGGTGCACCAAGTCATTACAAGCATCTAGCTTGCCATGTGCGCCCAGAATATCCAGGAGCCTATTCAGGGTGATTGTGTCTAGCCACCCAATCCCGTATTTTCTGTTCTGCTCGTCTATAAACGCCTGTAAATCGAATGTTGACGAAAGTCGATGTTCGAGATCGACCACTGCCATGTGTCTGCCTATTGCACGTAGTATCGACGGATTGCGATCGAGCCTCTTCCCCCTTAATTTTGCCGCAATATAACGCTTCACGATGGGGCTTTGTACCATCTCCATGAATGCAACCCAAGCACGGCTCTGAGGGGGATAACCCTTTCGGACCATCATTCTCAGAATGCTATTGAAGTTATCGAGGTCGCCGGCTTTCGAGGAACTAACGAGAAAAATATTGAATATTTCAGCATCCAGAGGCATGTTCGACAGCTCTGCATGGTTCAGAATTGACCTGGATGTTTGACGAAAGCCACTACCCCTAGATTCAAGGAAGTCGAGTGCCATTTTTAGGGCAGACACTGACATTGCCGATTTGGCAAAATCCGAAGTGAATAGGTCAACAAGCAAGGAAACAACCGTCTGCTGGTGATCGGGAAACGTTGGGTATAGAGATCGGGCTAGATGGGTTGGAACTTGGCCATGGACCAACGCGGCAACGTATTTCTCAAACGAATTTTTGGTCCAAACCGAGGGGGGGATGATTTCGTCAGCCCGTCTAGTCAATATGTAATCTTTATACTTGGTAGCGTTAGATAAGGGCGTCTGAACAGTCATAGTCTTGTCGTCGACTGCAATCTCCCCATTCCCTAAAAGACGAATCCCCGGCCGCTTTGCTCTTGCGCCTATCCATACATCCAACAATAGTGCTTCCCAGGTTGGGTCAGAGATCCTGACAGCGGTGATTTTCCCAACTATTCCAACAATGTCCAAAAGCGACTTTCGGACCGATTCTTCAGAGCCGGACAAGCTGAGAATAAATTCGCCATTTTCGGGACTAACTTCCTCAATCCGAATAGTGCTTTCGTTCTTCCGAGATATCTGAGAAATATGCGTGTCTGGTTCCGAGAGCGCTTCACGGGCCTCCGTAGCCACACCTTTGCCTATGACAACCCGAAAATTCAATATTTCTCCTATATTGGGAGTGTGCCGCATCATAAAGCCGAACGTTGAGCGCCAATCATTCGCCGGCTTCGAATCAGCTTCGCGCGCGCTATCATACAGGTGTTGTCTTGCGGCGCTTCTTCTGTGTTTGCGTAAGCTGTGTTTGCGTACGCTACGACATGACTCGCGCTTATTAGGATGCTGAAGTGGTTGCTTCACGAGTGCGGACTCCTTTGGGTTGAAACCGGATCTCTGCTTTATAACTCGTCTGCGCAGAGCCCTGACGAAGGACGAGGGCGTTTTACCCATCAACAGTCCATTCGTTACGCCATTTTCCACCAGTGAAGTTTCCGTTTGTATGGCAGGAGTCGAGAACAATTGTCGCAGGCTCGATTGTTGGAGGGACAGTGGATTGTGGTACTCCCTGGGAATCAGGGAGAGCTCTCTGACACGGCTGGTGCACCTTTGAGCTCTCCATAGCGACTTGATCCCCAGGGACATGAGCTATAAAATTGGCATTCTCTGCAGGATTTGAAGTTGGGTCCTTGAACAGGGCTACGATCAGATCAAATTTTAGAGCTAATGGATCTGAGAATCTTTATGTGGAGCCCCGGACCTAGCCGGTAATCGGCGGTTCTTATTCCGATCAGGTATTATTACATAACTTAGTATTACGTAAGTATCTCAAGGTCCGAGTCGAACAAAAAAAGAAGAGACATCAATAGCCGAGTACAAGTACAAGGTTTCTCGAGTTGGGTCAAAAACACATGTTACATTCATCATCGTTCACAGTAATGGACAACCCAACTCCTTGTTCGACATTAATGCATTTTCGTCAACTTGCTACTTGTGCACTCATAAGAAAAAGAAAATAGAATGATGCATCTGTAAGTGTTTGCGGAGCTCTGATAGCATGCGGGACAAATCCTTAGCTATAGAGGTTTCTGAGAACAGCCGCAGTACAATTCGCCAAGACTGTTTCCCAGCCTTGGTCGTGAGGTTGCAGAGACGCGATGGCTTCAATGGTCATATCGTGTGTCTCAAGTCCCTGCTATGTCAATCTCCCTGTCAGGGAGAATATCCGTCCTGGCGCTCACCCTCTCCCCTTGCCTCCTGATAACCCCCTTCATGTGCCAAGTAAACCAAACTCTTCGTTGCTCTGTCGTAACCTTCCTTATTCATTTAGGGGATGTGCGGAGTGTAGATCCTAACAATCAGCGGGCGAACGGGGTTGAAGAAGCCCAACGGTGAAGTTCTAAGACTATCCTGCTTGATAAAGTTGTATGCTAATCAATCCTTAGACGCAGCGGCCGCAACTTCCGGTTTCGCCTCCTTTTGCTCTTGTTTGTAGGCTTCTGCGATTTTTTCCACCGGAGTTGAATCATTCTGGGGGGTTGAGTCGTTCGTCGTCGCTTGAGACTTGTCTTCTTGCTTCTTCGGTGCGCGGGGGGGAGGAGAAGGTGCTCTTGGTGGCGGTCGACTGGGCTCAGCACCCTCCTCGCCGGATGAGTTCTTGGATACTTGACTTGCCAAGTCTTTGTCTTCTTCGGAATTGTCAAACATCTCGGTGTCGTCCGAGTCGGTGAGAACTTCAGTACCATCGCCAAGAAAGATGATGCGGCCCTTGTACCCACCAATTCCGAAAGTCTTAGACTTGTTCTCCATATCAACATCATATCCACTGTCACTATCGTCGAAGTTGTGATGCACACCAGGTCCCCGGAATTCAGCTGAGTCTCAAAGTCAGTTTTATGAATTATTTCGAGACCCCTGGCTCTAAAGAAGGCATACCGTATTCAGGAGGGGCACAAGGGCCATCGCCTTTAGCCACGCGGCTGGCAACCTCTTCGTACCATTCCTCCTTACTTCTGCCTCTTAAGAAGCCCACAATGATCATTGTCATGTTGTCACAACCGACTCCGCCAGTCTCGGAATTAGAAGCCAGGCAATTGTCCATCATGTTCTCGCAAATCTTATCCAGATCCTGCTTTGCCGCGATCCCCCTACGAACGAATTCAATGACTGCTTGCGAGGACTGGCAGTCCCAAATACCTGAGATATTGCTTAGCTATATCTGCCAAGATATCTTTTCAAGGGGAAGGATGAAAACATACCATCGCATGCAATAACTAGGAATTCGTCATCATCACTGAGCTCATGCGAGACAACATCTGGGTATGCAGTGACAATCTGTTGTTCGGGCGAAAGCTCGGCGCTCTTCTTAAACTCGAAATCTCCGATAGCTCGGGAAAGAGCAAGGTTGCCGTTCACGCGGCCGAAGTCAACAAAGCCACCAGCGGCAGTAATACGCGCCTTCTCGCCTATAGGAGGATATGTTAGCATCTATAGGTCTCATAATACTTTTCTAGTCCTACCAACCTTCGTTCTGTGGTTTGTGATCAAAAGACAGGGGCTTAGCTCGTCCCTTTACTCCCAAAACACTTCTCGAGTCGCCGGCATTCGCCTAACGTGCCAAGTTAGCAATACGTCCCTGGCGGTGGAATGTAGGGATACTAACAATGTATATCTTCTCACTAGTAATCAATCCACAGCACGCAGTGCAACCAGATACTTCTTCCTCATATTGAGGATCTAGGTAGGTGTCAGGGTTTGGATATAATGTAATTAGTTTCACGGGGAACCATACCACTTAGTATTGCTCGATCAGTCGCAAGGAATGTGTCCTTTAGAGACTGCTCGTAATTTCCAGCCTTGAACGTGTCTTGCTTCTTCAGAATGTCATGTATATTCTTGCCTGCGAACTGAGCAACCTTATCTCCGCCATGTCCATCGAAGACGCCGAAGAAAGATAATCGCGAAGGATGAACCTTCTTCTCCTCATCACTTCCGGGGGTCAAGAGGTTGAGGACGGTACAGTGAGCATCTTCCATACTAATACGCCACCCCTGCATGGCAGAGACACCGTATATCAGTCGGTCATCTTCGCCCTTGTCGGAAGCCTAGTACAGATTCCGACGGTTAGTACAGCCCTTTCCCTTGTCGACTTCGTGTAGCTGTATGCGGAAGCATCCTACACAGTGTATTGCGAAGTTGTTGGGAGAGAGGCAGCCAGACGGCGCAGAGTCACGGGGGAGCGGGTATGTAGTGGGGGGAGGGATGAGGATGGCGCAATTGAAGGGTCCAAATCAGAAAATGTTATCATACCTTGTCGACGACAGGCTCAGAGAGGGTTTGACCCATGGCGATAGAGGTTTACTATGTCGCAGCGCGTAGAGGTCAGTGTGGTCGGATTGTCATGTAGGGAGGAGGGGCAATATCGCGGGTGGCTGTGATGATCGTCAAATTTTTCAATCGCCTTAAGAAAGAAATGGGTATGTAGGGTATGTAGACGAATACGGTAGCAGCCGCGGGTAGTGTCTTTTTGGGGGATGATGTATGGTAGTGCGGGAGAAAAGGCACTCGGCGTCGCGCGAAAGAATTGTTGAACCAGTCGGTGCTGTGAGTGCAAAGAGATAGTACGGGTAGGTAGGTTTAGGTAGGCCTGGTTAGGTAGAGAAGGGTAGGCAAAGGCCAAGGCGGGGTTTTGCGTTTCTCGCAGAAAAAAATCCGACTTTGGTCTGGAGTGTGGGCAGCTGGCAGCTGATGACTTAAAAATTGATTTAAAAAGACATTCTTACTATTTTAGGCAGTCCTTATTGCCCATGAGATGAGGCGTACCCGTACCAACGTACCTGTACCTTCCTACCTCTATATGTAGTCCTACCAGTCTACACCGAGGCACACCTAAAGTAGGCAGGCAACTTTATAACCGCATTGGTACCTGCACATGAAGGGTTTGGGCAGTTTCCTTGCATCACCTGTGCTATCTGGACAAACCAAAACAAGAACTAAAAGAACGCCACAATGTATGATGTCGTAAGAATACAAAAATGCGTCACGACATTAGCAGAATCATCGGGAATTTGCATGCCAGTGGTTTCTTTGATGAAAAAACTAATATCTCGAATCAGAACAAATGATTCCCAAAATAAATAACCCAATTAACTCTCATGTGCTACTTACATATTACGCTTGTGTGCCTATCTACGACATCTTTATATGAGGTAAGGTATGTCCCAAATCTAATAGGTGCCATTCTCCGGGTGTTCATCGGGCATTCACGTATCTTTCTTTCTTTCGACCTGTGACCCTTAAGCCACTTTATGTAACTCTGCCTAAGGTATGAATTAGACCTATAAAACAGAAACGACCGAACTGCAGTGTCGTGTGCTCTTACAAAAGTTAGAGTACTACTATTGGTCGGCGTTTCATCCACTAGTAGAGGGGAAGGCACATGGGCGCAATAATTCGTAGTCGCTGCCTACATATGTATCAAGCTTTATGTGGGGTAGCAGAACAATGTACACATACATCGGGCGGATTGTAGATGCCCCATTCTTGTGTCCGTGGGCTTCCCTGTTCAAGATTCAACTTAATCTCTTTATTAAGTTTAAGTATAGTTTCTTCCATTTTCATCTTCTCAGAGCTGAAGATGGAATATCCAAAATAATAGAGCGTGCAACGTTCAAAGAATAGGGCTATCCGTGAAAACTAATGAGCCCACCGAGACCCTTGGAGCTCCCTCTAAAGCCCTATAGTCCTGCCGTAAGAAGTTAAGGCTTACCATGCAGGGGAGAGGCTCGCTGCCTCACTCTCGAGTCTCGAAGACAAATGTCACGTTCTAGCCCTGTTACTAGGCCGCAACCGTCAAACCAAGCCTAATGTATATACGATCTGGACCGGAACCGCCATATACTTAAGAAGAGTTTTCGAAACGACATGAATATCGCATCATCTAATGAGTGCTATAAACGCTACTATTAGATATCACAATATAGCTGCAATAACTCCTCTTTCGGCTTCCCCGGAGCGATGATATGGATGCCACCCCAATCCTAACCCCGGCTTCGGTCTCGGCTTGTTCCGGATGATCCGGGCCACACAAATCTCATGAGTGATATTGAAGAGATACCCTCAAGTCGCAGAAGGGTTACGCCGCCCGTTATGTCATCCGCCGCCAGGTATCCTGTTTTAAGGTACAGACTGACTTACTACACGAAATCAGGACATCCTTCTCTAATGAATGAACCGTATCACGCCCTACGTCTCCAGTTAGATCTTAATGCCCAAGAGAGCGCCACTGACAAAAGTGCAAATCCAAATACGGGCAACAGCTGACTTGAATTCCTAGCAATTGAGGACCCCGGCGCGAGCAGTGTCCCCCAAGGCTATGCCCAAATAATAAACTAATAGCATTAAGTACCCAGGTATCATATTCTCTTTTCCCAAAAAAACATATTAGATATAAACCGCAAAACTCCCGTCGCTATCAACCCCATCATCCCACCCATCTATAGTTGTCGGTGGGCGTATATCTTCCCAAGCATCCTCGTCATCCTCGTCAGCCCAGACGCTACGAAGGCTCTTTGCGCTCTTCACACTCCTTGTCGATTTCCAGCTTCTAGAATGTACATTTTCTATATCGGAGCTCTGTCCGTCTCCCCCGGATGGAGCGTAGTATGCTTCGTTAAGCCGATTCGCTAGTGGCGCTCTGCCAGGACGCATTGGCGTGTCAGGTAAGGGTCTGTTCGGCGCCTCCCACCCACTTTCCGGAGACGGCGTCTGCGACGCCATGGCTCGAACCACACCGGGATCTCTTTGGCTCCGGAGACGTCTGATGCGCAATTGTTCGTCTCGGGACGTGTAGGATTTATCCGATCTCGAGCTAGTCGACGGCGTATTACGGAGCGTGGATGTTTGAGATGGGCGGCGCCCCACTCCAACTTTACCTTTCCCTTCGCCCTTGGCTGTTTTTACCGCTGTAATAGGTGGTAGCCGGGGCAACTCGCTAGAGGTATTGGCAGGCGAAGTACGCGCTATGCCCACCATGTTGGCAGGCGTATTAGGCTGGAGCCATTGATCTGGGGCCAACAGATCTCGGCCTACGTCGTGTTTTATCCAATTTTCTTGGACCACATTCACCAGCAGGTCTTGTTGTGGAAGAATAATTTCCGGCTCGGTGATAAGGTCCTTGTATGCGATGCCCAAGGAATTCCTCGCGATCCGATCCCATGACGAGTCGCTGTCGTGAGGAAGCATGAAGCCTTCCGTATTTGGTGGTAACTCCAGAGGCTCGTTTATAGCGGTTTCCGGAGAGCGATTTGCTAATCCAAAGTTTCGCGGCGACATTATAACGGACCGGCCGCTGAAAAGTGGCGAGGATCCATCTGCTCTCCTGCTCACCTGTCGCGCCTCGCCCGGTCTACTTGGTATATGTATTATAGTTGGTCTTGCGACAACGTTCGTACTTGTCGTGGCCTCCTCCTCAGCTCCTCCAGAGACCCCCGAAGTCAAGATACTTGTAGCAGTTGTCTGTCCCGTTGAGTCACTGTGCATACTGGTGCGCCTCTGCTCATCCAAAGGTTGATTCTTGCTCTGTCTCTTCCACAAATTAGATATTCTTTTGCCGACATCACGAAGGCCGAGGCTCTTATCTTGTTGCTGGCTTGATGACGGCTGTACGACGTAGCCGGCTGGTGGAGGGAGCGCTTCGTCCGATCCCGAGTCGTATCTACCAGTTAGGGTGTAAGCGGTCTCCGGCGTAGCCTGTATACTAAAAGGTGCCGGGCTCTTCGGGACTTCGAGACCACGGATTGCTTCGTGTCGAGGTTGCCCGGTAATGCTGTACGACTGTGCTTGCACTATATACGCATCACCTTCCCCGAGGCTCGTATCCGACAGCAGGCTCATCTCGTCTATTCCTACCGTTGCCTGAGGAGATGGCTGACTACTCCCTTCTCCAGACCAAGACCCACTGACCTCTAAGATGACACTATGCTCAGGTGACTTCGCCCTTGAATACATAGCCATCATGGCATGGGGCATTCCGTTTCCATTTAGACTTGGACTGGACGCAGTCTGGGAGTATCGCTGGTTCGAGGTAACAACGGAAGCACGAACCTGCTGTGATGATGCACCGGCTTTGGAATGACGTGGTGGCCCTACATCTACTAAAGTCCTCGAAAGATATCCTGAGCCCTTATCAGGGCTGGCGGAGCCATTAGCCATGAAACTTCCGGGTATGGGACCGGACACTTCTATTCTCCTAGGCTGTTGGCGCCGCCTTCGGATGTAGAAAAGAAGAGCTATGATCCCGGCGAATGCTAAAAATATTGGTATTACAAGCAGCCATAGTAAATTCTTTCTCGAGTCATCCCTGTGGGGACCATCCGACTCGTTGGTCGGCCGAGGTGAGGCATCATGAGAGGAGGGAGATGCGGAGGTGATGTGTATGTCCATAGTTTTAGTCTCGGTTTCGTTCGTATGTTTTGAAGTGGCGCTGAAAGCAACCTGCGGCTCAACTGGGGCTTTCGCCGATAGAGTCTCAGGGACGGTGCCCGAGAGGATCATTGAAGAAGAGTCGAATTTTGCCCATGGCGCGTTCGATTCGCTCTCCAATTTGACGTCAATATCCGAAGGTTTCGAAAGGTATTTCTTCAGATCAAACGAAAAAGCGTCGCCCGCCTTTAGATTAAGGTCAGGCAAGTCGGAAATGAAGAGACCGAAATGGATCCAAACAGTCAGATTTAAGGTATCAGAGTATTTATCTACGACAGATATTGTGACATTGGACGATTCGGCATCCGGCTCAGCCGTACCGCTCAATTCCCAGGTGTTGTTATCGAAATTCAGCCAGGATGGTAGGTCGAGCGCTACGATAGTCGTAATGTTTTCCGGCCTCACGGGCTCTTTGTCAAGTTTTATGACGTTCCCCAAGTGCTTGTATTCGAAGGGTTTTCCCTGCCTCGCACTGACCTTAACCATCGGCGGATCAGCAGTCAGTTCGTGGTTACCGACCACGAGCGAGAAGGACGCAGAAACGGACGCGAACCCCACGACGTCCGACGCGACTAGTTGGAAGGTGAAGGTCTGCGGGGGCTGGACCAGGGATTCGAAAGGAGGCGTCTCGCCGGAGAACGAGAGGTCACCGGCATTGAAGGTTATCCACGAAGGGAGAGGCACGTTGTCGCCGGATACGGCGTAGTAGTTGAGTCCGCCGTCACCGCGATCAGTGCGGAACGTGTGTTCGTCGAAGCTGAAGGAGAATGGACTCGAGGGATGGAGATGCAATGATGAAGGAGCTATATAAGTCCCGAACTTGGGGAGCTGCTTCGAGAGAGGTATCGCGAGGGTAGGAGGTCGGTTCCTGGATACCACAAGCGTCGAGTTCGCCGTCGTAGACCCCGTCTCGTCTTCCGCGACTAATTCTATGGGGATCCCAACGACCTCTCCAGGCGGAACGTCTTCATCGCTCGGCGTCCCGTACAGTCGGCGTGCGGAGCTGTCGATGGAGAGCCATTTCGGCGCGTTTCCGAGCCGGTATGTGATTACGGAAGAAGAGAAGAAGGTCATCGGCGAGAAGGTGAATTCGAAAGCCTCGGATACTCGTGCTACGGGTGGTAACTGGGAGTTGATTGGGAAGTAGTCGACAGGCGCGGCGCTCGCAAGTGTCGCCGCTGCGACTGCGCCGAATGCGCAGAACTTCTTACTTCCCGCCACCATCGTGACCTATAACATCTGTCCCGCTGATACGAGAGAACAGGTTATGTTGCCTCATCCAGCGCCGTCTTGCAAAAGGGTTGCTAGTATATCGAATCCAATCAAGGGTGCTTGTCGCAGTTCTCAGAAGAGATTGTACTATCATGAATAGAGGAAGAGAAAGTGCAAAAGCAACAGCGTCGGCTCCAGGCCGACACGACGCCAGGAAGCCATTCTTCAGCGATCACGCCGCCTCCCTTGTTCCTCGACTCGCCTCATCCCGCCCTGCGCTGGAAGGCCATCGCAGAGGCGATGAAGCGCGCGGGTTCGATAATGACGAAGGGGGAGGTTGGAGGGGTCTCATCACGTAAGTATTCTGTTCCAATAAAACGCGGTTTTCCGCTGGAGATCGCGTAGGGCTCGTGGAATTCGAAGTGTCTTAGCCACGCGCCCGAATCGATCTGCCGCGGCTGGTGGCCGATCGCATTCCGCAGGGGTGGGACAAGGGATGGGGGAGACTAGAAATTTGAAGCATTTTAAAAAAGGAAGATGGTCCCTTGGGATCATGGTGGCATGGCTGTTCAATATTCTGGAGGGCTATTCGATCTTCAATTTTGTTCAGCTTATAGGAAGTGGGTTATTCGAAGTTTAGATACATCAATTCATCGAAACTCGCAAATTGAGGCCCGTTTCATAAGGAACTGGGGAGGTCTATTGAGCCAACTAGTTCCATTGACGTTCATGACATACATTACGTTGATATAATTAAAGAGAGTAGTAGAAGCAGAATCAGGGTGATCGGGTTGTTTCATAATGAATCGTCATGACTTGGATCTTGGTGGCTGTTCGAATCGAAACGGAATTTTGTTTCTGGCTTAGATACTCTTCTTACCACAACATGGCCAACCACATCTTGGACGTAGATCAGAATACCCCCATACAGCGCGTTCTCATCGCCAGTAGCTCTATCTCATGAAGTTATTATACGCATTAGGCAACCATGTCGTTTAAGAGGTAGTATAAAGACGAATTGAGACTGAGAATGCATTTTCTTTCGTCTAGTCTCATCCTAGATGGCTAAAATGAAGCCTAAAAGAGTCGATGAGTTCAATATTCGGTCCATGTCAAAGGTCTATTGAAGAGATTCATCACACTTGATTATTTGAATGTACCTATAGATCAAGCCTCCCCCAAGGCTACGGCTGACTCTTTACTATGATCGGCAGAGTTGGAGAAATCTACCATCCAATTCCCAAACATACTGCGTGGCTCGACGACAGCGTGTGAGACATCTGGCCATCCGATGAAGTCGTCAGCCACATCTAAACGACGGCGAGTTCTTGACCATCACCGTCGTACGGAAAGACCCGTCTCACACCCAATAACTTAAACACATCCTTCCAGCCCGACAATGGATAATTCAATTATGCGAGTTCCATAGCGCCATTTTGTGATAGCGCACTAAGCGGGCGTTGGGCCGTTCTAGATCCCGATAGATTGACAGCAAGGCGACACGCAAACTCTTTTTTTCTGGGCCACGATTGCCCATACGTGCCTATAACATTATTCCCTATCAGGCCCCCGTTCAAAATGTCCACTTAAGGTACCTTAGTTCGGGATCTTCTTGCCTTCAACGTCGTGGCCATGGCCTTAACATCGTGACAAATAAACAACCCTTTCACCAAATTTGGCTCGAGCTGAGTTGAGTCGAAAAAAAAAAATGCTGCCCCCTCAACAACCCCCCTCCCCAGACTCGCCGGAGCTCTCGCCCCTGGCTATCGGAGAGGACTTGGCGCCGCTGCCCGCGTACAAGGCCGCCGGGACCGCCGAGATCGGCTTCGACGGATTGCTTGCCGAGCCGCTGAGGCTACGCGAGGATCTGGCTTCCGGATGCGGCGGGCAGACTTGGCCCGCGGGCATGGTGCTCGCGAAGCATATGCTCCGGTATCATCGGGATGATATGCGGGAGGCGCGGATGTAAGTGATGGTAATGATGATGGTGATGATGTAGTTACTAACGGATGTTGTCGTGTGGTCTAGATTAGAACTAGGGGCCGGAGGCGGATTGGTGGGCTTGGCGGTAGCCAGAGGGTGTGCGGTTGGGAACCCGCTGTACATCACGGATCAGGTGGAGATGCATTCGCTGATGGAGCACAACATCGGCCTGAACGGGCTCCAGGGCAAAGTCAAAGCTACGATCTTGAATTGGTTAGTTTACATCCTTGATTTGTCTTCTCCCCTCTTCCCTCCCCCCCTTTCTTCCTATAGGAGCTCACGCATGCCCACGACGTCGAATCCTACGCGTACGTGCATCTACACTAACACATACGTCATTCTGCTGCCGTAGGGGCGAGTCGCTTCCACAGGACGTCGTAGAATTCAAGCCGGATGTCGTGCTCGCGGCTGACTGCGTCTACTTCGAACCTGCCTTCCCGCTGCTCCTGACCACGTTGTCAGACCTCTTGAAACTATGTCCGTCGGCTACTATCTACTTCTGTTTCAAGAAGAGGAGACGTGCCGATATGCAGTTCCTTAAGAAAGCGCAGAAAATGTTCAAGGTGACTGAGGTCACAGATGAGGATAGACCGGTCTTCAGCCGTGAGGGACTCTTCCTCTACACTTTTCAGGCTGCGTAAAGGGACTAGCTACTGGATCTGGTTG
This sequence comes from Hypoxylon sp. EC38, assembly GCA_002120335.1. Classification (NCBI taxonomy): domain Eukaryota; kingdom Fungi; phylum Ascomycota; class Sordariomycetes; order Xylariales; family Hypoxylaceae; genus Hypoxylon; species Hypoxylon sp. EC38. Next base: position 2,335,280 of record KZ111235.1, on the reverse strand, counting down.
AGCAAATGGCGAGTATTGCCAAGATGGTTCGATTCGGTCGGCGCGCACTCAAACAGTTGTATGCACAATTCGGGCTGTGTTCCCACTGGCGGGGATGGCGTTACCTGTTTCTTTTTTCCCCCTAGGTCCAAGGCAAGAATACGGTAGACGGGAATGTGCAGACTTATAATCTTTATAGATGTACAGAGAGACACATAGACTAGAGAATTAATGAGTATTGCCGGGTTTAAGCTTACTTGAAGGTAGAAGAAGTTGGCGTTGGAATTATTATGACAACTGAAAGTATCACGGCTTTCCATGCATGAGACCGTGGTCACTACCGTAGAATTTAGTAGTTTAAGTTGATATACTATCCCTTTAATAAACAGTACCGCATTTCTATTTATTACATATGTACAGTAGTTCATCTGAGAAATGAGGTGATGCTTTACGAGAGAACCTAGCTGCCAAGCGAATTAGTACGGTTCACATGCGCCAATGTCCTCGACAATTTATAGCACTAAGCAGAGCAACGAGGAGGATCCGGAGCTATCCGCCTTCTCGCACTAACAGAGCGCCAGCTGAAGTGGTGGCGATTGCATTAGTGGGGAAAATACGATGGCTAAAATAATTATAGGGTCGCCGCTTTGGTAAAGGCTAGAGCTTTGATGTTCTACCGTATGTATCATAGACCAAAGAAAGTCTGATCATGTATAAATTTCCTGGGGCCACATGGAGAAGTCTTGGCTCTTGGCCATTCACTCTCTCGCCCCGAGTCAAAACGTGGGTGCGTGTGGAGGAACAGATTCTGTCCAAGCTTCGGCCGAGATAGTAAGGAAGATGGCTGACGGCCGGCGCCAAAGCCTTTGAAGTTATGTAGTAGGTTCAACTGATATACTGCTCAAAGAAATAGGGGCCGAGGAAACACAAAGAAAATAGGAGATAGTAGATAAACCAATGGAAGGCATAGATGGCGGCGAATGACCAATAGCTGTTGGCGCTCTTGACGCCATTAGGTATGTACTCCAACGCCATCGGGAAATACACTCAAGGTTAATACCGCAACCAAAAAACCCCATTAGGATGGAAATCCTTAAAAAAGAAAAGCATAAGCGCTTTGAATGCGGCCGAAAACAAAAACTGACTGTGATAATGTAGAACTACCATTCGCAAACTGCAAACATGTGGTGTTTTCGGTCACAATGGAACGGCTCTGTGTGTGACGAAAAGTCGCTCGTGTCACACAGGACACCTCATTTGCTTACCGCGCCTTGCTCTAGAGTCTGGGTATGAGTTCGCTTATCTCTATGTCATGATTGTTATGATTACGCATAATAGAGAGTCGACATGATGCAAATGACGGAGACTTCACCAACAGCGATAGCGAGGGGGGAGAATGCCGACATTCGGGTGGCCACAGCATGGAGAAATTTGACGACTAGCAGTGGTGGAACAACCTGCAGTAAGCCGGGCATCAGGAGCTTTTAACGGACCTCGAGTTATTCTAGAGACATTCAAGAGACAAGTCCCGATGCCGTTGGCCTTGTCAAGCGGTACCCGCAGCTCCATTATAAATACATGAAGTGAATCTCGAATCTCAAAGCGCTAAACTAGCATCGGACCGAGTTGGTGATCACATCGCTGGAAGAACAATCGGATGGGTTTGGCGATTTGAGGCGTTGCTCCACCTACCGGACGAACGAATCGAGAGAACTTGTTAGCTAATAAATACCTCGAGGGGGCGGGGGCCGGAGAAGAGAGACCAGCTGTCTAAAAGGCTCTGATGTGGAGTATCATGAGAGGAGGGCTCAACAACTTCAGCCCTTCGACTGCAGGCGACGTGGTCCGACGTGGATATACAGCGCTGCAAACACAACTAGCACATGCAGTAGTCTCGCAGGGTGAAAAAAGATGAAATATTCGGTTAGCTGGAGCAAAAGAAACGATCGTCGTAAGTTGGTCCTGACGCTAATAAGTGCTTAGCTTTAGAATTTTGATTTTTCAGGGGGGACCTGGTCACCTAGTCACCTCATTGGCCTTTTGATTGACGGCATCTGTGGTACCTTGCATAAATGCTACTACGCACTAAGGTACCAGTCAGGTACGCCTTGGCCCAGCCCTAGCTGACCCGCTTTTGACCTCCATCAGCCACGTTAGTTCCTCTTTTTCCTATCCCTCAATTCCGGGAAGTCGGGGTAGTTGATTGGGTTGATTGATTCCAAAGAAAGCAAGAACACCTACGGCCCCCCCAAGTAAGCCGAGTGTTTCAACTTGATCCGGCCAATCAGCCGGAGTCAGCAAATATAACAGGTACAGCTAGTGTACTTCAGGCAGGAAATCTATCCTTGTCGAGTCGTGGTCTATTCCCGATTCTGCTTGGTTCTTACTTGGATTCTTTCTTTTGTTTCCTTGTTGTTTTTTACCCTCTGGGTCCATCTTGCTTGATTCTCTTCCGCCCCCTGTCTGTTCCTGCGGCCTCCACGAACAAGCCATGAGAGGTTTTTCTTTTGTCTTTTTCTTCCCCTGCCAAATAAATAACACCCCTTTACATTCCTTCCACACTCATTATCTTCCCACTCCCTATCTCTGACTTCTCCAGGTTTTCCACGACAACGGATATACATTCTTTTCCAAGAGCAGTGCTCTCTGTACACATTCATTCCCAGTGCAGCTGCTTCATCACACTCATTCTTGAAGGAAGAGAGACCTGAAAACTGCTACTATATACCAATCATTCGAAAGAGAAGTCCAGAACAAGAAGTTCTTTGTTGCCTACCATCCTTGAGACAACGCTGTTGAATATTACACTTCGGCTGGATCCTTGATTCATATCGCACAAAATCGATTTCTATATTTACCCAAGCACCACTAGAAAAGTATTATCCAACATGAAGTCCGCAACCATTGCCGCTACCATCCTGGCCTCCGTTGCCGTTGCTCAACCCCATGGCCAACACCGTCACCATCACGCCAAGCGGGATTTAGTCACTGAGTGGGAAACCGTCTGGGAGACCGCTACTGTCATTATTGGCGATGATTCCACCCAGACTATCGCTCCTCCTCCCCATCAGGAGACCAGCTCTGGTACCCCAGGTGAATTCTTTCAGCCACCTTCCAGCTCAAGCAGTGTTGCGGCACCCACGATTCAGGCTGAGCCCCAGACACCAACTACCATTGCCAGCATTGCGCAGCCTACCTACCCGGTCTCATCTCCGTCGTCTCCGTCGCTTCCATCGTCGTCACCCACATCCACTTACGTGGCGGCGCCAACCCAGCAGACTACAGAGCAGCCTGCCGCTCCGTCAAGCACCAGTACTTACGTCGCAGCTCCCCCTGCAACTTCGTCTAGCTCTGGCGGCAGCACGAGCGACGACGGAATCCCGTACAACCAGCTCTTCTCGGGTGAGATCACGTACTACAACGCAGCGCTAGGCGCTTGTGGCTTCCCGGATGTGGGCAAGGACGACACTACGAACATTGTGGCTATCCCCAAGGGATTCTGGGACAACATCAGCACCCTCACCAGCTACGGCATCAACCAGCCCGCTCACCCGCTTTGTGACAAGACCATCACTATTACGACGGCTGATGGCAAAAAGACGACGGCCACCATCCGTGACCGTTGCGACGGTTGCGAAGGTCATGCCATCGACGTCACCCCTCACACCTTCTTGGAGCTTTTCGGTTCCCTCGATGGCGGCCGCTTGGACTGCTCTTGGGAGATCAACGAGTAAGGACGCAAAACGTCCTCCCCTATGGATTTCCCCGGCCATTGCTTGTTGTGTCCGGGGAAATGTCCAGGCGTCAGTCAGATCTGTTTTTCTGTTTCTTGATTTTGGCGTGTTGAAAAACGGACATGGGTTCCAGTGACGATGAACGGGCATTCCAACCAGCCCTGATGAAAATTGTTCTTTTTTGGACTATCCAGCATCGGAGATGCTGCACGGCAAGATACCACAGGGGAAAAAGCGTTGGGGCGCATGTCAATACACCAACCCGGATCGGTTGGTAAAATTATCATTGTCACGGGGGCAATTGAAAATAACAATCTTGACTTTCATATCAAGCTCTAACCCTATCTTAGGGACAATATTTTGAAAGGGGTAGAATATAGACTTCGATTCTTCTGTAGATATTTAAGACTTTCTGGGTAGAAATGATCCAACGATCAGGAATGGGAAAGGTTTCATCAAATCCAATTCTCAATAACCACTGTTTTATATTCTCGTATTTCAAGATGAGTCTGTGACATGAGTAAGCCTGTAGTATACCTACTCACCTTGTACGTTCATGTGATAAGCGGCCATCATGTCGCTGGCTATCTACTCGTATATCAGTACAAGTTGACTCTTCTATTATTTCTCCGTTGTAGGTAATTGGCGTATCTCGTGCTCTTGTACATAATACTGTATAGTATCAATTGCTCGTTCGTCCTATTAGCCACTACCGCATAAAATCGAGCGGGCTTTTAGAATACACCTACTGCAGAAGTCTATTGTAGGCGGTTGCGTGTTAACTAGAGATACGCCAATCCTTATACACTCTCGTTTCGCAAATCTAACAGCATACATGGACCCTTATAAACTCGTGGGGCTTCGTACATGAACTGTACCGGGTAAATTCCGAATAGAATCCAGTTCTCAGGTCGATCTTATCAAGGGAGCGCAAAGCTTGGCATACTGGAAGAGCGGGAACCCGGTGAATATATGTAAGTCTCCCATACCTAGGTCCTATGTACGTGGAATCTATCCCCTAGCTTCAAAGACTGAAGTATGCGACCCTATTAATAAGGGCATTATTTATTATATGGCTCACTAACTACTATGCTGGCATGGATTCCAATCAGCCACTCTCCTTGATTAGTTAATCCGAGTATTCATCATCTTACCTTACCTACTCCATCTTAGTCAGTCAGTCCGTTAGTTGAAGGTATCCTCAGTCTACTTCTAAAGAAGTAAACAAGATAGATACTGTATGTAGCGTTAAGTGGATGTAATTATCAAGGATCCATCGAAGATAAAACTACCCACCTACCGTCTTGATATCTACAAGACGCCTTTACACATGTCAGAGCTGTTAAAAAGAACAAGAACCTTAGGTAGGTAGAGTATAGCGACACTTATCATTATCACATTATTTTATCTTACACGTCCGTCACACCCTCCCCACTATTACACATTAAAACGGACACAGAAGCAACCACACGACACGATGATTGAAGCAATAGTAACAGGTATGGATCCCCAACGATGGGGAACCCCGATTCGACAGCAACTCACAACTCGTCGACAACTTTTCGTCGACTTAGGAAAAGAGCAAGCTCACAAACCCGCCCCCGAGCGCGAAGACTCCCCCTTCTCCATGGGCTTGTAGACCCGGTTGCTCCTCGCTATCTGCTTGCCTCTAGCCTTGGCGCTCATGGGCTGTCCAGCGGACAAGGGAACAGTCGTTGTCTGAGCCGTAGTCGGAGGTGTAGGTGTAGGTGTAGGTGTAGGTGTAGGTGTAGGTGCGGATGCCGGTGCACGTGTTCGTGTGCGCAGAGTTTGATCTGTAAAGTAGATAATATTAGAACTCCTGAGTGACCAAGATATCTCTCAAGTTGTCGGAATGGTTGGAGCTTACTATAGGAGCCTGACTTCGTGAAGTCGTCGTTCGCGAATACTAGATGTGTGTCAGCCATCTTTTTCTTCAAATAGTGTGAGATGATCAAGGACATAGTTATTACCTTCCGAGATACTAGGCAACTTTACACGGGCCCTCTGTGGCCCACCATCTCTGACCGTCGAACAAGCGTCGACCATCGCCACGTCTTCGTTCGGTGTGTCGCCTACGTTCATTACTCCAACCGCGAAGAAATGGGCCCTGTCACCGGCATCGAGGCTTCCTTTCTTCTCGATAGCTTCTACTTCCTCGATGAGACTTGCCACCGGAGGTAGATCCTGAGGAGGCAGTCCCAATAGTCGAGGGACCCGGTACAAGGGGGTGTATACCCCAGCCATGAGTTGAGGATATTTGCCGCGCTCCATTTGGAAGTGTGTGGTCGTTTTTGGCATAAGCCCTCTGCTTAGACGCAAGATGACGCGGTAACGTTCGATTAGGGGAGTCCACTCAGTGAGATGGCCGTTATGATTTCTGATCCTGCCTGGTTGGGGGATGAATTCTGAGTCAAGAAGAGTACCGTAGTTGTGTTGGAGATAGACTCGAGGATTTGGCAGCTGACCGCGAGTTCGCCGGCCGACCCACGGTACCTCTGCAACTGGCTGAATACGCATCCGGCCTATAGGCTTTCTGTATTTGCCGGCAAGTACTTGACTAAATAGTGCGGCGGCATGTTCGAGCTTCATTGTTACTTCCTGGTGGTAGCGGACCAACGTCAAGTCGTTGACGGAGGGCTGTTCTGATCTCGCATTTCCTTGACTCGCATCGTCTCCTCGGCGCAAATTCATGACTTGCTCACAAAGCCAACTATTTGAATTTGCATGATGGAAGAAGCCCTCGGCCGCATGAATTAATGCCCTCCTCTTCGTATTGACGAGAAGCCATATTAGGTCGTGAAGTCCAGGCAATTTCGGGAACGCCTGACGGCCATTCTCTGACTGTAGGGTCTGGAGGTTATGTTTGACATAGTCATATCCTTCCGGCGCGTCCTTGATCTCCGGCCAAGCCCAGACAAGGGGAGCCAGCGTGACCGGTCTGACTGGTGAGTCAACTCTTTTCACCTCCGTCTCTTCAACATCTTCGACATCGTCTGGCAGATTTGGCGTTTCCTCCTCGTTTGACATTATCTAAGTCGGAATAGAAGAAGATGGGCTGAAAAAGGATGGACAATCCACTACTAGGTAGGGATGAATTGAAATGATTTGTCTTGTCAATCAGCTTGGGATGCTCATCTCAAGGATGGGCCGTGATAGGATGAGTGGATATGGAGCAGTGTCGACTTACTCTGGCGGTAACTGGGCTTTTGATATTCGAAGAGAACACAATGGCCAATGACTGATTACTTTGCAGTTCTCTCAGATGCTATTCCTCAAGGGATGGCAGAGGAATCGGTAGCTTCGAGAAATCTGATGATATCTCTCGGCTGGCTTAGAAACACGCTTCTTTGAACTTGGGTCCCGTCGATGGAAGGCATATGGGATATCTAGAAGAAATACAAGACACCAACTCAAAGTACAACATCAAAGTGATTGAAAGGGATGAGGACGCAAAAGATGTTCTAGAAGAGAAAAAGTGTGATAACTGATGACTGGCAGTCGACACCATAAATGATGAAGAAAGAAACCACCAGCTATTTGTAGGAGACTTGAGAAAAGAAGAATAAATGGTAGTGTGTTGATTTGTTCTGCCTACTTCCGGACTTGTTTCTACCGGGCGAGAATAATGCGGAGACACAGATGTAGGCACCGGCGCCGGGAATGGCTATATATTGCGGCAAACTATAGCTGAGATGTTTGACGATGGTAGCTAGCGTCATACGCTTCACTCCACCCTTCTCTCCCATACCTTGAGTTGCCTAGGCTTCGGAGACTACACTGCTCATGTTAGAGAAGGAGTATGTTTCGGTGAAGCTGTCTCAAGGTCTGAAAATCGAAATAGATGAGCATGGACTCGGGCGGAAAGAACCTCGATATGAAGTGGCTTCACGAATAGAGATATACTTACTTCCTAGCACTGATTATTTCCTTACTTTAGCCGTTGGACAAAGACATTAAGGGTTAAGTAGTCCTTTTAGCTGAGGTTGTCATACCATCTCGTTATGGTTGAATTAGGCATCTATTAATACTCTTGATTCACCCTTGACTTTTCATCTCTGATCGTTTATTCTGGGGCGGGACCTGTTGTCTGAGCGTAGTACAGGCTCTTGTCAAATATCTCTTCTTCATAGCCGGGTTGTATTGTTATAAACGGCCAAAGAGCTCTAGTGATTCTTTCCTGTTGTGTCATTTCCAGCCTCATCTTAAGCCGCCGCCATAATCCCCTATAATAAGTTTGCCGAGTGTCCTTGGGAACTCCAGGATGTGTGCCCTGTCTATAATCATGATCTTGTAATCATCTGACTGAGGACGAACACCACAAGGCCGAACAATCTTTCATCGGCCTAGGCTTAACAGGCCTTCGATGTACTTCTTCGTATCCACGCCAATACCTTGAGCAAGGCGACTGGCACCATCAGTCCAACCACCGCCTCCTTCCGCGTACGAGCTGCTCAGCCCTCTAAGCCTGGTATGCTCGCCCGCTCGGCGTATGAGGAAGATCTCCTTGCTGACTTTACCCTTATGTTTCTCGGATTTGGTCTGACTCTGCGAGCCGATACTATCTACAGACTCGGCATGTCGTAAGCTCGGATTCCGGCTTGTGTCTGAAGACTCCGGCAATTGTGAGGGAGACTGAGACGGCTCTTTCTCTATTATCCGAGTCCAGACGATCCACCAACCACGACTAGTCTTGCAGGTTCGTTCTAATTCGGACGGATCTGTTGAAGTGGTGATAAAGGTGTTGAGGATTTGGTTGTGTGTATTTATTGCTTCGACTCGAGACCATACAGGTTGAGCATTTTCCTGCACGATCTGCCCGGGCGTGGGTATGCTAGGGATAGTGGAATGGATTGTCATAGATTCTGGGTCCCAGACCAAGTCGAAAATATGCGAGCTGACCGCACCAACGTCCGGCCGTCCAGGGCGGTAAGCTGTAGACGTGGCCAGTGGTTTTCTCAGTGGGGCAAGTTGATAGTGCAATGATCTGTACAGTCCATCCCAGGCCAAGGAATCCGTCCTGTTCTGGAATAAAAACGTATAAACGAATGGTTTGTTGACGTAAACCACTACACGCACCTTCTGCGTCTTATTGCGATCTTGACTATCAAAGGAGGATGTTGGGTCTACGGAGCTTTCGGCCCTTAGCTCAGGATCATGATTTCCAAAGTCCCGAGTCACCTCAGCTTCAGGACGTTTTTCATTTTCTAGCTCCACCATAAGAGTTCGGAGTAAAACTCTGGAGTTATATTCAACCTCTTCCGATGGATCATCCGATGGATCCCTACTCTCATCATGCTCAATAGTGCCAGTCTCTTCGACGTCTCCTAATAGCCCGATGAGGTAGTGACCCGAATCAACACCGGGCGCTTTGGAAGGATAGCTAGAATTATTAGATTGAGCCTTATCCTTCTTAGAGATCTCTCCAGACGCCGCTCCATCTTGTGTTGTTCCATCGCCCCCACCAGAGCTACCCAATGTCCAGTGCGTGCCATAACCCATCTTAAGGTAGCTCATAAATTTGTTAACGCCGCCACTGTCCGCAGCATCTCCAGTGTCCTTTGGCGACGCCGTTCCTGGCTGCGCCGAGTCCGGAGGTTGCTTTTTTGTGCTTCCTTGCTTTTGATTGGTTGACTCGTCCGCCTCTGGGCTTTTCGCAGAATTCCGATCCGCATCCTTACTGCTCGTCGGGACATGTTTCTTAGCTTTCCTGGTCTCGCGTACTGAGGATGGACTGTCCCTGACACCGTAGGCATCTTCACCCCATGTATAGACATCTTCCATCCAATAGGTCACATCACGTAAGGACTTTTTCGAGAGGGCCCCGACACCTAAAAATATAGCCCCATCCTCCGCTCCAGGTTCTTCACCGGTCCCGAGCCACTTAGAGGCCGGCTCGTCAACCGACTTGGGGTCCTTCTTAGGATCCTCATCTGCTCCAGAGTCTGAAGTACCGAATTTAGATACGATCAAATCGATCAAACCCTCGACTCTATCGACGAATCCCTCCAGTACTTCTCTTTCGCCGCTTCCGCGTTCTTCCTCGCCAACGCCAAACCCAAGCTCGCCACAAGCAGCAATCTTGACCCCTCCAAAGATGCTGGTGGCGGGGTTACCGTGTAACATGACGTCCCACGTGGATAGAAATAAGTCCCAGTACCGACTTAGTATACTAACGAATTTGGACCGCTTCGAACGAACGAAAAGCGCGCTTAAGGATGCCGCATGGTGAAGTAGGAATATGGAATGGGCACGCAAGAGGTCCTGCATCAGCAGTGCAGCTGGTTTGAGTTCCCGAGACGAATACTCGACATTTTCGGACTGGTTATCTCTAGGGTTCGACGAGGGAGCACCGAGTCTTGGTGGTAAAGGTAACTTGGTAAGATCAATGGACTAAATTGGACGACACTATATCAGCTTAGGTTCTAGATAAGTAGATCAATCATTATATGCCTACAGCCAAAATCCACCAGCCGGGTTCTAGCTCACGTAGCACTACGCGGCTTTTTTCTGTCTCTATGGTGTCTACGGGTTGCCCGTCGGAGAAGCCACGGCTGAACTCTACCATCCCCTGAGCGAGGCCAATCTGTCTTAACCGTTCATTCCGCTCGTCCTGGGAGATGCTATCGGTAGGCTTACCCCGCGACCGGTGCCGTCGTTTCTTGGTCTTCTGGGTATTTACAGAGGCATAGTAGACAATCTGGTCATCAATGGTTTCATCGGTAGTGCCCAGAGAGGGATTGTATATAGCTAGGAAGCCGAGCTGAGCTGGGACGACGGTTGCCGGAGGTGGAGAGGCTGGGGTAGTCATTGTAATGGAGAGTTGCGCCTTATTACAACATCAGTAGGCGAATGGTGTCTATCGAGGTAGCCTACCACGAAGACGGCCATAGCAGATTAGAGATACATTAGCAGGAATGAAAAGAAGCCGAAAAGAGTCTAATTAAATGTTCTTGTAAGTGGTATCTTTGAGTATCTCGGAATGAACCTTGCCAGTTGTTATCGATAGCGAGCGTGGCTGCGTGGTATCACATGCGTGGGGTACCTTCGATAATGAGTAATCATTTTATATATACATAAACTCTTTAATAGGTATGTCATGCTTTAAGATGAGAAAGTTCAAATATACGTTACCCCTGAGTCTCTACAATGTTGTCTACCTAATCCTCCACGTTCACATAAAAACAGCGTGAGATGTCTCTAGAAGCTAGAGAAACGGTTAGTAAATAGAAACTTAGCTACAGTTCGCTGACTAGTGGCTACGTAAGTTTGTCAATTGATTATAGGATGTAGATCGATTGCCATTATCTTTCATGTAAGTAGTCCTCCACCATAACTCCCTTGGTAAAAAGTTTCATCACCTTCACACCTACCTAGCCCTCGTCTCCCCCGGTAAAATCGCTTAGCTTCGCAATATCCTGCCACTCCCTTACCGCATCAATGGTCCCCTGCGCACTGCCCACAATCTCCTCACTAGCATCGCTCCCAAGCGCCATAAAAGCCGGTAATTCGCGACCGGCCGCGACCCCAGAAGACGTGACGACATCATATATGATGTCGCAGCCTCTAACCGGATCACCGGGCTGGTTCCCGTGTATCCCCTTAATCATAGCGTCTGCGTTTTTGTTCAGCTCAGCGTAGTCTACGATGCGGGCAGTGGGCGCCGTCCGCGCCACATTGGCGTCGGGCTGGAGGAGCGCGGTGCGAAAGCGCCCCGGCTCGATCAGGACGTGCCGGATGCCGAACTGCTCCACTTCCCGGGCCATCACGAGGACCATTCTGCGCAGGGCGGCTTTGGACGCGCTGTACATGCCGAGGCCGCTGTTCGTGTACCAGGCGGCCATGGAGCCGATGGTGACTAAGGTGCCGCTGCGCTTCTGCCGCATGTGTGGTAGGATTGCGCGGTACACATTGATGGGCCCGAATACGTTGGCCTGGAATTCTCACAGTGTCTCTTCGGGCGTTGTGTTTTCGGCTGTGCCTGTTTGCACGTAAGCTGCGTTGTTGACGACGATGTCGATAGTGCCATGGATGTTGATAATGTTATTGATGGCTGACTTGACTTGCGGCAGGGGCTCATTGTGGTCTAGCCGGGCAATGGTCACCCCCGCTAGAGGAGCCATTTTCTCAGGATTACGGGTTGTGGCGATGACTCGATCACCGCGGCTGGCGGCAATCCTGGCTAGCTCCAGGCCGAATCCAGAAGAGGCACCGGTGATAAGCCAGACGCGTGAGGATGCCATTCCGTTTGTTTGGCTGTGTAAATATAGGTACGCTGTCACAGCAGCTACTGTCTACCATATATGCGGTTAAATTTCCTATGTGTTGTAGACACATTTCTGCTTAGATCTGGGGCGTTCCGTATCGTATTATTTCCTGAAACGGCCTCTATAATGCAACTGAGGGGTATATGTGTCGATTGTAAACAGTTCTTGGTGGGTGAGATTGCTTCAACGTGAATGGCACATTCATTTGTTTATATCATCAATAACCAATTACAACTATTTGCAGAAGCTGCTGCCTCACATAACCAGCCAGCATTTCCATTAGACATCAACCGTATGTCGACAGTTCAGGAATTATGTATTATGGGATTTTAGATAGTCATCGGCTCAGAAATTCGATTAGAAGGAGCCTAACCAGCCAACTTAATCGTCTAGATATCACTCTAGCTCTCATGGCATTGTAGTGAGATGGGGGTGAACTACTAGTTATGGAGAGAAGAGAACCTATGTAAGGAAATAGTCACTTGAACCGAGCCTGTGTGAACTTGTGCTTGATTAGAATCAATAGAATCTACCTATCCCTATTCGGCCAGCTCCGTAAAATTATAGATAGACACACCCATGATATAAGAGCTTCTCCCAAAGTAAACAAGTTGACACTGAGTTTATTATAGACAAGTACAACGAAAAAAGTAAAAAAGAATTCCGAATCGGGGAGTCGAACCCCGGGCTTGACGGGCCAAGGTCTGTGGGCCTTCCTCTGGCACGTGGGTTACTCTACTCGACGCGATGCTCTGTGGCTTGTTCTTTTCAAGTCCTTCGGTGCTCTAGGTAAGGGTCAGAACCGGTGAGAGCGTCAAATGTTACCACTACACCAATTCGGATTTGAAGCTGGTGAGCCGTTTCTTGGGAGATCGTAACCGCAAATCTCCCTTATGACTCAATGTATGTATGCATGTACAAACGCCACGTAGGCAGCAGCATCACAGTCCCGTGTCCCTTCGATAGACGACGTTACACGAGGCTGCCCCCGTTGTAGGGCATCTTGCAGGTTTCCGTCTTGGCATATTCCCCTGAGTGCAGATGAAATATACCTCCTGTAGGTAGGTATGTATGTAGCAAACCAGATTTGGTAGGTTGCCTAAATGGCGTTTTGCCTACCCTAACGGACATGTAGCACTTGTTATGTTCATAGTATATGAATATAAGACTAGCTGGCAGCACTTCTGCTAGGTCAAGCAACATAATACGAGTAAAAGAAGTCATCCATCTTCCGGGCTATAGCTGGTTGTACGAAGACAAAGCGTTTTGTACAACGGTCCCAGAGCCCCTGCCAAGCTGCTCACCGCTAGCATCCATCAGCTACTACACACCAAGACCAAGAAGCCTATGTTTTTCGAAGATGACATGCAATATAAATCATCCGAAACATCGTCAAAGGAGGGCAATTCTCTACCTTCACAGGTAAGGGATACTGTACACGTCAAATACAACTATCCAGGGGCTTTGTCATCTCCTAGTTAAGCTACTAGGAACTTATCATCACTTAGCACCACCCTCTCCCTCCCATCCAACCCCCCAAAAGAAGCAAATGAAGATACTTTGACGGAATCAATTAGCTATTGACATGCTTGCCGTCGATGGCACGGCGTTCTATAACAACTGCGTAGTAGCCTCAATCAATAAGTATCAATCATGCCTTTAACTCCCCAGCCCAGCTGTTCCCGGTCTCTTTCCAGGTTTCTCCTACAGAAAAAAACTTTCCACCCCTTGCAAATCTCTCTCTCTCCGGATGTATTTACACTGTAGTCAAAGAGAGAGTTTTGATACAGGCCGTAATAGTTGTAATAGTAGTAGTGGTACTATACTTAAAATGTGTTCCATAAACATCACACCTCCCGTACGACGCCCCTCCTAATGCTGCTAACGCATTATACGCCCGTGTCATAAGGCACCGGTTTCTTGGTACAAGATTTCGAAGAGTATAGGAGAGGGGTAGTCGGTTTGGCTGTCGCTTTTCTTCCCGCTATTGGTACCACCTTGATTGAGTAGCCAACGGCCGCTTCGTTGCAAGCCCGAAATACTCGAAAAAGAGTTTTCCTCCTGTATATGCAGATCCAAGAATCAACTCCGGTCCCCTTTGTCATGATTGTATCCCAGTATAAATAAATGATTGGACTAAGTCCATTTAGAAGAAGCCTCCCTCCTGTCGCGTCATGACCGTCGCCTAATGGTCATAACCTGCTCCTCGTTGCCACGGGCTGCTTTCTCATTAGCCTACATCTACTGATAGAATGCATATAGTTTTACTCACCTGGCATTGTTTTGGGCCCTGTAACTAGGAGGGCTGCTGCTTTGCTGAGACCTTTGTGAGGCGGCGGAGTTCCCATTATATGGGCTGGGAGCCCTTTGTTGCGGGCCACTGTTTGCTGGGAATAGCGGTACAGATGGGTCTACTGGAGAATGAGGATGACTGCCATTGTTGTTCCGGTTGTACGCGCCGTTCGGAGCACTCGTAGGAATTGTTAAGTTGGATGTGTTTGTGCGACGGCGCATATCGGCGGAAGATATCGACTCGTTATCATCGTCAAGGTCTAGGCCGGGTTTATAGCCTGCCTTATCACCACGAGCAGTTGCGGCAAGTGCATCTAGCTCCGTGGTACCTGTGAGCTGAGACTGAGACTTCATGAAGGACGCTCGGTCATCAGCCATGAATTGGTAACGACCATCAGGGTTCTTGCGATAGAAGATCAGTGTAGTCGAAACAATGACCATGAGGAGGAGGACGGTGGCGAAAATAGCATTAAGGAAAAACAGAATGAGACCGATGACACCATTAACTAGCGGGGGCTGGTTGAACACGTCCGAGAAAATCAAAAGGAAAATGGCGTTGATAAAATTAACCACACAGATGGCAATGTTGAATGAGTTGGTGCTCTTGTCCATCCATGGGCGGAGGACACTGGCCGCAATGAGGGCACCGGCTTCGATGAGGAGGAATCCGATAGCCTGAGCGGTGTTGTTGTTTTGCGCGAATGCGATAAACATGGACTTGACCAGAGTATAGCCAAGAACCGGAATGATGAAGTAGTAGGCGGAAGCACGGAACTGGATGTACAGGAATCCCCACTTGTTCAATGCTTGAGGATCCGAGAAGAGGATATATGCAGGGTTGCGGTGCATGGCGACGGAGCGACGAGCGATTCGAATAACCTTAGAAGCAGCCCAACCTAGAGTAACAGTCATTCCAACGATAAAGAACACGGCTAGGACTACCTCGGCAGGTGAATCGACTTGCGTGAACTCCCACAGACATAGAATAGACATCTGGGGGTAACCAATAAGGGTAAGTCGGAATAAGATACCCTTGAGGACTGTAAGCCACCCATTACGGAACTCGAGGAACTTGTCGCCCTTCATCCACTTTTGCTTGACGGCAAGTTCGCAGAAACCCTTGAACGCTGCGACGGCGCCAATAGTGATGACAACGAACAGGCAGAAGAAGACGAGACCGGTCATGAACAAGTTTGTCGTCTCAATGCCAGCTCTGAACGCAACACGCTGGATACCATACACAATATAACTGCCAGAACCGGTCATTACGTTGCCGCGCTTCATGAGAGATGCAGCACCACGCGGAAGAAGGGCAGCCGATCGTCGATACAAGTTTACGGCGGCGTCCGGCATGACAGACAGGGCACGTTTTTCCACCTGAACCGAGACAGTAGTCAAAGAGTCGAAAATTGTAGAAGGCGTACCGCCGGTAGCTCGCTGATACCAAGTGAAAATGTCCTGCATGAAATCAACATTGATGATACCCATCGACCACTGGAAATCCTGCGTCCATGATTGAACAACAGGAGGCAGATGAATAGCCGTCAAACCGAGCATAGCCTGGGCTTGGAAGAAGCCGAACAACGAAAGGGCTCCAGAGGCGACGTGGGCAGCGGCGTTGGAGTGACCCAAACCGTTCAAAATAGCCGAGGAGCAAAGAACCAGGCCGGCTATGATGGCAAGAACCCACTTCACAGCAATCAAATCGACTGTCTTTCCATTGGAGATATCAGCTTCAACGCAAGCAACGCTCTTCTTGGTGTCGGTCATGTTCAGGAAGACACGGACGGTAGCGTCGAGATCGGGGAAGGTGTATGCGATGCCGGGAATCTGAGAGGCGGCCTCTTCGCCGACAGGCAAGTTGAACTTTAACGGAATCTTGCCCGCAGTCATGGGGCAGAGACCAGCCAGTCCTACCTTGCAAGGGTCGATGGTCGTCTGAATAATCGTGTAGCCATATGCGGATATGGCAATGTCGAAGACCACGCTGCCTTCAACGGAAGATGTCGCAACGATGTTGAGGAAAGCCGTGTTGTTATTCGGCGTGTACACAACCTTGAATAGACTAGCAGTAAACATAGAGTCCTCTTGACAGGTATTCAAGGAATTGGACACGAGCATGGGCTCGGCGGCAAAGACTGGAACGACGGCCGTAAGCCATGATACAAACAGTATCGACCTTAATGTCGAGAGCCACATGGTTTCCTTTTTGGAACGTTGACCGTATTAATTGGGGTGCTTCTTGTTTCTACTCTGATGAGAACCGATGTCACGACGTCGTTGTTTATTCTTTTGTCGAATTCGCAGGCGGGTCTAGTCGACAGTCGACAAAGAGACGGCTCGATTGTCCTAAGTCAAGCGAAGGGCTCCGATACTAATCCGGAAGAGTAGGAAATTCGTGATAGCGAAAGCTGGGAGAATTTCCTTTCCTCGGCCTCCTGTCCGAGCACTTTCTCCCTCTTCTCAATAAACGAGCGCGTTTGGTCCTGAAAAAGAAAAAAGGGGGTTGAAACTAAGACTTTTTACATTCGAAGCCGGGAAAACGAACCCGTTCACGGAATGGGTTTCCCTGCCTTTTTGGAGCAGCCGGTCGATTATGTAGAGTTGAACAGGAAATAGAAAGAATTAAGAGAGCTTGAGGTAGTGAACGACTCCAATGGTTGATTGGGAAATGGTGGTGGGAACATGAAAGGAGTAGCAGGTTCAGGACAAGCAGATGACATACACTACTCTGTCTGCAGTGTAGAAGACCGGGGGCGGTTTTGGCAGGGGGTGGAATGAGAATGCAGGGAAATTACGTGGCCGGACACTCTTGCAGATCGGTTAGTTTGTACCGCCCTTGTTTCTCTAGCCCATACAAAATATTCCACTAGCTAGAGTCCCAATCTTTTGCTAGTAAGAATGTTAGTGTAACATCTAAGCCAAGGTTACCAAGACCTATTTGCTTCTTTTGTATACTTCCCGCTTTTGTCCCAAAACTCTTGCCCAGAAAGGTTTAACAACTTTGATTGTTGGCCTCAAGACTTTTTAAGAGTTCAGACTCTTGGACTGTTTTAGGCTAGTTGAGTCTGAAGAAAACCTGATCATTTGGAATTGATTCGATATCACAGCGCAACAACCCACTATACGCATCTCATAGGGATGGGTATTGCATCATATGGCATCTAGCAAGTCATCAAAAAGGAACTGGAGAAGTGCAGATCTTGTTGTTCCTCCTCTTGAGTAACCTACATATTAGCCCAAAACAGTGAGACGACCTCTGCGACATTGCGTGTTTTGGCGCCCGGCAGCAAAATGCCAAACGATCTAAACTTGCACAGCCACCACACCAAGATCCTAGGCAAGCCAATTGATCCTTTTTTCGTTAGCCGTTTAATAAAACATGGGCGCATCTCAAAGAGACAGCGCCTAGGCGAAGCATATTAAATTTCGCTCATGGTATGTTCTTCCACCACCTACGGGTAATACGGCGATAGTTCAAAGCACATGTACGATTCTCGTATTCGAAACCCATAGGTAACTACGAGAACGGCGTTTATCGGTTAACGGCTCATTGGGTCACCGACACGAGCGCAAAAGAAAATTTTTTGAGAATCGGTACCGGTGATCGACTACTGCGCGAGCTAAATAATCATTTTGAACCATATGTTGTTTTTCTGGGAAAACGGGGCATCTTTTACTGCTTAAGATAGACTGCATCTGACGATCCAGCTGATCACTATGGGCGACCAATCTGCGCCTATGTGTTGGTGTCGTCATTCCCTCATCCTAAAGATATTAGTAAATCCTTAAATGTGTATATGCATGCACGAAAAGTAAATAAATAAATAAACCATCATCTGAAATCATTAAGCTATCCTATACACCTACAATACGCAGGTAACCCTTTAATAACAATCCTCTTGCTCTCCGAGTTTTAAGAAATGGAGTTCCTTGGCATCCGAGATCTATATGTATTTCCCCAATACGGCACCACTTAGCACCCGACAGATCCGAGTAGCAGGGGTGACGGGAATCCTTCAAGTCAAGTTAGTTCGCGAGAAATTGCAGATTCCCGATCCATCAATTAATATAAGCTGAGCCGCATGAGTTGCTGACATGGCCTTTTATTATCACCGTTGATTTTCTTTCTATTTAACACCAACCATCTTCAATACACGTATATTACAGGAGGAAATATAGTTTGGAGCAATAAAATTAGATAAAAGTCACAAGAGAGGACAAGATGATCCGACGGAGAGGTCGATTTACTAGGTTGAGAGAGAACAGAAAAGAGGAAGATGAAAACGACGAAGGGGAATGAGAAGAAATTTGGAATATATTCCACAGTTGTAACTGCCTGCGTATGATACCTGCCTTGATAGTCAAACTTCGTATTTATTTGGGTGTTCCACAACATTGAAGGAAGCGGCGTTTCTACCTATGGATTTAAATGGTTAACCAGAAACCCGCGCTTTTCTTTCTTTTCATCTATTTATCTCCAATATACAGAAGTCATGGTTGAATGGGTATTTTCATCTACCGACTATCAACAGATATCACACTGTTATCTTTGAGACTCATTATCCCGTCACTTTGACTCCTTTAGAACCTTTAGAAAAGCTGCCACTCGGTAAGCCATGGCTTATTCCCTTGGGAATAATCAATGCCATGCTTATAATCCCCCAAGAGCTCCTCTTCATCTATTCCGCAATGAGTTTGCCCGTCTCTTCCATTAAACCAACCCAGGCCGTAAGTCTTGCCTAGGCTCTCGAGCTTTCTTCGCATTTGAGCGTTGGTGTATTTGGCAGTTCCCACGAAGTCGTAGAGCATCTTACTCTGGTGGATGAAGCAGAGCACGCTGGCAATCGTGTTTGGCTGTCGTGGCAGAAATGGGTGTCTTCTTCGCATAAAAACAATTGTAGCGACCACGAAGAGATATATCAAGATCAGAGCAGTCAAAGCTAGCGTTACGGTGAATGAGAGCACCGTCTCCGAGCCCGAGCCCAGGCCCGTTTCAAGGAACTCGTCGCCTTCGTCTGTGTGTTCCTCTACGAAGCTAAGTAGCTCGAGGAAATCTTTACCTTCGACTGTCGCCAGACTTGTCACGAAAATAGTCAGAGCTTCTACCATGATGGTCCCCCAGCCTACTAAAAACACCATCCAGTGTCTATTGAAGAGCGCGTGGACGGCTACTACAGCGAAGGGCAGGGCCGTGTAGTCTAGTGTCAGTGTCTTAGCCGGCGCGTGCCGCTTCGACAGGATATAATACGGTTCCATCATCCGAATCGCGGTCTCGAGACTGCCCCAGGTCAACTTGATGCACACCGCCAGGGCAGTAACAACCCAAGGTGCCTTGTCTGTCACCACGCTAGCCGGCGTAAATAGGAAGACAGGGATGAGACCTAGGAATAGCAGTATTCCTATAATGAAGGGGATGCACCCCTCGGCCCGCAACATAAGAGGGTGCGGGTTCTCTGTAAAATGCTTGTCCTCGGACTTATCGGTCCCTAAAGAGGACACTGGAGCGGCATCCTCGGGGACCAGAGACGAATTCTTCAGCGCATAGCGACGGTTTTTAAGCTTGTGGTGGATATCCTTTGGCTTGGCTACGTCCATGTCCTTAAAGTCCATCATGATATGACTAACGACAGCCATCGAGGCCAGACCAGCAATTCCTTTGACGTCTGATAGTAGGCCAGAACGTCTGGTACTG
Source organism: Hypoxylon sp. EC38 (assembly GCA_002120335.1). Classification (NCBI taxonomy): domain Eukaryota; kingdom Fungi; phylum Ascomycota; class Sordariomycetes; order Xylariales; family Hypoxylaceae; genus Hypoxylon; species Hypoxylon sp. EC38. Next base: position 2,315,295 of record KZ111235.1, on the reverse strand, counting down.
ATCTGGTAGAACAGAACGCACCCTAGTACCGAAATGACGAAGAATGTCATGGTTAGAAGTCGAGATAAGACTGGTTGGAGAGTGATAGTCTTTTCAATGTTAAGGTCCCCCATTCTGGTTGCCTGATCCGGGCCTACGACAAGCGCAGCGGCACCTAACGTCGGGACTAAGGATACTGCGAGCAAAGTTGCTATTGACGATATTGCTACCGCATAATGTTTTCGGCGCAAAGCTTGAAACGGCCTTGCGAAGTTAAATAAAGTGATGTAGTCGACGTTAATCGACTCCGCCGCCAGCGCTCCCCCTTCTTTCGAAAGCTGGTAGAACGCTTCGAGCCTCTTGACTTCGAAATCCATGTTCTGCCAAAGCACACCATAGGTGACGGTGATAATTGTCGGCACGAACTTCAGCGTGAAATATAAACCGGGTCCTAGATCCGTGGCCTTCTGAAATTTGACAAGAGGCTCCTGAGTCGACCTTTGGTATAGGATCTCCTGGGTGATGGCGAGGCCAACGGATAAAAGAATGAGGCCAGTTACTACAATAGTGGTCAGCAACTATCATTGAATTAAAAGCTTGAGGAGTCGATCGTATTGTTAGGTCTACTTCATTCAGGCCAAATTGCTGAAAAATAAACACGGAAAGAGTTATATTCGGAAAAATCCACGTACTATACGGCCATCTCATAGAGAAAGGTTTCCAGTTAGGTTGCGGATAAAACACTTCAGTCTTGCGCTCATGCGCTGGAAGCATCGAGTGGCGTATTTGATCCAATCCAACGGCACTTGGTCCGACCATCGAACTCAAGTCAACTTCCGGCTCTTCAATTACAACCTCAATTACCTCTCCTCTTCTATTAGCCTCGTTTTGCCCAAGTTCCTTCAACTCCGCCCTCGGTTTTGAAGAGGGTGCTCTTCTTATCGAAAAAGACCGCGTGAAGCTCCGTTTAAGAGGTGAACTCGCTATGAGTTGGTCTCCCTTGATGGTTGCTTTAGGACTCATCCCTTCCCCAAGCCCTCCTGTCAGCTTTCCCTTAGCTTCTTGCTCCTGGAGTGATCTAAGAAGTGCTTGGCTCTGAGGCCCCATCGGTCCCTCGAAGGAAGTCAGATCGACGGCCGTGGGTTCATCGCCAGAGACGGGCTCATATGAGCCGGACCGTCCCGGTGGGGCTGCTGCGCCGAGTAGCGACATATCGATGCTTTCATCTTCGTGAATGGTATCCCGGGCCCTTGCACGGAAGCTCTTGAAACGCCCATAACCTGAAGTAGACCGACTGGGCGGCGAGACAGGCTGGTACCGTCCCCCGCCAGATTGTATGAACGGTACAGACCACGATGACCCTGATCCATATTTGTTGTCGTCCGACGCGGCGTCCAAACGCGGAGATTCGTACGACGACTGGAGTGACACGAGGGATTCTCGACCCTTAATTCTGGTGGAAGACGTTTCATCGTTGTACGGGCTGTCTGACAGGTCGGAGACTTTGTGGTTCAAGTATCGCGCGGGCTGCCGGCCGGGTTGCGGCGCGAATTGAAGATTGCTGTTGTAGGCCATGCCAACTTCGCATTATGTTACAGGTGATAGCTTACACCACGTTCGACTGATGAAACGAGCGGCAATTAAGTGCTTCTGCGCTCCCACTTTACATCATCTGGTGGAACGGTAAGCTGCACTTTTCGATCCTTAGAGAGAACTCAGACAGACAACTGTCAGACAAGCCGACTTCTCCGGACCCGAGACTTGTTCTGCTCTACTTTCTGCCTGTCTCTAATAACTTCCGTTTAGATCTCCTCCCCGGTTCGACTGTGCACATACGGTAAGACCGAGATAAGGTACCAATGAAAAAGCTCTACCTCTGGGTAGAAAAATGACTTGTAAATTATCTAGGTATTATAGAAACCCGTAACTATCATCTTGTGTGTCCAAGAGGCGCGCTATTGGGTCTCGATAGTATATACAAAAAGGCGCGTCTCGAACATGAGAAAAGAAAGAACGCAGGATTTACGCCGACACGCGTACGAAGAGTCACAAACTCCATCCTACATACTATTTGTCTAGGTAGGCGCTCAATAGTCTTTCAGCTTGCCAAGACCTATCCAACAGCCAAACAAGCAAGCAACCCAAGCGTCAGCCAGCTTCAGCTGTGGATCAGCCCTGTACCGACGGATTCATGGAAATACTTAAGAGTTAGCGGGTTGGCAAGGTATACCTATTGGGGGCGCAATTTTCACGATGGTTTGTCCAATGACCCTGGGACCTGGTAGTCCCCAATTTATGCAGCCCTCTAGCCCTCGTAGCCGCATTAGTTGTGTAGCAGCCGAATCTGGACGGCTGGGATTGGCCACCGCGATACGCCATGACAGGGGGCCTGAGCACCGGACGGATTTGGTGGCTTCGCACACGCTGTAACAAGCCCGTCTAGGTAATCCCCAGGACTTCGGTCTTGATTTCGTTTTCGGTGCCGATCTTCAACAAGGAGCATGATTAGTATGATTAGTAATATTATATTCAACTGAAAAGTTCAAAATGCCCCAGTTGGGAGGATGAGGCTGTGTCACACCGGATGGGCCTCGCAATAAAATATATGGGATGAAATTCCCGGTAGGTAAAGGGAATGAATGCACTATGCAATGCGGCTCGGGAACGACTTCCACCCATATTGGCCTGCCATCGCCCGATGGTAAATGATGGGCGTTCTTGACGGACCTTACCAAGATCTCGATATCTGATCATGCAGAGTATATTGCCAGAAGCGTCTTCTTATGGGTATATCTACCCGAAGCTTGCGACTTCTTTGTCGCACAGAGAGAACATGTAACATTCGACAGGATCTAATAGGCCTACTGGAATTACAGGATCTGACGATTTTCGTGGTTGTGCTATGCTCTTCCGTGGCATCGTGACTCTTGAGCGCATTCCTGTCATATAACTAGGTGTTTTCTACTTTCGGGACGACCATGGCGCCCTCTTTTGTAAATTCACATGTCTCTGGATGTGGTGTGGTTGTCTTCACTGGTTATACTGAGTTTATGTCGTCATGATGACTGACTTGATGGTTTTGACCGAAGAGGAGGTTCGATACTTCCAAGCTCTGCTTGAATGGGAACCAAGCGATGACGACGATGATGACATCCAAGAAAAATCACTCTCTCCGGAAAGGCCTGTAGGGCAATTCATGTTTCTGGTCCTAGGGAGTAAAGGCTGTGGGAAGACGTCGATATTGGAGAGGGTAAAATTTGAGCCCGAAAGAAACGTACCTCTCTACCTTTCTAACGACGCGCAGTTTTGTCACGGCCCATTCACGGCAGAGGACCGGCCTCCTGGTTCTAAGGAGCAAGCCGTTGATGAAGAACGAGATTATCGACATGTTGTGATGATCGATGACCAGACTTACATACTCAATGCTTTAGAACTCCCTTCTCAGCACCTATTTGACGAGGAACGTCTCAAAAAGGCACTACAGATTACGGAAGCCGCGGTATTGGTCTACGACGTCAATTCGAGAGCATCCTTGTGTCTTGCCTCGGACATTTACAGACGTATCCATGAGATGATCGAAGGGACTAGAAGATACGGCCTCGTCCTCGTAGGCAACAAATCAGACTCTAAGGATGAAGAGCGGGAAGTGTCATGGACCGAGGGGTATAAGCTCGGGTGCACGTTCATAGAGACTTCGGCGAGAACGGGCGAGAATATCGACGAAGTCTTTACTCAGCTGGGGAGGGAGGTCCTTCAGCTCAGATGGCTCGGCCGCCAGCAGAGAGAGGAAATCGAAAGATCCTCGGTGGAAGCTCCACAGTGTTGTAGTGACGTCTCTCCGTCACATCGAATAGCTAGGTGGAAATCGTGGGCTCGACCTTGGTTCCATCGTAGAGCGAGAGAGGGGAAGTGCTCTGCCCCGTATTGAATTTTAATTTATCTTATTCGTTATTCGCTCAATGAGAGATCTTCGCCGTTGAACTTAGCCTTTTATACCGCGGTAGGATGTTATGGGACCACTCTATCTCACATATCAAATGTGCAAATGGCTGTTTTAACCGTGGTACAGTTATCTCACTAATAAAAACCCTCTAGTCCCCAGGAATCTTGCTACCTAGCTTTCCTACTGCCTTAACATCTATTCACATTTTCAAGCCGCATCAACGTTTACCTTGACATAGTGAAAGAAAGTCACACGGCATCGAAGTATACTACTTTAAATGCTAACTTGATATAAATTCGCAACTATCATGACATCTGACTCATTTTCAAACCAAATATGTAAGTGCCTTAGGTAAACCATGCAACAGACCAACAAGCCTATCGCCTGGCATGCATATAGTCCACTCATCTGCATGCTCATCTATATAGTAGTAGCTCGTAGCTCACATCCCCCTCCCCCCTCATCTCCACACAATCCTCTAATGGAACTGATCCTCCGTAACCCCCTTCCCCATAGCAGCGGTACTGCTCACGCCTCCGGTAACCATCTTCTGCAGCTCGTCGACGTAAGCGGCGCCGCTCCACTTCTGGTGCTTGACGACGTCGACGCCGCCCTCCATCTCGGGCTCCTGGACGAGCTCGCCGTACGCGCGCATGCCGATCTGCGCGTACGCCCGCGCGAACTTGTCGCTGATCAGCGCCGTCGTGTGCAACCCCGCCAGCGTGATGAACTGCCAGCAGTACCCCAGCTTCGCCAGCCGCTGGATATATGTTTCTTGCTCCTCGCGCGGCATCGCTGCTTTCCAGTTGAAGGATGGGGAGAGGTTGTATGCGAGTCTGTGTTTGATCATCTTGTTAGCGTCGGTTCCTCAAGTATTCGAAAAGAATTTTTTTTTTTTTTAAAAAAAAAAAAAAACAGGTAAAGGTGAAAAAAAGGAGGGATAAAACATACTTCTGCTCCGGCCACACCGCATGCACGCCCTCGGCAAACTCCTGCGCCTGCTTGTAGTCAGGCAGCTTGCTCTCCATCCAGATGGCGTCGCAGTACGGCGCGTACGCAATAGCCCTGTTAATCGCGCAATCGCAGCCTCCCTTCAACCTATAAAACCCCTCGCGCGTCCTCGGCGCGTCCCAGTCGAAGAAGACCTCCACGCCCGTGATGCCGTGCGCGATGGCGCGCGCCTCGGCGTTGCTCTTGCCCTTGGATTGCGCCAGGTACTGCTTAATCAAGTCTTTCTTGTTGGGCAGCGACGGTGAAGCGTTGATGGTGTCGACGACGGCGTCGTCGAAGCGCCGCAGGTTCGCCTGCTGCAGCCACGCGTCCTCGATGGCCTGGAGCTGCTCGCCCGTCTTGCCCGCGCGCTCCGCGGCTACCATCAGGTCGTTTAGCGGCTGCAGCTGCGGGTTCGTGGACCCGAGGATGAAGGCGTGGTCGCGCTGGTCGATGGTCGTGGTGATGAGGGTGGCGGCCTCGGCGTCGGTGCGCGCGATGGCGAGGAGATCCGATCCCATTATGTCGGCTTGCGCGCGGATCGCTACTAATCGGTTGATGTGCTCGGAGATGGGGACTAGTACCTTGCCCGCCATGTGTCCGCACTTCTTGGTGCCGGGGGCTTGGTCCTCGATGTGGATGCCGGCAGCGCCTTGCTCAATGAAGAGCTTGGTGAGCTTCATGACGGCTGTCAGACCACCGTGACCGGTGTCCGCGTCGGCAATGATGGGTCGGAGGTAGTCGATATTGGCTACCTTAGAACGCTCGGACTTAGGGGTGCTTAGGCGCTCTTGTCGTTGCTTGCGGTCGTGGAAAAGTTGTGCCATGAAGAGGTGCTTCACTTTGTTTGGAACGGTAGTCTATATCATTTGAGTATATAGACTTATGACAATACTTAGTTGGGGGGTATGAGAAATATAGAGACTTACGTATGGGTAGTCTGCTAGATCGGGGCCGGGCTCGTCGGATGACGAGGCGGTTGAGGATGATTGCCAGCCAGAGACATAGACAGTGTCAAGGTACTTGGCCATCTGTGTAACCATAGTTGGCTCCAAGCAGCCATATGTGTAGCTAGCATCGCGGTTCTGGAATCGATGCTCAAGGATTTTCCATAACTTCTTAGATTGAGCATTGCTTGCGTATTCAATCTTCAGGTGACCTCTCTTAGAGACAATCTGCTCGGCAGTGAAGGGTCGTCTTGTGTATCTCCATCTTGGGTCACTCCACCACTTCTTAACTTCTTCAACCTCCTTTAAAAATACTTCGTCTTCGATTTCCGGGTCGATGGCCGGGTTAATCATGTTGTTCGACGCCATGATGGGCAAGGTAGATTAGAGGTGAGCGTGACCAGAGAGGATGTATGATGTCAGGATTCCCTAAGATGTCTCAAAGAACTTATAAGACGAGCGGCTTTAGGTATTCAGTCTTAGGAGTCTAAGTCGATGGTAGGGAAGTTCAAGTACAACCTACTATCGAGCTACGATTAAACTTAAGTAAGGAAGAAACAGATGGGGAAACGGATTAACAATGAGTCAATCACAACCTCAAGGTTACAGGTGGAACTTTATCAACAAAGAAGATTCCGAACTACGGAAGCACGTAGGCGGACAAGAGACCATTATACATAAAGCTGAGACGGAATCCTACCCATCTGCTCCACGGAAGTAACCAGGTCGGCTTGGAACTATCACTTTATCACAGGGGTATAGGCTCGGCAGCGATCGGTCAAGCGGCTATGACTGATTCCATCATAGGTTGCCGTCGATGCTTGATGAACCCAAGACAGCCACGGTATCGATACGCCTAGCCATTGGTCTGCTAGGCTAGACCGTTTTCGCCGGCGCGCCTCGGAACCATGGAGTAACACATGCGGTTAGAACTGACTCCAGCTTCTGACGTCGAAAGTGTGCGGCTTCTCGGCTTAACGGGACTGGGACGGTCTAGACGGTATGTGGGTGTTGTGTGTAGTTTGCCGTAATTGGCCGAGTTGCCGAATTAGAGCCTAGAAGGAAACGAATCCAGGTCGATCCAACAGCTCGCCCCCCTGGTCCCCCGCAATTCGAGGCTTTAGGGTGGTACTATCTAATATAGTGTAACCAATATCGAAAGCCGGGCTTGGGGATTGGGACGCTTACTCTTTGTGACATTTGATAATGACGTTATCACGAAATTGTACCTAGTTTCAAAAGAGTTAAGTACTTGAGTCTTTGCCAGTTACCACGAGGTCACGAACAAAGGATGTGTTGAATTGACCAGTAATATCCCGGACAATGATTCTGGTTCATATACTCGTTCCGATTGGTTTGAATGATACTATGGATTGAAACAAAGACTTGGGATACACGAAGTCGACACCGGAGTTGCATTTTCGTATCTAATGGAATGGTGTGGCGGGTTGAAGCTTGACATGTGAAGATGCAAATATCTGCATCAGCGTACCATTCCACCCAATAGAAGAACGCTACGATACAGTAGGTAAGATGTAGATGAAATAGTATAAATTCGACGCGATCAAGGAAGACATGATATGTTGCATAAGGATCCCTTGTACCATCATGGTAAAGGGAGCCTCTCAGCTCCGTTTACACCCGCACCTCAAGTCTTAGTTCCCGGGCCTCGGTTGGCGGGAGCATCATTAGAATGCTTATCATCTTATCATGATGCTTAGTACTTCAGTCAACCAGCATATTACATTCAATTGGACTTATCAAACCCTACATATAGAGTTTCCATGTGAACATCAGACACGAGCAAAGTTGATACCCCAAGCTCCGTATTGCGAGCTTATGAACCTAATAGCCCATTAGTGAACTGGTCACACTTTTAATCCAACGTGTTACCTACAGATGTACCTGATACCCGACTTATACTGTATATACCTACGCTTGAAGTCTATTGTTTCGAATCACATCAAGGTCCGAATCCTCAAAATTAATATCAAAGCTAACATATACGTTTATACTATCTATCTAAACAACCTAACCTCATTCGTCCCAAAACCGACAGACAGAGAGTCGTTTCCCATCATAACATATATCGTCAAACTGTTGATATCATTACTACTAAAAAGGCTAAACAATACTCATTCATCGTCTCTAACGACGAAAAAGTTACACTAGGCGGATTAGCTACCTAGGGTAGGTATGTAGCAATCAGCAGCAAATGCATTGTGCAACCTGTTCATTCCGCTCTGCTCTGTTTCGTCCCTCTAAGCCCACCAACCTAACAATGCGAAAAGAAGCAAAGCAAAGCAAAGCAAAGCCAATGCCTTTCCGTGACCGTGATCGTGATCGTAACCGTCGTGTGTGTTGACGTATCAAAACCCAGAGGAAGAAGATGAATAAAGATGCTGTTGGTAAGTATGTTTAGTGAAAAGGAAAGCTGTGCTGTTTACCCATCTTCCCCCAATCTCGCTGAACTTTTACTTTTATTTTTGATTTTTTTTCCCTCTTCAAGCTAGTTCTTGTAGCAGCTTCTCCTCCTTCAGTTGCTGGGCCCGTTCGTACGTCTCGTACGGGGTCAGCGTGCCTAACGCTCTCTTCATTTCCGTGTTAATGAACTGAAGGCCGTAGACGTAGCTTGCATTGACCCAGCCGAACCTATACGCAATTGAATATATCAGTCAAATGTCCGTTCACCCCAATTGAAGCATAGGTTGGTTTACTTACCCTTCTTTAGCAACTCCCTTAAAGTCCAATCCCTGGTTTCCGTACTCGGCATCCACGCGGTGCGGGTCAACCGGCCTCGTAACGTCGTACTTCTCCACGACCACGCCGTTGAAGTCGAAGAACGCCTTGGTGACCATGAACAGCCACTTGTACGCGAGCTTCTGCGCGAGATCCGCGTAGCCGTAGCGGTACAAGCCGGTCCAAGCCAGCATCTGCTGGGGGCCCAGCCGTACGGATAATCCCACTGGCGGTTTGGTCTTTCCAAGCTAACGGCGCCGCGGCTCTCCTCCGTGCCGGAGAGCAGGCCGCCGTAGGCTTCGAATTTGGGGACGGCGCACTTGACGACCTTGGCGGCGCGCTCGGGGTCGGGGACGCCGGCCCAGAGCGGCCAGAAGGTGGTGCACGACTCGTAGGTGCACTGCTGCTGCTTGACGGTGTCGTAGTCGAAGTACATGCCCTTGTCCTCGTTCCAGCAGTACTTGTGGATGGCGGCGCGGCGCCTCTTCCAGCGGCGGTCCCAGATTGCCGACGTCTCGATCTGCCCCGGCGTCATGGAGCCGCCGCACCACTCGGCCGGGATCTCGAGTCGGTCGCCGAACACGTTGCGGATCGTGCGCGCGATGTCCATCTCGTACTTGTAGAGGAGCGAGTTGAGGTCGATGGTCGCGAGGTTGGCGCACACCTTCTCGAGCCTGTACGAGGTATCGTGGCCCGACTCGCGCACCGCTCGGTCGTGCAGGAAGTACTCGTCTAGCTCGGGCTCGTGGACCTCCTGGTGGTTGTACGCTCTCACGAACTCCTTGAATTCCATGTTGTACTTCTTGGCGTACGGCTCGAGAATGTGCACGAAGTGGGATGCCTCTGTCTCCGGCGGTACGCCTAACCCCTCGGGGCGATATCTCGACAGACCAGTCTTTGGGTCCAATCGCGGCTCCGACATCCACACGCAGTAGTACTCCTTGATCGCAGCAAGGAAGGCCGTCTTGAGAAAGTCAAGCGCGCCAGGTTCGTGTTGGATTTTCTCGTACACCCTGAGAGCCATATCGGTCAAGAAGGGCGGCTGCGACCGCAACAAGTAGTACGATCTTGTTGCGTTGAGTATTTTGCCATAGTGTCTAATGCAGAAGCAGAAGTTTTGGACCATCGACTTGGCGAGGTACACCTTGTCATTAACTAACAGCCCGAGAGATTCCATGTAGCTATCCCAACCGTACAACTCGTTGAACCTCCCTCCCGGAACCACAAACGGAAGTCCACGCAGGGTCTTCTCTCCGGTCTTCGGATCAACAACCTCCTCCATTTCCAGAGCAAGCAGTCCAGGCTTATCATTCATGTCTCGTACTATCTCGGGTGTGATTTTCTCGGGGAGATATAGAACCTCTAGACGCATTTCCGGTCGGTCCCGAGCAACTTTTTGGTAATACTCGTATTGCTCGGGGACTCCTCTGGGAATATATATGCGAGGCCGCGGATCATCCGTCCAGTCTTTGGGATCTTTCGCGGCTACCTCAATGCTCGAGGCATCGATGCGACGAGTGAGACCCTCCCAGAATTGGTTCTTAATGAGCCGAGATAGTCTGCTGACTGGGTTCTCGTTGAGACGACCTATGTCGAGGATGATTCGCTTCCGTCCAAACTCCTTTGCCATGTATAACTCTTGTAAGAGGTTTGACAGCATATATGTACCCCGAATGTCGAACCGGTTATGACCACCAGATGCAGCGGTTCGAAGAGCCATTACCTAGGTAGAACGCATTAGAAACCGATATATATAAGGTATATTTAACTGTCGAAGGACGTACCTTCGGACCAGCATCCTCAATTGTGATTTGCATGTTGCCATCGGTGTCTTCTTGTGCCTGTAAACTCTCTAGGGTGTGGTCGACATCGACAAGAAATTGGCGATTGTGAGGCCGGCTAGATTCGTCTGAAGTATAGAGCGTTAGTTTCCCCTCTTTTTTTTTCCACTCGATTAAGTTCTAGGACGATATATTCTTACCATGACTGCCTCGTCTATGCGGTTCGTGAAGTTGCATACGCTCAATCTCTTGAATGATGCCATTCTAGATTGATATTAGCCTATGTCGTACAAGTTGTCTTAGGTATCTATAGTATAACGTACCTGAGAATATGTGCGAGCTCGCTTGTGTGATCGGTCACTGTGGCGAGCCTCGGATGTGTAGTATGTTCTTGCATCATCGTAGACACCGAAATCATCGCTCGCGCCGCGGATTCCGTCTCTAACATCTCGTCGGTGGGCTTTCGTGAAACCCGGTGTTAGTAAGTCGGCCATGTCGAGTTGGCAGTAGCAATTCGTAGGCGTTATGAGGGGTATGAAGGGTTAAGGAGAAAGAAAGTACAATCAAAGCGGTATGAGAATTTTGTTTTGGACACGACACAATACTCCGATAGAAGTTGTGCCTCGTGGGGTATTCCGGAGATTCTTTTGTCTTCGATATCGTGAGACCCGCTATTCCGTGGAATGATATGGTATTTTTGCTATACAGATACGCCCGAGACTGGAAAATTCGACGTAAAAGGAAGAATGGTGAGACCGAGAAATCAAAATCGAGGGATTAAATAGGGTAATGTAATACGGCGCGCGGGGGTTCGAAGGGATCGTGACTGGCAGACCGCCACGAAAGAGACAGGGAACAAAGAGGACTGGGCGGATGGTCCCTGCACAATAACCGTCTAGCAACCAGCTAGGGTGACGATACAGGTTCAAGTCAATTGGATGAAACTCAAGATTGAAATTACAAGCAACGGCGGAATTGTCTTCGTGATAAAAAGATGTATATGTTAGGCGATAGAGGTAGAAAGCGAATAGACCTAGGTAAAAGAAAGAAAATGGGGGGTTTATTATCTGGAAAGACCATAAGATGATGTCAGCCCCTTAGAGATTTGAACTAGTGAGGGCCTATCTGCCTATCTCAAGTATGCGGGAACACTAATAGTCCAACTCTGACGATTACTTCTTTACATTGTAAGCTAGCATGTGTCCACTCACCAGTTGATCGTTTTCCTAATCCATAAAAACAAAAGGCATCGTGAGTATGTATACACTATAAAGAGTTCTCTCCCCTCAAGTTCAATCCTCCTTTTCTTCGAGTCAACTTAACGAGTTTCCATGCTGCCAATGAGCTTGCTCAATCATCCAATTGGATATGTATACCTAGGTAGTCATAATCTATCTTCCTATAGGCGTCGAGTCGATATAACCCGGTATATAAGACTACATACTTTGACTCGGGACAAATAACTATATACAAACCCTTTTCTTGGTTTTTTGGTCCCCTAGAATTTAATGTCTTCTGTCGTTTTCCATTTACCTATCGAATTATCAGGGTCTTTTAGACTAAGCTGGAGCCCACAGAAAACTGCACAATGATGCGTGACCCCACCAATTACTACCCCACCAAGCATAAGATATATTAACTCTCCCAGCTCCCCAATGGGGAACGTTCCGAGAGCAGGAACTGCTGTACGACGAAGGCATCAGAGTTTTTATAGTCTATTCATTGGGCGTGGTCGAGTATACAGCTTCAAGAGATGCGCAGCTTCATTCCACGAATGTTGATTTACAAGGCGATACCTCTAAAAAAAAAAATTCTTTGACAAAAATCATCATAAAATCACCGACGTGAATCCGATATAGGACTCCACCTCATGCAACTATGAGTTCACTTTCCCACTCTTATCAAACTGTCCAAAATTCTGACTTGCCACGCGGCGAATGCTGTTGCTTCGTCATATCGCGCAACATGGAGAATATTCCTAAACATTGATTAAGAGATAGCTTAATCATTTGATTGAGGTTATTGATTTTTGTGGTATTTACCTAAGCAAGGGAGTCGGTGCATCGAGATTCAAGTCTCTCAACAGTCTTTTAGTGTTTGGGGATAGTGATGGAAGTATATCAAAATATCAAAATCGTCCTATATCTACCTACATTATAAATATAAGGTATGTTTTGGAATATATCTGACTTTTCTATTCCTACATACCTCCGTTATTCTTGATAGGATTGCTTGACCATGATCTCTAAGCGTATCTCAGAGGACTTCTACAGCAGAAAGCTTGTTGCTATCTTCGGCCTGGACGCTGTGCATCGAAGAGCTTATCATGATAACCAACCAAACATCTCAGCGCGAAATTATACAGCTACACTAGTCGGGTGTCTCAGCACTGAGATAAGTGTATTTCTAAGCTAAAGACGCACCAATTTTGTTGATATCGCATCCTGTTACCTTCAAGCTCTCTCATCTCCGTGAACTGTACAACACTCTCCGACACGAGTAACGTCGATCTTACGGGATGTTCCCTATTTCGTCTGCTCCGAGTCAAGCCACCATTCATGTTTATCGTGGCCTATACATTCGGGAACCTTTTATGTGCCTAGCCACTAATATCGATCACTTATATTAGCCCGTCTTTTGTCGCTTGGGAGATCATGCATACAGGTCTGCGGATTATCGTGGTTGGATCTACCGTACAGGTATACTTACGGATGAGTTGCAACGTGTTTCATTATTCTCGGGTGAGCAATGCTTGCTTTTGTTCCCCGAATCTTTGTTTCTATAGTAGTTGAACTAAGTGCCCGAAGTTGCATGTATGCCCACGTGGCGGTCCATAAATATAGATTTACCCAAACCTCCATTGTTTTCTTCTTTTTTTTTTCGCTAAATTGAAGTAGCATTCTAGATTCCCGTGCTGAGCGGTCATGTAGAGTATATCTACCTATGTATTTCACGGAACGTATTAACCTAGGTACCTTGAGTACCTAGGCTAACTTCGTATATGAAGGTTTCCTTCGTACAAGATCAAATATCCTCCTCCGATAGCCTCCCCAATCCACAATGAATTTTCTTTAGATTAAATCTAGACATTTTGATAAACTAATGCCACACCAACTTGTAAGAATCATATTACCTTCTTAGGTAAGAACTGTATGAATTCTTGTCTACGCCGTCCGCTTGATAGATTAATCCCACGTGAAGAAAAACAAAGTGGCTGTTGGGGGCGTATGTAATGCGCACCACTCCGTAGCATCCCACTCTGCGACTTACCTAGATAGTCACCGGACGAATTCTCGAATCGAGTTGTTGAAAATTGATGGATGATTTGTTATGTGTCAGCTGAGATATCAATGGTATGATCTAGAGTGCTCCGAATGTTTATTGCGGGATCAGTAAGCAATCTGGCCTCGGATTTTGAATTCTCAGCATGTCAATAATATATGCACGTCATGAACGAGCTGAAGCCGAGATAAGGTCCACGGGAGTTAACCAATATTTGACGATGGGTGGCGTTCTACTACGCGTGGCAGAGGCATATCTGGTGCTATTTCCCTGAGTCCCTTGCAGAAAGGCGTAGAGCTATCCAGGGGTAGGAAGATGAGTATTTATTTATAGGAACCTGAGTCAGGACGAATTAGAGGTTGGAGTTATGGAGAGCGCCGTCCTTCCTTACTTTTCTTCTTCTTTTTATATAAGCTAGGGGTCACATAGTATTCATATTCCATTTATATTTTCAAGCTTTTTGAAGAGCTCTTGCTAACCGGCGATTGAATAACTATTGTAGTAGTTAGATCGAAGATCCGGGTGTCATCCAGGACCCGATCGATCTAACTGGCAGAAGGTTTTCGGACACTAAAACCGAAGTGGTGTATCCGTGCTAAAGCACCTGCCGTAAGCGAGTGCCCAGGTGGTTAGTGGCTGGTAGCCACCACTTCCAAGGGTCGTGGGACACCAGGTGCTTATCAGAAATTACCCGAGCTCCAATGAAATTCTAACCTCCTAACCCTCTGACATTCGTCTGCAACCTTCACTCAACAAATTTCCTTGAAGCGCACAATATCATGGAAATCGTATAGGGGGCGGCTGTCTAGCCAACCATTGACACCCACATTCATCGTATGTGGGTTCTGAGAGAATTATTGATCGCTTAATCCCTTCTGTTGAAGGCACTGGTTGACCAGCGCTACTTCGGTAGCTACCCCGAGAGCACTTCGTCATCGTATTTCGAAGGTCCACCCATGAATTGAACTAATGTTCTTCTACGCGTGGGCATTTCCCGCCGACTTCAGCTAACGCGCAGGGCAATGGTCGAGACCAACAAGTTCCAATCTACCGTATAGCTCCTCGGCTATTGCCGTCGGTTCAATGCAGTTCCTGGATTACCATGGATTGAGCTTCAAGGTTATCAGGATTTCAGCCCTGTACCAATAACCTCGAAGCTGACTTACGTACCTAGGTAGCGAAAGGGGCAAAAACAAACACGTTTGCGCCCAAAATGTATAATGGCCTTCCACATTCAATGTATGTAGTAGAGCCACCGCACTACTCATGCAACTATACCCCCTGCTCGATATCATGCAAGTTGTGCTCGCAATTTATTACACGCCGTCTCCTTATTGGCATTGTGCAGGTTGGCAGGAGGGCTTCAAGCCACAAGACGCCAGGGGCAGGCTCTGCCGCCTTTGCGACTATCACATCTTGCAGCAACCCCCATTCCTACTGTTACCCAACAACGCCTAGCGACCGGCGCATGCGACGCACGAAAGCCCGTATCAGCGTCGATACGGTGTTACACACATCATCTTCCTAAGTGGGGGGTCGCATTGTCCCATCATTGAATATGGCTTTACCTCCGTAGTTGACAGCCTTCTCCGTTTTATCAAGCAATAAATCTCGGTGGCTTCGGGGAACATCCCTCTACTGAGAGGCGTTTATGGATATTGAACATCATTTTGCATGGGCGTCGGAACGCCCATCTCAGCTCACCATCTGGTTGTGCTACTAACCTAGGACATATCGTATCCACAGCATCAGGAGGAAGTTCTCCGAGAAAAAAACTGTGTCGTCGTAAAACCAGAAGCTGAAGATTTTGGTGTATCGTATTTTCCTCTTAGAGTCAAAAAGCCCCCATCCAAGGCACGAACCTTTCATCGTCTGGAGTTCCTGAAGAAAAGTGGCCATATACTTTCTGTACCTTATGCCGTTCTTAAGAGACCACTGGACGCAGACGCGGTAGTCATTTACTCGAACCCACGTGGCCCATTGAGATGCGCTTCCTTCGGTCGTACCTCACTCCCGGCCAAGCCAAAGGGAAGGGGGAAAAGTCTCACAAGGAAACGACCAAGGGTCCCAACGAGACAGGTCAAGACAACCCAGGGTCCTCATCAACTCCAACCGCCGCTTTAGCTCCAGGCATAGCAACACCGAGAGGCCCGTATATATCTCGGGCAGGATCCGTTAACGCGAGCTCGATATTTCCCACAGGAGATTTCCGAAATACTAGAGAAAGCATCCTCAATGTGAAATCGGACGTTGTGTGCAGTTGGTTATACCAACAGCAACTGGAAAGGCAATATGCTACTGGCATGTTACCCGGCGAGGGTGTCATATTAAAGAAGGGGAAAAATGACTATACGTGTTGTCCGCCACACCTTCGAGACATACCCAATGGCCTATATGACATGTCGATGGAGTTGAATGTTCGGGTTCGTAAAATCTCCTATAAGCTAAAGAGAGCAGACTACTAAATATTCTCTGTGTAGTGTGCCATGACCGTTAACACTAGGGTTATCAACGTCATCCTTGCTTCGAGGAGAAGGACATACGAGTATATTCCTCTTTCTGATGGCCTTCGCTTGCAAGTGCTACCCAGCATGCGCGAGCTGCCTCGTTGCCAGAAGCATCACTTTGCCGCTTTCATTCAGGACCTTCAGATTCTGGTCGTCTGGGATGATGACCCAAAGAAATTGCTAGCAAGGGCTGATGCTTTAGAGAGACAGCTGATGAAGATGATCTGGGGTCCTGGGGATGAAGAAGATAAGCAAGAGGAAGAGAAGGAAGAGGACAACGAGAAGGGCCAGGGAGTTGAAGTTGGTGTAACCGGGGTAGACCTGGAAGCAGCGGCGTCGGAAGCAGAAAAAAGGGCGACTAAACTCAGCAGTTCATTCATTGTGGCGTTGACCCTGGCCCTTTGCATATCTTGCATGGGGCTCGGACTGAGATCTCTTGCTTACGAAGTCGAAACCGACGGGTCGTATATTCGACTAGCGCTCATCGCCGTCATTCCGCTCGAGACGTGGGTGGCTCTATTCTTCTTCCAGTCCATAATTACCAATCTTTTCCAAACACTCGGTCCTATATCTGCTGTCGACAAGAATTCAAGATTCTACTCTGGAAAACCACCAAAACGACTCAACCGGGAGATCGACAATCTGCCTCACGTAACGATCCAGATGCCCGTTTACAAGGAAGGATTGAAAGGTGTCATCATGCCGACCGTCCATTCACTTAAGCAGTGTATTTCAACGTATGAGTTGCAAGGCGGCACTGCTAACATCTTCGTGAACGACGACGGAATGCAGCTAATCTCAGAGGAGGAAGCTCAAGCCCGGCGCGAGTTTTACGAAGAGAGTAGTATTGGCTGGGTCTCTCGGCCGAAGCACGACCCAAAGCCAGAGGGTGGAAATCGACCATTTCTCCGGCGCGGCAAATTTAAGAAGGCGTCGAATATGAATTATGCCATGATGGTAAGTAACCGCGTTGAGGACAAGCTGGTTCGAATTCCTAGAACGCCGCACTGGACTCAGGAGGATGAACGCGCCGCCTATGACCAATGTCTCGCTGAAGTTCTGGAAGAGGATGAGGGGCGTACTTGGGCTGAGGGCAACATTCGTATCGGTGATTATATCTTAATCATCGACTCAGATACTCGAGTGCCAGATGACTGTTTGTTGGATGCCGTCAGCGAGATGGAACAATCTCCTCAGGTGGCTATATTGCAATTTACCTCCGGTGTCATGCGAGTGACGACGTCTTTCTTTGAAGGAGGGTGAGTCGATGAATATTCTCGAAATAAGGGCTGCCCGCATACTAATATTTTTGTAGCGTTACGTGGTTTACTAACCTCATCTACTCGGCCATCACCTTCATGGTGGCAAATGGCGATGCTTGCCCATTTGTTGGCCACAATGCCATCTTACGATGGTCTGCCATCCAGGATGCCGTTTCGTATCACGACGAGGACGGCTATGAGAAATTCTGGTCCGAATCGCACGTGTCAGAAGACTTCGATATGGCCCTCCGACTCCAGTGTGCTGGCTATGACCTCAGATTTGCATCCTATACTGGAGACGGTTTCCAGGAGGGTGTTTCCCTGACGGTCTACGACGAGTTAGCACGATGGGAGAAATATGCGTACGGTTGTAACGAATTGCTGTTTCACCCTCTTAGATACTGGCTCACTCGCGGTCCCATTACGCCCTTGTTTAGGAAGTTTATCTTCTCGAGTATCCACCTACCTAAGAAGCTCACGATTTGCACTTATATCGGTACATATTACGCCATTGGGGCTTGCTGGATTCTGACGCTCATGAACTATTTCCTGTCCGGCTGGTTCTTTGGGTTGTACGACAAATTTTATATTGATTCTTTTGCAATATATGTGTCGGTTATCGTTGTCTTCACAGGGTTTGGCAACTTCTCTTTGGCCCTCCTGCGGTATCGGCTGAACCAGCAGTCACTGATCGCAGCTTGTAAGTTCCACACCGTACTCCATGGTATATCGGATAGAAAGGAGGCTAATTACATATTCGCTCACCGTTAGTCTGGAGCAACATTAAATGGATACCGCTAATGACAATTTTCCTCGGCGGCCTATCATTGCACGTCTCGCAGGCTTTGTTAAGTCACTTCTTTAGCGTCGATATGACCTGGGGCGCGACGGCCAAAGAATTCGAAGAAGTCAACTTTCTTGAGGAAATCCCACGTCTCCTCCGCCGATTTAAGGGTACCTTTCTCTGGTGCGCTATTATGACCGCTCTTATTATATGCGGCTATTTTGTATTCCCCGTCCAGTGGAGAATCATCCACTTAGCGTCCATCTGGCCGCTTGCGTGGATCGTGGGATGCCACTTCTTGCTACCGGTTGTGCTGAATCCGGCACTTATGGTGTTTGCATGGTAAATATACGTGGGCAACTTTTGGTTGAAGAGTTATAAGGCGTACCTGTTATTAGAATTATGGCGTATAAAGCTAGGTACTATGTAAATGTTTGAGAAAAGGAGTCGTATACTAAAAGCGGGTAGGTATTGGGGCATATATCATGAAATGATACACTCCCTTGAAGTCACTGGAATACATAGACGCATGGAAGAGGTGGAACATAGCGGTGACAACCGTGACTAATTTTAATTCTTTATGTATAAGCTAAATAACTTAGTACTTACTCAGGTCTTTTGGCATTTTAATACGAAACATCTACGCTTATGCTAGATATTATTTATAATATCCGGGGTCTAACTCCTGACTATTTATCTAAAAGATCTTAACCGGAGATCAAGACAGGGGAAGAAATTTGTTGGACTAAAATTGAAACGTCCATAAAAGGCGATCAAAGGGGGGGTTCCACCATGTTTAAAGTACGCAGTACTTATTCGTTCGGTTCTTCTCTGCTGCCGGCGGTCTGTAACATGCATATTGCATGCTGTCGATATTCTATTCGGTGGAGAGCTGAAACTTTTGCTGTGGCTGTCTCACGACAGCTGCAGGTCAAGTGAACGTGACATGTATTTTGTAAGCTTCCAACAACATTTAAGATTAGCTATCTCTTCTGGCGAGGAATCTAACTCGAAAAGAGTGAGAATTACCGTACGGTCAACAGTTCGAACCCCTGATGACTACGGTCAACTCTTAAGATGTCGTGCTGAATTATAATTAGGTAAAGTTGGTAAAAGAACGATTCATCGATTACCCCATAACGATGCTAGCGCACGGTTAGCGCTGATCCTCAAGACTGACCGCAGCGAATTAGTCGCTCTAAATTTGACCCCACCTGCCCGCTACAGGCAAGCTGGCACCTCTTGACAAAACCTTCTAAAGTTCCGGGTACCAGCGTAGTATGGATCTGATAATGATGATACGAAGCAGGTACGTTCATATACGTAATATTAACTCGGGAAGAAGCAGCAGCATCCCAGGGTATTATACATAGTACGAAGTACGTACCTGGTATTTCTTCTGATGTGGCCGTTGCGTACATGTATCAACATTCCATCAACTGTGCATCGTCCTAACATATAAACGCAACGGTTGGGGTTTGCCGGACTCGGGAGTTGTTTAGATCTACTGGACAGCTATTACTTTAGGAGTCCCCGAATATCCTATTCAATGTCCTATTATTAACCGATTTTATCTTCTAGTTGCCCCCTTTACTTTTCTTTCTAATCTTGAGATCACCCCTTTCTTGTTTCTATACCTCGAATCAGTGTCGTCGACCGTTCTTCGCCGTAATCGAATATGGCCCTATTTGTAGATCTCGACGAGGAGGCTGAGCCCCCTCAGACGCATCATTACGGCCTGAAGCCCGAGTGGCACGGCGAGCAAGCGAGACAACAGCTATCAGTAGGAGCGAACGGGACAGCTCCAAGCGATGGAGGACAGAACCAGAGCCAGAGCCAGAGCCAAAGCCAACCGACTACATCAGACCGCGAAGAACCCAAGAACCTCAACGAGCATAATGGGATGGCGGAGGCTCTCGGATGTTATCCGTAGGCAGACGCAACCTCACTTATGGCATTTTTCTACTTGCAGATCCTCCCCTTTGGCTGTTCATCTGAGGGCCGGGGGAGAGAAAACTGACTCGACATCCAACCAGTATCGTCATGGCGATCGCCTCGTCCATCGACCTCAACACTCTCGATAACCTATCCCGCACCTGTCGCCAGATCCACCAGGCCCTCCTGCAGTACCGCAGCACTCTTCTTGCGCATACCCTCCACTGCGTCAACGAGGACCTGCCCGTCGACCCCGAAGATACCTTCCGTTATCGTGCCCGAGCAGGGAATTGGTATTACATGGAAGACGGCCGGACTGGGGACTACAATGGCAAGAGTGGGAGCTGTGCAAGAGACATGGTGGCTGAATGCAGGCGATGTGGAACGGTTGTCTGCCGGGTAAGCGTTTTCCCAGACAAGGACAAGCTCGACACATTATTTTGGGAGGATATTGACTTTACGCGTGCTAGAACTGTGCGATCAAGCCCCCGGCCCCCGTAGTGCTCCGTGACAGACACCGACGACTTTGCCTCCCGTGTAGTAAAGCTCCACTCGGCAGTCTAGTGAAGCCACCGTTGCGACCGGACACATCCCTCGACTCGGACGAAATGCAACGGGCGATATGCACCTGTGCGACCCAGGGAGTCTGGCTTTGCCAACCTTGCGGGCGGAGCATCCGCGGAGCTGACCACGACTACAAGTCGTACGTTCCTCCTCCCTCTCCCCCACCCCCCGTCGTACGATTATCGTTTTTTTTTCTGGGGACGTATGAGAGCTAACTGGGATGAACGAACGTAGTATCTGGAAGTGGCGTAACCAATACGGCGAGGTCCTCGGCGGCCTCGGCACCGGTATCGGGGAGGGCGATCGGGGTGTCATTTGCGGCCGCGAGGCCGCATGCTGCGGCGCTAAGGAGCGCGAGCAGGAGACGGACTGCGACGCCGCAGACGCCCGGGAGCAGGACGAGATCAACAACAATAATAACGGCAACGGCAACGGCAGTGGCTGGAATAGCATCAACCTATCGCCGTGGGCCACACCATCTCCAGCGTCCTCGATCTCCGGGTCGCCCCCGTCCGAACGCAGGACCCCGAGCCCGCAGCTGAGACCCGGGTACGCGCGCCACGAGATCGAAGGAATCGGCGGCGTCGTCAAGACGAAGCTGCTGAGGACCGTGAGGGTCGGCGCCTGCGTCCCCGAGTGGGAGGACGAGAAGAATACCGGGGAGATCCTGGGCCGAGAGGTTTCGGGGCGGAGCCGCAGTTGGTGCGGTTGGTGCTATAGGGTTATTCCTGGGAAGAAGGATTGGGAGATGGCGGCTTCGGCGGCGTCGGCGGCGGAGAAGAAGAAGAAGAGTGGTGGTGGTGGCGAGTAATGAGATATGATATGATTCTTTTCTTCTCTTTGGGTATATATTGAGTGAGTAAAGTAAGTAAGTAATGTGGTTTGGTGTGGTTTGGTTTGGGAGTGAGTTACGCATATAGAGAGCATACTGAGCATACTTGCATCCTGGATTTTTTTTTTATTTCAGGCTTGGATACTTAACTACCTAGGTAGTAGGTAGTTTGGATGGTACTACTAGTTGATATGGTATGGAATGAAACAAAACAAAATAGGCATCTACGGATGGGATGGGCGTAGATAGTTACCTGAGGTGTAATAGAGGAATTCGAACGGTGTGCAGCAGCAGATCGGACTTACGGACTTTGTGTTGTGTGTGTGTGTGTGTGTGTGTGGATGGCTTGGATATCACGGCATTCATTGTGGTTGTGCTGATGTGCTGAACGTAATACGTATGAATGGAGAGAGGGCTCAAAACACGATTTGAGACAATACCTATCTATGCACACTGGTAGAAGTAGAAAGTAGATACACTGAAGAATTTAGGAAGAGGATGATGACATCGGGAATAAGCTTCACTCTTTGGAGACATCTATCTCGTATTTGGGAGCTTTTATTAAATCATGAGAGGTGATGATGGTTCAATGCTGTTGATGATATCACGGTTCTAATGGCTCATGCATTTGTGTGATGATATATATACTTTTTTGTATTTTGATCTTGTGATACATGTTTGCCTCCCCTCCCCTCTCGGCATCATCATCCTCGCCGTCTCATCTGATTCGTCGTCTTCCTTGGCCTCGCTTTCTCTTACTATACAAGACCCTTCCGACAGGTTACGGCAGCAGAAACCAGTCTCCGAAGATGAATTCTATCTTAGGAGCTGGCGGGGTCCTTGCTCCTTCCCTCCTTCCCCGCTCCCGCCTTAACGGGCTGCTGTCCATTTTCTTCGGTGTGGGCATCACGCCTGCTGGATACCCGGATACCCGGATAGGCTGGGTTAGATAGGTAGATACCTGGTAGATATCTACCTTATAAAGCATCCTTAAGTAGCAAAGCCTTCCGCTTCTGGCGGTCCTGGCGTGCGGCCGTGCGGATGGTGCCCCACCGCGACTTGATGGCATCGAGGCGCGCGCGCTCCTTGTCGCGGTGCTCCGCGCTGGCCCGGCAGCACATCATGACGAAGATGGGCGCGCAGTCGTACCGCTCCGCTAGCTTCAGCACGCTCCACGTTGCTGGGTCCTCCGCTCGCAGACGTCGCATCTCGTCTACTTGCTCCTTCGTCACGTTGTACTTGCGCGGCGGCTGCTTGAGCTCCGGGGGTAGGTTGGAGTTGGTGGTGGAGGGGGAGAGGTCGGCGGAGCTGCGCAGGAGTTGGCTGAGGTTCGCTCGCCGACGCGGGTCGGAGCGAGGGAGGAATTTGAAGGGCGTGTGGTAGACTGAGGCCTTGGAGGAAGGCGGGCTGTAGATTACTTGGGCGGATTCGGAGGAGGAGACGAGGAAGGAGGGGTGAGGGGGGATCTTGAGGGCGCGCTTTGTGCGGGCTGTGGAGGATTGGTGCCGTCGTGGTATTAGGACGGTTGTTGTGCTGGTCGAAGGCGAGGGCTTCGTGATGCCGCGGAGGAGCGGCTGCATAAGGGACCGAGTCTCCATGTTGACTGACTGTGTATTTTCCTTGGAGGGGTATACCGAAGGTCCCTAAAGGTAGAAAAATGTCAATTGAGTTTTGCTTGTCTCGTCTTCTCCCCCCAAACTGCGACCTGAGCTCACGAGTTTGGCCGTCGAATTATTATCAGATGGTTGATAGCTGCAAGAGCAAATGGGAAAGTCCAGTGCATGGAAATTTTGTCGGAAGTTTCTTCGGACCGAAGATTATGCAAAGTCACGTGAATGGATCGAAGCTGGGTTCCAGATTTCTTGCGTAATATGGTCTTACGTAATGCACGTTCCCAGGTTCCACTCAGCTGGTCTCGTGAACTGTCTTAGATACGTACCCTTGTCCCACCCCTTGATGCAGACGGCCACCCCCGTCAATTCAACTTCGACAAATCTCAACCCCCAATCAATCTAACTATCCTTTTTGGTCCAATCGAGACAAAGACCCCTCATCAAGGTGACGTACCTCAGGTCGAGTTCGAGGTTTCATGTGCCAGTCCAGATTTTCTTCTCTAGATTAGTCCAATCGATTCAGCCTGCCTGCCGAGTTGGTATCTTCGCGATGCAAATATTGATTTTCATCCCAATCTTGAGTTTTGCTCTTGTAAGACGGTGGGGGATGAAGTCCTATCATCCCCCTGTTCGCCATCACGAGACATTACCTAGAGGGCCATTG
This sequence comes from Hypoxylon sp. EC38, assembly GCA_002120335.1. Taxonomy (NCBI): domain Eukaryota; kingdom Fungi; phylum Ascomycota; class Sordariomycetes; order Xylariales; family Hypoxylaceae; genus Hypoxylon; species Hypoxylon sp. EC38. Next base: position 2,291,473 of record KZ111235.1, on the reverse strand, counting down.
AGCTGGATTCTGAATTGCCTATCTTATATTTCCTAATGTGGAAACGAAATAGATGGAAGGGAGGGTATGGCTGAATTGTGTGTGAAGAAAGATGATCACCGATTGCTTATTGCAAGTTCCAGCTAGCCAGGGCCGTGTCAGCATTATTATTGTTGGGTTAATAAGTCGTCTCAACTCAATCGTCCTTCCTATTTTCGGCTTGAGGGATTGCATTGAATTTATGCGGTGCGCTATGGGATCATTAAGGACCCAATGAGTGGTCGTCGTGGCTCCCTTTGATACTTGTTCTGGCTCACAATCAGTTTCGTCGCAAGTGGGATGATTTGCCTTTGACCAACATTGATAAACAACATTGAGGAGTGAGAACCTTATTGGGTTTAAGGAGGTGGGCATTGGGAATGATCGAAGAAAACCGTGCCCAGCGTGCCCTAGATACGATGAGCGGCATCATCCTGCCCCATCTTCGCATTTACATCCCTCGTTGATCATTGGGACCCGTCACCACCAGTGACGTCGCCATCTGTGCCCCCCTTTTTATATAGAACACTAACAAATGATGAGCAAAATACCAGATGCGACCCTAGATATCCCCCAACTATCTGCCTCTCTTGTTTTCTCTGTGTTTACGTGATACAATACTATTATTTCCAAGTTTCTACTTGTCAAAGCACGAGAATTTACTCCGTCCCAGCTTTTACTAGTCCTGTCTTACTGCACACGAACCCTTGGGACTGCCAAGTGACCCAGCGACTCAGCAAGCTTGCTTGGAGACCAAAAGCAAGCTGAGGCAAGCAAGCAAGCACACGCTGTTCCTACAATGGAATCTGATCGTTGCTATTGAACCTTGAGCTTGTGATAAGTAAAGGTCTATTATTAATTCAGGCCATATCCAACTTTGGCTGTTTGAGCACCCTGTTATTCTTTTATTTTTTTTCCTTAAGGGATCTCCCATCTTAGTATTCCTTTTCACCTCAGGGTTGTTATTTTCGGGCTCAATTAATGACCGGTCGCACCGTCAGATCCTAGTCAACTTACGTCCCTACCCAGGTAATCTAGCACTTATACGGCCTTGGTCCTTCGCTATCATCGTCATCTCCAACCTTCTAGAAGAACTCGCAACATACACACTCTTCAGACCACTTTGTTAACCACGATCACTTGGCGTCATCAATCCGTGCCGCAAATAATTGATCGTCACTGCCCATCATCTGGTTCTTCTACCGGGCTTAGACTTCTCACGCGTATACAAGGACCAACACGATCGTCAATAGGATCTCCAAGGCCTCCTACCCCAAACTGCACACTTGCATCTTCTTGCATCGTGCTGTACCGCATTCACCCATTCACGTAACATCAACATCTGCAAGCGCATCCGCACTCGCAGTCGGAGCATCAGCAAGGAACGGCGGTAGGGCAGTAGGGCAAGCAAACGCACGCACACCCTCCTACCATAGTGCATAGTGGTCGAGAAGAGGGATTCGATTTGTCTGGTTGGACTTGGCCAATCTAACATTGTTTCTATTCCAATCGCGACGTGGGTCAGGGTAAGTGCCAGTTTATATCCATATTGAAATACCCCGATAATTTATTATATGCGAGAATGACAGATTGGGGTATCTTGGTCTCTCCGAGTCATAAGGCCTAGCGCTTCTACCCTTTTTGCCAGACATTCGTTTTCCCCTTGCCACAACACAATACCACACTATTTCGGCAAAAAGGCCAGTAGTTGTGACTGGTTTCAACCCCGTTGATATTTTCTTCGTCATTTTTGGTCCCGTGCTAATAAATCTTGGCATCTTCCAGAAAGCGAATATCACTCATTGAACGTTGCCCGTTGATCACCCCATTCCTGGCTTCGACCCCGAATCCACTATGACTCTTGCACCAGCAGCTTCTATAAAACCTAGTCGGGAGAAGGGTTCGTCCCCTGTACCAAGGGAGAAGAACCACAGTACTACGGGTGACTCGACACCAACTATTACAGATTCCCACGAGAAGGAGATGGAGAGCGATACAACCAAGACCGATCCAAAGTCGAAGAAGCGTAGTTTATTTGGTTTTGGGAAGAAGAAGGTCGACCCTAAATCTACCGCCAAGTCGGCCTCAGGGCCGTCGAGTCCTCCATCAACAAAAGATGCGTCCCAGGCATCAACGAAGCGGTCCACGACCGGTTCTCCAATTCAAGCTGGCAGCCCCAATATGACGCCATCGTCACCTAGCCGGGGTCTATACTCGTCATCCCCCCGATTAAGTTCCCCTGCCGGTTCCCAGATCTTCGAACGAGACGTTCAAGAGAGCACCGCCGTCATACCTAATTCGCCCGCAATTCCATCCCATATCCAAACAGAAAACTATATTCCACCCGTTCTCGACGCATCCTCTGAAGCCATTACGGACGACCGTCTAAACCCCGACTCTGTCGAAATTATCACTCATAACGCACATCAACCTGCGAGTGTAACAGTGACCGGCGCCTCTGCATATGAAACCGCTTCCAATTCATGGGCTGAAGATCTAGCTGCTTTCTCCGACAAGGAGGAAGCTGCTTCGAACTACGGTTCACTTGATTCTACCGACGTTAGGCGTCTGAGCTTTATATCATTCGCAGATGTCGTCCAGGCAGAACAGATACCTCCCAATAGTAGCCGGGATTCAATGCACCTAGCTGGTTTGACCTCTATTGGATCGAGAGGAGTTAATCGGTCGCCGTCCCCGATAAGATCGCCAGTGTCCTCTCAAGGACCGGAGACATCGCCACCGAACAGCATTTCCGGATCTATCAAGGGGCTAAGCATGTCACCTGTGAGAAAACCGCTCGGAAGCCCGATTTCCGCAGAACATGGCATCCCAATGGGCGGAGAGCTCAACATAGAGACTATGTCGCAAGCCCTGAGACGTACCGCTAGCACCGATCTCAGCGTTCATCGGAGTCTTCCCGTTAGTCCCATCGAGGGACCCTCCCGCTAAATGAGAGAGCATATTTACGTACACGTATCTTCGACTTGTTCGAAGACAACAAACCGAGAAATTGCGACATATTTAAGGGCTGTGCCTCTTTACGAGAAACCCGATTTTTTGGACGCGTTTAGTTATACCTTGATTTTTTTCTTGGAACTGCGACAGCTTATGGATACCGTTTGACACTTTTCTGGGAGGGCAGAGAGGATGAGAGTTTGGGCAAATGGAGTTGGCAGATATGTGGTCTAGGGCAAGGGCATGCTTTTTATTCAGTCGCACGAGTCGCATAGGAGAAGGAAATACCATTCTTGATGAGCTATGTTCTCACTGAAACACTAGCAGATTATGCTAGGTATTTAAGGATACGGTGGTGAGTGATGTGGTCTATTATGGATTATTGATTCTGGGCAAACGAACAAGGAGGATGAGGAGGCGGCTACAGGACTTATATTCTCCCATTAGGCATTCAACAAAAGCAGCAAGAAGAGGTGGGACAAAATTGTACATATATAGGATGCCTTACTCTGGGCTTTCTTGTGCAATCTTACCACTAAAAAAACGTTATTGCCTCGCTTCATATCTTTTACATAGGAGTCTTTGTCTCGTTCTGCTCAGCCCTACGTGCATACGTGATATTTGGCTAGAACTTAAAATCTCCTTGCATAATTCCCTTCGCTTAGAAAAGAAGCTACCAGGCTGGTGCGCCGGCCACATTAGACTTACCCAATCACGTATATCTACAACCGAGACTCGGGAGATGTAGGCTCAGATGGAAAGATCCTCCTGCGGCGAGACCCTGGAGATCATCGAAGTCAACTCCGGGTTAGGTCAGCAGTAACTACCTACTTAATCAAGGCAAAACCCCCTTTTAAGTCATATTGAATGTGTTCACGTCCCACAGCAGGCTCGGAGGGCCCGCAAGCTTCATCTCGTTTCCCACGCATCATGCCATATACGTGAGTGAATGGATATGTGTCCTAGTACGTACGTACGGCAACTAAGTCTGCCGATATGCAGAAATATGTATGTTACGAGGGAAAGTAATGCAAACCATGTACAGACTCACAAGAGTTATTACCTAATTTGGATTTCGAATCCCCTTCAGCTTCGGCTGTCCGCTCCTATTATTGTATTGCCCAGGACCTACAGTACGTAATCTACCGACAAGGCTCTCATTCCTTCCTTAGTACATACCGTCCAGATGTGGGGGGAAGTTCATTAAGACGGGAGACGGTAATTCCCGTGATATGAAGGGCATAAACCTGCGTTTCATGAATTATCCTTTAGTGAGAGTGGAAGGACGAGGCTAGCGGATGTCGAATGTTTCATGGATGGATCATCCCCGGATCTTCTGATCCTCTCCGGGTCCAGTCCTTCCCCTTTATTTTTTATTTATTTATTTTCTTCATCGTGCTCGTGCTGCGGTGGCTGTTGCGTGGCTGCCTAATGATACAGTAGTGCAAATAGGGGATAGGCGTAACTTTTAGTGTACTGAATAGGACAACAACGTGGCGAGGCCTCGTACGAATTTTCGGACTATACCCCGAACAATGCCTGCATCCTTAACAACAGCAATTAACTGTTTCGAAAATGGTGAGAACTTTTCGAGAATACGCGGAATCGAGGATGCTACTTGGCATCAATCTTAACATGTTATATTAGTCGATAGATCCCTGACCGTCCGTGCATATGTAATCACAAAATGTGGCTTCGGCCGATCAACTGCGGTGCTCCAGAGCGGAACGGACCATTTCGACTATCTTTCTAGCAAGGACCAGGTAGCGAATTGGATCCCGTAATTTTTCAATCCGCCCTATTTACTCCAGCAGCAATCGTTCGAGAAAAGTACAGCTCAGCTTCCATCGCTAGGATCGGGGACCCGGACGTCAATTATTGTACGAGTAGAAACAATGTAGCCTATATCCTGCATGCAGAAATCACAGGGCTGTATAAGAAATCATATGCATGTATCTGCATACAAGTTTCATGGAACCAACGCAAGGGATCCGGGAAGCTGGTTAGGGCAACACAAGACGGGCACGTTGTGGAGGTCGCAGAGTGCAGAGCGAATGGTGGCATTCACTAGTCACACCTCGAACGTGAAGCGTCGGCTTCGTGATAGGTCCGTTCGACTTGAGGACGAGAAACATGCATATCTTGCCAATTTCACACCTGAACAGGCCTTTGCATTCCATATTGACGGGACGCAGGTTGTAAATTGTCTGTGACGGACGAGGCTCGTTACCCGATCAGGGGTGTTCTCGGGCGAGCTGTACGTACTATGCTCATTCGGAAACCACCCGAGACCTAGCATCGAGATTCATGACAGAAATGGTTGATGATAGTAGCTGTAGTGTAGTCTTCTGAGACAATGGCTGCCTGTCACCGAGATTTCCTCCATGCCCAACTGAGAAAAGAGAGCGATTTTGCTTATTGCACCTGAAGCCGGCCTGGTAGTCATCTATATTACACCTAGAAAAATGTAAGCATACGGGATACCTAGGTCAGTTAGCTGACACGAGGCTTCATGGACTGGACGACTGCCTATCAGGACATCTCGTTTCCGTGTACCCTATTACATTTTGTCCTATCAATTATTGTCAGGCCATACTAGCATATACGCTATACCAGGGCGCCCAGTAGCTTGTCACGGCTTCGACCGCACAGACGGGCCAAGTACCGAAGGATTGCTACTAAGAGTTACTAAGAAGTCCTAATAACCTGCTCTGAGCTCTTGTCTATCCTTTCCTATTTTTTTTTTCAACTTGTCGCCTCACCGCTTGGCGGTCCCCATTAATACCGAGAATGATAAGAGAGCTAGGCTATGCACTTCGGCAAGAAATAATCAAACGAAGGAGATAATGTTCCGATATTATTTCATGTTTTCTTAGTAACTCACTCGACTCGGTGTTAGGTAATTATTGGGAAAGTAGGAATTGGGAAAGTAGGAAATAGGTAATTCACAGTCGGGTTGGAGTCGAGTAAGTTTTTCACATTAATTAGGTTAAGCTTCCGAAGTGCGTAGAAGTTAAGAGTCGACTAAGAATAATAACGGTGACTGTCACTGGCTGTTACTGGGTCCTAAGAGCTGACTAGGCTTGCTAGGCAAGTGCAACTCTGGCTATAGTTTAAACCTTGGAAGCCTTTCCATCCTTCCCACCATCTTTGCAGGCGTCCCCAGTACCCAAAAGACCAGCCGAAGGGAAGTAAATGGGAAGCTGGGAATTGACTTTCCGCTCAAATAAACCAATTGAATTTCCTTCTCAACCCCCATCAATTATTTTATCCCATCTTCAATCTTGATGCAGACAATCGATGCCATGCTTCTTATGCTGATGTGCTGCTATTTTTTGACCGCAGTTTGCATCTGAGACAATCATTTCTAAGTGGTTTAATTAGAGCTGTTACTTATGGAAACACTTCTTCCCTATTTGTCGTCGTACGTCTCCCCGCCAAATTACCTGCCCGGTAGCTTGCCGTCTCGACCTTGAACCTGGCCCGGAAGACCCAATCGTCGCATCCCAGTGGTTCAAGACAAGCAGTGGTCCTGCAGATAATACTCCGACCTTCGCTGTGCAAATCCAGAAGCTCCAGAACCTATAGAGAACCCATAGAACCCCAAAAATCCCCCAAGCCGGCCTGCACTTCCTGCATAGCCCTGACCACCTATTGACCCTATTGACCACCCTAAAGAGCGAGTAGAACGACACACTGCGCCCTCTGCTGTGCCCTCCTGACTGTCCTCTAATGCGTGCCGAACCCGGCAAACAACCACTCGACGTTTCGCCCACACCTCAATTAGCATTTTCTGAAAGCTTACCGGCTGCTGCAATCCCTGACCCTCAATCTTCCACGTGCCGCATGGGTACCACTGGACGGAGAGTCTCAGAATAGAGCCACACGATATTATGATAATATCTGCAAGAAAATATACACTTACCAAATCTGTTGCAAAGCCCGCGTTGTGGGTATTCGACTCGAATCTTTCTAACTTTTCCTACTATGCGCTGGCAGTCCTCCCAGCTTCCCTAGCCTGTTCTCGACAATCACGTTATCCTTCTAGAATGTCCATCCCCCGATGGCAGCTGCTGAACGAAACATCTCCTGCCCGCGATTTATGACAGACGATCTTTGTATGCAAATCTGGTTCGCGGCATCTCGCTGGTGAAAGAGGTGGATGGCCGCGACAACTACACATGTAACCACGAGGCACGACATTAATCCTCCCCATCTGCGCGAGACCGGCTCAGCACTCAATGCCACGATTCATACGCCCCGATGCATTCGAAACAACGAATTCGCGGTATCTCTCCGCCCCGCGAGGTGGAAGCGGACGCTCACAGCGACCACCACATTGATAACCTCGCAGACTGGTCGGTAGCTACTGCAGGAGACACGCTGCCGCCAAGCGCGGAATGGGTGACCAGTAATAATATGCGCACAACCATCAGGTCCAATGTCAATATGCAGCAGAACACTATCCGTACGGTTACACCTGACCCGGGCGAGAACGGCCATGCCACGGACGCAAACAACATTGCACAACCGACCCGAGGGTTCGGTAACGCCTCGCCGCCCCAGCAGAGCTCGCCTAGATCCATACCTGGCGGAGAAAGGAGAAGGCAGGGCGTGGTATTTAACGATACCTATAACGACTCTTTCGATAGTAACTCTTCAACTCCCTCCTCGCAGCAACAAAAGGCTGCCATCAGGTCACGCACGCATACTATGGATGGTGCGCTTGCGGTACGACCACAGACTACAGCCCCTCCAACAGATAATAGGCATAGAGTTGGGTCTTTTTCTTCATCGAACTCCCAACCGTTCCTAGACTCTGATGTTCGCCCTCCACCGACTGTGCTTGAATCGGTGACCGTGGGCTATCAATCGGTGGGATATCCTTCCGTGGCACCAACCAGACCACCCGATCTAAAAATATCTTCTTCATCAAGCAAGGACAAAAAGGCATCGAACCGGCGTCTAATCAAGCGTGGCGTTTCTCGCCCTACGTCCCCCGTAGTGTCACCGCCACCTTCTGTGGATTCATTGCCACTTCCGATACCTACAGACGACGCAAATAAAATTCTGCAGCTAATGAAGACCTTATGTGGCCGTATGAAGGGAGAGATCGAATATCAAACTGAGCTGAATGGCCCTTGGTATGCAGGGATATCCTATATTGACGAAGATCGAGGGAGTTTATTATTTGACTCTACTCAGAACGGGCCATTCCATATCCCAATTGTCACCGATCTCCGTGGCTGTAGGGTGATACCCGTTGACGGCCCAGATGACAAAGGAAAATGTCTAGAGGTTCTAAACAATAAAATGGGAGTCGAGCTTTTATTACGCCCTCTTTCAGCGGATGACTTTGACCTCTGGCTTGCTAGTTTACTTTGCTGGCAACAACTACGTCCTAGTACGGTGAAATTCGCCAACGGTAGAAACCCTAATTCCCCAGGATCAGGTCGATCGGAGATGAGGAGGCGCGGGTCTTTAGCAGCTGGTAGTTCGTCCTCGAAAGACGTGGCCATCATCAAAGTCGGCAAGGTGATGCTGTGGGACAAAGGCACCGCTACGTCACCACGCGCTATCGTGAAACGGCCATCAACCCGAGATCTTCGTTCAGGTGCGACATCGTGGAGGAGGGTTTCTTGCATACTACAAGACAACGGAGAATTCAAGCTGATGACCGAAAATGATGTGGCCGTATTGTCGATCATCGAACTGCCACAGCTATCCCGTTGTGCCATACAGCAACTGGACAGGTCCGTTTTGGACGAGGAATACTGTATAGCCATCTTCCCGATCTACTCGTCTACATCTAAACAACTTTCGATATTCCGTCCTGTGTATCTAGCTCTAGAGTCGAGGGTTCTCTTCGAGGTTTGGTTTGTACTACTTCGAGCATTCGCCGTCCCAGATCTATATGGACTTGACGCTTCTACGGAGCAGATAACCGAGATACGGGATTTTGACAAAGAATTCGAAGGGCAGTTATTTCGTCTGGAGAAAACCATACAAATTAGGGTCACAGAAGCGAAGATAAGGAAAGCGAGCCCGACCTCAGAACATCACGACCGCCATTCTAAAGATCGTGATCCTCTAACTGGAAACTACTTAGCCGAGGTGATTTTAGATGGCGAGGTTCGATCCCGGACAACGACGCAGACTGATACAAAGAATCCATTCTGGAGGGAATTCGCTCAGTTTACGGAATTGCCAACTACATTACCATATCTATCTGTTATTTTAAAACGAGTCGATGGAAATTTCGAAAGCTTGACTAATCAGCTACACGCATCCTTCGGCCTCCCTAAATCTAGCAACTTGACGGAAGTATTATGCGGATCGGTGGATATACCCTTAGATAAATTGGAACGGGCGAAGGATCACGAGCAATGGTTTCAAGTTTGCGATGAAAAACAGGAAAGTATAGGGAGCATGTTCGTCAAAGTTAATCATGACGAACTGGTCGTTCTCGGGACGAAAGACTACGAGCCTCTATCTGAACTTCTCCACAAGTTCAGTGTGGGTTTAACAAGCCAGATCGCTATGGCTATACCGTCTGCCATGCGACGGCTTGCCGAATTATTCTTGAACATCTTCCAGGTAACGGGAAGTTCGGGCGAATGGCTCATGGCCCTCGTCGAGGAAGAAATCGACGGAATTGGAAGCCAGAACAGCGTGAAGAGATTACGCTTCAGCCGGCGATTAAAATCGAACGAATCTTCACACTCTGGCGGGGACAGAGATCAGCTCGTCCGCGATATGAAGTCCTTGGCTGGGGAGGCGAACCTCCTATTTCGTGGAAACTCGCTGCTCACCCAAGCTTTAGAATTCCACATGCGCCGCCTAGGGAAAGAATTCTTAGAAGAGATTCTAGCAGAGAAGATTTCTGAGATCAATGAACTGAATCCAGACTGCGAGGTAGATCCGAGTAGGATTCAACACGGCGACGAGATGCAGTCCCACTGGAATCAGCTTGTACAATTGACGACCGAGGTTTGGGAATGTATCGCCAACTCAGGATCGAAATTACCGATGGAGCTTCGACAAATTCTCAAATATGTTCGAGCCGTTGCAGAAGACCGATATGGCGACTTCCTTCGCACTGTCAACTATACAAGTGTCTCTGGGTTCTTGTTTCTTCGGTTTATTTGTCCAGCGATTTTGAACCCTAAGCTTTTCGGTCTGCTCCGAGACAATCCGCGAAGTCGAGCCCAGCGAACACTTACGCTCATCGCGAAAGGTCTCCAAGCTTTGGCGAACTTATCTACATTCGGCAAAAAAGAGAGCTGGATGGAACCTATGAATAAATTCCTAAGCATTCACAGACAGCCCTTCAAAGATTATATTGACAACATGTGCTCGATACCAACCGAGCGTACCGTTGTCGCGGTTCCGGCCTCGTACTCGACTCCCGTTACGATCCTTGGCCGCCTATCTCCAATATCTCGAGAAGGATCTCCCTCTTTGCCATACTTGATCGATTATCCTAGGAATTATGCCGCTTTGGTCAAACTCTGGCTCGAGTCGAGCCACAAATCAAATACTACGGACCCTTCGGATTTCGATGCTGAACTAGCTGAATTCCACGTAATTTGCCTAGATCTTCAAAAGCGCTCTGACGAATGTCTCGCTAGGATGGAAGCACGTCGTGCAGCAGCGGAGAGTGAAACGATTATCGCGGAAGATTTGGCTGAGGCTCTGGAGAAGTCGGCTCTCCTGGATTCGGTTAACTTGTCCTACGGAAACTCGGCGGCATGGATGGACAACGATGGACAACGATCCATACCGCCCGCCAGGTTCGTCTGGTAGCGAGCCAGATGGTGGAGACCGGTCAGCGTTTCGGAATTTTGCGAGGGAGGGAAGGCCCCTTCGTCAAGCATCAGACCACACAGAAATGTCGAACCCAGGGGGGACAATGCGGGCAAAGACAGGACACTCTAGAAATCCTCGAAGTTTCCTTCACGGCCTCATCGGTGGCAAGAAGGAGAAGGAGAAGGATAAAGATAGAGATAAGGACAAGGACAAGGATAAGGGAAAGGACATTTCGTCAGCGATGGTACGAGAGAAGAGCAGGGACAAGGAGGAGAAGGGCAGCAGGAGTCTTCTTGGAAGCTTTTCGGAATCTTGGCAGAGCGATAACAGCTCGAGGCACTAGTCATGCCTTCCCTCTACAGAATCGTACCCGTACGCGAAATCGCAGATTCAAATGCAGCGACACCAGCCGCTGAAGCGTTCCCGGACCCGATTAACGAAACGGCCACCTGCTCTAAAGGCAGAAGGACTGGCTGACGTCATGGGGTTGAAGTAAGGGCCCGACCAGCTGAAACTAAGGGGTATTGGACGCATCGCTACGTGGAAATAGAGATATAGACTTGGGGGCCTGGGCAGGTAAAGGGCGAATGGGCTCCCTTCCGAGAACACGATAACTTAACGCAAATTCATCATTCGAGATACTTCATTTGTCACTTATTCCCCCTGAGAGCGGAGTTCTGTTCCGTCCCATTCCATTCCGGTCTGCATTTTCAAATGGGTTCTGGTAGAAAGAAAAAGTCAGGAGAGGCTTTCTCGATAGGGGTGGGCTGGCCTGGTTTCAAAGCCTTGCCTGCCTTTTTATTTTCATAGTACACTACATGACGCTGATACGCGAGGTGGAGCATTTTTCACGAGAGATATCACCTTGTTATCATACATAGGATGATCAGATAAGAAGACCATGAATACGATGGAGTCAACAAGGGGGAGATTCATCTGTTTTGAAGACAGTGAGATAAGATCGGTTCAAATCAGATCAGATCAGTTGGGATGAAATCAGGTGAAATGGGACGAGAGAAAATGATAGTCGATAGCTACCTACCTAGTTGATAGAAAGACATTTAAAATGGAGAGACGAGAAAATATATCTATCCGACTGACATTTCTGCCGTGCTCGGATGTTGAATGTGCACATATAGTATTGGATGTACCTAAGTGTTTATTTACTTCAATGTTCCTCTATAACGAACATCACATCGCATTCAAAACAGCTTACTAGTTACCTAGAATGAAAATGATGCCTTGAATTTCAAACCTTTTGGTATTTTTATCCCTTCAAACACCTTAAGCAGATGATTAAAGTGCCTGCTGTCGAAATCTAAGCCATTATCTACTACTATGCAGCCAGGATAGCAAATGCCAGTGCCAGTTCCGAGATTTATATCCTCATCCACGAGTATGCATGCAAATGCGAACAAGAGAAGGGAGACGGGCGTCTAGATAGATAGGTACCTACCTAGTTTAACGCGAGTCTGCCTCCCTCCTATGCCATTATGCCATTATGTCGTTTGATTTTTTTTTTCTTCTCGTCTTGTCTCATTATGCCCCCCATTCATTTCATCATCGTCCTCACTTTAAAATCCCAGGTTTGCTAACAGCCCTGAGGCAGATTGGGAATTCATGCGAGCTCTTCATACCATCATTCATTCCCGCCCCCCGGCTATACTCTCTTGCACCCCCTTTCCCACGCCAGAAGCCCTTTCCTTCTTCTTTCCGCCTTTCTTCTAAGAATGAACACTTCAGATATCGGCGTCAGATAATAACCCCCCCCGCTCACGAGAAGAACTTCTTATATGCAGCCTTCTCCTTAGCCTTGCGAGCCGCAGCCTGCTTCTTGACGTTATCGAGCTCCTTCGCGACAGCCGCATCTCCCGGGGCCAGCTTCTTCGCGTCTTCGAGAGCCTCGAGCGCGGCGTCTTCGTCCTTGAGATGGACGAGCGCGACGCCCTTGCGGTACAGGGCTTTCGCCTTCTCGGCGTCGCTGATGCCCGAGACGGCGAGCGCCGCGGTCGCGCTATGCTGCGCCTCGTCCCAGGCCTCGAGCTTGAGGTTGAGCAGCGCGGAATTGCAGTTCAGCGTGAAGCGCAGGGCGTCGAGCTTCGCCTGCAGACCCGCAGATGCTTCCTCGTCCGTGAGATCCGGCTCCTCGTTCAGGTACCGCAGGCCCTTCTGGTACTTCTCGAGCCCGGTCAAAACGTCGCCGGCCTTGAAGGCCGCGTTGCCGTAGTCCTTGCAGTCGGCGGCGATTTGGAGCGCGCGGGATGCAGTTAAGGGTTGGTCGTCGTCTTCGGGGAAGTCTTCGTACTGGTCGCCGTACTTGTCCGCGGTCTTGGCGTCGGACGAGGTGGCGGCCGCTGCGCTAAGCTCCCCGCAGTCTGCGATCACGGCGTCCTTTTCGGGACGGTCGGCGTTCGTGCGCAGGTTCTCGATTTGCCGGACTACGGATTTGCCGGTCTTGACTTCGCCGAAGATGACGTGCTTGCCGTCGAGGTGCGGTGTTGGGACGGTTGTGATGAAGAATTGGGAACCGTTGGTGCCTATAGATAGGTAGAGGATATGGTGTTAGCTAAAGTATAGATCTAATCTCTAGGAGGCAGATTAAAATATATATATATATAATATGTAACTAGATAACTACACCTAGGTAGACTTACCAGGACCCGCATTGGCCATGCTAAGCAAGAAAGGACGCTCGTGCTTGAGCTCGAAATTCTCATCCTCGAACTTGGCGCCGTAGATGCTTTCACCACCGGTACCGTCGCCGTTGGTGAAATCACCGCCCTGGATCATGAACTGCTTGATGACGCGGTGGAAGGTGCTGCCCTTGTAGTGGAGAGGCTTGCCGGCCTTGCCGATGCCCTTCTCGCCCGTGCACAGCGCGCGGAAGTTCTCGGCCGTCTTGGGGACGATGTCGTTGTACAGCTCGAAGGTGATGCGGCCCGCCGGCTTGCCGCCGATAGTCACGTCGAAGAAGACGTAGCTGCGCTTTTTGGCGTCGGTGGAGTCGGCCATTGTGAAAGTTTTTGAGTATGTGAAGGAGGGGTCTGTGTGAAGTATCGGTTGTTATGTGGTTGAGGTGGTAGTAAGGCTGTGAATGAGGAGTGGTGAGAGGAATGTGATGCTACTTGGATCGGTCGACGGAATTACGAGTACGGTAAGATGGATATAGGATTTAGTGGTCAAAGAGAAATTGGTAACTGAAGAGTTTGTTCTGTGAGGGAATGTGAGGGAAAGAGCACGACAAAAGTATTGTTTGCAGCTGCAAGAACAACTGGAATGTAACCTGTATCCAGCCGTCTGGACTCCGTCGAAAGAATCAACTGGAAGTTGAAGCTTTTCATGCAGTAGAAGCTTCTAGGTCAACTCCAATCGCGGGGCTGACGTGGGGTCGATCGTTCCATTGAGGGGCTCCAAGGGGACTTGTGTAACGCATACTTCCCGCCAATCATGTTACTCCCTTCTTCTTTGGTAGGGCTACCTACATACATATGTAGAGATGAGGCTCAACTTCTAACGTTTCATCGTTCTTGTGTGTTTGTTGTATTCTATGTACCAATGTATAGATCTCGGGCTATGTATATATATATATGTAGTTACATGTATTATTATAAAGAAATATTTTTAAGGGGGAGAAACAAAATGCAGCAAGACAGGACCTAATAAACTTCGAGTTATTACTATAGTTCGATACTCCCTCTGTGAGCGATAAAATGAGAGTGAATTCTATCTTATCTAATACCTTGTTAGTAATCGTTTGCGAGTTAGAGAAGTACTAGCTGAGATGGCTGTGTATGAATTGGTTATAGCTAATACAAATCAATATCATAGAGAATCAAATAGAGTTTCGGTCGAAAATTCGACGTAACTGTGTGTTACAAGATTACAAGATGATACTATATTTTTCATAGGTAGGTACCTAATGTTACGAAGAGTATTAAAGTTGCTGATATGTTGATTCAGTTTGATGAGCTACCTATTTGACAAGAAAATGAAATGAGTTATGCTGGCTAGATATGGCAGGTCTCCTAAGTGTTCAAAAACCACTAACTCACATAACGAACCTATCGAGCAATGATTGCAACCCCTTATCATGTGGCATAATGCACGAGGTATCTCTGAATAGGTCGTTTGGTTCGTGCAATGCATACTTACCATTCCGATATCGCGTTGATTTTTGAAATCGACAATCGATAGCGAGTTTTAGGAAATACGGTATTACTCTGCTAAACTATAAGGGGTTATAGGCCCTGATCGGTAAATTTCTTATTCAGGTCTTCTCTTAAAAAAGTGGGGGCTACAACAGGGCCATAGTTGGTCGCCAGTCATGGTAATGTATTTGGCCTCGTGGAAGCCTTCAACATGTCTATAGTGCGTTTGAAGGTTAAGATGCGTATAGTTACTTCGATTCACTCAGAAAGAGACAAGACTTCGCGAAGCTATATTACTGATTTCTATGTCATGCTTGAGCAAGTCATGGCGACCATAATACACACGTGGGTTGGTATCGCAAATCTCTTTGCTGGCACATGTACCACCCAGGTAGTATTGACGAGCACCAAATGCGTTTTATATACTTCGGCAAGTTTAGACAAAGTTCTAGACCTTGGTTTATTAGTGAGTGTTGAGTTGGTTCGTGACTAGAAGACAGAGACATCTGTCTAACATACAGTTGCATTGTTCGTTCCGCCTGACCCCTTGGATTTGTTGGTGGCTAAAAAGTTGAATGTTTGAAGATCTCGACGAATCAATCGATACATGTGGGTTTATTATTAAGGCTAAGTGGCGCAAAGTGGCTCCTAAGGGTGGCTATCACTTCCTTATCGGCTTGCCTATCAGGTCCAAATGCAACTAAGCCATCTGGTCATGCAGGGGTTCCGGGTTCAGGAGCCGACCAGTCAGGGACTAAAAATAGAGGCGAAGATAGACTGTACATCCTTCCCTCATACAAATATTATGTGTGAGACAAGTTTCCACTAACAAAGATAAACTTGGCACAATGTCTGTCAGATTGCGCAGGGTTCAACATTTCTCGACAACTCAGCCCCCACCGGCCTCGCAATCCTCCACACATACATGTATTATTCCCATCCATCACCAGGCGCAGCAGCTGGACTACTACTTGTTCTTCTCTGAATAGTCCCTATGGTATGGAGGATCAATTGACGGTGTTTCCTTGTTTCTTCTTATTACTATTCAAATCCTCTCCTTCTCTTCTAAAGCCCTACCTTCATTCAGAATTCCACAGTCGTTTTTGGCAAACAATATAAGTTGCGCGCTGTATCCGGCCATATCGCTCTCTTTCATCTATGATCTCGCTTTAACCTTTTGGTCCACGTATCCCGTTCCGCCGACGTGCTATGCGCATCGGCAACGTATTCATTTCTCCATGTACCATCTCCGTCGTATAACAATAGTCGCTGTCGTCCTCGGTGTCATCATCTTCCTTGCCACATTCCTACCCCGAATACTGAACCCTGTCCCACCAAGCAAGGAAAAGCGGGAGGCCGACCAGCGATGGATCAACACCTCTCCGCATTGGCTTGACCGTCAAGCCTGTCGTTGGGTTGGTCTTTGCGGCTTGTTACACCTCAAAAGCGATCCTCCAGCGAAGCCGAAGCCGAAGAATAAGGATGAAGGCGGTGAGCTGAGGCTTGAACTGAGGCACATCCTTAACGAGGACCCGGCAGCCACAGCAACAGGGGGAAGTCATAGTAACAAGGGAAAACTAAGAGAGATTCCGGACTATGTGTTAAAATATGCACCGCTAGTTCACCTCTACTCCCAAGAATTCTTCTGGCCTTCCGACATTGCCGACCATATGAAACATGTGGTACCAGACCTCGATGAAGATGCATGGCCGTTGAACGAGTCGCAACCTCTAACCCTGTCGAATTTGAACGAGCTGAGCAAAGATCTGGGGTTTGTGCACCTTAACAGCAAGGACGACGTCGAAACTCGTCCGCGCTGGCTCCACAGCAGGAGAAACAAGCCTGTCACTTTTGATGACGATGACGAAGTTGAACATGAAGACAATTCGGAGCCTGATAAATGGTTTGCAGAGGGTACTACATGGTTTGACGTTGATCGCGACCACCCATTGCACCGAATTTCGGACCCCCGAAAGTTACCCGGCGGCATGCCCCGGACGCAGCGGCTAGCAAGGCGGTCTCGAACATTTCGTCCTCAAGGGCAAGAACAACAGAGACTGATGTTCCAATCAGCGCAGGACGAAATAAATGCAAAAAATAAGCCTGATGAATCGGGATACTCTCGTGCGCCAGCTACCCTGATCCTGGTAGACAAGGGATCTGGCATTGTCGATGCGTTCTGGTTTTTCTTTTACGCCTACAACCTCGGTCAGACAGTCCTGGGTACCCGCTATGGCAACCACGTTGGCGACTGGGAACATTGCATGATGCGGTTCGAGTCGGGTGTCCCACGCGCTGTCTTCTTCAGTGAGCATGAGGGCGGTCAAGCTTATGCCTGGCATGCCGTCGAGAAACGTGGAAACGAGACCCAAATCCAGAGGCCGGTGATCTACAGCGCCGTGGGATCACACGCTATGTACGCTACGCCTGGAAACCACCCATATGTATTACCATTCAAGATGCTCAAGGACGTGACAGACCGAGGTCCTCTCTGGGACCCTTCTAAGAACTTGAGAGGATATTGGTATGACTATACCGCTAAAGAAGATGAAGGCCTGGAGCCGGTGAAAGAGAACCCCAACGAACCCACAAGCTGGTTCCACTACAAGGGGACTTGGGGAGACAAATTGTACGGTTTAGACGATGTACGACAATGGCGGTTATTCGGCCAGTATCACTACGTTACAGGTCCGCAAGGACCCAAATTCAAAAACCTAGGGAGGGAAAAGGTTTGTCAGACTTGGAGGTGTAGGATCATACATAGCATTGCCGAGGGCAAGAAAGGGAGCTGGCATTCTTGAAATTGAATTTGTGACAACAGTGGAGGAAATACCACTCATAGACGGCGGGCCCTGCAGGCGTTAGGTCCTAGGATTACATAGATACCCCAGCTGTAGTTGGGCATGCTTCGATGCTGAAATTATGATTATGTTTTTATGTCTTACTAGATACTCTTGGATTGCCCTGGTTCGTGGAGATGTGATTCTACTTTACTGTTGATTTATCTATGTAGATTATAAAAGCCGTGGATTGAGAGCTACATGTAGGGATGATACAATCTTGGCTCCTCAGCTCTAACTTTGTATCGGCTAACAGAGTATCATAGGGCTGCTCAGCTGAGCAAAGTCTCTCTCACGCGATAATACATCCGTATCGACCCATCCATCTTCAACAATACAACGGTCTCATCGGTTAGAGACTCACCAGGAACAATGGCGGATCCACCGACCCCTACCTACTCTGTAAGCATGCCATCTACGCAACCTCTCCAACAATACCCCGGATTTTTTTCCCCGAATCCCCCATGGCGAGCCCCAGGCAACGCCCTCGCCTCTAATTGGCGCGCATACAATTAATTCATGGGATCGAAAACTTCTGGCTCCTCGCTTCGCTGATCGGAGTTGCAACGTAGAAATTCCCTCCACTCAGCGATTGGCTCCAAGACCGCCGCACCCCGGGACTGGGGAACGGGTGGTCTGGATTGAGAAGTAATGGTCCGCGCTGAAATGGCGGGCCGGGTTCTCCAACAATGGTGGGAATCGTATGCTTGGAGGTGATGTGGTAATGAGGGGAAGGGTTGATGGATAGGCCTTATTTATATAAATAAGATGCATGTTACGACGTCGCTTGCATGAGAGCCGCTCACCGACGTACTGCTCACCTTCGCGAGGAAGGATTGGATTGGATCGGATTGAGAATAGGGACATCGTACATACTAGTCGCAAAGATGAAACCTCATACTTACCAGGTACGTATACTGCCTATCTACCCCCCTCAACCATCAGACAGAATGCTTCAAACGTATTTTCTATTATTTCTCAGCCCAGGGAGAAAAAAAAAATTATCGATAATGAGTTAACCTCTGTATAGTTCCTCGTCGGCGTCTTCGCCTCGATGGGCTCGGTGCTCTACGGCTACGATCTGGGCGTCATCGCCGGCGTCGTCGGGAGCACCTCGTACGCTGAGCTGTTCCACGCGAACGCGGCGCAGAAGTGAGCCTTTACTCTTTACCCTTTATTATTATCTTATTGAATACTCCTACTTTCCCTTTACACCACCTACCTACCTTACCCTACAGGGTACCCGTGCTAACCACAGCAATCCAGCGGCGCCGTCGTATCCCTCTTCACAGGCGGCGCCTTCTTCGGCGCCATGTTCGCGGGTCCCGCAGGCGACGCACTAGGCCGCCGCCTCACCATCCTCCTCGGAGCCCTCCTCTTCCTAATCGGCGGGGCGGTGCAAACCGCCGCGCAAACAATCGACTACCTATACGGAGGCCGGGCGATCGCCGGCCTCGGCGTCGGGTTCCTGACCATGATCATCCCCGTGTACCAATCGGAGATCGCGCACCCGTCGATCCGCGGCCGCGTGACGGGGCTGCAGCAGTTCATGCTGGGGATCGGCGCGTTCCTCGCCGGATGGATATCGTGGGGGTGCTTCACGAACCTGAGCAGCGACGGGCAGTGGCGCATCCCGCTGGGCATCCAGATGGTCCCCGCCGTCGTGCTGGCCGCGCTGATCCTGCTGTTCCCGGAGAGTCCGCGGTGGCTCGTGGACCACGATCGCGCGGACGAGGGGTTGGCTACGCTGGCGAAGCTGCATGCGAACGGCGACGTGGACGACGCTTGGGTGCGCGCCGAATTCGCGGCGATCCGGGAGACGATTACGTATGAGCATGAGCACGAGGCTAAGAGCTACAAGGAATTGTTCGTCAATCCGTCCGCCTTTAGACGCTTGTTCTTGGCTATGTCGATTCAGGCCGCGACGCAGATGACGGGCGTGAGCGCGATACAGTATTTTTCGGTTACGATATTTGCGCAGATTGGCATCTCGGCCGATGATGCGCTGAAGTACCAGGCCATCAACAGTATCCTGGCTTTGATTGCGCAGGCGTTCTGTATGCTGCTTATCGACAAGTTCGGACGTCGGCCAACTCTTATTATTGGTAACTTGGTCAACTGTGTGATGTTCATCGTGGCTACTGTCTTGCTCGCCAAGTTCCCTCCCGACACCAACTCCGGGAATACTGCTGGTTGGGGTTTTATTATTGTGTAAGTGAAAACACACGATATGTGTTAAGATAGGGGAACTGACTATCTCGAATAGTACCTGGCTCTACAACATTTCCTTCTCCTTCGCCTGTGGACCGCTATCATGGTAAGTCCCTTGCCCAACATGACCCTCCCCTTTCCTTTCCTTTCCTTTCCTTTCCTTTCATCTCATTCTTCCATTCCCTCCCCATACTCACGAAACCAGGATTATCCCCGCCGAAATCTTCGACACTCACACCCGTTCTAAGGGTGTATCCCTCGCCACCATGACATCCTTCGCCTTCAACACGCTCATTGGGCAAATAACCTCCATCGCGGTCGACGCGGTAGGATGGCGGTACTTCATCCTATTTGCCGTGTGTAATGCGTCTAACGCGTTGTT
Source organism: Hypoxylon sp. EC38 (assembly GCA_002120335.1). Lineage (NCBI taxonomy): Eukaryota > Fungi > Ascomycota > Sordariomycetes > Xylariales > Hypoxylaceae > Hypoxylon > Hypoxylon sp. EC38. The sequence continues at coordinate 2,271,110 of KZ111235.1, read as the reverse complement.
CTTTTACCTTGTCTTACCCGAGACCAAGCGCGTGCCCCTCGAGCAGATGAGCACGGTGATATTCGCGCAGGACGCGCCTTGGATCGTCGTTGGGAAGCGGGGCGAGGCTTACCGCGCCGCGGCGGCTGCGGCGGAGGTGGAAAAGGTGGAATTGGATATGAAGAAAGATGAGGTGTAATGAGGTGTAGGAAATGGGTTGCGTAGAAGTTAGGTACCTTAGGTCATTGAGGATGTCCCATCGCAAATCCTGTGGCCGGAAATTGTCTATAATATCGAGCTAGGTCTTTATCTAAGCCGAGTCTAAATATTCTTATCTATTCACCATATACCTCTTAAGTACTTGATTTGTTGAGGCTGTGAGTCTTGGATTGAAGTTTAGATTGCTGTCAAGGGTCTTCGTGTTTAGTAGACTCAAGTCATCACAGTTGTCCGACTTGATAAAGCTTTAAGAGACGTAGTATTGCTGGTAGTGGTCTTCATAAACTCGCAAGCAAGGACAGCGTCAATCTATATTATGCTAGATTCTCGAGGTATCGTCGCGGCTTTCCCCGACAGGGCCCGAATGTGTACCAGGATATATGACTCTGATATCAATGGTATCCAAATCTTCCACATTATCGTACATAATGAGACATCGTTAAAGCTTTCGCCTCACAACTCGCCTATTTTCCACAATAGGAGTATATCCCACCTATATAACAATACTAGAAACAATAAAGGGTATATATGGATTTATAGATTAGGTACCTAGGTATACAACACATTCCTTTTATGTAGGTCGCCTAAGCCTTGAAAATTGGGGGTCGGTTATCAATATTCTCCAGCACGGCATCGAGAGCCTCCTGCAGATCGGCATGGAAGAATGGCCGGTTGAGACCATATACAGGCACTTGGCGAATAAGGCTCTCGTTTTCCTGAATGGAGTGTGGTTGAGTACCAATCTCCTCGTCGCCGCGACTCGCGCGCTTCTCACCTGACCGACCATCACTTGAGAGTGGCGTGGCCGCATCAGCTAGGTCGACAACGCTAAAAACAGATTTCCAGCGACGACCAGCTTCAGCGTCTTCCTTGGGTCGTAGAAATCCGAAGCCGGCAGCAGTGAGAGCGCGACGGGTCCAAGGGTTCCAGACGTTGGCAAAGTGCCACTCCACTATATCAGGTGAGGTATACCTGTCTAGTTGGTTGCGCACATCAATCAAGGCCTGGACGGAGGTTGCGTCCACATTGTTGACGGCAGCGAAATCTAGAATAATCGCCTTCAGAGTAGGTCGCTCTTCCGTATCATCAACGATGATCTTACCCCTGCGTGGACCGGGGTCGTTCCAGGGACGATCCTAATGAGATGTAAGTGGATGAAGTAGAACGGGCATGGGATAGCAAACTTACACCTAATTTTCCGAGGGTCGCTGGGTCAGTCCTTCGAGTGGCCTTGAATATGCCCGCAGTAAGCCCGTCCAAGAAACGGGTCGCATTTGGATAGTTGAAAAGCTCTGAGAACTGGTAGATAAATACTCCAGGGTACGGGTGGGTGAGCGGTATACGAGGGTTCGAATTATCCTCATGATTGATCGGAAGAAATAGGTTGCGCTCGCTCGATATACCATCTCCTCTAAGGGTCGAGGTGGTTTTCTGTTCCTGGGAAATAGACTGGGTTTCACTGGCACCCCTGCTGGATCTCACATCTCCAACAGTGCGAACCCTAGCAACACCAAGGAAACGACCCTTGGCTTGGAATAAACGGAAGATGAAGACAGCAAAGGACACGCAAACCGTGGTGTAAATACCGTCCTCAATTGTGTCGAAAATCGTTACTAGAACTCCTGCAAAGAAGATTATGACTTCTAGTGGTGATATCCTCCAGAATTGGTACACCACGTTCGGCGGTGAAACAACATCCAACACTGCGTGGATAATGACAGCAGCAAGCGACGCCTGAGGAATATACCAGAAGACAGCTGTCAATGCATAGAGGGCGAGAAGCACGACAATAGCAGTAATGACACCGGCAAATGGCGTACGAACGCCAGCTTTCGCCTTGATGGCAGTACGAGAGAAAGATCCCGTAGCTGGATATGCGCCGAGGAAGGGACCAAGAAGGTTGGTGACGCCAATAGCGACTAGTTCCTGAGATGGGTCAATAACGTAGTTGTTCACACGTCCGAATGACTTCGAAATAGAGATATGCTCGATCAAGACGACGATAACGGCAGCGGGAAGTTCCGATGTGAAGAAGGAGAGGATTTTCGGATCAAGATCGGGCACCGCAGCATGTTGAAATCCTGTGTTCATTAGCTTCTAGTCCAATTACACAACATCCAACGGGGACTCTTACCACGCGGAACTTCGCCAAGGACGCTGAAGAGAGGGTTAGACCGGCGATATAAATTGACGCCGGCGCTAATCGCAGTATAAAGCAAAATGACGAAAGCAGTTCGGAGAGTGGAAATGAAGAAGAGCGTCTTCTCTCGGTGAGGGTATTTCTTAGCTAGGTACGAGCAGGTTCCTCTGATAATATACAGCATAAGCAGGGCTGTAAGTCCCATAGCGGCATCGATCGTTGTGTATTTAAGATTCTTAAGGGTATTGATGATAACTAGGTACGTCGGATCTCGGGTCGAAAACCTCTTCTTTTTGCTGTTCATGCCCATCATCGTGGGGATCTGTCCGACTGCGATGTTGATTCCGGACCCGGTCATGAAGGCAGCAATCGAAGGCAGAGGAATGAGATCAACGATCCAACCGAGTCGTGCCAAGCCTAAGAAGCATACAATACCCCCGACGATAACGGAAAGGGCAGATGCCACAACGTGACCCGGAACATCGGGGATAGCTTGCTCTGCCCTGTTGACAATTCCGCCAGTGACGGTCGACATAACCGCTACAGGCTTTACGTGGGGTTAGCACGGTACAATTTGGTACAGCAACGGAAACACAGTTAGACGGATGACATACTCCGATTGTAATATCCTTCGAGGTGGCGAAAAACCAGTAGATGAGTACGCCCATAAAAGAGGAATAGAGTCCATACTGAGGCTCAAGTTCTGCCAATAGAGCGTAAGCCATGCCCTGAGGCACGACCACGGCTCCGACCGTGATACCTGAAGACGGACAATGTTAGTTTTGCCATTGCGGCAGTGGATATGGGTTCCGAGCGTACCGGCAATCAGATCGCCGACGAACCATACTAGATTATACCTCGTGATCCAATGGAGAAACGGGAATAAGCGGTAGAAATAATTGAAGATGCCTCGGGGTGTTGGCGTTACACTGATGAGCCAATCAGCTGCGGTTGGATTCTTCTCGTCATACGGCTCGACGTTCGGGTGAGACTGAGACGCGTCTCTGGAGTCAGTGCGTTCAGCCTCATGTTGCCCGTAAGGGTCGAGGTTCAAGTTGAAGAACCAGGCGAAGCCATGGCCTATCTTGGTCCAGGGAGAAGACATGTTTCAGTCCTGTATATTACCCAGTGCGAACCAGAAGACCCGGGAGGCTGTTATTGGGGCGCGCCCCTGGTGATCGTTAATCTCTTTGAAACGGCGCCCGATTCGGTATAAACAACACAACTCGGACTCGGACTTCGGGCTACTATGTAAATCGACGTTGTGAAAGGTCGAGCAATAAACCTATATGATCAGGCTAAAGCAGATCTCACCAACGTGCCCACCAGGATTGTATCGTCGGGGTCCTCGGATGCCTCGACATGACTGCATGATGCGGTCGTATTTAATAAGATATGAAGACGGGGAATCTGCAGACTGGAAAGGGCCGAGGGGCTGGATCACCCCGGACAGTCGATGTAATCGCGCTACGATGCAGGAGCATTGTGCAATTGACATTTTTTCCCTCTTACAGAAGTCAAGATACCTGGTCCTGCCTGCTCTTACCTTAGCTGGTTGACGAACGAGAGCTCTTGTAGATGGCGAGATGTGGGTCTCCGATGATGTGCGCGGCTTCCTGCAGGGATTGTCTTACCAGGACTACACACAGAAACTACGTACCATGCTACTTTCACTGCACTTATACCACCCCTAATTTTATTACGCCATGTGCTTAACCTTATCAGCTTCAAGCCAGCTTTCAGCCTCGATTGTTCTGTCTGTCCAATAGCAAAAGTAGGTCAGTTTATACAAGAGAGACAATGACATATATGAATACATATCACAACGCTAACCCCAACCCTCGAAGTCAGCATCATCACTAGCTTAACATCTTCCAACTTTTCCAACAGTCTGAATCAGATCTTAGCCTCTCTTAACACGTCTTTTATGACTTATGCCCAGCAAGCTGCAGCTTATCCATACGTCCGAATAGGGAAAAGGAACGGGGTCCATCGCCAAGCTGAGGTCTCCATTGACACTCGACCGGGAACGCCTAATAACTATGAGGTAAAGCATAGCTATTACAATATTCTAATTGCCTCATCTATCCCCACGCTTGGAACTGTTTTTTTATCACATCTCCTTGGAAAAGAGCTTACCAGAGAGTCACACGATGGAAATCACCCAATATTAGTCCAACAAACTGCAGCTTTGCTACATGATAACACTCTCTCGTACGTTACGAAAGTACCTAGGGAGGTTTGCTACAAGACCCATCCCAATCTGAATCACAATTAGCTCCCGCTTCTATCGACTCCATCCCACCCATCCCACGCAGCCGCGGGAATACTGACTCCTAATGAAAGCCCCCTGAGAGACTAGTCCGTGGAGCACCCTCGAGGCGGGTCTAGATCATAGCATATCAACCTATTAAAGAACTCACAATCATATTTGTTCGAGCAACTAGCGAATTTGATCGCCGACATTGGGCTCGGCGAGTAACTTATAACAAGAGCTTGGCTTTGCGAACCGGCATTGGCGCCCCCCTTACATAGAAAAATCTTGTAAGGTCGTACGGACACGGAATAATTCTATTGATATGGTAAAGCTAGAGAAGTATACGGAATTTTCTTTGTCGTTTGAGGCGTCACCACTATAATATTATTCTGCTTGTTGCAATTCCAGGGGGTATCACGTGACCTTTAAGATTTCCTCTTCATCTGACTCCAACAGGTGGTATCTCACTCGAGAGGCCCCGGGATTACCTAGGGAGAAACTTTACAAGCGTTAGTGAGCGTACTCTTGTGTTGGTGTATATTAAAGTTCTAATGTGTATTTATCCGCTTTCGTAGCCCTTGTTTGGCCCTCACCTCACCAAAACAAACGGTATTAAGACCGCAACTGTCTCTGCTGACTAAACTTCCGCCACATCGACCGCCCTACGTCGGCCGAATCCGGCTCTGGTTAAGTTACTAACTACCAGGACTTGATTGGCACAACTTTACACTCGCTGGCTTGACCAAGACCGTTTCCGTGATTTTAGCCACGGTCAGTCGCTTTCATAAGTCACATATTCGCTGGTTTCATCGGAACTAGTTGACTATACCTAGCTATTTGTCGTTCCTCGTTCCCTTTAAGGTTCCTGGTAGGTACCCTTGACCCGCGCTCCCCGGCTGTAAAAATCCAGTGAGACTTCACATTAAGAAAAGTCAACAAAAATTACCAGAATTTTAATTATTACTCTATATTTCGCTTCCTTACCTATTTGCTTTCTGTGCTCTCTTGTTTACTTTTCTGTTTTATTACCATCTCATAGTTTTAAGGCCGTACATAAGCTTGCTCAGTGAAGTCCTTTACAAAGCCTTGCTCAATAAGTGAGACGTCAATATAGACTTATATAATCCGCAGTCTACAAATACGTAAATTAAAATAAAGGGCTAAATAAGCCTTATTTAAATGCTTCGGCAGTTAGCATCAAAACTTTCGCTTTAGAGTAGTGCTCTTTAGCAGTCTCATAATTTCGCAACCGGAGGGAAGCCCGCCGAATGAAATCCTACATAAGATCCGGCATGAATAGGACGTCAATAAGTAGTTATACAATTCGTAGTCTGTTAGCCCACGGGCCCGCGAGTTAAAATGAAGGGATAAACGAGCCTCGTTTAAGACGGTTCGGTAGTTAGGTAGCGTTGGAACCTTCGCTTCCGAGCGATGGTGCTATGTGCCAATTCCGTCGCGGCGGCTATATAACCATTGTCGCGAATCGGTCTTCGCTAGAACCCCCATAAGCGAGACCTCTCTTCAAGCCTTCTCGCCGTGTTCGTATGAATCGTTGTGTCAAGATGCGCGTCGCCGTCATCATCTTCGCAGGGAGTGTCGCTGCCCTCACGGATATCGAGCACAAGCCCTTCATGCGAAAGAACATCGATCCGATCGTATACCCGGGGAAATACGTATCGCATATGCACTCATTTTACGGCTCTGATGCGATAACCAAAGACTTGCCAACCACTGCCGAGCTTCAGAAGGGCTGCCCGTCCGGGGAAAACCCAAATGATATGTCTGTGTATTGTATGTTCATCGACACAATCGAAATACCCTAATTGGTAGGACTGACCAAAGCTATCAAGGGGCACCGACGCTGTACTATGTGAACGGCGACAATTACACGGAAATCTACCCTGCTACATTCAAGACCTACTACGAACAGATAGACCATGCGGAGATCCCATTCCCGAACGACTTCCACGCCGTGGCTGGGAATGCGTCCGCGAAGAGCCAAGCGGACATCGACGAAAAAGTCACTGCTATTACGTGGTGGTGCGACGGCAACGGGCCCGAGGATCGCAACTCCCGGCCTCGCGCTGCGTTCCCGCGATCGACTTGTAGCGCACACATGCAAGCCATCGTTCGGTTTCCCGATTGCGTCGACCCTAACAAGATTACCGACTACACCTATGCTGCGCTCCACGGCGGACGCTGCCCGCCCAACATGAAGCGGATGCCTTCGCTGCGCTTCTCGGTCCGGTATGATACGCGCAGGGCGATCCCGCAAGGGTGGAAGGGCGTCCCGCCCATCAAACTTGCTTGCGGAGAGGTACGTACCTACCTATGCATCCTGTCACGTGGCGCACCTTGCATGTAAGAATAGAACGCGTTGTTCCGCGAGGAGCTGGAAACTATCTGGCTACGGCTAGGATATATATATGACTCTTTGTCCATGGTGTAACATGACACATCCTCCCTTCATCATCTCTATCAACTATGTAAAACATATGCACTAACATTTAATGAAAAGATCGGCGACGGCTACTGCTTCCACGGTGACTTTATCAACGGCTGGTTTGAGGACGCGGCTCAAACCATGTTGAAGGCAAAGGGTCAGGGTTTCATGCGGATTGATGGGGCGCACGGGATCGGAAAGGTCCCGTTCGGCAGCACCGGGTGCAAGACCAGGGATCGGGACCCGGAGAACGGCACGGATGACTACCATAAGAGTCTAGAGATGATGGATGGTCATATGAATTGACTCTTCGGGTGATATATCCCACTTGAGAACGAGTCTTATCTGGGCTATTCTAGATTTATAAAGTGCTCGTATGAAATTGTTACTGGTTATAGTGATCATAGGATCCTCCAGTTGGTAATTGATCTAAGTACAATATTATATTGTGGTCATCATCAATTTCCTAACTTTAGAAGACTTAGCGGGAGTGATCCAGGGATCGATGAGAAACGAGGTGTAATAGGTAGGCTCTAAGGAATCGTGTGTATTAGAACTCTAGGTGATGAAGCTGATGATAGCTGACTATCGAGTTAGATACGGACTAGGGATAATCCGCACCTCCGATTTGGAAGTTTTATATGTTCTTGCGCTGTAAAGTAGACCAATCAGATGATATCGCTTTCTTTGTCAACGATGACTAATCTCGCGCATACGGATCTAATCATCCCGATCTCTCGAATGTCATCTCTGCCAAGTTCATTGTCGCCAATTTATCCTCTCCATTGCGTTGACGTACGCTTGGTCTAGCACATCTTGTTTATAACCACTGCCGCGTTCTCGTTTTGTTTCGTTTCTTGAATCCCTTTAACGCATCAATTATTTCCCTTCTCGAAGTCTTATCTTGATCGAATCGAGATAGAGCGACGCTAGAAGAAACCTAAGTAGACGTCAGCAAATTCCATGCCAGTCCTATAATAGTACAAATCGAGCTCTTACATTCCCTCCGTAACCTGCGCGATTTCATTCCTGATATTCTTCTGTAAGTCCGGGCTATCGGTTAAAAATTGGGGGAAGCCAGACATATTGCCATCAAGATACCTGCACACATCATCGTTATTGGCTAAAATCTCTCGTATGAGACAACCAGTGAAGTTTTGCTTAATGCCCGGAATATGTCATCACGTTGGAAAAAGGTTGGCTCTGGTGTTTGCCTATATCCGAGATAGTAATTTCGGCCAGCAGTCATTTGATATTGGGCATTCGTCAAGTCCGTCGATGATGATTAAGATCCGCAAACATATAGACGGGGTTGGTCCTAAGACTTCTGAGATTTCGTCTAGCGATGGTTGCGCCGCGGTTTTCATTGCTCGATTATATAGGTTTCCCTCGGAATCCAATATTGGATATTTTCTCTGAAGGACATGCCTCAAAAGCTTTCTTGGCGAATAATTAGTCTTCTGCCCGTTGCTTTGCTCAAAGTTGCAGTAGAAATCTATGGTCCTGATCATTCGGGCTTTGGTCACCCTTTTGAAGTCCTCGTGGATAATGATTGAAGTCTGGAAAGTCTTCCTCGCTTCAAGAATACTGGGGCAGAATAATGTCTGCTTACGTATACTTAGCCATATCTTGTAGTCTGTTGAGCCTAGAAGCCATTGGCCAGTACCCCGTTGCCGTTTTCCCCTGAAACCGCTCTGTTGGGCGGCGTAACTGATCGGGAAAAGCCATTTGAGGATCTCGAAATTTTCATTCCTGTCTAATTTCGAGTATATAGCCTCAATCTAGGCATTGACTATATAACTTGTTAAGAAACTATCACTAACGTATCAACAGATACCTCCTATGAATAGTGACTACTTACTGTTATTCAGTAAGTCTCTCACCGGGCGCTCGGCGCGGACCTCAGTTGGTGTTACATAGCCCAAAAGTTCTTTCGCACATCCAGCAGCTACAGCGGCTGCATATTCCTGCCAATCTTTGTTCTTCTGCGAGTCGGCATAGTCGCAGACACCTCGGATAACAATGCATGGGAAGTCGTTCATCAGTCCCGCCGCCTCCATTTCAACGCACAATACGTGGCCCCCAAGGCTATTGTTGAGACTGTCCCGAAGCTCGCCGTCCTTGATTGTCTGGTTGCCAGATGCTATTAGACCATAATGCACGCGAACGTCTTTGCGCTTCCCATGGTCCTCTCCAACTCCTTTGGTGGACAATGGGTCCTTTAGGAAGCCTGAAGAGGTGTATTTTGGGGCTAACTTTGGCCACTTTTCTGCTACTTCATCCAGATACTGTCGTATCTTAGATTCAGACATCTCATGACTGGTCTCCAACTTTGTTAGAGCCGTAAGCAGCGCGCTCGGGGGGTTGTTAAGTGACCCGGTTCTTTTGAATTTGCCGTCCCTTTCTGCCTTGCCAAAATCCCACTGGACTACTCCCGGGTACTCATCAACTGGAGTGCTGATAACAACGTCGCCAAGTCTAACGTTTGGGGGGATGCCACCACCGATACCAACCAATAGGACGGCCTTGATAGAGTGAAAAGTGGTCACCATCCGAGTCGCGACAGTCGCCGCTGAACTGGTGCCTAACTTCCCTTTTGGTAGCCATGCTATAACAACATTATGCCCACCGATGGACCCTAGAGTATATATGTTATGGTCATTTGGTGTCTTGTCAAGATCCGGGTGTATCTGGTCAAGCATGGCCGTTGCCGCAGTCTGCTCCTTCGGCAATGGGCTTATCCATCCTATGGTGTAATCACCACGAGACCTTGGCTGAGTAGCCATGTGAGATGTTGAATGGTTTGAATATGGTATTGAGAGGTAGGAATTAGGCCTGGGATAGGCTCTCTAGCAGAATGTTTTATTAATCAATTAGTAGCGTAAAACTGACGACCGAAGGATAAACCTTTGAGGGAAACGCTATTGAGCGTGAGGCATACCTTCAATATTAGAGATAAGTTACTTCTAAGAGGAATAGATTTCTACAAAACTAAGCCGTAAGCCCTAGGGGAGCGGGTGATCATGTTGTGCCCGTATCAGCCCGGACATCAATAGTCATAACAAATATAGGCTGTATGTTATTGCTTCGGTCTGGCCTATTGCTATGTTAGCTAGCCTAGTCACCGCAAAAATACATGTAAAGGAGGATAGTGAGAAAGTCGGTGAGTACTTTCCGGCTGTATTAAGTACTCAAAACTAATAATCAAAAGCCTCAGGGAGGTAATTCTGGGCTTCCTGACTGCAGGCCGACGTAGTCCTTGATCTCCTGTCTTTCACGGTTACACCTGGTGCCTAGCCAGATCATAGAAAATTATCTACCTAAGCACATATCATTTAGCTTGAGAATCCCAAAAGGAAATGATCTACGTGATATAGAACGCCTAGTAGGACTTATCGTGCATTAATTGGACTTCGCCTAAGCATAGCCTCACGAGGCGTTCTGAATTTATAGGCTTGACTCTATTGCCTAATCCTACTCTGCATTGTAACCAACCCTTACTTTATTCGCCATAAGCCGACCTGGTAGGTCATCTCATGCTTACCTAGGTAGGTACTGATTGCACTTGAAGTCTGGTTATATCGCGACTTATTATACTGATTGAGAATACTATTTGGCTCAAGTTATGGCGATCTCAATTTTATCAAGCAAACAAGATCGTAGCTAACGACCAGTAGGTGGCATTCGGAATTAAAGCTCATAGTTTAGGTATAGGTTTTATTGATTACATTGAGTGCCTATGAGAAAATCCTTTAGGGTGAAAACCTAGACCCAACTGTCGCGGAAAAGGGGCTTCCACCTTATCAACCCTAACCCTAACCCTCACTGCACATTCAAATACCCCGAGTGGGTTACACCCCAACTCTTGGAGCATTGACAACTATCACTATTCCCAGGACCACAGGCTCCAGGTGTTTTCTCCCACATGCAGTTATTCTCTAATGCATGTATATCGCAAGGGACTTCGATGATCTCAACCGGCGTACAAGCTTGCCTGTCCGTCGTGAAGGTGATCGAAGGGGTCTCGCTAGGACACGCGTAGCTGATACCATCCTCGTAGCCTCCGAGACAGTACTTCCCGCACGACCACTTCGTAATCGTGAACAAGCCGGCGTCTTCATATCTCGTGGTTCTGCCAACGTGGTTTCCGTCCGAGGCCTTGTTGAGCCATCGGTTGCCTTGGGTTTCGGAACTCTGAGTTATTGTCCCCTGGATGTCTTTGATGCGTATGGCGTCGTTGGGGTCCACGCTGCTACCCGCGGCACAGCGTTCGTTTTTGCAGAACTTGAATTTGCCGAAGCGGTGTTGGTTGGAGTGGTCGGCTGCGCTGTAGTACAGCTGCCCGCTATCGTAGCCAAAGGTGTGGCCGTTTTCCATTTTGAAGAGGTAACATGTTCCTATCATATGATTAGCCTTCTTAATACTGCTATCTGCGTCCGAGTAAAATGCACGTACCGGTAGTAATTCCTGAGTCGCAACCTGTCGGCCGCTTGCAACCGCCGTCTGCAGTCGGTGCTGTTCCTGGTGGGCAGATACACTTGCCATCAACCATGACTTTTCCATTCTTGCAGAGGGCGCTACATCTGATGCCGTCATAAGACAAGCCAGTGGGACAACATCTGTAACCAGTCCTGTCCGTTCCAGTTAAGACATGACCGTCGGCGCAGCAGTCAAATGCAGTGTCGAGGCTCCCAAGAAGCCTTTGTCCAGGAGCACAGCAAGCTGCGAAACTCCTGTCGGCATTGAAAGTGAGGCGCTTTCCACTTCCCTTCGTGCATCGAAACACGTCCTCGAAATCATTGCCCTCCCTGAATACAATTTCATGGTTTTCCTGGTCGATGTGGGCATTCTTGTCGATCTCGGCTACTTCAACATTCTTCCGCTGAAGGTCAGTTCGGATAGCCGCAAAGGCGAATGTGAGCAAAAGGCTCATAAAAACGAACTCGAGAAGGAAATAATTCATGATGGCGGTAGATTTTCGTTTGATATGTGTATAGATAGTAATGTGACTATGGTCATGTTTCTGATGGTAGATTTAATAGAGTTCGCTTCCCTTGAAGTTCTTTCTTTCTGGGAGATTTATGGTTTTTGATGCTGCTCATGAACTTTAAGGCACTTGTGTTGATGTACCAAGTATATGAGGCCTATCTATCAGCCACGAGCTGTATGTCGGGCAATCCAATAGCGAAGAGGCTTGGTTTTGATCCTATATGGGGCTACGCCCTGTTGCCAATCAATAGAAGTCGTGAGAATGGATACCCAATCAAGCATGGTCAACCCACGTAGGATAGGAGGTGCTCAGACCGCTTGGTAGTCGAGATAAGGTTGGTCCCGCGACTAGATTGTATTTTTAGAATCCAGTAGATCACCGTCGATCCCCACAGGAAGGAGGAACACCTAAATATGGGATTGGGCTATGATAGGTCTACACAAATTATGGACTACGTGTCTGGTCGCTTAACAGCTAGGGTAGGGTTGGCCTACTGCCACGTCTTTCATATTCAGCTGAAGACATTCTCTCCAAGTTTTAAGTCTTCCGCCGGTTTCTTTTCATACGAAGCGAAAAAGACGAATGGTGTTCTCCCACTGGCTTGTCAGTGGTGATGTAGGAGGTCGCTTACGGCTTCGAATCCAGCACCCCGGCTGAACCCGATCCGAAACAAAAAGCCCATCTCTGAAGTGTCAAACTAGAAGTGAAGTAAATGTTACAATAGGGTGTAAGGAAGTAGTTTTCAAGAAATTTCAGCAATAGCTCCTACCGTACCGGCATCCAAGATGATAAAACTTCTGGGGCCGTCGTATCCCTCCCGACAAGTACATTGGTGATACAGGGTACTTCAAGTCTACTCGGGTGCAGTCAGCTCAAGTCGTTGAACAAATCCGACTTCAGGCTTTGTACATGACCAGATCTACGTAGGTCCACAAATAACCGCTATCCAAGATACGTCTTGATTTGATAACACTGAGGTGCCTAAGGTAGGTAGGTACCTAATAGATTCTCTTCATGCAGCTATGATATCACTACTACCTAATCCCTATCTGTTCAAATTGTATTGCATATTGGATAATAACAAGTATCTTGAGAGCAAATCGAGTTGAGGTTTTCTATTGCTAACCTAAAAAGGATATCTGTCTCTTCCATCATACCATGCATGGGTTCCTACAATGACATAATACCTCTGAGCGGTCTCAAGGGGTGAAAGCCACCAACTTTGCAATGCCAGTGTGCTCTGCCGCCACATCAAGAGCTTCTTTCCAATCCTCCAAATGGAAAATCTTCGTATCCGCGAAGTTTGTACCTCGAGGAAACAACCCAGCTTCCAGCATCTTAATGAATTGTACAATATCCGCTCGGTCGTACATCAACTTCCCTTGCAACTTGATGTCTTTACCAATAACAGGGGGGGCCATGAGGGCTTCATTCCAGCCCATCAAGCTGACGCGTCCGCCGCGGCGCAAAGCCCAAATGGCACTTTTGACGTGCGGCGACTTGGATGCTTGGGGTGGCGTGAAGTCCAAGACAGCATCGATGGTGCCAAAAGCTTTCAGCGCAGCTGCGTCAGCCATCTCATCTCCGGCCATTTTCACCGTCTCGATCCTCGCGTTGGGCGAGCCCTTTAACGTAAGCTCCTTCAACCTAGCCAATTCCTTCTCGTTCCGACCCATGGCGATCACTCTTACGCCCATAGCAACAGCAGTCATAACTCCCGCGCCCCCGTAATTACCTGTTGCTGGAACTACAACAACGGTCTCGCCGGGTTCTAGCTTAATGTCTCTAAAACCGCCGTATGCCACTAGCGGATGGCACATATACAGCAAGTCGTGGACGGAGTACCCCAAGCTCCCACACAATCGCTGCTCATCCAGCGCAAAGCAATTCTCGAGTGGCACCTTAGCGTACTCAGCCCAATTACCATCGCGCCACACATCGCGAATCAGCTTCTTGCTGCCCTCAGTGAGGCCCTCATGGATGGCCGTAATATATAAGTCGTCCGGATTGTCGCGCGAGGGATCACGCAGTCGACGTAGACTAGTTGTCCGGGCGTCAGAGCAGTGCTGTCGGGACCCAAGGCGGCGACCCGGCCGATGGCGCTGGTGCCGCCGACGATCGGCTTGGGGAAGTTGTACCCGCGGCCCCCGTTGTAGATTTCGCGGTGGTAGGAGATGATTGCAGCGGCAGTTATGTGGATGATGGCACTGCCAGGACCAGGCTGCGGCGTTGGGATTGTCTTGACGTGGAAACCCTCCTCGATAGTGTCGAGGACGAGGGCGCGTTGTTGGGCGGGGATGTTGGATGTCATGGTGAGAGTTGAATTGAGTATGAATAGAGCGATATAAATGTAATTTTGACTAGAGTGTTACAGTAATGATACCTTCCATCTCATATCTCGAAGATTAAGGCGACTTTTATACAATAGGGGATGGTGATGCCCCAGCCGGTGATATTCGGACATATTTGAAATTTCTCCGATGGGTCGACGACCGACTCAGGACCACCACTGACCAAACCCACATGGAAGCTCTTGCTAGCCTAGCTCATAAGACTTAGCCTGTGATACTACTAGTGCCTACATTGGGTTCGTTTTAAGGGGATTGCTTTGTTAGGTGAATAAAAATATACTGCTGCGCCGCTATCCATACAATCGTCTGTTTTCTCCGCGATCTCCGCACACGAATAATATGAGCAAATGGGGATAGAACTGGACGGATTTACTATAGATAATCACGGAGTTTCCTATTTAAGAGACGAGAATCTTAAATCCGGGCATTAGTTTTGAGCTTTATCACCATATAGCAGCAGGGTTTTGAGAGTATAGGTTCCTATGTTGGGAAGGAATAGGTTCAGCTTCCAACCGGCTTTTATAATTAACCCCGAAATCTTCTTCCAAAGCCCTAATCGAATAGTGAATAGCAAAATCGATTGGCGAGTACTCTATAAGAGACCCTATTAACCTATGTAGCGTGGACTATGGGCTCAAATCCGTCGGTCTTTAGGATTTTCTCTATTGAGCAACATGATGCGAATAGAAGAGATAGAACCACGGAGATCCTCTCGGGTCTGAGCTTAGACTCTAGAAAATGATTCTATAGGCTTCATGCGAATACTAGCTCCTTTATTCAATGTTTCTTAGCTTATCCGTAAAAGCACAACAATTTTCCTTGATAGAGATCTAGTCCCTAGGATGAATATTTTCTTCCAAGCCATAGAGCTTATTTCTTCATTAGCCATTTAAATACGAACCTCAATCCAGCTAATTATAGTACAGGTTGCTTTCTTCAAGTAGACTGATTGGGGACGTAGCATTATGAACGTCAGGGGTTACTAAGACCACTCATCGATTCAGCCTGCTAACCCTGGCTTGATTTAAACACCTTTCTACTATATCCCCATCCCCTGATGCTACCCTTCCGCATGTCGGCTATATACAACTGCAGTATTGATGCAAGTACTACAATTCCTCCGCATAGCTAACCTTTACGTAGAAATTATGGCAAGGGCTAAGGATAGATATTTATTATATCTTCACACTATCATTAGGGCCAATTTAGTATGCTAGAACAACTAGGTAGTTGACGATGATGTAGTCGTCGACCGTCTGATACAATAGGTCTATAAGCCAAATAACTAAGCCAAATAACCACCCCCATCCCCATTGCAAGTTAATCGAATCTTGAAATAATGCGATTTCTCCCTCCGCTTATTGTTGTGGCCCTACACGCAGTTCTACCCACCTGGGCCGATCATGAAGGACCGGATACTCGGGGGTACGGCAGAGCCCCCCAACACGAAGAGATAACCATTCTACTAAATTTGTCTCAGGAGAGCTACTGCACCGAGTGCTCACTCGATCACGGAGCCCGAATCTTTCGTTAGATTGAGGCAAGCGAGGAGTGCCATACGCGTCAAGCGCAATGCGAAAGCATCCGCCGCAGGGCATAACCCATGCTCTGGGGGCTTCGGGCAGCCCGAATATCGAATATCTGGTTTCCAATTCAACAAAACCACCATAGAAGCCGGAGACAGGAGCATGACGTACTTCCAGCTGCAGGATATCGGTAACAACGTATCTACGTCATGTACTACCCCCTATTTGCAGGATCCGAATGAACCGGTTTGGAACGACTGCGAGGGTGATCAGGGTCCAGTAAGCCCGAAGACTATTTTCAAGTACACAGATTCAACAAATGAACTCGAAATCAACCAAACGTGGATATGCGAGCTTGAGAATAAGACTCATCCGTAAGTTCGCCCCGCTCATGCCCGGCTACAAATGGGTGCAAGACGACTGTGGGCTAATGTGGCATCGAAATCCTTCTTACTTGCCAGTCACCCCTACTTCTCATCAGCAAGGATAAATATCGCCAATCTGCTTCAATGCGTCGACGATGCCACACAAACAAGGTGTACAGTGGCGGACGACTCGGCATCACCATTCAATGGAGACTATCTGACTCCAATTTGGAACTCTGACAGAGTGGATGTGATTCCTCCCTCCCAGGCCGCAGCTAAGGGGACACCGTGGAATCCAACTCCTTGTATTGGCCCATCCTTCAATTACCCTAATTGGGATGTACGCAACTTCTCCTACAATAGAGGCGATGGCGGGGACTCGGTAAGCCTTCGTTTGAATAACCATGCTAGTAACCAGTCAGTGGCATGTACCGTCCAAGAGGGCGAATGGTCCGACTGCGGGAGCAACTCTACAAGCGTTCGCTTCATCCGAAATAACGGGGAGCTCTCGATCAATCAGACATGGATCTGCAATGGGGGTGAACGGTATCCAGAGAAGTACTATATGTCCACCCATTGACGAGCGCTCGATTAATTTTCCCTAGTGTGATATTCCGAGCCATTGGCAGCGTAACTATTGAAGCTGATTCAGCCGATTCACTTTACATCAAAGGATCACTGACTGAGCCGATTCAACTTACTCCGAATGTAGCACCGGAAGGAGTGAATCACCCGGGATGCCTGGAGACCTCCGAGACGCCTTCTTGGATAGTTACTTCGTGGGTGTGGAACGAGATCTGGCGAAACGGATATAATACCGGCAACCTAACTGCGACTTTCTATAACCCCGCGACAGGTTTTAATCTAACATGCACAGGCGACGGCGAGGAACTGAACCGCGACGGAAGATATGGCTACGATAGATGGTTCGGGTGCGGCCTGTCGAATTCCCCCTTCAGCGAGTACGAGATCGTGTCGTCGATCAAGCTCAATCCTCTTACAGAAGTATTCTCAATAAACCAGCGATGGTATTGTAACGGTCACGACGACCAGCTCCCGTAAGTATCAATAAACTATTCATTTCGGCGATTCGGGACTGATTTGAATGAACAGGACTGGATTTAGGGCAGTTGGGGATGTTGATACTAGTTTGGAATGCTCTTGGAATAATAACACCGCGACCAACACAACCATCAAAACCTGCTACCAGACGGAACTTCCTCTAATAGTCCAAGGAAACGTGACGAACAGAACGGAGCTTGCCCAAGACGTATTTTTCGAGCTGCCTCCCACCGGCTATAGCTGCACCATCGCCTCCGTCCTCTCAACGCAATGGCGGTCGACATGGCAAACAGACTCGCTTTACACGAGTCCCACGTTCGCCAATACCTTCAAAACGCGGGGTTATTTCGGCATTACCTTCCTCGCACTAGACGGTTTCCGATCCGTAGACTACACAGACGTTTCCCTGACTCCTTTCCTGCCCACGAGCGAGCCGGGGCGCTGGTATGATTGCAAGAACTACGAGACTGGAGAAGAGTCGTCGAAGGCGTGGGCGAGGAACTCGCTCGAGTGCAAGTGGCAGCTCGATCTCGCGACGGGATACTTTGCGATAAACCACACATGGTTCTGCGACGATAAGGATCCGGATAATCCGTAAGTTGCGTCTCTTTCCGGGTTGAATCTCATCCTCTTTTGAGTTCTTCCCGTTCCATCGGATACCAGTATCTAATAGAGGGAAATTTAGAATCGTTTTCACAGGCTGGGGGAGTAGGTTCTTCGACTTTTCCTGTTATGTCTACAGGGATGACGAGGAGATCTCGTGCGACCCAACTGGCATGAACCCTCCGCCAGTGTTGCCAACGTATTTGTCATGGAAGACTGTTCCGGATGCGGAGTTGAAGGCTTGAAGACCTTCAGTTCACCTGGCATATATCATCTTCGTGCTTGTACCTAATGTTCTATTTACTTCAATGTTAAATCAGTTCTATCCACCTACTATCTAGCTCCCTCATGTTCCTCTACCATAATATTCGCTCCGTTACTTAAGCAGCACAATTTGAACCCAAGATATCCTCATCCCTGTACAACGTAGACCCGGTTCCAAGTACCTTTTCGAGAAACTCCGAAGATCTCCGATTGGTGCGCCTCGTTTGTGGCGCAGATACGAAGGCGCCATGCCAACTCGAGCATTTGAGCCACAGAGTAGATCTGCTTCTCTCGACTACTGGTGCAGAAAGCTTCGTCCTACATCACGAGAGGGGAGTCAACAAGGAGTAATAGAGCACATGGAGAAGTGAGAAGTGAGTGGTCAATTAAAAAAAAAAAAAGCCAGTTTGCATTATGAAAACACTCGCAACTAAGCACGTGCGACAAAACCCTGTCCTGCCCTTCCCTATAGAACTGGGAGAAGCACGATCACAGGGACTACGTAAGAGTACCTAGGCTAGCACGGTGGCTCAATAGCACTGAACACATAGCGAAGCGCAATATGCCTCCCCTCCCTCCTTCTCATACCCTTCAAGTCACAACTCATCGATCCTATCGTGAGACTGACTCCCTAAGGGATACTAACCCCTTCACTTCCACGTCCACTTGTCTGGGTATCATCATAACCCTCAAGATAAAACATACTTCGTATCATTCCCTAACGCTCCTCACTGTCAACAACAACAACGCAACAGCGACCTCGCCTAAGTGTAGTAATAAACGCGCGGTCCCATCGAGCCATTGACATAGTACTGCACCTGGGGTTGTTGCTGTTGCTGAACAGGCACAGGCGCAGGCGTAGCGATGAACGCGGGCTGCGCGACGTAAGCCTGCTCCGCCACGTACATCTGTGGCGCGGGATTGGGCTGGCCGACGGCCACGGTGGTGGTGGCGGCGGGCTGTGCGACGTAGGTCTGGTCAGCCATGTAGAACTGGGGAGGCGGGGTCGTCTGGTTTGCCGCGGGACCGGCCCAGAAGGGCGATTGGCTGGGGTAGCCTGTTTTCTTTTCGTTAGTTACCTACATATGTTTATGTTCGTGTAATGGTAAATATTCGCTGGGTCTTGTGGGTATAACTTACACCATGATCCGGTGTTGCCTGGCTGGGGAGGGGGAACGGACGGCGCGACCAGGGGAGGGTTCACCAAGAGGTAGGGCTGGTTCGGGTTGATGCCTGCCGGGAAGGCCATGTTCTGGGCCGGTGCGGGTGCGGGTGCACTGGATTGTGGTTAGCAAGGTGTACATGGTATTGTTTTTCAAAGATAGATTCAATGATTGTATACTTACCTGTTGAGGATGATATAAGCAGGCTGGTTCATTTGCGCCATTGCTGCTCTGGCACGGGCTCCGATCGGGGGTGCGAGGTGAGACACGACACGAGGAAGATTGTCCTTCTTTGAAGGTGTGGACGCGTCGACTGTCTCGGGCGCTTCTTCAGCAGGTGCTGCGGGAGCGGCTGCAGTAGACCAAGAATGAGGCTTCTTGTTGGACTCCGGTTCGGGCGCGGCTGCTGCTGATGTTATGGGGGGACTCCGAGGAGGCGGAGGAGGAGGTGATGCTGGAGCAGGCCGAGGTTGCGATTCTTCGCCAGAGGACCCGCTAGGGGACGAAGAGGGCAGGTGTGTAGGCTCGTGTGTAGTGCGACCGTTGGGGTGTTGTACAGTAGTCACATCGGCGAACCGCACTCCAGGTCTCGGCGACCCATTTGGAGACCCGGAAGGTGTGTTGGGCATTCTTTGTGTAATTCCCAGACCAGAAAAGGTAATGGTTGGCGGCGTGTTTGCTCCCGTAGAGAAAGTCGAAGATTGAGAAGGGCTTGAAGAAGGGGAAGATGTAGATGATGTTGATCCAGATGATGTTGGTGTATTGACGGCGGAATTAGAAGGTGCAGGAGCACCGGCCGCTGGATCTGGAGACGCGGACGCAGACGCGTTCGCAGTTGATTGAGCTGAATTATCGCTATCTACTAATGTGCTGTTGGAAGAGGAAACACTGGCGCCCATATCAGGGGACCCAGACGCGGAAGCGTTAATGTTTGACCGCGTCGAATGCTGATTGGCACCGAGTCCAGTCGTTGAAGAAGCATTGGCCTCTCCAGCTATGTTAGGGGAAGAAGTGGTAGGAGCGTTGCTGCTTAACTGATTGAAATCAGCTACTAACGCTGATTGGTTTGATTCATTCTTAGGTTCTGGATTAGCACTGTTTGACAGTGTACGAGTGGACGCGTTGGGGGTCTGTGTATCAGTTCAGTTCAGCTTCTCACTAAGTTGGTTAGAGGTAGGGCTGGGGAGTAGGGGGGATTATTGTACAGTTTCCTCCAAGTTCTCATTAGCAGGATCCATCTTACTAGAAAGGCGGTATACAAAGGAGTCTTGATATATTTTCCTACTTTACATCAGAGCTCTTGGTTACTTTAATCGAGCGAGAGAGAAGTATTCCAAGGTGAAAGAAGCCCTGGAATAGTTATAATATATATAGAAGCCGTTGAGAACCTTTCTTCGATGTGGACTGTGGACATCCAAGCATTGAATGGGGTCGACATTAGAAAACCCAGTGACAAAGACAGACTTGGCTATCGGCTGATACCTGTTCTCAACGTACCAGGAGAACGGGATGAAGTTTTTCCAGGAGCAAACCATCAGTAGGTACTTAGACCCACGGAATATATACCGTTCTCAACCCGTACATCGTCTATATTTCTTAGAGATCTAGTAGAATGACGAGAATAGTCGACGGCGAGGGATTCTAGGAACCACAATTAAACTCCTTCTATTTATATCTATTTAAATGTATCTCGTCAGCCTGGACTAAGAGGTACCCATTGTAGCTAATCAAATGATGATTTTAGCAAACAAGAATATGACTTATTGATCTGTTTGCGCTTTAATACGTTGTGGGCCTTAGAGATACTTCAAAGAGGGATATCCAATTCACCAAAACTAGAGGACCGCTTGTAGATATGGAATACGAGGTTGGTTAAACTGACGCGCCTGTAGTCCATAGCCACTATTAGATGCTCCACAGACGTAGAAAGATAGTCCGCTCCAAGGGCTATTTCATTGTGATGTCTTCGATTTCTCATTGACTGATCTTCATCATTCGTATTCGGCATAATAGCTTCGTAAGTCAAGTCTATGATATTCGGGGTATTAACATTTAAAGACATCGTCTCTGCGTTTTTACGATATAGAGATATCCCGCCGATTTCATGTGTATCTTGCATTCCAAGGGCGAGCGTTCGACTGTATGGCAGCGACTGGCTCAGGGGCGTAAAAGCCTCTCACATCCCGCAGCGGATCCGACTGAGGTAACGGCCGAGGCGCAGGAGGCGAAAAGTACCCAGCTATCTCTGGGTTGTTAAGGTTAACCACGGGGGAGGTTGCCTGCGCTGAAGAGGACGCATCTGGTGCTGGTGCTGACGCCGGTACGGAAGCCCTCGTCGAGCTCACCATCGACGACCGGGGCGAAAACTCAACACCCCGGAGACCGTCGTCGTCTCTGGTCGGAGTTGGAGTGGATCTTGATCCCGAGCAGCGGATGAGTCCACACAAGTAAGAACCCGAGCCATTCGCCATTTTACTGAAATTATGCGAATCAGTGTAGATCAGATTTGAACTTCCATTCACTGAATCAAAGAACTAGCGGTCTATACCCCTGTTAGATTTGATGCCTTCGTATGGGCATAGGCAGACTCACCAGTCATCAAATCCAGACGAAAGGGCCTCAAAAACAGAGCCCAAATCGGCAAACAACGAGCGACGAATGCGAATACGCAGATCCAAGCGACGGAAGGCTGAAGGAGTGACAAAATGATTCGAAATGAGAAAAAGGATGCTGAGGCATAGCGTGACTGTCACCTACTGAAGGAAACGAAACGACGACATCTGATTGGATCATATCCGAAGCAAGGTAATCTCTCGTAATTGTTAGCATCTAATAGTGTTATCACCTACTCAATACCAAAATACTAACAATTCTAATCCCTACTTTCAACGAGCTGGGAATCCGCTTTATCGCCCCCAACTCGACCCCTGTCGACCGTATCCGTATCTTATCTTTCGGTAACCTCCCTTACGTAATCTCGTGAGATGTTCCCCCCGAACTCTCCAAACGAAGAATTCCAATCGAAATCCCATCTTGAAATACTTCAAACATACCTAACAAATAACTAAAAATAGACAATAATAGTAATAACACTAATCCGACCCAATTCTCCAACCCAACAATGATCATCCAAACCCTCCCAATCCCCTCCCCCCTCACCATCCCAGCCGAGCCCCTAACCCCCACGGCCTTCTCCCCCTTCGGCTCCGTGCTCGCGAACCCGGCGCCGGAGCGGCGTCCACACAACACTCCGCCCTCAGCCCTACCATCCGGCTACGGCGCCGTGTCCGCCAACCAAGGCACCGCCATCCAGTACCGCGCTCTGGCGCCTCCTCTGAGGAACCTGTACGACCAGGCCCCTAGCCGCAAACCGGCTACCCCGCGCACGACGATGTTCGTGTGTGGCGCGCGACAGCTAGTCCCAGACCCAGACCTAGTCCCAGTACCGGAACCGGCTCCTCGGGACCAGCAAAAGCAGAGGCACGAGAAAAAGCAAAGGCACAAGCAAAACAAGCACCGCAGCAACAGTAACGCCAGTAGTAGTAGTAGTAGTAGTAGTAGTAGTAGTAGTAGTGGTAGTGGTAGTGGTAGTGGTAGTGATAGTGGTAGTAGCAAAGCCGGCCTCTTCCAAGTCCAAATCCTGGAACGCCACCCTTACACCACACAAACCTTCATCCCGCTCGGCGCGAGCGCCACAACGCGATACCTGGTCATTGTAGCACCCACCCTACCCCCAGACACTACCCTAGACAATAACACCCCCGCCCCCATCCCCAACCCCAAGAAGAACGTCCCAGTCCCCACAGGAAACGACCTCCCCGGCGCCGGCCTCCCAGACCTAACCCGTTTGCGCGCGTTCGTAGCGACGGGGGCGCAGGCAGTCACGTACGGCGCAGGGACGTGGCATGCGCCGATGGCGGCTTTGGGGCCAGCGGGGTCGGCGATCGAGTTTGTGGTTGTGCAGTTTGCTAATGATGAGGCGGTGGAGGATTGCCAGGAGGTGGAGCTTGAGGGACGGAGTAACCCGGCAGCGGGGGAGGGAGCAGGGAAGGGAGAGAAGGGAAAAGAGGGAGGGGATGAGGCGAGGAGGATAATGGTTCGGGTGCTGGCGCACAGGGTGAGGGTGTCGAAATTGTAGGCGAAGAATGTTGTTGAGATTGATGCATGGGTGTCGCGATTGGATAAGATGAGGACGAAGTTAGCGATGTTACCGAGTTGTTGGATTGACCAAGATGTCGATAAGTTTTGTGTTGGTGGTTCTCTGGGGACTTGGGACTTACAGAATTTAGATTGTCGCTTTGTCTACGAGGCCAGGGCACCAGGGATCATAGAATATTACATAGGTACTAATTACAAGTCACTACCGCTCTCCAGCCAGCAAATCTAACCTCCTCATCGGTATCAAAAGCGTAGAAATAGACATTCAAGACACCAGAGCAAGCATTCATCGCTTTACTAGCCATCCTTACGAGCATTTAGTCACGCATTCTACGAAGATAGTTTATGTAAAAAGGGCCTCTATTATAACCACGTAATTCGTAGCCTATTAGTGAGGACGTCCGTCAACTAACAACAGACCTCAAAAGGAAAAAAAAAAGAGACCTCAAAAGGAAAACAAACGACCTAAACGGCCAAATAGCAAGAAGAGTCTCGATGCCAGAAAGAGAGAGCGTGTCCATGTGCGTGTGTGTGTCAATGTCCAGCGTGCCACATGAGCATACCTAGCCAACCTGCAAAAAGAGATCGCATAGCAATCAGCAAGCCCTGAATATCCTCCCTATTCCTTCGCATCACCACAAGTATTCATCATAATGATGAATAACAGACCCCTTGCTCCTCGTGTACTGTTCCACCTATTGCAAACTTATTCCGGTTTTCGTAAAGACTTATGTGTATGTAGTATGTGTGGTTGCTCGTCGTATGCAAGCAACTTAATCACCATCTGCTGAAATAGTAGTATTCATTCCTATACCATAGTTAGCTTAACCGAATCTCGTGAACGACTCGAAAGAAGCAGGGGTGATTAGACTTACCTTCCATCACTTAATATTCTATGCCAACAGTGTTCAGCCAGTTAGCTTCGCTCATGGCTTTCCAGATCTCACCAGTCGTGAGAGAAGAATTAACGCGTTCTTCGCCTCGGTCGACGGCTTTACCAGCTCTGGCAGCAGCAAGCTCTGCGTCGTGGTCCTTGATGACATCTTCGCCATCATCAGTCATGGAAACGTGGTTACCACCGGCGGTCTCTTTGAAGTGAGCCAGAGGCACAGGGTGAAGTCGACCGATAGCTTCTCCAGGATGAACGAGAATGTGGCTCTGTCGACGGAGTTCCAAGATATCGACCTCGACGGTGTTGGCCGTGACAAAGTGGTACACCTGAACGGTTTTCTTCTGACCGTAACGGATGCATCGGCCCTTGGCCTGCTTCATGTAGGCATCGTATTCCTCCTGCAGGTTGGTCAGGAGGGGGGAAGCGAACATGACGTGGTTCGCATATTGAAGATTTGTTCCAGCGGAGGTTGGATCATTAAGCTTCAAAATTCGGACCTTGGCGCATACGGCGTTGTGCTCCTTGTCGAAGTCCTGGATTCTCTTTCGCAAGGCTTGCGCTCCAGCAGCCTTACGGATTTTGTGGTGTTCGTCCTCGGGTATACAGCCTCGCTCGGCGCATAGCTCCACGAGATCCTTTATACTCGGATTGTGAAGGTCACTAAAAGGAGTAAGACCCATGTCACCCTCCGTAGCCGTGGTATAGCCGATGGCATTCCTCTCCAGGGTGTACTTAAGCTCGTCAATCTGGCGCTGGAACTGGACGAAGAGGAGCACAAACTCGTCGTCAGGGATGGACTTGATAGTATTGGCTATCATCTGCGACTTGGAACTAATTTTCTTGCTGGGAGCCGCCTGTTCTGCGCCGGGCTTAAGACCCAGACGTCGTTGAGGCTTGTCGATATCCAGCAGATTCATGACAGAGTTCTCCAATAGCGCCGGACAATCGCCATGATGACCGAAACCGTTCTCAGCGCCACCACAGTACTTAGAACCAAGATGATCGGCACAAAGAAGGTGGCCACATTCGCAAACAAAATAGAGATCTTCCTTGGGCAGGAACTCCCCACAATCATCGCAGCATAACTCGTCTTCCTTCGACGTGAGGTTTCTCACAATCCGTTCCTGTTTTAGGGTGTAGGCTAAATGCTCCTGTGCCCCTCGGAGCTGGATCGAGGTGTCACTCGTATCACTTCTAGTGTACGTGTACACTCCTCCTCGGATTCTGACCGTCTTATCGTAAGTTGGGAATCTTCCGGGTTTCATCACTCGGTAATTGTTGAATGTGGCGTAATGTTCGTCACCAAGCTGGCCGGCATCGTGGGCTTCCAAGAGATTTATAATAGCCCTTTTCGTACTCAGAGGGTCGCACAACAAGCCGATGCTTCGGCACAATTTTACGCAGTAGGTCTTTAGTCGTTCGTTGTAGTTAATTCTGTACCTATGAGTCGGAATAGGGGCTCCACTAGATCTCGTGCCTTTTCGACAGTCCGCCAGGCCGGTTTGATCCTTCACGATTTCCATCATTGTCGCCTTAGCCGTAATCTTCCTATGGCGGTTAACAAAATCATCGTGGATGCGGGCTAAGTCGTTCACAAGCCCCTCCGCTTCCTCTTCGGCCATTCCCTTGACGTCGTCAAGGGTCAGCTTAAAGTAATCATGCCAGGAAGTTCGGGTTTGTGGCAAAAGACATTCGAGGAAACTCTCCTCAAATTTTAAATCTTCATCGTGGTCCATGAAATTTGGGGCCTCCTCGAGAAGATGGCGGATTTTGGCATCGAACTGCGAGTCGGCGCCATCGTCACTCTGAGTGATGATCGCTCTACTCATTTCCCACCAGGGATCGAAGCCTCCACAGGAGCGGAAGTCCTGCGTCCAGACGTCCTTAAGCATTAAAGAGATGTCTGTGATTGCTGCCTTGGCATTTTCGTACTTCTTCTCCGCGGTGTCTCTGAGAACACGCATGGAGAGCCAGATGGCTTTCTCGGCATAGACTTGGTAGGTGACCTTGGCAGATTGGGCCTGGAACTGTCGTTGCTGGAGGAGATTGTCGAGATCCGTCTGTGAATCATCCCTGTTCGACAGACCCCAGGACGACAAGGCGATAAGCGCGATCATCGCGGCTTGTTTGCCGTTCTCTCCCCATTGGTCCTCTTCGAACAAATCTCGAATGAGAGTTCTCGAATCTTTCGGCATACGATAGGCATCAAGGCCACAGGCACGCAAATCGAGTTCTGTGTCCTTATAAAATATGAATTCCGCCTTTTGCATTTCGGACACTACCACATTCTCAACGACTGTGATAGATCCGGCCATCTTATCATCCAAGGGATTTTGGGTGGCAAAAGTGTCCAGAAATTCTACACCTTTGCTGTGTCTGTCACGTATGCATTCGTCTGATAAGAGCTTACGGTGCCTTAAGGTTTCCGCGTTCGATGGTTCCTGAAGAGGGGGTCCTTGAGTAATCGTCGGCAGTCCTACGCGAGAGTAAATTGGTCGGCCAATGTGAACATTTATCAGCTTCCCTATATTCACAACAGCTGCGAGATTCCTCGTGGGGGGAGTAGCGGAAAGAATCCACTTTGCACGTGCCTTCAAGATGGAAAAAAAGAGTTCTGCCGGGTAGTTCTCATAGGAGAACTCGTCGTAGATGACGCGAGGGTAAGTAAACAGTTCCAGGATATGGGTGAACCCAGACTTAGGCTGTGAGAACATACTTTTTGCGGAATTGAATGCCCCGCTAACCCCAGGTGTGGCATCTACCCTCTCGCCCCTTCCACCCCACCGTTTGAAGTCGTCGGCGAAGAAAGTATAGTCTTTCTCCATTCGCTTACGTCTTCCTTCAATCTTTTCCCAGAGAGCGCCGCCTGAGTCAGTGGTCTTCTGATCATGCAACTCCAGCAAGCTGCCCAGGTGATCTCTAGCTGCAGGCACAGCATCTTTGTACCAATCGTCGAAGGCGCGACCACTTACTTCAGATCCTGTTCTGTCCGAGGTTACAAATGGCGGATCAAGAGAACCTGCCAGCTGACCAAGTCTCTTATGGTACCGAACGTCCCTAAAGACTTCATTGCTCACGATAATAATCCTCGCTTCCCGAAGACGCTTCAGGAGTGCCCAAGACTTGTCATCATTCAGGTCATCAACTTTTTTGATCATGACCATATCTTTGAGCATCATGGGAATGAATCTTCGGGCCTCTTGACTCCATTGGCCCACCAAATGAGGCGGTACGACGATAAGGGTGCCCCTCAGGTACGTACCCTCTGATACACCAGCCTCTTGCCATCGACAATGTATCAATGCAAGCATCACAACAGTCTTTCCATAACCCACGTCGTCCGCAAGAATGCCGCCGTGGTTATGGATCACCCGTTGAGCCCGGCCGGTGATCCGAAGCTTGAGATCGGGAACGATCTCCTCTTCGACCTCTTCTTCCGTGAACTCTGGATTGCCCGACTCCTTCAAGAGTGCCCAATAAAGAGACCGAGACTGGAAATCACTCAGCTTCGCTTTGAAATCACCCATGGTGGCTGGAAGGTCCGGCACGGCGGAACTAGAGTCCTGCAGACTTTTCATCGCCTTACGGAATGGCTGGAACTTGTACCTGTTGGCGCCTTTGGCATCAATCTGCATGTTCTGAGATAGAACAGCATTGCGCTGGACCTGGACAAACGCGGTTACCTTGGCGTCGTCGTCTGGGGTTCCAGGCAAATACGCAGCTGCCTTTTGTGCGAAGGCCTTGTGATGGATCAAATACTGCACCCGAAGATCGTACAGGCCATTTTTAGTTGTATACACCCTTGCTCTCAGCTCGAACGGAGGAATTTCGGACTTCCTGTTTCTCTCAAGCTTCGACATCGCCTCAAAGGAATGGTGAGGCTTGTGTTTCTTGCCAACTTTGATCCACTTGATAGGCGGTAGTTGCCCGTAGGGACAGTCCTTAGGGTTCAGTTGAGCCCTCCATGCGTTCAACTCCTTGAGCCAAGAACCAATGTATGCGATATTGAACTTTACGTCGAGTTCTTCACGACCCGCAAGCTTGACACTAGCATGTGAAATGTAGTTCTGAAGGTGGTGGAGGTCGTTTTTTCCAACGATGGCCCAAACGGTACCGCTGGCCATACTCTGGAACTCATACTTGTTCAAGAGTCTGAAATGATCCCCCTCCCTTTCCCTTTTGATACACACTTTCGCCAGCACGTGCTGTGCAGGCTCCTCGCGGCGGATGGTGAAATGAGCCGTAGAAGGGACGCTAAATTCCTCGGTGGGTATCTTATCAGGCTTAGGGCGCTTGTAAAACTGAGGCGTGTCCCAGTATCCATCAGTAAAAGCTTTGTAACAATGGCTCTTGAGTTTCGTGACATCTTCTGTAGGCTGGAACTTCATCAGAACCTCTCGATACTCATGGGTCTCAAGTGCGCGACAGTCTTGAGAAATGACGTAACAATCTTTGTCGGGAGTTGTCGTTTTCGGCGAGTCCTTGAAAAGATATACCTTGTTGTGTCCGTGACGATGGAGGCTGTTATACGGGGCATCGCAGTTGGGCGAATGATGATAAGTCCCATACACTTGGTACATGTGGTCCACTATTTGGGGAGGGGGCTGATCGATGCAGGTAATGGCCACGGTGCCATCAGATGTCTCAATATCCACTTCAAGGTATACTGTTCCAAACCACCAAAGTTGCCATTCGTCTTCTGCAGGGAGGACATTTTTTGCAGAACCTGAAACCTCGGCTTTTGCAACAGGCTGTGCCATCTGAATGTACCTCTCACCTAAGCCTTGCTCGATCTTGTCCAAGTTCTCCCGGAACTTCTTTCCAAGGTCGCTCCACGGATCAAGGTACAAGTACCAAGTGAAGCCTTTCTCCGACAGCATTGCTCGGAGCTCGAAGCCGTCAAGTCCGGCATAGCGGATGATCACCACTTCCGTCACATGAGTGCTTTTAAAATAGAAG
Organism: Hypoxylon sp. EC38; assembly: GCA_002120335.1. NCBI lineage: Eukaryota > Fungi > Ascomycota > Sordariomycetes > Xylariales > Hypoxylaceae > Hypoxylon > Hypoxylon sp. EC38. The sequence continues at coordinate 2,241,739 of KZ111235.1, read as the reverse complement.
TTATTGTGTGCGAGCTCCCGAAGAATTGCCCGATCATGAGCAATGCATCGGTATATACCATCCGGCTCTTTATACGCCACGTTTATATTAGAGCCACGAACTTTGCTGGGTAAGTACTTCATCACCTCTTGCTCTACTTCACCGAGAAGCAGAAAGTCTCCAGGCCTCTCCGTTGGATGGAAGTGGTGGGGGGGGTTCCCCCGGCACCATCTACAACGGATGGTGTCACAAATGTTGCACTTCAGAAAGTCGTTAGTGCTATATTTAGCTGATCCGTTGCAAAAGCAATATCGGCGGGATCTACGAAACAGATCAATGACCTGGGTCTTCTGGATGGGCTTGGGACGCTCTGCGGTGAGCTTTGGGCAATGCTTCAGATCCTCCGCCCAGATATCTCGTTTCTTTTCATCGCTGTCCTCTGGGAATGGGCGATTGAAATAGGTGTTCAGATTGCCGGTTTGGGTCTGTATTGCTTGGAATAAGGCCACGAAGACAGCACCGACAACAGTCGTGCTCATCGCGTTTCCGGCGAGGTCTCGCAATTGGTCTTGGGTCTCGGTCGCAAACTCGAGATAATAGAGGGGTAGCCCTTGCAGCTTCAACGCCTCAAATCCGGTCAGGAGTCTGCACTGGTCCGGCATCCAGTGAATGCCGCTTGGGGTTATGCATCCGGCTATACCAAACGGCGAGCCGACAACACTTCGGTCGATGTTCTGACTCACGTCATGAATTCGACACTTGAACTTCGAGTCGTAGAAATAATAGGTGCCTCCTACCGAGTAACCTTTCTTCTCGGCTCTCAAGTTGATGATGTCTATGCAATCTAGGACACGATTCGGATTTGACCGAATCATACCTCTATCCATGCGATCATACGGCTGACCACCCTTGACCTCCCACATGGTGATCGGGCGGGCATCTCCAAGACGCTCAGTCTTCCGGGATCGAGTATGGATTGACCTGCTGCGTTGCCACTCGGAATCAACAGCTGGACCCAACGCCTTTTCCGAATCATCCTGTCGAGCACGTTCGGTTAAAGGGTGTGCAGGAGGGAGAAGCCAATCGCACACAGGAGCAGATGCTCTTCTCCTAAGGTTATTGTTCAGGCTCTTGGTCCATTCACCGATAATGGCTTCAGCAGCATCAGCCTCAAAGACATTGATGTCAAGTGCGATAAGATAACCGCGAGTTCTGGTGTGGGGTATGTAGAAGTCCTTGGTATCCAGCTTGATGGAGCTCGCGGAATATCCGATGAATGGAAACCAGACATTTGTTGCTTCTGTCCAAGGCGCATTGAAAACATTCTCAAGGATCACAATCCTCGGTCGCTTATCTCGAACGTAAGACAGCATGGAATAGAAGGTTTGACCCGACTCTCCAAGGGTCTCAATGCCATTAAGGATCTTAGTGAACACACCATCAAGATGACCATAGTAATCTTGACTATAGCCTTCTTTCTTGATTTCTTCAACAAGCTTGTCATCGCTCGGAGCGTATCCTTGGATCTTCTTGGTGTTGAGGGACGAAAAGTCGACACATGAACAACCGGCAATGAGGATGTCAATGTCTCCCGGAATGATCTGCATTGCACCCATTGCGGTAGGCCTACATGTTTCATTAGCTATGTTCATCAGTAAGAATAAAAAGGATATTAGACTTACGCGGCGCCGTTCACGGGTCGGATGAAATCTCGTACATCGTTGAAGAGGATTGCCTCTGGCGCATTTCGCGCGATGTACGCCTGCTTGAATGGAACGATTTCCACACTGAAGATGTGCGACACTTTCAGGAATCGTCGACCGGGCTGGGTCCGCTCGAAGAATTCTACAAGCATCTTCAACGCCCAAATCGGCGCTTCGGTGCCAGAGCACAGAGTTGCAACCCGAAGATAGAGGTTGCCATTCTCATTGACGAGCAAGTCCTTCGAACGGTTGACAATGTCATGGAAGGCAGCATCGACATTGGAGATGGGGGGTAGACTCTGATCCAGACCATTGCCAGGGCCATTGGTCTCACCCTCGGAAGACAAACCGGTGGGGTCTTTCGACGGTCCTCCCTTTGGAACACCCGAGGCTCCACCGGACGAGGCCGGCGCCGTCTTCCGCCGTTTGGGCTCCTTACCGCCGCCGGTGTCGGAGCGCTTACGTGCCACTCCGAGACCCGTCGTCTGGCGCTGCGAGCCAGAACGTTTGGGCGGCATATTCACAGCTTCAAACCAAGAGATGGTTGAAACAAAGAATATGTTGGAAGAGTTGATGAACAGGTAATTTTGATGAAGTTACGTTGGGAGATAGTGAATGAGGGAAGACTGTCAACCTACTACACAGATGTGTGTATGATGGACAATGGATCAAGATGGTAATGAAGTGAAGGTAGCATTAACATGCAAAGCACGTACCTGTGAGTGGAACTGGGAATTGAAACGAGCTATTGCACGTCAATGTTAGGTGTAGATGAGGGCAAGTTGGATATGTAAAGGTTTGGATGTAAGTGAGAGAAGTGTAAGGGAGAAATGTGAAGGGGAGTGTGGGAAGAATTGGGAAGTGGTATCAGATGTGTGGGAGGTTTGTGGGAGAGAAAAAATAAATAAATAAGAGAACAGACCGGATGTAGGGCACATGCTAGGGTACAACACAGAGTATCTTAGCCAACCGATGCTACTTGCCCAACAACAATCAGCAGCAGGGAGCCAGGGCCCAGGGCGACTGGTGACAATCGTATATACCCGCTATGCGAGGGGCGTCAGTTGACAGGGACCCGCGAGGCCAGCTCCGCCAGGGGAGTGTCAATGGGCAGCACCGGATCTGCTTCTCAAGCAGCGTCAGTTGGCCGGTCGAGAGGTGTCCATCAGCCAGGGAATCACCAGGGTGCTCCAAAATCAAGTGACAATTGATTGATGAGCAGGGTAGGACCTCGTATACAAGAGGGACTTTACAGTGTAGCAGTTGATTGGTGAGTACGGCGGAACCTACTGTTTAACAGGCCTTACGGGGCGGCGGCTAACATTAGACCAAGAGGGGAGAGCAAGGGACCATGTGTTGACCAGGATCTTTGGTCACTTTAAGGCAGGAGGGTAAGGATGGCAGCTAATTAACAGGACATTCAACAGGAATCTTACGAGACGGCAGCTAACAGCAATCTCAGAATGACGAGAAAGGCTAGACGCTTGTTGAAAACCTGGACGGCTCCAAAGCAAGAGATGAGAATCTATAGTGGACTAACGAATACGGCTGGATAAGCAGTGTACAGGATGTTGGTGAATTAAGGGTTAGCAGTAAAGGCTACGCCTTAACAAAGATCACAACGAACTCAGAGGTGAGGGATATGAATCAACAGAATACGAACAGGAATCAATAATAGCCTAGGCGTCCGATAGAATCCCCAGATGTCTCCACGCGAGGGCTGACGACAGTGGTGGTATTCGACAGGGCAGGGAAAAGAGAATGACTGCCAAGCATTCACCCTGTTTTGAAGCTTGTTCGAAAGCAGAGCCCCAAAGAGAGCCCACAGAGCTATCATGAACACTTATAATCCTACTATGCGGGACACAAAGATTACATTGCTCATCAGGGGTTACTGTTCCTCCCTTATTTTCAGTATAACCCATATAAGATGCCAACTAGACAAATATATTTTAGCCATGGATTCGGGCTTGAGCAGCAGGATATAAAAAGGCAACTGGTTGATGCAGAATTCCATGACAACTCTGGTATAGAACACATCGAGGCTGCTTAGCCACGGCGGATACTATAAGTTCACAATGTCACAGGACTTCGATGTGATACGCACGTTGGCTGTAAAAGGTGACCACTAGTAGAAAGAGGGCTACTCTAGATAATAGAAAGACCCATTCAGTCATCAGCTTAGAAGCAGGTGTGCTGTAAAGTAAACAATTAAATGCCAAGTTCTTTTCACTTGAAAGGCAGCTTGTATTTAGGGGTACTCAAAATGCCTAGACCATGAAAATGCAGAAATGATAGGCATGCTCCCATGTATGACAAAGACCATCTCGGATGATGCTTGACCTGCCAAGGGCCCAAAGACAACGCAAGAAAGCAGTGATTACTAGCACCACCGTTTAGATGCATTGAAGGGCTCCTCCTGAGAATGCGGCATTGCGTTAGCCAGGGCAGAGGCATGAGCTCCATCATTGAGTAGACCAAGTCTAACTCCAATGCATCCAATAAAAGGACGGGAAGCATGGATACAGCACGATGATTCAGATCTTGGTGCTATGCACAACAACAGAATAACTGCTCTGATCTCAGGCACGGGATACTAGAATCCAAGTATTAGCACTGATGCCATTCATGTTGATAGGGACGTATCTTGGGGTTTCCGTAGATAGAGGTTATGTCTCTCACTGTCAGCTGCTCAGCCATGGAACGAGCATGAGTATCTCATTTAGGAGTGATAATATGACGCTAACAACTCTTCTTGATGACAAGTTAGTAGTAGAAGGTTATAACTGTAATGTTATAATGAACAGGATGAGGCAGAAGGGGAGAAAGTTCATTATATTCTGTAGATGAAGTCAAGATAGACTTTCTAGTCACGTGCCTTGGTATGCAGTCAGAAGGCACGCTAGCAAAGCGCTAGGGCCACTATAAATGCTAGCTAGCGACCAGAAACCCTGAATTCCGCCCTGATTTAAACTTTAAGAGAGCAACTCATTGGTTCTCAAGAATATTTTTTAACATATTATATAGCCTATAGGTATCGCTATTCTAGTTTGATATCTAGACTTGGAGAATTTTGACATTTGTAAAATACTAGATGGAGTGGCTATGATGTCGAAGGCTGCAGCCACATCGGGAGTCCGAAATTAGGTACTTTAGGTATCCAGCTATCTACAGTAAGAAGGAGTGGGCCTCCAGGACTCTTCCCGTAAGTGGCCGTCGGTTGTCACATCCAGACGCATCCTACTCCTTGACCAACACATTTCTTAGTTAGATTCCTCACATAGTGACCTCGCTCAGCCGCATGGCACTTTGTTTCAATGACCGGTCCTCAGATGTTTGAGTCCTGAGGTTACATATACTGGATTTTTTTTTCTTGATCAGTGGGGACAAATACATCTCTCAGCTACGTTTAGTCGTCGGTTCGAGATGGCGTCCGTCCTTGAGTCCACAGACATAAAAAATAAGTTAGAAGACTTGTCCGGAGTGACTCTGAAGCCAGGCGAAAATCCCTATAATGCACTAATTAAAGCTGGCGATAATGACCCAGTTGAGTGAGCCCTATCTTCTAGCATTGAGGTTCCTACTTTGGTCTACTTCGAAAGATATGCGTGTGAGCGCAAACGCTAGCTCTAGGCAGTATGATATTACATCTCGGTTGGGCCTATGAGTTAGGGGATAAAATGGAGAATTGCGAAGTTGTGTATACATCTTAGAACACAAGCTAATTGAAGGTTCAGGTGAAAATCCAAGCTTTATATGCTGTGCACCGTGTCAGGCGTAATGCGCAACAGCGAGACAAGTTCCTGGCCTCTGACTATACAGAGCTGATCATTGATCCGTATCTACTACGGTTAGAGAATCCTCATATAGAACCAGGCTTCGGTCAGTATAAGAGCATACCAGGCTAGAACTGGGATTCTTAATCCCTGGAGTGAGCCGTGATGCTTGGTTTGTTTCAATGAACGCTAATGTATTGGCAGTATGTCACAATGCCTCTCCTCATACAACCTCGCTCATTCTGCACTATTTTTCAAAGTAGACTATCCACAGCCAATGTCATCATCGGCCCTCAAGTCAGAATATTAACACACAGTAGAAAGATCCGAGGTACTGCATGACCTTCTGGGGCCGACCTCCAATCCACGTATTAAAGCTCGCCGACGCAATCCAACAGAAACTCAAAGCCATTGCGCCCAGTAAGTCAAGACCCCCCATCCAAGCCGACACAACCAAAAACTCAGAAACACAACAGCATAGAGCAGACCACACTAACACTCCAAGAAATCTGGCTCATGCCCCTCTACCAAATGCACATAACCACTCTCGAAATCGACTTCTCGCGCACAGCCTCAGAGATCGACTCCCTCAAAGAGACCCTCAAGCCCTCCCTCCCCCACATAGCAAGCTACACTTACCAGCACCGCGCGCGTCTCGTCAAGCCCATGATCTCGTACGACCTCTCCGCCTGCGCGCTCTCCTTCCTTCCAGCGGCCGGCGAGCCGCCGCTCTCGCCCGCGCCGATGGCGCCCGACAACGTTGAGGTGCTCGCGCAGGGGGACGCATACACATACCACCACCTGCGGCGGGACATGTGGGATCTGGCCGAGGAGGCCGGCGTCACGGTTAGCTCGCGGTATATCGTGCCCAGCGCGCATATCACGCTGGGCAGGTATCTCACCAATGAGGACCATGCTACGCCTGAGCAGAGGAAGAAATGGGTTGATGGGATTGATGAGATCAACAGGTGGTTGGAGACGGAGGTGTGGGATAATACTGAGTCGGATTTGATCGGCGAGTGGGTTGTCGGTCAGGAGAAGGGGCTGGATATTCGGGTTGGCACGCTGTGGTATGGTGGTGGCCGGACGGTTATGGTGGGTGAGGGTTTCTAGAACGAGATGCTAGATTTCATTAGATAGCAAAGTTAGATTTATTTCTAGAGGTTTTTCTCCTTAGAACAACAGCGACACCTTGGCCTTGCGGTAATGGGTCATAGACAGCCGAACTATCAAGATCAGACGCGAAAGTCTTGGACCAATTATGAGATAAAGCAAGGCGCTGGTAACATGTTGTGACTTGTTGAAATTAGTTTACTACAGCAGTAATTACCTTGTCGAAACCCTGAGGTCTACGAACATGTAGGCATCAACTTGAACCGAGACTTGATCCCAACTGTCAAACCAAGGACATGTCCAAGGCCACAAGAGGAATGGAACCTAGGGACTTGCGTCAGATACTCTAATCAGACCAGACGCAATGAACACGCAGAACAGTTCACGGGAGACAGAAATGGCGCCATGACTAAGATCGTAGAGTTCTACGTAGTCTTATATGTGGGCGATCCTAGTAAATACGGCGTTACGCGTGGATATAATGAGACAGGGGAGACGTGGACAGCATTATTCATAGGCAAAAAGATAATCATTGACTATTCCATGCCCATGGGCTTAGATGATATCACATCTCGCATCGAGGACCGTAACGAGGACATCAACCTAGTAGCCCTACTGACTCGGGCAACGAAGCTCATCGCCGCCTCCTAGTTATCTCCCCACTCCTAGCATATATCACATAAGGCATTACGCAGTTCAGAAGAGCAGATTCGGTTCTATTTTGACCTATATGCCGCTCTCAACCGAGGATCAAGACTCCCGTCGCCAGTTATGCCCGGCCATGATGAACCACCCTATTGCCATGAAAAAAGACGTGCAATGACATGAGTAGAAAATGCGTTTAGAAGACCAGAGCGGCACCCTTTGTCTTCTTGTCACCACTGCGAAACAGTTAGTACGACTCCCGCTCCATATACAAAAGTTCGGGGTAAAACATACCCAAGCTCGAAGTGCTTGCATCGCTTCAGCGCGAGTTGCAGCTTAGTTTTGCAGGCAACACATTCCAATCTCAGCACAACCTTCTTCGTCGTCTTAGCCTTCTTGTGGAACACAGGCTTGGTCTGACCACCGTAACCAGACTGCTTTCGGTCGTAACGTCTCTTTCCTTGCGCGAATAGAGAGGCCTAGGTGCCCGTTAGCAATCGGTGGGAATACGCGTGTGCTCGTTACGACGCCGCGGCTGCGCAGGGAGATAACGCGGTAGTTTAGGGTCAGCCTACCTTGCCAGCCTTGTATTGAGTGACCTTGTGCTGAGTGTGCTTGCGGCAGTCCTTGCCCTTGCAGTAGGTCTTTCGTGTCTTGGGAATGTTGACCTAGAAGAAACGTCTCGTCAGCCCACCGTCGTCCATGACCGCAATGTAAATTCAAATTATTCTTGATTGATTCCATCATCAGGCAAGGCCGTTTTCAGAGCAACGATATTCTCGACGGTTCGACAGTTTTGAAGGTGCTGGGTAATAGAAACGGAGGTGCTAGTTGTCGTCTACTCGTCTCACACTGAGTTTCGCCGTTGAATCGTATCTTCAGAATTTCCACCTTCGCAAATGTCGTTACACGCTCTCGGAACGGCGATATTATGCTCTTCGGAAAGATTGGATGCCTGCGGATCAAGAAACAATAAATAATTCATCTCACTTACCATTTTGACAGCGGTTGTGGGAGTTGCGCTATCGAAAGTTGTCGGTGGTTGAGTTGCGGATTATTTTGGTAGAGCTCTACTCAAATCGATTTTTGCGCTGAATTGAGATGTGTGCGTGATTGGGGTAAACCCCGGCTAATTCTGGCATGGAGGGGAATTTCGTGAGGTCATGTGAGATTTAGGCCAGAGCTGTGGCTTGAGGTTTGCTTAGCCATATCAGCCACAGGAGCTACAAAATGCCAAAGACGTGGCGTACGTACCTGCAGACCTCGGCAACGGCAACACCGATGATTGGTTCTTGGCATCCAAGAAATTTGAACAACAATCGAGGATTTGATTATCGGGCAATCCCGAAGAAAATGACGTACCTAAGTGTACTATTGAGGTTCAAAATGTATTTACAGCTGTATTTTTGGTGAAGAAGCCACAGATTTCCTTTGATACTACATTATCATACATCTTTCAGTTATAAACCTACAAAAACCGGAAAAGTTGGCAGTTTTCCGAACCCTGTGAGACTCGAAATATCCCTGCATCTTGACCGACCACCAACTTCCAAGACTACCAAGCTCCTCTCATATTTGTGGAATGGTCTCCTATCGTCTTTTTATTCAGACCGGATATGGCTAAGAAAATGCCAAATCTGTTGTGTTTTCTTGTCTTGAAGCCCAGAACTGAGAAATCGCCTGAATGACTCTATTCGGAGCGACTTTCGCAGCGGCAACGGAGGTGGTGAACTCGCCTATGCAGTTGGATGCCGATCCCGCGTCGAATAGGTAATTCGAAAACGGGAATAAGCATCGGGTTATAATGCTAATAGGCCAACATAACTCTTCCCATAGGTAGCACAAGGGTAATATCGAAATTTGCCATCACCCAACAACAGCTAGTCTAGATCATGATCGGGTTTTGCCCGTGATTCTACGGCGGTATGCCGAGTAGACCCGCTGCCTCTTTTTCCGGATCGGGCACTCACCGCCATAGAAAAGATAAGGCTTTCCACGCAATCTTTAAAACAGAGCACGTCTATATCGCTATCATATGCTTCCTGGATGAGTTGTTGTCGAAATTGCGGACCCTTGGCAAAAGCTTCGATTTTTTCAGATTGACATGCGTGGAGATGACGGTCAGAAATGCACCAATTGGCGTTACCTCGTCGGTATTGCTGCCGGCTGATATCCACCTTAAACAGCCATTGAGGATCGTATTTCTATACCATATCGAGCCAAGCTCGGCCAAGATTCCCACCGATCCTCGGCGTAGTAGACCTTTAGTCCCCAGGGCAGCCAATATCAACACAGAGGAAAGAAATCAAGAGCCCAACAGGTTAACCCATTCTTACCCGTCGGGAATTGGAAATGAGAATCCGTGTAAATAGAAGGCGTCTGCCCTTGACCAACTTGAAATGAGTCAATCATTTACTTCTCGTCTTCTCTTCATTCTCAGCATTCATAAGCATCCTTAGGCTTGTTGCTTCTTAGAAAAGAGAACCCGTTACAAAGTCAATTGTACCTCAATTCTGAAGACAATCTATTGTTAACTAGCTGTGTGGCTTGCGGCTCTTTCTAATCTAGATTTTGGCCTATAATGACTCGCATATTATCAACCCTACAACTATAGAGAAAACAGCCACAAGATCTCCCAGATGCCCGAATCCAGCGGTACACGTTTCCAGCCCACAGGGCATGGCGTCCAGAACCCCAGCACATACTCCTCGTCCAGCAGCTCCTCAACCCACTCGGGTGACACAACAGAGTCGATCCGGCCCGGGGCTCGGCGTGGCGCCGATGACGGGGAGCTAGAGCGGTGCTCGACGCACCAATCTCTAGGGCCCGACATGCCTGTAGAGCAGATAAGTTCCGTCGTCGAGGTACCGGACGAAGTCTATGACCGGTTACCAGCGCACCGGAAGTTGGTCATTGTTTTCCTCTTATCGTTCTGTTCGTTTTTGGCACCCATCTCCAGCACATCCGTGCTAGCAGCTACACCCGAGGTAGCGGCCGAATTTTCCACAACGGGATCTATCATCAATCTTGTCAATGCTCTGTATATGCTGTTCATGGGGCTCTCGCCTATCTTCTGGGGGCCCCTGAGCCAAGTATATGGCAGGAGGATCGTGAGCGCCCCTTTAGAAAATACAAAATTAAAACAATGGACTTCAACAGATAAATTACGGAGGAATCATCAATACCGATGGTCCGTGGTAGCTAACGAATTTAACATATAGGTTACTATTATAACAGCCGTCGGATTCCTTGGGTGTAGCATCGGCACAGCGCTATCACCGAACCTAGGAGCATTCTTCGCTTTCCGACTTCTAACAGCGTTCGAAGGCACGTCCTTCATCTTAGTCGGCGCTTCGGTCATTGGGTCAGCATCACCTTCATTCCCCTACTATATTCACAGTACACAGTAATCAGATCACTTACCAGAAACGCAGTGACATGTACCGACCGACGGAAAGGGGAACAGCAACCGGCTGGTTCATGTCGGGGACACTAGTAGGGCCGGCCCTCGGCCCCTTCATCGGCGGCATCATCGTGACATACACGTCGTGGCGAGTGATCTTCTGGCTACAGACGGGCCTCGCCGGCGTCGCGGCCATGGGGTCGTACTTCCTGCTGCCCGAGACCATCTACCACAAGCGCATCGACGACCTAGTAGGGTACAGCGGCGCAGCAAAGATCAAGGTCCTGCTCGGGTTGATCAACCCGTGGCGCGTGATACGGCTCTGGGAGTACCCGAACCTACTGCTCACGGGTCTGTCGAGCGCGTCGCTGGTCTGGAACATGTACTCCCTTCTCACGCCCATCCGGTACGTATTGAACCCGCGGTACAACCTCACGACGCCGATGCAAGGCGGACTATTCTATCTAGCGCCGGGATGCGGGTACCTCGTCGGGACGTTCATCGGGGGCCGGTACGCGGACTACGTGGTCAAGAAGTACATCAAGAAGCGGGGGATACGCATTCCCGAGGACCGCATGTACTCCGCCTTACCGTTCATGGGCATTATAATCCCCGGCTGCGTGCTGATCTACGGGTGGAGCGTGGAAAAAAACGTCGGCGGCATCCCGCTGACGGTCGTGGTGCTGTTCCTCCAGGGCGTGGCTCAGCTGTTCTGCTTCCCGTCCCTCAACACCTACTGCTTGGACGTGATGCCTGGGCGCGGGGCCGAGGTCATCGCGGGAAACTACGCGATACGCTACCTATTTGCCTGCGCGGGCACAGCCGTAGTCCTACCGGCAATCAACGGCATAGGCGTGGGGTGGTTCTCGACCATCAGCGCACTGTTTGTGTTCGCAGGGACGGTCTGCGCCTTCGTGTCCATCAAATGGGGTAAGGAATGGAGACGGAAGGTAGACGCTAAGAGGAAGAGGAGGGCGACGAGGAAGATTCTCGAAGAGAAGAGTGGCGATCTCACTGGGGACGACAATGTACACGAAAACGCCGACGGGATCATGGGTAGTCCGGACAATTCTATTCGACGGGAACCGCTGACGACGCCTGAGGCACAGCAGAAGAAAGAAGAGGTATAAAAGAGGTATGACGCGCAGTATGTTTTTCTTGGCATAGGTATACGTAGGCACAGCAACAAGTGAGCAAAATAAAGTTGGCCGAGTAAAAGCTTTTTTAAGGAACGGTAAGGCCATAAGCTATTAGTTCTATGTAGATCTGGATAGCTTAAATTGATAGTAATAATAATATTTATTGAGGCAAACTTGTACGGCGCGATTCTCTCGCCTGAGAAGGCTGAGTATGGTCCGTCATTGTCGGAAGAGATACACGATCCTAATTCTGCTCTGTTTCTTTGTGATATGTATCTCGTGAGACATCCTTCACTATAAGCTCATAAAATGAGATGTTTTTGTTTTATGAATGTGTCGGGTTCCTGCGCGATCTGGCGGTATCACTCGGTAGCTCACCGCACAGTGAGATTTTCTCAAAAGCTTCCGATAGGCCTCCCATCTCACAAACTCGGTGCACTTTTAAGATCTTTTCCCACTGTGATATGCGGGTGCGCCACGTAATATCCAGACTTTGACACGCTTATAAGCGATCGTCAACGGGTAGAAGCAGCCTTTTGGGCTCGCACAGCATAATGCACCGTTGACGTATGCAGTCCTCCCAACCTTCAACTAGTAAGCGAGACAGGAGTCGTAGGACCTCACACCACATTATACTCAGGCCCACTACTTCTGGTATCAGGAAACAAGGGAATCATGTATGTCTTGTTCTAGCAAAATTTGCCTTGTTTGGAATCAATACTAACCTATCAAACGTTTGACAAATACTCACTAGATGCTCAAGTGGCGTTTTCTAACTTCTCACCGTGTCCCCGGTTTACACACGGAGGATGATTAGACTACATGCAACCAAAAATAAGAATGGTAACAACCGGCTTCGCTTGGCACCATTCCTTATGCGTGCTTGAAACAATTCCGGGATGCGGTGCACGCATCGTTTCACCTTGGCCCGGTCCGGATCTTACGGTCCACTAACACGATCAGACGGTTCGGAAGCGCTGCACAGCTCCCCAAGATCGACGCGCACAGCTTGCTCCGTAGGCGTTCGACCGATCTGTGAGACGGCTATTGTCACCTACTTGCAGAAAGCACATCGGACGGAATCGTTGAGGATAAAATAAGCTATTCAGATGTTTGCCGTCCCTCGTCGCAGTCGTCGATCATTTGGCCGTTACCCGCGTGCTGGAGCTGATGCCAAGAATGACACACTCAGTGTTCTCGTACTTAGGATAAGAAACTAGAACGGCTTGAGAACCGACTCGTTCGTGGCCAACCAAGTCGCAGACGCTACAGTAAGCGCCAAAGCACCTTGTCTACAAATACGATTGGTGTCTTTTGTGATTAATTTCTGGGACTTTGAGAGGCCATACTGGGTTTGATAGATTTTTGGAGAACATCATGAAATTGGTCCGTTGCAACTTGCGATCGAGGAAACCTACGCGTTGCGTTATTTGTCACACAAATGTTCGTTTGTAATTTGCCAACATATTTGCAGAGACCCCGACGATGTGATTTAGGCCGAAATGCTTGGTAGAAGTTGAGACGAATCCGTACCGGCTAATGTAAGTAAGTACGGATTTGTTTCGTCTTTCGCTTGATGCGATTGGTGATTGTAGGTATTGTGTTCGGATCCTAATTGATTCGGGGTCGATTATACAATTCCATTCTATCGGGATTGACCTTTGGTAGTTGAAGTCCGCAAAGTAGGAAAGTAGGACAGAGAACACAAACTCGGTCCCATTGGCTTCCCAACGAAGCCACTCACCCGCCACTTCTAGAAACAATTTGCTTCTTCGAAGAGATGGAGATAGTACGGTGCCACAACGTGAGGCGTAACTACCTTCGTACTACCACACACTTTCCGTAACTACTATTGTCGTACAGGTCTAGTCCGAGTTAGGCAGTGCTAGCGGCCAAACGGTAATGTGTCTCGAGTCGATCTCACGTTGTGCTTCCTTGGCGATTGGATTTCCCTAGCATCCCTGGCATCCCTAGCAGATTTTCTGTTGCTTGGCGGCAGCGGGAGAATCTCTAACAACCAAGATCGTCGGTACTCGACCGGATACTGCGCAATTTTAGCGAACCCCACGATGATGTCGATCCTTACCTACACCTTGTTCCGCCTAGAGGGCTGTCAATGCTGCCTCCATCCTTAGGGATTCTTTCTGGACACCCCGATCTCCTCTACCTGTACCGTTAAATGAAATCAATTAGAGAGACGGAGAGTACCGTGTTACACTCCTATAATCCTTTGGAAAATGAGGCTCGCACAATGGTCTTGCAACCCGGGAAATCAGGGCTTGTCGTCAAGACCTGAACAATATCTATCACCAGACGCTTAAATAGTGCTGGCCTTAGTTGCGGATTTGACAGGTGGGAACATGTGAAAAATCATAGTTGCTTGGCAGCAAATGACGTAGTTTAGCTCTTGTGAAACGAATGATTACAAGGGGACCTGCCTAGAATTGGATGTTTCCTACGGTACTGCAGGCATTCGCTAACGAGCCAATTTGGGGCGGTGCAGTTGCCTCCTTCAATGTACGTTTCCGATGACTTGGCCCAGAGTGCACGATAATGAATTTTATGAAAGCTATTTGATGAAAGTTGCGCTGTCTGTAACATTAGCGGCGTCGATAAAACATGGGGGAACATGAAAAAGGCCCACCGACCCGCATATGTAGAACCCCATCTGGCATAGGTAACCCCCTATTCCCCAGTACCCCTGTACATCATGTGCTTGGCATATGGAGCCTCATGAGCTCTAATTCTATACCTAGCTTCTCGTATCTTGGGTCTGTAAACAGGTTTACGACTATACGATGCAGAGTCCTGTAACAAATGGCAGGTAAAGCGAAGGGGGAAAAAGATGATATGGTACGAGTAATCATGTCTAAGGGGTCTCTACCGTACTTGGGCGCACCTTTTACTCTTATCAGTGTTCCAAGGGTCACAGCCATAGAGTTTACATGGTTACCATTAGCGGTATACTGAGCCCTGTACAGCTGCGAAGATGGTTATTTCCTATGCGGACCTACATGCATACTTCTGTGGACTCGTCATTCCACCACACTGCACATCACTTTTTAAACAAAATCCTTCGATGTGTGTGTGTGCAGTAAGATCCCTGGTGACGCCGAGAGAGTTGGTAGATGCAATGCATTAGGAGTCCCGGAATCTAGCTGGGGTGGCAAGCATCGTCGTGGTCTGAGCACACCAAGAGGCGATACGTATCACAAATGTACATATTTTATTATACTGTATTCTATTCTAGCTATTCCCACATTCGATCCACGTTTTTGTAGCTCAATCAGAACGACGAGCCAAAGGCAATCCCAAAGAGATCGACATCCAGACATCCCACGCCTCCTATTTTATTTCTCCTTTTCTCCAGCCAGTACAGCGGTACGGCGGGTACTTGTTCTAATGAGTTGTGCTTTCCTTCCCTGCAGCTGCCAGCCGTAACTGGGAACTGACAACCGAGTCAAAGCAAACTTTCACGACAAACATCGACCACCTCGGATTCTCTTCTCTCTTTTTTTTTTCTCTACCTTCTTCCAACTGTTGCCAACCTATCATCCTCCCTCCGTCCAGTCTTTTGTGAGGCAGCTTGTTTCACTATACCTCGACAACTGCATTACCCTCTTCCAGACTTCACCATTTCTACACCTACGGAACCCGATATACACACCGTCTGGGAAGATCACTCTTTTTCACCCAGCTAGTAATATTTCCGCAACCTTCGTCATTCGTTCACAATAATTCAGGTTGAATATTTTCCCCTCATTCGGTCCCTTATCTGACCCCCAAGCCTTATTACAGCTGTACAGCTCGGACGTCAAAACCCCATAACAAATTGCTTACCAGCCCACCAAGCTGGTATCTGATATACTCGTCGCGAAAAGGAAAGAATCAAACGGCTCTTTTCCGACTTTTGTTTCTCGAGTCGACTAATTTTGGCAACTTTTCACGCCGCCGTATAAGTCTAATAGCTGCCATCAGCTGGACCGACGCCTTACAGAACGTAACACATCTCTCTTCCACTAATGTACTGAATTGGAAGCTTGACATTCTCGATGCTGAGCATTGATCTATACATCTGAAAATCCCGGTTCTAGACACCCGTCAACGGAACATGGACCGGCTATCTAATTATGTGTCCCGAAAGTCGGGCCAATACCCAAGCTTGATGGCCCGAAAGAGTGAGACTTATCTACCGGTCTCTACAAAACCTCAGTCCAAGTTCAGAGTTAAGGCCTTACTAGGTCACTGCCTTTACCGAAGAGTTGTGATATGGACCGTCGTCGTCATTATCTTGTTATCAGTCACTCTCTTCAATCCGAGACTCACGACAAGATCTCGAGATGTATTCGATCTGGTACATGGAAGTAAGAGTGGGACTAAGGAGCCTCATCAGATCCCTGAAAATATAGGCCTACAGAAGCAAGAGAGTGAAGAAGAGCACATACAAGACTTATCTGTAGAAGAGAAAAAGCCAGACGAGGAGGTGAAGGAACAGGAGGAGCTCAAGGAAGAGGAGGAGGAAGAACCAGAGGAAGACGATGCCAACGGGCCGCACTGGTTGAGATATAAGCAGTAAGTGACAAGTGGATCGCTTGGTGACTCGACTGAACGGATTACTAATGTTTAATATCAGCCTTGACGGATATTACAACGGTCTCAAAGCGCTCGTACCATTTTCAGAGTATAAGCCGGAGTATCCTAAGACGTCGCGCGTTGGTTCGACTCCCGAACCTTCGCCTGTTGCCAATTCTAAGCTCCCTAGACCCAGTGTGTATCGTCCCCATCCAGACTATGATTCGGACGAATACCAGAAAAACTACGTCCCTGTCAAGCGCTGTTACATCGACGAGGACAATACGATACCTGCTCCAGATCTTTACGCATATAATGGAGTTCCTCAAGGTCAACCCAAAGCAGCGATTGGATCCTATGAAGCACTGGGCCTGCGGGAAGATGTCTGTTTTGATCGTTTTGGCCGCTATGGTCCGTACGGTCTTGGATACGAGTTGGAACTCGGCGGAACCGGCGAAGCCCTTGACACTGAGCGCGAGGGTAGTGACGTAGTATGGGAGAAAACTGGCAAAATCAACTACGAGGGCGTCGACTGGGCGGCTGCGCAAGAACGCTGCTATAAAGCTAACGAAGACCGATTTTTCACTGGTAACGAGACCCGGGATTTTGAGCTGTCTCAGGCAGGTCGTAAGAGAATTGATCGAATCGCCATCGTGATACGAATTTATGTCGGCTTCCAATGGACCAGCCATGCTCTCCTCAATTTCCGCGCAATGATCAACGAACTGAGCTTGAGGTCTGGTGGCGAGTATGATGTCCACTTTCTCCTACATGTTCGCGATAACAACGCGCCAATCTGGGCAGACCCGGCAACCGTTCAGAATATTCTCGATACCAATGTCCCGCCCGAGTTTCACGGATTATGCACCCTCTGGTCCGAGGCTCAGATGAAGTTATACTACCCAGGTAATTTTGGTGAAACCTTCGAGAACCCTTCCAATGGGGATATTCATGGTGTGTACCGATCTGCACACATGCCACTCCAGCACTTTGCGATGATGCATCCTGAATACGCCCACTTTTGGAACTGGGAGATGGACATGCGTTGGACAGGATCATATTACGAGCTGTTTGACAGACTCGGGAAATGGGGTGCGAAACAGAGCCGGAAAGGCATGTGGGAACGAGCAAGCAAGTATTACATCCCAGGTCTGCATGGCAGCTGGGACAATTTCACGGAACTTGTCGACCAAGAGACTCGGGAATCTGGCAGACGGCCAATTCTCGGACCGGTAGTTTTTCCTGGAAAGGTCGGTCTTGAAGGAGAGGTTTTCCTGCCAGCCAGTTGTGCCACTGGATCGGATATGACACAATGTGGAGTTGGTGAGGATGCGGACCTCATTACGCTTAACCCGCTTTTTGACGCCGATGAGTCTGGTTGGGTATTTGCTGGTGATGTGACCGGCTATGACATGCAGTACGAGAAGCCACCGCGAAGGTGCGCCATTGTGACCGCCTCGCGACTCTCGCGCCGTTTGTTGCGCGTAATGCACGAAGAGACGTGGCGCCTCCATCATAGTATGTTCAGTGAGATGTTCCCGCCTTCAATGGCCCTTCATCATGGCCTAAAAGCTGTGTACGCCCCTCACCCAGTATACTTGGACCGTAACTGGCCGCAGCAAGAGATTGAGAAGGCATTCAATGGTGGCCGAGACCACACTTCAGGTGGCCACGGCTCCCCATTCGACTTGAATAATGAACACAACCATAAAGGGACAAGCTGGTACTACAACAGCGAATTCGCCGGCCTGCTATGGCGGCGATGGCTTGGTTATGCTCAGATGGACGGCAGAGGCGACAATGGCGGTCGCGCCGGTGAAGGCACCAAGAGAGGTGGCAAAAAGGAGGAGGAGGATCCCAGAAACTCCGGACGACTATGTCTTCGCAGCATGCTAGTCCACCCCATCAAGTGGGAAAATCCTGCCGAGCAGGAGTAGTACTAATTATAATGTTCAAGAGGTCGATTTTCTTTTGTGCGAAAGTTTTAGAGGAACTTTGTCGATGCACGACAATGGCCAAGCCCAGACGAACACATAGAATGGAACTGGAATTACGGCATTACAGGAAATCAAGACCAACGAGGAGACCAATCATCATGCCCGGTACAGGGTACCACGAGGCAATGGCATATTAGGGGCGTTCGCATATGAGGAGTCCGGTTCTTCAATTTCACTACTTACAGATAGTTTTTTTCGTCATTGGCATCGTGCGCGTTGTGGCAGCAAGAAAGCTCGCCCTTGATTGAGCAATGGCATGGCATATCATTTTTGGGTTGACACAGCCCTTTTTGTACATTCATATGACGCCGACACACTGAACATGACCCCTTTATTTTCGCAACCTACTTGATCACGGAGGCCAGACGTCCTATGCCGCTCGGAGTTAGGTGTCTGACATGATCGGGGGATATGTGCAGTGCGCAACTGTATGTATATAATGTAATATCAGAGAAGAGAAGTGAGAAGAGCTTTTGCTATATGCCTCGATGGCCCTCGTGAGCTTGCCCTCATTGCAGTACATAGACCTATAGAGAGCTAGATTGCTATAGTGCTAGATCAATACCACTACTTAATGCTTCATAACTGATGTAATCTCTAATACTGGAGCTCGGCGTTGGAAAACCGGCCTGAGGGTGTATGAACAAGACATGACAGGACCATGTTATTTGTTATTAGCTTGAAGACTTGACTTATCTGCGTAAATGACATCTCCGTGGTATAAGACTCGTTTCTTATTCGGTGTACATGATGAGATTAAATGAATCCCTCATCTCCAGCTACCACTATTAATTCAATGCTCTTCCACGCCTACGTAGCAGCATATATGTCGAGATAATACATCTTGGTATCTAAAGTTACGGTCCAATTTAAGGCTTACGACGTATGTTTAATTTCAGTGGTATCAAGTTTTGCTAGGGACGCTGACCACATCTACCTACTTCCTGAGGCCGACAAACTGACTCAACTCACTCGCTTTCAGACCTACAAAGCATCCCCCTATTCCACAAGACAAACTCTCTCGTACTCAGACAACGCATCCGCAACGTATCAAAACTAACCATCCTACGTATTAAAACTTGTTAGAATTATGTATACCTACTATCTCAGCCCTGTCCGTATCCGTCTGCGCTCCTTGCCTATTCGCGCGAGGCAGCGTTATCCGCGGACGACAAGCTGTAGCCTCTTCTCCTCTCCTCTCTTCTCTTCTCTTATCTTCTCTCATATTTTCTTTCTTCCCCTTCTCCTCCCCTTACCCTTCTTTTCATCTCCTCCTCTCTTATCCTCCTCAAACTTAATGCCCAAAAGCTGGCTTCTTTTCCTATTATCCTTATGGGTGAATGAATTGGATTGGATTGGATTGGATATATCGCTTGTGTGCCAAAAAGAAAACAGAACCGTCCTAGCAGACCTATCCTTTGCCCTTTTCTTTCCCATACCGACCAACCAGTCTCTTGCTCCTGGGAGAATGCAAATAATTACAAAAGGACTACCTTTTTCCCATGCTATCCGGGTCGTCTCTTGGTTGGGGTAGAAGAGAGGTCGTATCTCGTGAATCGTGGTGAAAGGTGAAAGCGCCGCGCTACGGAGACATTATTGTTTGTTTTGCGGCCAGGACGCCGATGCAATAGTAAGGTCAACAGAGAGGACAAGTCCGAGTATGCCAAAATTCGGTATTGAGTAGTCCTAAAATGGATGACGTAGGAGAGGTCAAACCAAGTCTCGATTCACCTTGAAGTCCACCGTTACTCATGCCTCAGGCGATAATACACACCACGCTGCGAGAACTTTCTACCAGCTAACTTGACCCACGAACATCTAGGTCGGGGCAAGGGCCGGTTTCTTAGCCTCGGGCTGTTCCGCATTTCCACTGCCGGGTCCTTCGTCCAGGTGTCTCTTTTGGCCAGCAATCTGATCGACAACACCTGCACTGGGCGGAGCCGGTGTGTACATGTTGGCTGTCGGTGCTGGCGCCGGTGTAGACGCGATAGTTTTGGTAGCTGGTTCAGTTGGCCCAATGCTTGCGTTGCCATAGCTGATTGCATCTTCATGCGGTCTCTTGTGCCCTATCTGATCCACGACACCTGCGCTAGGCGGAGTCGGAGTGGACATATTAGGGGTGGCAATAGGCATGGGAGCTTTTACTGGCTCAGGCTTTTCGGTGCCTCCATTAGTATTACTAAACACATCGTCGTGGAACCGCTTTTGTCCCGTAATTTGGTCGAGGACACCTGCACTCGGTGGCGCCGGGCTGGAGACGTTATGTGTTGGCATTGTTACGCTTGGACCCGGCACTGTGGGCGTCGTGGCTGAATCCCTGCGGGCTACAGGGGGTCTGGATATTGCGTTCACCCCCGGGCGTGTAATACCCGGACGCTGAATGGAGACACCAGGACGTGGTATTGTTGGGTGCGCTGGCTTTGCAGCATTCGCAAAAGGCGTCTGAGGTGATTGTGCAATAGGAGCGCTAGCTACCGCCCCTGGACTAGTTTGAGTCGTCCCCGTTGTAGGCGTGAAAGCCTGAGCTGGGGCCGGTGATGCAGATGGAGCTTGTCGAGGAGCTTGTTGTGGAGGCTGAGATTGATGATTTGGTTGTGTGGCTGCTGCTGGTGCAGAAACTGTAGCTTGCGATTGAAGGCTATATGCTCTACGCGCATCCGAAATTATTTGAGTAACGGATTTGACCATCAATCTATCTGCTTCTTCCCACCCCTGAATTGGGCCGTTATTTGGTAACCCTTGCGCTCGATTGATGGCCAAGTCCACGATAGCTTCTGCCTGGTCTGTCTTCTTCCTAAGAGCGACGACCATGGTGTCCCTGAAGTTCCTCACCCTTCGCTGTATCTCAGCTTCTAGTGACGCTGGAGGCGCTGGGGTTGGGGTTGGTGCACTTGGAGTGGGTGTTGGTTTCGCAGCAGCGGGCATAGTTGGAGCGGGAGAGGCAGAAGTTGCTTGTCGCTGTTGTTTAGCTTGCATCTCGCTAATCATGTTTTTCACCGCGTCTATCAGTGTCTTCTCGATTGATTCAAACGCAGGAGGCACGCTACTATGAACTGATAAACCCCGTGCGCGGCTTATAGCCGAATCAATTATTTGTGCAGCATGGTTTGTCTGCCTCGAGATGACGTTCAACATATTTGCTCTAAATTGGGCAATGGCTTTTTCGATCTCCGGCGACAAATTTGGCCGTGCTGTAGTCTCAGGTACGCTCGACACAGGTTGTTGTTGATATTGGGACGCAGGCTGAGCCGCGGGCTGCTGCACTGGAACCGAAGGTAATGCCTGTGGATTTGACACGGCAGGGGCCTCCGATTTGATAGGAGGGTTGGCCTGAGGAGGAGGAGGTTTTGCGTAAGGCGAGCTATATGTACTCTGTTGGCCATTGTTGGGCTGTCTAGAGAGATATCCGAGAGGCAGTTGCGCAGGCGCTGGAGCTTGTGTTGGATAGGCTTGCTGGGTAATTGGCTGGGAAGATGCCGTAGAAAGGGGTTGAGAAGGCTGTCCTGTGTGAGGTTGATATCCTGCCTGCAACTGCTTCGTGTCGGCTCCGTAGTTTGCCAAATTGTGCGGATAACCCAGATTGTTCGTCGGTAGATAAGATCCATTCTGATAGTACTGTGGGGGTAAATGTGAATGAAGATGTGCTGAACCCAGTTGTCGATCAGGAGAACTTGCTTTGCGCTTCTTTCCGGCATCGAGCTCCACGCCAGGAACACGGGACCACAATCCAGTGCCCTCGCCCTTCTTGAAAGCTTCATTTCCAAGTAGGTTATGACGAACACTGCTCTCCCATCCTTTGGTCTCTGCAGAAAAGTAAAACCATGGATACTTGGACATGATTCTTTTGTAAATTTGTTTCAAGGTCAAGCCCTCTGGAGGCCCATTGGTCAACGCCTCGTCAATCAAAACGCCGTAATTCTTGGTAGGCTTCTGCAGTTGCTCTTCGGTGAAGTCTTCTTTCCGGAGTTCCAAGGGTGGAGATTTCGGTCGGGCTTTCTTCTCTTTCTTCTCTCTTGCACGCCTCTCGGCATCTGAGCCTTCCTCGCCATCTTCTCTCGGTTTCCGTTTGTTATACTTCCTCTTCTCCGGCTTCTCACCATCCTCAGGTAAAGGATTCTTCCTAGGACGACCTACTGGTCGTTTGATCTTTTCACTTTGGACATCTTGAGGGTTCTGTGGAAGAGTTTTCTTCGAAGTTTCTTGCATCTGCTTCTTAAGCAGTCGCCGTTCTCGCTTCGACATTATACCATCCTTAGGTGGTCGTCCTGGACCACGACGCTTAGGTATCTCAGAATTCATAAACTGGGGCTGAGAAATATCTTGGGCATCAGCCGACTGAACAATATCAGCGTCAACCATCGGCTCGTCACCCCCATCAGATTGCTGTTCAGCAGCCTCCTGGTCTCCTTCGGCTTCAGCTTCAGCTTCGCCTTCATCAGACCCGACGACAGGTGTCGGTACGTTCTCAATTTCGGATAAGTCTTCACTTGTATCTCGGAAATTCTCATGATCGGAGTGCTCAAAGTCGAAGCTCATCTCCTTGCCTCCAATAGACATGCGTTTACTCGACGTTTCTTCCTCGTGGTATTCCTCGCCACCTGTTTTACCCAGTTCAACGCCATTGACGATAAATGTGAATTCCACATCTTTGATCTGTAGTCGGTCTCCACTTCTGAGCGTAACTGGGTCATCGAGGCCGTAATGAGTATCATCACAGAAGAATCCATTCTTGTGTAAGGCAACAGCCTCGAATACGCCTCTCTTCTCGTTAAACTCAATCTTGAGATGCTGTCTTGAAATACCACGAGTCTTGCTCGCGATATCTGGTCCGGGCGAATGGATACCGACAAAGGGGATGTGCGACGGTGATGGCTGTAAGGTCCCTAAGTCAACGGCAGCGGCCCCAGGAGTGTGTGAGACATATTGCCTGTTAGATTTAACATGGTCACTTTGAGCGTCGTCATCTCCATTATGAGATCTATTCGCAGAGCTCGGCCGGCGCTTCTTGACGGGTCGGACATTATCCTCTCCATCAGATTCGGGACCCAACATGCCACCTTCCTCACTGACGTAGGATTTACTAAATTTTCCTCTGTCAAAATTGAGGGGAGTTGGAGGAGGCAATCCATTCCTTGCATTCTCTTCCACTTTCCGTCTGTAGTTCAGCTCCCTCTTCTCGTCTCTCCTTGCCTGATCCATGGCCCTTTGGTCGCGACCTATGATGACAGCGTAGGTGGTCATCTGGAAAACACTATCGGCGAACTCTATCCTGGCGAAGGATTCCAGTTTCTGACTTGCGCTAGTAGATGTACGGTTGTCGGTTGTTGTCAAGGCATCGCTCTCTTGCGTAAAAGAAGCTTGTAGGGAGACGTCAGAAGGAGCCACGATGGAAGGCCCCGGGTTCTGAAATAAATTTGATGAAGCTTGAGCAAGATTCATCATGTAGGCATTTGGGTCGATAGTACCCTGGCCGTGTCGTAAGTTAGAAGTCATGGTACGAGAGGAATAGTCCATGTTAGTGGGTTCGGGGTCGGTGGTCGCAACAGCTTCCAGTTGGTTGCGCGACCGCTGAGATTGGTTTACTATTTGAGCTTTGTCAATTTTCATGGGAAATGTTTCGGTAGCTAAACCAAGATTGACAGAGGCTCGTTGGACCGCTGAAGAAGGTTCAGTGGCGCCATTTGTAGTTCGCACAGGCTCAGTAGGGAGGTCAGGAACATCTTCATTATCGCCAACATTTACCTGTGTCGCCGCCGGAGTAGAAAGAGGGGATACTGTCGGCGGGGAAGGCATGGAATGGACCTCATGGGAGTCATCGCGGTACGTATCATGGTGATTCAGTATGTGCATCGGCGCATTCGCATCGGTTGTAGTAGCTGGTGTGGGATCTCGATCGACAGCGGGAGACATGCTTGGCGGTGGAGAGCCGTTTGGAGGCTGGCGACCAATATCGGTCGCGGCAGCGTTGGACGAAGTCATCGCTGTTGAATTGAAGACAGCTCCTTCGTCTACGGCGTGCCGATTTAGAGGTTTATCGAGAGGGTGGTGACGGAGTAAGTTCTGCCCAGTCGGGGAGGGATTGAGATGGGTGACCGCCTTCCCGCAACGTAAAAAAATACATACAACAAATGCCAGTGGCCTGACAGTGCCAAACTTTCTGAGGTCGATTCCCCCCGCCAAGACGCCCGCAGCCACTAAGCTGTAATTGTAATTGGTTCTTTAAGTTCGGGTAGAGCTTGCTGGCTAACTGTAATTGGCTGATTACCCCAAGCTAATCGATATTTGAGAGCTGCTAGCGAAGTTAGCTCTACTAGGTTTCGTGCTTGACGCTATGACCACCTTCTCTCCAATTGTCTTGGAGCTCTCAGCATCCTATGTGTAACCTTATGCCTTAAGTTTTCTTAAGGATTGTGTCAGGGTGAATAAGGATGCCCCAGGAGGCCCTCTGATTGGCTAGCGGATTTAAGGTTTGATTGGCTGAGAGCTGCGCAGTCGTGGCGAAGGACAACCTCTGATTGGCTGAACGTCGAGCGAGGGATTGGCTAAGAATGAAAGTTGAAATTGTAAGGGCGTGAGGGTACGCAATCCCTAATTAGCTAAAACTTAGGGGTGGGATAGGGGGGGGGGGTTGGGTAATGACATCACGTGACCCTCCCTAAAAAGGAAAACTTAAGGATTTTGTCGGCCCCTTGGGGGTGACCTCCAGTACGTTATTAACACCTATAAATATGCGATGATTGCTTACCTCAAAAGACCAATGAGGCGTTCGCCATATGTAATTGTTTGGCAGTAACTAATATGTTTCACTTACAGGAATTAGAGCGACTGTCAACAGATCATTCAGTGTATACCACGGACCTACATGTAGTGAAAAGTGGACTATGGACAAAAATAGATCCGTGAACTCAAGTAACATATCTTTAACTTTTATCCAAGACGAAGAACTGTGTCTACATGTAATTAATTAAGACATGCGTCTACCTTTTAAAGTAACAAGTAAATTATCAACACCATATAATGTCATTAAATCATAACTTCGTGAAATACGCTAATGTATCCCTCATTAAATGTACACATGATACATATGGCGCTCCTTAAGTGTGTAATAGCGGCGTTCTCTCACTCGACCTACGACTCCGTCTCTTCTCAATCCAGTCCGCAACCTTATAGGCATAGTAGCAGAGCATTCCAGCCACAAAGCCAATCCCATCATTCTTAAAAGCCAGGATGCCCGCCGTAGTCATGAGCATCACAGTCCACCTCTCAGTTCTCTCCTGATCCGAGACATCTCGGTGAATCTTGTGCGGACGCTGATCAACCGACGCCTCCCACAGGTCCGAAGCACCATGGTTCAGGCTCTGGCCCACCTTCGCTAGTTCCAGGCCGGCAGCGATAACCATGATACCCAAAAGCGTCTTCGGAAATGCCGTGAGCAAGTCCAGCAACGTCTCGCCAAAGACTATTCCGAGGACCATCTTAAACAGACCTAGCAAGATAATGCTAGCGCCGCTTCGCGCACCAAACCGGTACTGCGCTGCGAGCCCGCCGGCACCGTGGCAGACAGGCATAGCACCGAACCAACAACCTAAGAGATTCATGGCGGCGACGCTGATGCCGAGGGCGGTGACACTAGGAGTCGGCAAGTCCGGCAGGAGATCCGCGGCCAGGGCGCTAGCAGCGATGACCGAGTTCAACGTCGTGAGCGGCAGCTGGGCAATGCCCATGCCGATAGCATCCGCACTCCACCATGGAAGGCGGAAATATGGATGCCAGATGCGGAAGTGAGGTAGATGGTGATGAGAGCTTGTAACGACGAAGATAATGGCGAGGATGAGGCCGACCAGAAATATTATCAGCGCGTAAGGGAATCGAGACGCTTTCTGGGTCAGGATGAGCAGTAGGAAGGCGGCGAAGGACCAGACGAGGTTGTCCAAGGGGAAATCCCAGTGGTGGGCGAAGGGCTGTAGCAAAGAAGAGCCCGCTGAAATGATCAGGGAGAGGCCGGCGCCAAACTGAATGCCCTTGACCACCGGGATGGGAATTATGCGTGTTACCCAGTGTAACAATCCCGTGATACTGAGAAGTAGCACAATGACAGCCACTATGGAGCCTGCAGCTACAGTTTCGCGCTCCGAGACATGGGAAGCTATGGCCGCTGCAGCGATGGCCTTCATCGGCTGCACGGGTAGGGGAATGCCGAATACGACACCTGTAGCAATATTATAAAATCCCGAAAATACAAGCGTAGTTGATAATGAGATGGAGCCGTTAACCGCAAGTGTGATCATGAGCGGTAGAAGGGTCCCTAGATCGCCAAGGGCGCCCGATACCTCGGCGAGCGGGGAGCTACGCAGAGTTGCAACATTATTGCGATGGAATCGTTTAACGTTCGAAAAGAAGGTCATGATCGCTTGAATGTGTTTCTCTTCGTCTCGGTGGTTTTAGGATAATGCTGAGCTATCTACCAGAGAATATGCCTGGCATGAGTATGTGATCGAGACGAAGAGGTTCCAAACTCCAACTACGTCAGCGAGGTACCGCCTACAACGCCCGCCCCGCCAACCCATAGCCCGTCTGCAGCAACCGAGATAGAGCCGTGTTTCCCACGTTGCAGCAAGACCAACAAGTCACACAACATTAGACAGAGCTCTCCCGGGTTACTGTATAAGGTATGTACCTACTTTGAACGTCACGGCTCCTCCACAGGTAATGTATCCGATATAACCAATCATTTGTAATCTATTCTCAATAACTAAGAATGAGTCTTGAACTGCACAAATAGGTAGAATTTTATGTAAAGAGTGTTGATACTTGAAACATCGACAAGTCTTGAAACAAGGGGAGTACGTGTTTCAAACCAGGCGTGGCAGCGGCTAATAGAGGGTAGATTTGAAGCCGCATCTACGAGGGATCCATTGCTCAAATGCGACGTTGTCAAAAGAACATGATGAGATGGGATATACAAGGACATTCGGTCACTAGTTCAGTGACTTTCCTACTTGGTTCTAGTATAAGTATAACTTTCATGGACAATTCATATATTCTGATTAACATGTACTCTATCTAATACGAATAAGAGCGGGGGAAGATCGGATGCAGCTTTCATAGGTAGGTATGGATGTACAGTGACTGAATCTTGAATAGCGCACGGGACGTCAGGGTCCCGAAACGTTAGATCCATCATTCGGACGCCTCAATTGCCCACCGAGCTGGTAAAAATAATATATTTTAATGAATTGCGCGACGTATCTCTTTGTCTTATCAATTTTTATTTCTTATTCTTAACTCATATAAGAATTCTTCAAAGATTTCTTATTAACCCCGCTAGTGCTTGACAGTGTCAAGATCGTTGGGCTTTGTAGTCTACCTTATGTTTCTATGAAGGTTACCTTCAAGTCAGCAGAAAGGTAAAATAATTCCTGCTGGACAACGAATTGCGCAAATTCGAGCGCCGAAATTTAAAAGCGCTCATTAGCGCAAAGTGTCACTATGGTGTCTACGGTATTATTGCTGCTAAGTGCAGCGATTTCGTACTGCATTTTCAATATAGTATCAGGGCTTAGGGCCAACATTGCTGCCGCAAAACGATCTGGCTTGCCCTACTTCATCGTCCGTGAGTTAATCGATTAAAGTTATACTTTCGTCCGTTCCATAGACTGATTTCTTGTTTTAGCCATTGGTCCGTGGAACCGGGTAGGCCAAATCCTCAATAAAGTCTGGGTGCCTATGTTCAAACTCCTTCCACGAAAGTACTGGCAAGATATTGAACCGTAGGTGACCCGAGGATTTGAACCACTATTGCTCTACGATCTAACTACGGTGAATTAGTACTTTACATCCAAACTGGCAATATCGGGAGAACCACAAGCTATTCGCCAAGTTGGGGGATGCCTTCTTGATCGTCTCGCCGGGAACAATCGCATGTTTCACCGAGAATGCAGAGGCCCTCCACCAGATCACATCAAAGCGCGAGGCGTTCCCAAAGCCGACGGAAGCCTATGCTATCCTCGGACAGTATGGCCAGAATGTGATAACGTTAGAAGGCGCCGCTTGGCGTATGCACCGCAAGATCACCTCCGCCTCTTTTAATGAGAAGAATGCTAGCTTGGTATTCAAGGAGTCTATTAGACAGACGGAAGGGCTTATCAATATGTGGCTCGGCCCCGATGGACTAGGTAACAAAACCTTTAATACCATCGAGCATGATACGGCCTCGCTCATGCTCAACATCATCGCTAATATCGGATTTGGGCTGAAAATCCTTTGGCCGGGTCAGGAGTTCCCGGCCGACGCTGATCCGAGGTTGGCTAAGTATGCAACACAGGAAGCCCCCGAAGGGTACACAATGAGCTTTGTGAAAGCCTTGGCGCACACCCTCGATTATCTTATTTTGCTTCTAATTACGCCGAAATGGCTACTCAGGATTGCTCCTAGCAAGCACGCCAAATTGGCTCTGGAAGCAGAAACTAATTTTATTGGTTATATGAATCAATTCTTGCAGGAGAAGATCGAAGATGTACGGAAAGGAAACGATACTGGAGAAGGCTTGGATATAATGGGGTCGCTTGTCCGTACGAGCTATGGAGACCAGCCCGCCAACGAACCAGGCAAGAAGAGTACCCAGATTGCGCGACTAACCGATTCGGAAATCATAGGCAACGCATTTGTTAATATTGTAGCGGGCCACGAATCTACGGCCAATATCCTTCACTTCGCTCTTGTCGAGCTGGCCACTAATCCCGCTTCGCAGAGGCGGTTACAGCGGGATCTAGATAACCTCGTAGGTAACGCGGACCCGTCGACTTGGGATTACGACGCGCTCGTGAATCCTCTACTCGGCTCAATGGTTGGTGCTGCCATCAACGAAACCCTCCGCTTATTTCCGCCGGTAGTGGATATACCGAAGATGGTGTCTCCTACTCAGGACCAGCCCATCACTATCGACGGAGTGCGGTACTTACTTCCGCGCAAGACGAATATCGGCATGGTAGCTATAGCGTCTCAGCTCAACCCGAGATATTGGCCAACCAAACCCAGCAAGATCAGCGATGCTGAGACGGACATTGAGGACTTTGTGCCTGAACGATGGTTCCAGATGGAATCAAGTCGGGGCAACAGCGCTAAAGTCGAGGGCGCGGACACCGAAGACTTTGGTGGCTATGTTGGATCCGATACCAGCGCGCAATTATACCACCCCCCACGAGGCGCTTTCATTCCATTCTCAGACGGCGCGAGAGCTTGTCTGGGTCGACGAATGGCAATTGTGGAGTTGGTGTCAGCCCTGGCGGTCATATTCCAGAGATATAGCATCGAGCTTGCGGTGGACGAGTGGGCGAATGATGAGAAGGTCGCTGGAATGAGCAAATACGAGAAGGCAGAATTGTATAAGCTGGCACAGCAGAAGTCGAGGGAAACAGTGAAAGGAGCTACGAGTATGATCACTTTGAAGCTACACGGGAACAAATATGTTCCTGTGAGATTAGTGAGGAGAGGCCATGGTAGATTTGTCGATTGGGTCGATTCTTACTGGGCGGCATAGCAGAGAAATCATTGCTTGGCATTTACGGTTATGATAGGGGACATCATCAGCATACAAGCGTCACACACGATGGACATTGGGTAGGCGTTATATGGATTAAGAAGTCTCATATTGAAATAGGAATATGAATTTGAGACTATACAAAAAAATAAACCCTTAAGAAATAATCGTGTCATTTGAGTCTCTCTATGCCACATCCATGGAGACGATTTGGGTTTCCCAGCCTCCCGAATTTTTCTAACAGGCGTGCAAAACTTTAATTGACAAAGCTCGAGTCGAATTTTTGATCGTCTCCACATCCGACACGGAATTGAATGGGACGATGACACCTTGACAGGACAAATCACGATGGGACTTGGGCTTTCCCAATCGGTGCACCGTGCACTAGCCTCTCCCGTCTTCCCAATATTGACGTATGACCACACCCACCATGCCCACCATGCTCCCAAGCAAGGTACCTACGGAAAGTACTTACTGGACACCATGGGGTTTAGCAGGGCAAGGTACCGTAGGAGGGAACGAGCAAACCCCCAGCAGCATCCCAGCATCCCAGCTTAAATCCCCAGCTAGGTCCCTTGCCGTCAAGTGAGCTGCCGCCTTCCTCGACTCCCGCCCTCTGCACGTCAACATAATAATAAGAAAACATAAACAACCCCAAGAAAGCAGCACCGCCGCGGTAAACCCTTCCCAAGCCTCTTTTTCCCTCCACCACACCCAGGCCAGTACACCGCATTCCGCATTCCGCACTCCGCACTACGCCCTACAAAACATAAGCCACTAACAGTATACTACACACGCGCCCCTCGCAACACGGTGCGATATCCCATCATTATCATCAACCCATCAATAAATAATCTACATAATCTACAAACCACCCCAGTAACATCACGGACCACTAATTGGCAATTTCTTGAAAATCATTGCATCTTGATCGCCTGTCTTGCGCGATTCAGTTGATACCATTTCTCCTCAAGTCTCCACGCCTGCAACGCAAGCATCCCAAAAAATGTCCGGTGCGAACAGTTGGCTGCAGAGGCAGCGAAAGACCGACCTGACTGAGCTTGCTCAGCACACCGGTCTCAAGAAGTATGTGCAAATTACCTAGATTACCAATATCCAATTGTCTTGAATTTCAATTCCGTCGCGTCGTGCTATTTGTTGCAAGTTGTCCGTGACCCCGGACGGGCGTACGCCTCCAGATGGCTGGATTATTATTACATCACAATCTCCCGTCTGGAATGCGGAACGGCAAGACAATCCCATTGCAAATCCCGCGCGCCACTCCGAGACATGGAATCTTTGGCTGACCTATTTTCTTTGTTTGCGCAATTAGTTATGAATCTTTAAAGAAGCCCGAGCTTGAACTCGCCCTCGACGAGTACTTGGCTGAGAACGCCAATACATTCTCGTCCGATCCCAAGCTCGCCAATTATTACTCGAGTCGCGCCCGCACTGCCGGGTCTCCTGTGAAGAGGGATGCCGTTGACGGCGCCGTAGAGAAGCTCAAGGTAGCTAAGCGACGAGCGACAAAAGCTGTTGAAGAGATTGTTCCGGCCGAGTAAGTCGCGTCGCGGTTTTGCGACAACTGTTTACATGTACTAACATCACTGCATTGAAGGTCTGAAGATGAGCCAACTAGCACCTCCACTGCCGTCGCGCGTACTCCCGGTCGCGCACTCTCCCTCGCAAGCCGCATCCCGCTGCCTGCTACTCCCGCGGATGTCGCTGAGGCCGTCGACCGCTCCACGGTCGCTGTGAGGACACGCGTCGTGTCTCTGTATAGGGAATCAGGGATCACGGAGGTAACCCACGCGACGCGTGAGAGCCTGTCAACCGTAACTTCAGTTCTCTTCGCCATCTCCGCGTTCGAGCTCTACTTCCTCCGCCCCGAGATCCTAGCTGATCGATACGCGTTCACCATCCCGGCCATCTCGTTCCTCGGCACCAAGGACTTCCCCGTCTTTGTCCCGGACATGTTCCTGCTTCTGACTTCGTCCTTCTGGTCTCCCGCGCTGCTCTGGGCTTTCACGAGCGCCATCCTGCCTAGTATTGCCGGTTACTTCATCAATTTGAGTATTAACTCTCCTCACCATGGTCGCGTAACCCGTCGCAGCAGCTTCCACGCGCAGGACGCCGTCGTCGTCGATCCGTTGAGCTTCAGCATCGCCAAGGCTCTAATTTCCTACGTCGTCTACGGCGAGGGCATCACGTTCGGCGGCTGGATAGACGAGACGTCCATCGCGCGCATCAACACGGCCATATACGGCGGCTACAAGGGCATCCTGGTAGGCACCGCCATCACGGGTATCCTCAGCGTCTACGACGCCGTGCTCAAGAAATAGAGTGGTCCAGTGCAATTGAATCACTCGTGACTATGGAAACGGGGTCGTGTTATCCTTGAAACCTTAACTACTACCTTCTACGCTCCAACATTACAAACACGCTTCACATACTACTCCTTGTCCAAATACCGCTCTCGCCTGATCCAACTATTCCCTCGTGCGGAAACCCTTCAAGATGGCGTTCAATGGCGTTGGCGGCGTTTTCGTGGCGTCCCGGCTCATTCTCGTTTTTTTCCCTTCGCCCTGATACCAGCCGATCCCCGGCCATTACTTTGAAAATATTTCGATGTTGCGTTTATCCCCGGCCGCTACGTCGCGTTTTGCGGTATTCACCCATTCGAAGTAGAATTTTATTTTTCAACCTTTGAAATGCGCGATGATTCTTGCTTATATGGATTGCTTTGAATTGCTGTTATTATACGTTGGTTGATTGGTCGATTGATTGATTACCTCCCCCATTTTTTTCCCTGCGGCGCGTTTGGAGACGAACGATTCCATTTGCCAAAACGGAACCCAGATGATTCCGTGGTGGATCAGGGTTTGCTGCTACGCCTATGTTCTTGTCTATACTGCGTTTAGTCTTTTCGAAGGGGCAAAATGGAGAAGAGGAATGTTGCATAGTGGCGGGTATAGGTGATATTCTCCCTCGTACGTGGATCAGCTAAGGAGGCGGGTCTTTCTCTATCTCTCCTCCTAAGTTCTAAGTTTGTTGTCCTTTGAGAACATTCTTGGGGTATGAAGGTTGGGGGGGATTAGTAAGGCATGAGCGACGGATGGATGGGCATGAAGAAATGACACCATGGTATAGGGGCGGACGTGTTCAATACATTGGTATGATAGGAATATATTGTGACTTTTTCCCCGTTCAATCTTCTGCCTCGCAATCTTGATTGGGTTGCTCCCTAAATTAAACCTGGGACGCTTGACGAGATGTGAATCTCACTGCGTCCACTCCTCCAAGAGAACTTAGACGTAGAAATTTATAACAGTATAGTGGCTCGTAAGTGATCTAACAGCCCATTATATTTCTCCCCGCCTGCTTCCAACATTTACTTATAAATACAAGGATCCCGGCTAATCCTCGACAGCGCCATTCTGCCTCAAAAGCTCGATAACAGCGCTCCTTTGCGCCGCAGACAGCGTTATGGGATGGTAAACCAACGCATACTGTAGCACCGTTTTACCGCGCCGGTTCCTCGCATTGATCTTGGCTCCTTTTTCGAGCAACAACCGCATCATAGGCACTTGACCCCACTTACCCGCACCCCATAGTGGTGTCTCGCCGTTTTTATCCCTCGCCTCTATGTTAGCGCCATTCGAGAGGAGAATTCGGACAACATTCTCGGTGTTAGGCAGTTGAACGAGCAACCTTAAGATCGTTCGCCCGTATTCATCTTCCACTTCAGTGTTGGCCCCGCGTAAGAGGAGCAGGCGAACGATATCTTCTTGTTCTCTGTGCATGATAGATCCGACGCAAGAGCACCATAGGGCTGTGAAGCCGTTTCCTCTTGTGGCGTTAACGTTCGCGCCCTGCTCCAGGAGTAGCCGCATCCTATCTTCGGACCCCATGATTGCGGCTGAACACAAGGATGTATACTCATTTTCGTCTTCTTCGTCTTCGTCAATATTACAGCCCTTCCTGAGCAGTATCAGACGCATTGAATCTTCGCGTTCTCTGAGAATGGCCCATGCCAATAACTTCCAAGAGAATCTGCTCATGTTTTTAGGGTCGGCTCCTTTTTGAAGTAGCAGGTCTATTACAGTGTCATTTCCCATGCCCGCAGCTTTCTCTAGCGCGGTTCGGCCGCCGCTATTCTTAGCATCGACATCGACATCGTTCTCCAACAGGAGCTGTACAATATCTTCATTCCTCCTTCCAACAGCATAGAATAACGACGTCTTGCCTCTTTTATCCTTTGCCTCAGTATTAGCGCCGTGATCCAATAACATTTTCACAATGTCTTTAGTTCCTAATTCAGCAGCATAAAGTAAGGATGTCGCATCTTTCATATCCCCAGCCTCAATATCAGCGCCGTGATCTAATAGCATTTCCACAATATCTTTATCTCTTTTCATAGCAGCAAGAAGTAAGGGTGTCGCACCACCACTATGCCTAGCCTCAATATCAGCGCCGTGATCCAATAACATTTCCACAATGTCTTTATCTCCTGATCCAGCAGCATAAAGTAAGGGTGTCGCACCACCACTATCCTTAGCCTCAGTCTTAGCGCGGTGAGCCAATAACATCTCTACAATATCTTTATCTCCTTCTATGGTAGCATAAAGTAACGGCGTCATATCTACGTCGTCCTTAATCTCAGTATCAGCGCCGTGATCCAGTAGCATCTGTACGACTGCGCTAATTCTACCCCGAACGGCCCAGTGGACAGCCGACCCATTATAGTCAGTCCCTGGTGGGGCTGTTCTGTCCGGATTGATGCCGGCGACGTCCTTGAGGAGCTGTCGTACTACTATGGGGAGCCCGAGATACGACGCCCACCCCAAGGCCCAGTAGGGCTTCTGGAATAGGTCACAGTCCGACAATTGAAAATTCCGGATTATTTCCCACATCTTCTCGCGTCCCGGGGTCATGTGGAAAAGCTGGATTAGGAAGGGCTGTATCGGTGCATCGTCGTTGATCTCGGGTTGTCCTAAGTGCGTGGTCCAATATTTGGCCGAATAATCGAGGAACACGCGGTGCTCGTCTTTTACGGGAAAAGTTTCGAAGTCTTTGAACAGTAGATGCCATACGCAAATCTCCAGTAGAATACGGTGTGATTCCGTTGGTTCCAATGAAAATCTCCATTGGAGAGTGTTCGGTTCGTGCTCTAAGCGCACCAGTTTATCCGAAGCCTGCTCCTTAACTAAGAATTCCTTCGCCGTCTGATGGAGAAGGTAGATTTTCGAATCAACAATGGTGACGAAGAGGCCGCAGAGCTCTCTCACGGTTCCTCGAAATTGGTCTTCTCCCTGGAGTCCTAAATTAGCATATGCCTGATGGTCCTTTGTAATGGCTAATGCCAACGCCATCTCCTTCAACGACAAAGGTCTTAGAGCAGCAACTACAATATGTAGCAATCGTTTAGCCCGTTCCCGGTCGGAACTTCGCCGTAGAATCTTATCATAAGCTGCCTCAACCGTTTTAGGGAGTGTACGAATAGATGTTCGTAATTCATCATCCGTAATGCAATTGGTGCCTTTAATTACATCGAAGACGAGGTAGACCCATAGATATGTTCGGTGGGGGACTCGAGTGAGTTCATCTTCTAAGAGCTGTTTTCCTTCCCGCGAGAGTAGAAGTTGTCCGCTGAGGTTGTTGACTTTATCTTTGATAACAAGGTCGATCTCTCGACAAATTTTTTCTACCTCTGCCTCATTTTCTCCACTCAAGTGAATGGTGGGAAGGTGATTCTCAAGGAGCCAGAATTCGCGTTGAATGCGAACATACGGTCGGCTTGTTAAAAGGAGTTTTATTGATGGAGAAAGTGCGTTCGCTTTGGGATCATATAGTTCACATACGGCTTCAATGAGTCGGCAGCGTCCCTTCTCTCCGCATTCGTCGAGAGCATCTAAAACGCATACAATGCCTTCAGCGTTCCTGTCGCCGGCTAGCCTGATGAATATGCCCCATAGGTCAGAAAACGAAGTAAAGATATTATCGCCCTTGCTATCGAACTCATCAAGAATATTGTCAGAAAGAAGAGTTGGCCGCTGGGTGAAAATCTGGTGCAGGATACAGCACAGAGCGTTTTCTGGATTCCTCTGGTCATTGAAATCGTCCTTGAAAAAGAAGTAACAAACAGCATTGTAGCCACCACCGGAAGACCGGAGCACCTCGTCCACCAAGTATCGTGCTAGAACTGATTTCCCACACCCTGGATCTGCGGATACCCAAAGGAGTGCTGAGCTTTGCTTCGCTTGCCAGCCTTGAAAAAGGGGGTGGTTTGTGAACCATCGACAGGTCCCTTTTACCCGCTTGGGATTTCTATTTTTTCGGTCTTCATACGGTAAGGTATAGAGACGTCCGAGGAGGCTATTACACCTATCTCTGTTGCGTCGTACATCACCTGCTACGTTTACGTTAGTCGGAATAATCTTTCTAAGCAGATATCGTTGTTTAGGTAGTAGATATGCTGGTAAGGCTTCATACTAACGGGAATATATGACTTTTCCGGTTGTGTGCACCGTTTCCGGTTCCGACATATTTGGAAGGAGTGTGCTTGGAACTGATGCTTCACAAGCCAACTCAAGCGTTTCCATTGATATATGGCGAGTAATATGAGAAAGAACGCTCAAGATATCCCGATATTGTGGATCATTCCGGTTCTTGCATCTGGCCATCTCTCTATGATTTGCGTCGATACTCTGGACTATCTCGAGTTCTGACGGTAGACCAAGTTTTGAAGAGTAATCATCTACTACCTAAGTCCTCTCGTCGTTAACCACATCATTTGGATTATTCAATGAGAGTGAACAGGGTGCCTAAATGCATACCTTGTTGTGTAATCCCTTCATACCCGAGATCCCACGGGCCTCCTGAAAAGAGTAGATTTTGATTTTGCACCCAGCCACGATGTTCGTGAACCTCTCATGGATATTGTCCAGTACTTCGCTATTAACCTCCAAACCCCTCAGAATATTCTTATTCGCATCCTGTAAGACTAGAAAGGTAAGATTCGCTGCGATTTGGCCCCATTCGGCGTAGGAGCTACCGCGATGCGGTGTCCCTAGGAATAAGATGGAGCTTGTCCGTAAGTGTAGACCATTAGGCCTTCCCAATGCCTAATTTAAGTATATTAGTGCTCAGGCCAATCAATTTACAATTTGCTGGACTTAAAACTCACGTCTTTGACAAGTAGCCCACCGAAACTATGGGCCACAAACACAATTGGCTCCTAAAAGAGACATTAATCGAAAGACATAGCTTCTTGGATGACGCATATTCACCTTGTGTTCGATATCTCGCTCGATTTTTGTAGCTAGATCTCGGCCATGTTGCGATATGCTGTTTTGGTTATTGGACTGGAACAATCCGCCTATAACATCCGCGTTGTATCCATACGTCCATATCCTCGCATCAGGTAAATCCTGTACGAGGAAATCACGCGGCCAGAATACTTGACCTCTCGGGACTTCGCCGCATCTTTCAGTTCCATCGGAGGAAGTTCCTTCGTCCCAATGGAATAATTTAGAGAAACGCCGTCTTTTAGACTTTACGGGCTGAGGTTTACCATACGCCTCATGACCGCTGGTCCATGTGCGTTCGGGGTGCCCTCTCAGCCCGTGGACAAACACAACGCTTTCACATGTTAGAAAAATGTCATTGAGAAGCGGAACCCGTCCAGACAGTCATACTTGACCTTATACGGTTTGTTAGGAGAATCGTTGGCGTCGGAAAGTTGAGTGAAACCGATTCTATGAACTTCTCCCATTGGGATCCAAATGAGCCCATTAAATCGCTAGGTTAGTTAGCTTGTTTGCGCGTCGTTGAAAAGAGCCCCAATAGGCTCTGTTAAGTGCGGGGTACGGGGGTACAATGGCGACGATATACCCTTTTCTCTCGTTAACACAAAAGATCATAGGAAAGGCAACTAGATGTCAGAGGAAGTCAAACCTAGAGAATTCTGCCCAGCTAATGGTAAAAATAACCCTCGCTTACTCCCATTTATTTCAGGTCACGAGCAGCTACTTATGCTATGTAATACAACACAGCCGACCTTTTTAATGCAGAAGACAGCAACTTGAGATTGGTGAGTCACGGAGCCTCGTTCTCCTTAACCCATATCTCACGTAGGTACCTTCCTGCCTTCTACGACGACGTACATAGCCTAACAAGCTAAGCTCCTTTCGGCAATATTTACGTGCCATACTTTAACTGTCTATCTGCATGTAGACTGCTTCCTCATTGGCTATACTCAACTTTGGTGTGGTAGACGTGGTAAAAGAAAGGGGACAAGATTCGCTGGTTGCTAGCTGAGTGGCTTGCATGAGGCGTTTACAGGACAAGCCGCCGCAGCAAGACAACCCTGCAAAAAGCTACCTAGAACTAAACACCCTTCTGCAGCTGCACCGCCGCCTCCTACGTCGGGGTAACGAGTCGGGCTCTTAGAAGCGAAAGAAGGGCGGGTAGTTCAATAACCCTAGTAAGACTTGATGTAACTCTCGTAAACTTGGGTAGCATAGCTTCATGCCGCCCTAGGCTAAGCCACGGAAATGACAGATACAAGTAGTCAAAAAGTACCTAAATAATTCATTTTAACGAATTTATTTCCTCTAGATATCTATGGCGCCTATAGATAGGTACCTAGTCTTGTGGTATACATTGCTGTTGAAGGAATCATGTATAATAAACACCGATGCTATGCCGACCGACTTATCAGGTCGCCGCATCCCCGCAATGCCAACTGGGACCCCAACCTGGTTGAATCCGTTGAAGCCTATGCAAACTCCCTTACGCGATGACTTTAGACTGGAATAGGTCTATGTTTATCTAGGACGGTCTAACGCATACGTATAGACGATTATAAGTGGCGATTGTCTAGAATAGCCCGTCGATTTCGCCCGTTTCGGTATCGACATCGACGTTTAAGTATCCCGGAGCGGTTGGCAAGCCAGGAATCGTCTGGATGTCAGCTGCAAGGGCATACCTATGTAAGTTAGCTCGGTATTCGTCGGATATCGTGTGATTAGGCCCATATGCTTACAAATAACCTGCACCGGCAGCCATTCTCACGTCCCTAATCGGAACCGTGAAGCCGGTTGGTGCGCCCTTGAGATCCGGGTCATGAGACAGTGAGTACTGTGTCTTAGCAATGCAGATCGGGAGGTTTCCAAAGCCCTGTCTCGTATACGTGTCGATCTTCTTCTGGGCAAGTTCGCTGAACTCGACAGCGGAGGCGCCATACATCTTCTGGCAGATGATTTCCATTCGCTGCTGAATGGTGCCTTCACTCACATCATACAGCAGCTTGAAGTCCTTTGGCTTTTCGGAGGCGGCTATCACACCCTTGGCTAGGTCAACAGCACCCTTTCCGCCTTCAGCCCAGTGATTCGCTAAGATGGCATCCTCAGCTCCAGCTGCAATTGCTTCTTCTCGCACAACGGCGATCTCTGCATCGGTATCGGTGGCAAACTTGTTAATAGCAACCACGACAGGGCATCCATAGGATTTGGCATTTGCGATGTGCTTCTTGAGGTTTACACAGCCGTTTCTCAGGATCTCAACATTCTCCTGCTTGTACACGGGGTCTAATGGCGCACCAGGAGCAATAGGTGGGCCGCCACCGTGCACCTTTAGGGCGCGAACCGTGGCGACAATAACAACCACATCAGGTACAAGGCCTGAGGCACGACACTTGATGTTGAAGAATCGCTCGCCTCCCATGGTAAAGTCGAAACCAGCTTCAGTAACGGCAAAACCGGCCTTAGCATCGTGATCCTCATCCGGCTCAGTACCAGCCAGCTTGAGTGCCATCTTGTCAGCAAGGATAGAGCTGTTGCCAATGCTAATGTTGGCAAAAGGACCAGCATGCACAAAGACGGGAGTGCCCTCCAAGGTCTGCATCAGGTTCGGCTTGATGGCGTCCTTCATGAGAGCAGTCAAGGCACCTCCGGCTCCAATGTCGTCGCAAGTGACTGGATCTCCTGACCTCGACGTAGCGACGACCATACGACCCAGTCTTTCTCGCATATCAGCAAGACTTGTGCTCATTGCGAGAATAGCCATACACTCGCTGGCGACAGAGATATCGAACCCGGTCTCTCGGGTCTGCCCCTTTTCAGTTGGCGCGGTACCAACAGTGACACCTCGCAAGTGGCGATCATTAACGTCTAGCACACGCCTCCACGTGATAGTCTCAGGGTCAATATCCAGTCTGGCAAATCTGTGAATCTCATCCTCAGTAAGCTCGTTGGGATCGGTTTTGTCGATACCCAGCTTCTTCAATCGTCGGAACATAACCGGTGCAAAAGCTCTCTTTCCGTTTTTTGTCGGTACTAGTCTTCGGTATAGGGGGCCATCTTTTTGCGTATTCTCATGGAAAATACGGGTTTCGATGGCAGCCGCGAGAAGGTTGTTAGCTGCTGTGATAGCATGTATATCACCAGTTAGGTGCAAGTTGAATTCGTCCATTGGTATGACTTGACTGTATCCACCTCCAGCTGCACCTCCCTTGATGCCAAAAGTAGGCCCTTGGCTAGGTTGTCGGACGTTTGCGAAGGTTATCCGACCTAAATGCGCCCCTAATGCCTGTGCTAAACCCATAGTCGTGGTAGACTTTCCTTCGCCCAGAGGAGTCGGGGTGATGCCAGTGACGACAACATAGCGACCGTTCCGGCGATGCTCTAGTCGCTTCAGCAAGCTGAGATCAACCTTAGCTTTGTATGCCCCGTAAGGCTCCAACTCATGGTGTGCAATGCCAACTTCTTGGGCGACTCGTGTAACGGGTTTCGGCGGCTGTGATCTTGAGACTTCGATATCTGAGGGAACTGGAGTACGCAGGTTGAGTGGAAGAGGCACAATGCGCCTCTTCTTTTGCTTCTCAAAATACATCGTAGTAGCGTCAACGACATTCTGCAATAGCATAGCAACCGTCATGGGGCCGACACCGCCTGGAACTGGAGTGATGTAGGAAGCGACTTGAGATGCTGACTCAAATTCAACATCGCCCACCAACCGCTGCCCCGACTTCTTGGTTGCATCGGGTATGTAGTTGGTTCCAACATCAATAACCACAGCACCGGGTTTGAGCCATTCACCCTTGACGAAAGCTGGTTGGCCAATAGCGGCAACGACAATATCTGCCTTCTTTAGTTTCTCCTCAAGCCCCTGAGTCTTGGAATGGCAGACGGTGACGGTTGCATCGGCATTCTTCAACAAGTAACTGACCGGACTTCCAACGATGTCGCTGCGACCAAGGACAACGGCATCCTTGCCCTTAAGGTCCACACCTGCTTCTTGCAGAAGGACCATAACTCCCTTGGGAGTACAGGGGACGAAGAATGGGTGACCTCCCTTTTTAGCAAGTTCGCCAATGTTGGTAGTACCAAAGCCATCGACATCCTTCTCATCGGCAACCGCAGAAGTAACGACATACTCATTGATGTGCTTCGGGAGCGGTAGCTGAACTAGGATGCCGTGCACCGTAGCGTCATTATTTAGGACCTGGAGCTGTGCTAAGAGCTCTGCCTCGGTGACGTCCTCAGGGAAATGAAGGAGTTCACAGGTGATATTGGCCTTTATGAGTCACAAGCGTTAGATTACGAGGATTACATGTGAGTTATGATATTATATTGCGGCTTCCTACCTCTTGAGCGGCCTTGAGCTTCATGCGAACATAAGTCGCTATGAGACAATTAGTTGCGGCACAGCTTACGGGGGGTGAATTGAGTCACGACGCACATGAATCAGAGCGATCACCGACTAAGAAATACCAGGGTTAGTATTGTAATTGATCACGCGCAGGATTTTGGCAATAGAGGACCAACCTTGGATGATCTTAAGACATGGTTGGTACTTGGGGTTGGTCTTTTGCTTTTCGAGTATTTCAGTACCAAGTCTCTCCCGGATTTTCTTCGCAATAGCAGTACCGTCCAACCTGGTAGCAGCCATGGTGGGGTAGCTTGTAGAAAAAGCTCTATAAGTCGCACGCGACAGTGAAGTAAATAGCCTATACTGATATGTCGCTTCTGATGAAACGCGACTGAATAAGCTTGTACAACCCGATTGATCCAACCCTCGAGGGGATAGAGCACGTTGTCGCGAGTAAGCTGGAACCCGGGCGGTGAAAGATAAATAATTCTCCTGGACCGGAAGTGGAAGTTCACTGGTAGCACTGGCAAACAATCTGCAGGCTTTTCGGGATCCGCAAAGCGGAGTTTTGGTCGGCCGAGTTATATCTGTGAGTGGCCGAAGCATGAACTGTTTGCTCTGTG
The DNA here is from genome assembly GCA_002120335.1 of Hypoxylon sp. EC38. NCBI lineage: Eukaryota > Fungi > Ascomycota > Sordariomycetes > Xylariales > Hypoxylaceae > Hypoxylon > Hypoxylon sp. EC38. The sequence continues at coordinate 2,199,598 of KZ111235.1, read as the reverse complement.
CGGTTCGCACCACTGCTCGCACCGCTGCTTTTGGGCTTGCAGAAGGATAAAGGCCATAGCACTGGCTAATCCTTCCAATTGCCATTGTCAAATTTGCTAGGCGCGCTGGCCCGAACCTTTGCCGTCACTTTCCGTGTACTTGACTCAACCAAGGATAACCCAAGTCTCGACTAGCCGTGGCGTAACCCGCTATGGGATAGGTATAGTTTGCACAGGTACCGGTACTATTCAACAGCAGTGCCAACGAAAGGAGTGGTTTGAATATGTAATGATTGACAATTAAAATAAGGGTTCACGACATTGAGAACGATAATTTCGCCCAAAAACTTAATGGCTGAAGAATCAAATAAATGAAGCAACGAGTGAATGTTTACAACCAAAAGATATATAGTAACTTAAGGCTGAATAAGAGTTGGTAGTTATCGCAGAGAGTTGCCGATTTCTATCGGCGTTGGAAGATTATTAAAGGCTTCATTTTTTCAGAATCCCTTACTTGTCGTCATAAGTTGCATTGTTGAGTAAGAAGATCATCTTTCTTCGTGTAAGAATCCCCAAATAGAAAATTTGCTCATGAATAGAGATGAGTCAAACGACTATTTTGATCGCATAGTCTAACCACTTTCTTGAGCGGAAGCAATAATCCATAATAGTCATTCTAGGTATGTATTCATTTATTTCATCCATTATGACATGGAAAGTGGCTTGTGGATACTTTTACAAGGATGAAGTACAGTACCTCAGGCTGCTCAGGGTTCTGGCGTTGGTCTTTCAAGCTAAGAAATTTTGGGGATCTGTAATTGGCCGCCGCGCCTGTTAACTTTTGTATGTATTCAGTCACGTGGCTATGAGTAACATAGTGGGGCAGTTGGGGTCCAAGTGCTGATAGGTTATCGAAATTCTGAGAAATCTTGCCCCACGCACAAATCATTCAAAAACAACATCGACGTACCTCAAGATTTGGCGACAAGATATCAAACCAGACATCGCAAAGATGAGGCCTATTCTCTTATCAGGCCATGTAAGGATTGCCCTCTCCTTATTTATAGATAGTATATTCTAACAATATCGCAGGAACGGGCCTTGACCCAAATCAAGTATGTCGAAGATTAAAACTAATACCCCGCGACGAGCTCGTCAAATTAACCAGACATCAGATACAACCCCGACGGCGATCTCCTCTTCTCCGTATCCAAGGACCAGCAGATTTGTGTATGGTTTTCACACAACGGTGAGCGACTGGGCACATACAAGGGCCACCAGGGCGCCATCTGGACCGTTGATGTAGATCCGACTTCGACCTTCATAGCGAGTGGTAGCGCCGACAACACAATCCGCCTCTGGGAGATCAAGACCGGCCGCTGCCTCAAGACCTGGGACTTCCCCACCGCCGTCAAGCGTGTCGAGTTTAGCACCGATGGTCGCCAGCTGCTAGGTGTGACGGAAAAGCGTATGGGTCACCTTGGTACCATTGTTGTGTTGGATATCATACCCGAAGTCGATGCGCAACAGAGCGATGAGCGCGCCTTGACCATCGTCTGCGACGAGAGCAAGGCCACCGTCGCCGGCTGGAGTTACTTCGACAAGTACATTATCGCAGGACACGAAGATGGTTCCGTCTCGCAGTACGACGCTAAGGTAAGCCGAGAATTTACATATCACAAGCTTGCGGGTAAGAAGATCTAACGTGGTAAATAGACTGGAGAGCAACTCGACAACGTCCCCGTCCACGAACTTAACATGCAAGTAACGGACCTGCAGTGGTCCCCTGACCGCACCTACTTCATCACAGCCTCCAAGGACAAGACCGCCAGACTAATAGCCGCGCGCGACCTCGAGCTTCTAAAGACATATGTTACCGACACACCGCTCAACAGCGCATGCATTACCCCGAAGAAGGACTACGTGATTCTGGGTGGTGGCCAAGCCGCCATGGATGTCACCACAACCGCAGCCCGCCAAGGAAAGTTCGAGGCGCGTTTCTACCACAAGATCTTCGAGGACGAGATTGGCCGTGTGAGAGGTCACTTCGGTCCTTTGGTACGCTCTTCTTTTCTTCCATTTCCATGCCAACTCACATAACTAACGACACGGCAGAACACAGTAGCAGCGGACCCAACCGGCAAGGGCTACGCCAGCGGCGGAGAAGACGGATACGTACGAATCCACCACTTCGACAAGGGATACTTCGAGTTCAAGTACGAGGTAGAGCGTGAGCGCGAGCGCGAGAACCGGCTATAGTATAGTCTCTCCGCCGCCCGCGCCACCGCCACCCCCTCCACCACTTCCTTCCCAACCAACCGCTCCCGGGATTCCGTCGTGGTGTAGAATCCACAGAGGCGGGATTACTTACATACCTAGGTAGAAAGAAATTCCGGCGTTTTCGATTTATTCCGTTTTCTCGTAGCTAAACTTGCATCCGGGAAAAGGGCCTCGGCGTTTGAGGGTTATTTTATTCATCGACACTTTTGTTGTTGTTGCTGTTGTTTACTAGGCGGTAGGAAAGAGGGAAGGAATAAAAAAAGAGATAAAGAGAGAGAGAGATAGGACTTGGGATTAGGTAGAGAAAGGGAGCAAACTCTGCTTTCTTGTAATCAATTTACCTGATTTTAAGATGCAACAACTATGCTCGTCTTTAACCTGATAATTTGAGTAGGGACATAGTAATTGTCCTCGAAAATGGAAGATAAATGCCAAGTCAAGGTAGCTGCGAGATGCATAGGTAGGTATTTATTCATGCAACACTATAATGTAATTCATGGATAAGAAAAGTAAATTAGGAAGTGTTACAGCTGACTAGGTAACATCGTCAACTCCATGGTCTGGTAAGTCTCGTACAAACTTGCCGTGAGAAGCTCCCAGACAAGGAGTAATCATGATCATGGCAACGCTATGCTATCAGACACACAAAACAGTCCGCAAATATCACAAGCAGCATAAAGTACACACATATAGTAATTAAGGTAGGTATCAGTCAATTATTGACTAAAGACACCGCATTGTGTCTGCCTCCAAGGTACCACCCGTACCTGATATTCATCACGTTCCCTTCATAACGTCTCTACCTACAATCAGGCACAAGCAGGCTATCGGCCAGGGGGAGCTTATTGCGGACTCTATCGTCCAAGAAGAGCAAAACAAAAAACAACCAGTAAAACACCATTTTCCTTTACCCCCTTTACCTTTACCTTTCTATTTCCGAGGAAGTTTGTTGGTTGACCTCCGGCGGAAATAGTAACTCAGTCAAGAATTCTCTACTAAAGTGAAACGTAACCACCCGTACTCTCCACCATACCAACAAGAGATGTTCACTTCTTCTTGCCCTTGGCCTTCGATTTAGCCGCGGGCGCAGAGGTCGTAGAGGCAACGCTAGATGCCCGAGAGGAGGGTGTGGCAGACGTGGTCTTACTACTACTACCCTTGACATTATCGAGGGCCTTGTTCTATTGGTGTGTTAGCATTTGCCTGTAGTCAATAGATATAAAAATATCAAGGGCATACCTTAACACCAGTCTTCGACTTTTTCTTAGCCGGCGCCATTCCAAGGATGCTATCCTCGTCGTTCTCTTCGTCGTCCGGCTCCCTCTTTCCCTTGCCGTTGACTCCGTTCGCCTTTGACGGTTGCACGTCCTCGAACTCCTTCACAATAGTAGTGAGAAGGGTGGTACAACGACGGCTAATTTCAATAGGCGTTCTACTAAGGAAGAACCAATCGAACCGGAACAACGGGCTTTCACGAATCTCGTCGCGAATTCGTTCGTAGACGCCCTCCGAGTCGATGCCGTATCGATCTAGCATCACTAGGAGGAATCTGTCCTCTTCTTCGGTGTAAACCTTCTTGTTAGTCGTGGAGACAGAGTAGTTGATCTTCATCTGTTGGAGCGGGACTCGGTACTGCTGCATCTTCTTCCGAAGCATCTTACGCTGATGCTCTGTCTTGCGCATACGCTCTTCTCCAGTTTCAATCACTTGCAGATACTTGTGATAGTCGGCAATTTCAGTATATCGTTGCCAAAAGACCTTGGCATATGCCTTGACCTCTGCAGCTGTCTTGTTGTCAACTTCGTCCGCAATCCTCTCGTAATCATTACGCCCGTAGCGTCCCGAGCCGTTGATAAATTGCTGGAAGTCTCTCTTGTTCCAGTCTCCGAAACCCTGAAGAGAGAGTTTCTGCTTCTCTTCTTGCTCCTCTTCTGTGAGAGGCGTGGCATTGTCAATTTCTTGCTGCTCTGCAGCACGCTGGGCCTCACGCTCTGCCAAAGTATCCTCATCGCCGTCAGGTAAAGGAACCTTGTAACCAATTTCTTTCCGGTAAAAAGCAGTCTCTCGGTCCTGGAGCTCGCGCAGGCGTGGCGGATAGAACTGGTAATCGTGGACTGGGACTTGTCTGGGTGCTCGAGGTGCCTTAGGCTTGGCTTCCGCCTTGCTTGTGCCGTAAATGGCCTGTCTGTAGAATTTATCGACAGAATACGACGTATCCTTACGTTCACGCTTCGCAGGGTTGATCCAGTTTATGCCGATATCCTTCTTTTTCCCAAACACTTCCCCATTCCATTCATAAGCAGACTCGGAAGAAAACTTCTGCAGGTCATCAATGCCTAGTTTCTCGTACTTGGCATTGAGTTCCTTTGTCCGGTTCTCGCCTTTAGATAATATCTCATCGATATCATCATCGTTCAGGTCCGTGCCCTTTGCTGCCATTCCGGTAGCTCCTTTCGTCTGGAAAACTTTCTCTGCTCCATGCTGGATCATATCAAGAAGCTCTTCCTTGGCCGCCGGCCCTTTGGCTCCGGGGTGGGCTCGTCCTTGCTGGATAACAAGTTGGTCGAGACGGAGCTTTTGTGCGGCTCGTTCAAGAACCTTCTCTTCGATAGCGTTTTCCGTGACGAACCTATATACAACCACCTGTTTCTTCTGACCAATTCTGTGGGCGCGGTCCATAGCTTGCAGATCTGCTTGAGGGTTCCAATCGCTATCGTAAAGAATGACAATGTCGGCACTGGTTAAATTGATGCCTAAACCACCAGCTCGAGTCGTAAGGAGGAATAGGAACTTGTCGGAGTCGGGCTTGTTGTACTCGTCGATTGCCTCAATACGGTTTTCGTGTTGAGTAGTTCCGTCAATACGACAATATTTATAATCGCGGAGTACGCAGTAATCCTCTAGAATATCTAGAACACGGCTCATCTGGGAAAAGATCAAGACTCGGCTGCCTTGCTTCTGTAATCTTCGCAGGAGTTTGTCCAGCAGGGCCATCTTTCCTGAGTTGTAGACCAGATGCTCGTCTAATGTATAAGGAGGGCCTTCCTCAGCTCCGTCAAAGAGGTAAGGGTGGTTGCAACACTTCCTCAGTTGCATGACAATGTTCAGGAGACGAGTCTTGGATTCTCGCTTGCCGCCGGCACCGTTTACGGCGTCGATATCCTTCTCTAGGATCTTCTGATACCATTTGACCTGCATCTCCGACATACCAATGTAAAGGTTAACCTCTTTCTTCGGCAACAAGCTTTTCTCAACATCAGCCTTGACACGACGTAGCAAAAACGGTCGGAGCACGCGGTGAAGTTGCTGAACGACAGTATCTGAATCCGCATCCTGACCGGAGAACCATTGATCAAAAGCTTCACTGTCGCCGAAGACATCGGGTAACAAGAAGTTCAAGAGGGCCCACAGCTCATGAAGGTTATTCTGCAGGGGAGTGCCTGTAATTAGAAGTCGATTTCGCGAATTGAACAAGCGAATCACCTGCGATAGAGAGGATTCTTCGTTCTTGATGCGATGCGCTTCATCGATGATAATATACTCCCAAGCAAACTTCTTCAAGTGCGCCTTCTCCCGGAGAATCATCTCGTAGCTGGTGATGCAAACATCGAACTTTTCATCGACCAAACGCTCATTAATCAGAGCATGTCGTTCATCTTTGGCACCTTGTAGGACGAGGACGTCGACTTCCGGCGTCCACTTAGCAAACTCGCGTCGCCAGTTATCGAGAGTAGACTTCGGGACGATGATTAGGTGGGGGCCCTTGGTATCCATGATGTGTCGAAGGTAGCCTAAGAAAGAGATGGTCTGGAGCGTCTTTCCCAGACCCATCTCATCAGCGAGAATACCGGAGATACCATTCTCGTGTAGGGAAATGAGCCAATTCAGACCGGCGATCTGGTAATCTCTCATGGTACCGTGAATGAAGGGCGGCGATTCACGAAATACCGTCTCGGCAGATCCACCCTGTCTCTCATCCTTGAGTAGTTCGGCGTCCTCTTCAGCTTCTGTGCGACGAGTCCTACTTGTCTCTGCACCACCCTGACGGACACCTTTCTTGGTCGTCTTCGCAGATTGTTCATTCTGGCGGTCGATCTCACGCATAATCTCACGGATTTTCGGGTTAGGGTTGGTCTCAATAAAGTGTCGGAAGAGATCAGTCAATCCTAGCAGATAACGAAATCTCCGGATAGTGTCATCCTCCTATTATGTAATTGTCAGTAAACTGGTTCAAGCTATATGAATTATTATGTGCTTGCTTGAGTTGTTTTGTACCTTCGATTCGCCTAACAAGTCATGCTTCTTGCCAAAGATGCTTCGTCGTAACTGATTGGCCTCCGATCGCTTCTTACGTCCATCGGTAGGGTGGTCACCCGCAACGCTGCTAGCTGTTGTGTTGGGATTGGTATCTGTGTCTGTCTGGTCGGGAGATTCGTCTACATCCTGCGGGCAAGTTAGTATAGGCTAGGGTATAATCTAGGGTACAATGAACCATATCCCAATGGAGTAGTTTGATCTAAGTGATCTCATAATGAAACTTACCATTTCGTCAGGATGGGTATGTATGGGCTCTTGTGCATCCGACATAGACGCGTCGGTGTCGGCAGCACTGGCCCTCAGACGAGGCGGAGCCATAGTAATGGCTGTATTGCGACAGATGCTTTACGCGACTGCGACGCGACAAACCAAATTGGTATACAGACTAAAAGTAATTGAGTTGTGTTCCAATTAAGACCTCAGGGCTTGACAAATGGTTTGCAGATGAAAAAGCGAGGTTAAGGGGTGTGGAGACACAGCCCAAGTTAGGAATGAATGTACTGGAAGCTGTGCTAGATGTGAAGTTTGTGAGAGAGTTGTGTTGAGTTGAAAGTATAGAAAATAAGAGTATGATGGAGTGCAAGGAGATATCGCTGAATAGTGGGACAGGAGTGGATCGCCCGCTTAACACGATAAGATAAATTAATGGTCCGTGCGTTACCCGTTCAGCGTTCAATGTGTCTTCTGCAGAAACAATTTGTCGAGGAGGTACATGTATGGGTGACCTACACTAAGATTTGAAAGTTCTCAGAAACCTTCTAGATTATATGTATAATTACATGATATGTATGTGTATACCTACATAATCAATCTACATAGTAGTAAATGCATGTATACATATAACTACATAGTTACCTATGTACGTATACATACCTACCGTACATTCTGAATGCCTTTCGCGCCTAAGGCTTTACGAACATACACCTATTGGAACCAATCAACATTCAGGTACTATTTTCATAGCTCAAATCTAATTGGCTGCAGTAAAGGGAGAACTTATGGGATGTTCATATTATATCAATTCTCCTCACCATACTAACTAGATCTCCCTATGTACTTGAGCTATCGGGTACATAGTGCATGGAACCTAAACAGCTGCTTACGTATTTCTATCCTCCCATATGCCTGTACTACACATGTATCTACCCGTGATAATTGAGCGTACAGCTATATCTGGGGTTAGCAAATCAAAACATGCGGCTGAAAGGCTATGTACACTTACGTTCGTCTCGAGTCCTACGCATTACTTAGATTTATTATATGCCAAGTCAGTATCCTGTCTAGGATGTACGGATTAATTGCTATGTATAACATAATAGAAGGATAAATAGCTTTATACGTATGATTGTACCTGTACCCTTTAATACTATAACTATGGGCTATGTGTGAAGTTGCTAGGTACGGTAGAATTCCGTCTTAAACCATCTTACCAGGCTGCCAGGTCATATATCTCGTTAACAAATAGTATGACACGTCAATATTTATACAATAAAGAGGATTTGTAATGAATTCAAAAAGCTCAGACCTTATAAAGATCTATGTACCTACATATATGTGGGTTCTAATCTCAAGGCACGTTAGCAAGATGGCAAAAGTCCATCCACGGGTATCGCCTCACACAGTGGAAACAGAGTGGCAAAAGACCAACCTCAGAAGTTACGTATTACCGTAGAAGTTATTACAAGGTAGCATTGTGGTAGCTGCCACCTACATACATGTATACACTATATGTAGCTTCTTAAGCAAGTACATGCACCTACCGTATGTACGTATGTCAATTCAATCAAGCATCTATTAAAGTTGGTAGGGTTCCTGGCAGGTGCAGCAGGGTCTCCGCTTGCGGCCTGAACGATTTGGCTGCAAGAAATCTACTTTTTAGTCAAGCATGTTTCACTTCAGGTCCGCCAAACAACCTTATTAAGTGCACACAAATCTGCCAAGGTTTGATATAGCCACCAAGGTGTGGGATTAGCCACTCAAATTTGGTTCGTCATCAATCCAGAATCATCTGACACCCATGGAACAAGGAACCAACAACCATCACAACACCACGTAGCATCTCGAAGTTCACGAATTGGCTGTGGACAAGAGACCATAGAGGGTAATATCCTTTTGCTGAAGAGCGTAGTCGCCTACCTTGCTCCTTGAGAGCTCTAATAAACTCATCACAAGTTGTTCATATCGCTCCAGACGAGAATACAACGTAAGCTGCATCTTCCATTTGCTGCCGGCTTCGACCCACCGACCACATCCACCACACCCCCCACCAAACCCAACGAAGAAAAAGAGAGGGATCTAAATCTTCAACCCTCCGGGTTCTTTGACCGCCGTATCCTCGCAAAAACCCACCTCAACTCCCTTTTGTCTGTCCATATCTACGTCAACCGTCGAGCGACCGTAATCCCCAAGACCATTATGGAAGCCTTGAGAGGTTCCTCGCCGTCAAAGAACGCTACCGGCGGCGAGTCACCCGAGCAGATACTCGATGCTTTCAAGGCCGCGGCATTATCTGTGACAAAGCTGTATAAGACCTCGGCTGCCGCACAAGCAAAGGCCAGGGTAGATGGCTACCAGGATTGCCTAGACGATCTCCTATCCTTCCTCGACAAAAACAATATCGGACTTGGCGACGGGGAAGGATGGCAAATCCGGAAATGGGCGACCGAACGTCTAGACGGGCGAGACACAACCCAGGAGAGCGAAGACGAAGTCGAGAAAACCGATCCAGCGTCGTCTCCCGAAATCCATCGCTCCGGCAGTCAAGCGCAGTTGTCCACGATGCGGAACGAGGCTCCCATGCATCAGGATTCTGTACAGGTGTCAGCTCACCCTGTTGCCAACATTACCCCGACAGAAGAACACCCAATGATCACCGTTCCGACCCAGGACAATTTCACCTTTCGGTCATCGCACCCATACCCACAGGCACAAGAGCCATACCCGAACTTAGAAAACCTAGACCTTTCGGACTCGACAAGAACAAACGATAGCAGCACTAGCCAGGGCTCTTCGACTGTCCCCATAGCCCATCCGACTCGCTTGCGCAACAAACAACGAGGCCCCAGACCAAAGCCTACAAATCATCTCGGACGAGGCGCCGGCCAGAAACGATCCATCAATTTCGCCGAGCTATTCGACGTCGGAAGCGTCGCGTTTGGTAAAGACGTATTCGGAAGAGATGGCAAGAGAAGTCGGCATACATGATCGAGAATAGATCATCGCTCCAATCCATATCGCACCGTCGAGTTGATGGACCATTCGGGCAGTCCTTCGGGGCCATCAGGTCTTCGCCATATTTGCTCACAACGGTGACTGTGTGGACGAGAGCACAATTAATTACGACGCATAATGAATTGAGAAGGGGAGGGAACCACTGGAACAAGGGCATTGCATGGCAGCACCGGCAAGCATTTTGAGGCGTTGAGTTACTTTCACATACGGTTCATTGCTGTCCCAAGGAGGGGGCGTCCGGGGGAATTTTACTACTACCTGCTTTCCTATAGACGAAGATGAATATCACCAACCCTACTAGCTGTTCGAGTTCACATGTTGCGCCGGTAAATATCTACCATAGTGACGTGTCGCTCACGCTTCACGAGGGACATAGGAATTCTAGTCTGAGTTATCGTACATACAATCACAATGGAGGCAGTACCTACTTTCCGTCCCAGCAACAGCATCTTTTCGCGAGCCCATTACGTGACGTGCTAAATAAGTGATGTAAACGCATCGATTATTCCCATTTCAGTCCCATTCGCTCCTTATTATATCCGCCTCGTAGAACCACGTATGTAGAATGTAGACTCCCAAGGAACATATCCATCCACCTCTACTTCCACAACGAGCAATTCACAACCCTAGTATCTCTCACGTTCGTCACTGGTGACCATGCCATAAGCAATGGGGAAATCCGTGTTCACGCAAACGCGTCCTGGCAGGACTTACGCGCCAAGTATCTCAAACTCAATATACCCTATGTACGCCCTGACATGAACTTAAACTGTATACGACGGGCCGTTAATGGGCTACGCCATCACCGCCTCGTGGCGTCTCCTTGGCGTCCACGACGTGTCGCGCTAGTAGCCCAACATCAGGTAGAAGAACTTGATTTTTGCTTGCTTTGAAGTTAGACCATTTTTCTAGAGGATATGTAGGTGCGTGGCTTATTATCTATGTAGTATCGGCCAGGAGTTCTTCCATGTGATGAATGAGTAGGTAGATCATATAGAGCAGCACAATTGAAGTCCGGTAAGGACCTAGTCTTAAGGGTATCAACGATTATCACTTATCTAGCACTTTGATCCCATCTGCTTATAAGGGAAGCGGTCTAATAGCACTGCTATGAAACTCCGGGTAGGATAAGGTAGTTATAGGTAGGCATAAGAGCGGATCGCCCTGGAACTATAGACTCCTAAAGTTCGCTTATGGAAGGGACATGACCGGTATTTATATAGGAGTAGCTAGCTACAAGCTATATTATACACTTGTTCGTCGGCGACTCACACCCAGTAATACCACAATGTAAAGCCAACTTATGAGGGTTTTCTTAGATAATGATATGGATTTGTTTTCTTTTTGCCTGTAAGTAGCTATAGATTCTAAAAGGACATCGACGAAACGTCCCAATGCTATGTGATATGTGGTCTCTTCAATAATCTCTTAAAGGAAACCCACATTCACAATAGCAAGATCCCAATACACAAAGACGGATCCCAATAGACTATATACTACTATGCATTTTATTAAGTAGATACCTATGCGATATTTTATCATTTACATTACCTCTTCTCCCAAATAAAACCAAGGCAGTGGCCCTCTCAATTGCCCCTACCCACAACTGAGTTTTCAATCTTCTATTGAGAGCTTAGTCTCTAACCACTTAGCGAACCTAACAGTCGGCGCATCCACAGCGCGCCAGAAAATGTCCGCCGCCCAAATAACGAGGGGGATGTTGAACACACTGGCGAGCGCCATCCCCCAATTATACTGAGAGCCCTCCGTGCCGCTGAAGTCCCAGGCCCGCTTCTCCACCATGTAGCCGAAGGTATGCATCACGGGGCCGTGCATGAGGTAAAGGGCGTAGCTAATGCGACCAAAGTACTGTACGACGGCTGAGTTGAAGACGCGCTGCCAAGAGGTGGAGCGTGCCGTGCAGAACACGAAGATGATGGATCCGATCATTTGGTAGTACCGGTACTTATCCGAGAACCACTCTGGAATGAACGTCCCCAGATACTCCCAACCGGGGTTACCGTCGGTTCCGGCGTCCGGCTCAGACATCAAATACAGAGCAGGGATGGAGAGCACAGTCCATAATATGTTGCAAGGTCCCCGTTTCTCAGGGACGCTCTCAGGCGTTTTCTCGAGCGGGAGTAGTGTTAAGGGGGTAGACGACGGCTGAGGCGCGCTCGGCTCATGGGCGCCTCGGATCAGGTCCAGTTCAGCTAATGTCATGCCCCAGAGGAATAAAAACATTTCCCATTTATCGCTGCGAAGGACAAACCACATAAGGATTGCAAGGCAGAGAAACCGCGCACCGGTTCGTAGCCTAGCAGTACCAAACATTACTAGGAACAACATCATGGAACACCGGAATTCCACCGGTATCGTCCATAGGTGGACGTCATAACCTGTCGCGCCACCGAACTTCTCCCAACCCCATATGTGGACGAAGTCGTACATCTCCTTCATCCAATGCCGTAATTGTTTCCGTAAAGTTTCCTCCAGGACTGGGTGATGTTCTATTACGTTATGCATGTATTTCCGATCGTTGGCGAAGTCCCTTGTCATCTCGTATATGCCGAATCGAAGTAGTATCAATACACCGAATGTCGAAATGAATGGCGGCAGGTATAGTCGAAAGAACCGACGAAAGACGAAAGAAGTCATGGTTTTCGAGAAACCATCGAACGAACGACTCCGAATTTGTTTTAATGGCTTAAGAGAAAGAGCGTATCCCGATATAACAAAAAAGATGCAGACCATTGAGGGTCCGCTGTAGAGTAGTCTGACGAATGGAAGCCTCCATATTTCGTAGTTGACATTGTCGTGACCCCAGCCTTCTGATATCTTGAAGGCCGTGTAGTAGTAATGGCAAAAGAAAACAAATAATGCGGCTAAGCCTCGCATCCCATCGAGGTATGCGGTCGGGTGAAGCTTCTCTGTTCGAAAGCGTTCGCGAGCACATCGATGCTGAACGAAACTAGGTAATAAGAAGATGCCTGTTCTCAGCATTGCCGAACTCCAAGACGATAAACGTAACCCGCTGCAATATCTCTTTGCTGTAGTAGCCCATTGTATAGTCGAAAAGCGACCGTCGAGGTCTATACGAGCGCTCTCACTTTCTACGTCTGATAGGGATCTGTCATCGATGAGAGATAGCTTCTCCTCGTGGGAGAGCGAGACCCTTGATACCGCATAACCATTCATTGTCCGGCAATGTAGCAAAAGAAATGAAAATGTTTAGTTAGAAGCACTACTCATGGCAACGAAGTAGTAGTTTTCGACGAGTGACCAAGCCCCTGAGCAAGCGATAGGTGATAGAAACAGGCAAGTACACCGAAATATTCCCGCTCGCCCAGCTAAGGCTGTGGCGGTCAGGGACCGGTTCCGTTGAAGATCATGTTGTATACCCTGTCTTCAGAGGATACCGATCGTCGAAGGATGAGGCTAGCATATGTACATATGTCTTTCAGCCTTTTTCTGGGCTCTGGCATCCGCCTATGCTGATTACGAGCATCCGAAACAGATCATCCGTAATGTCACTTGACGTGGAAGAAAAACAGTTTAGCAAATTTGTCGTGTATAATATAATCGCTAGCACTAGCTTGCGGATTATACCTTTTGTGTCAAGAAAATACACAACCCAGACATGATCCTGATGGTGATATGTCTCGGCCGCGACTGAGAGTTAAGTCGGCTTGTATATCACGTTCTACTTTGAAGATGCAAATCTGGGATTGAGTTAGTCATGTTAGAACATACGTGATTGAATGCGTGGACGGTGGAACGAAATAAGTCCCAACGAAAACCCTCCAAGATTGCTCAAAGGCTCGAAGTAACATGTGGAGGTGCGGAAATCCAGGGTGGAAGAGTTGGAAGGTAGTGTGTATCGGCTCCGGTGGTCCCCAACCAATTGGTGACAAAATCTAACGGTATTAGTGGTCCGGCCGAGAAGATAATCGTCATACCGGCCTGATTTAGAAAGATTACAAGCTCTTAACTTCTGGGTCAAATATGACGATCGCTGTCACGCATTGTGGAAATGCGACAGCTGTGGTTTGGATTAACGCCATCTTTGCTCCTGACCCTGCTATGTCGGTTGTCACTTGGCGATGAGATTTACTGTGGGCGCAGTGGAGTGTTCCGCTGTATGATCGGCAGGGACAGAGGGTTGGTGATCCTCCCGCATGGAGACCAGTTCACTGCTTGGATCTTCGAGTAACATGGCTGCATGGCCAGCGTGGGGGTAGTCCCAAGGCTCGTTTTCGACGTTGAAACAACTAACGTCTTGGTTGTGGATGAAGACGAGAAATGACGTTGGTTATGAAACGGAAGCTAAGAGAAAATGTTATTCTACCTACATGTACTGTACAACGTGAGCTTACATAATCCATATGCTTGCACCTTGTTATTGGAAGGTCACCCTCCCTCGCAGCTGCTTCCTAAATCATACAAACCTTACGAATATTCTTTTCTTGTTTTTTTTCTTCTCCGTTCAAGTCCGTATCACATTGTACATTGTCATTGTCATTGTAACAAGTCACTCAAGAGCATGGCACCGAACACAAAGTCGCTTCATCAGACAATCATGTCTAATTGGATTAGGAATTATGTATTACGGGCGTCGAGAAAGGCCTCAGCCCCAGATCAATAACATCTAACCCTAATAACTAATAAGGGCTCGAAGCATTACTAATACCGCTATAATAATTAATCCATTTGAAGATTTCGGTATGCCAGACCAGGCTGTTCTCCGGGTTCAAGACCCAGTGGTTCTCGTCGGGAAAGCTGAGTAGCTTGCTTGGCACTCCCCTGGTCTGGAGCATGTTAAAGAGGAGGATGCCTTCGCTCACAGGCAGCCTGAAATCGAGCGAATTATGCACTACGAAGTGCGGCGTTGCCCAGTTTTCAACATACAACAGCGGGTTCCAGTCATAGTAGGGCGACCCAGGAACGAATCCGCTTTGATTGAATGGCCCGCTGAAGTCGTGGTTCATGAACCAAAGCTCCTCCGAGGCATACTGGTTCAATGTCGATGTGCTACCGTCGTGGGTCACGAGTGCCTTGAATCTTCTTCCAAGCTCGTGTCCTTGAATCCTAGAGGGGTTTTCATTAGTATCGACGCGGCTGTTTGATCTTACAAAAGTCAAAAAGGCTTACCAGTTAGTCATATATCCACCAAAGGACGCGCCAGCTTCGATACCGTTCTCCGTGTCGACATAAGCAAGTGTGCTGTTGACGTAATCCCAGGCGTGGACCAAATCCCAGTACGGGTACGATCCCCATCGGCCCTGAATAGCATCTGTCAAATTCTGGCCCCAACCTGAGCTGGCGGTCGGGTTTGGCGCAATGACGACGTAACCCTGGTCCGCCCAAACTTTGAAGTTCCATCTTGTGCTCCAGCTGTTGAAATGCGCACCCTGGGGACCGCCGTGCGTGATGAAGGCTAGTGGGTAAGTCTTGCTCTCATCGAAGCCTTCTGGATAAATAATCCAGGCCTGTTGCTTGATTTCGGAAGTGTTGGTCGAATAGTAGAATTCGGACACATCCTCTGGCCCGAGACCTGCGAGAGCGGGATCAACTAAGTTGGCCTGGAAGTAGGTCTTCACGACATCGCCCTCTGGCGTGACGGTGAATATATCTCGGCTACTCCAGATCTTGGAATCAGATACGAGAAGGGTGTTGTCGGGTAAGACATAGAATCCAGAAGGTACTCCTTCGTTTGTGATGTTCCTAGGCTCGTACGAGTCACCGGCGCTGAGAGGGACGGGGAAGATACGTTCTCGGCCTAGATCAGGAGCCGAGACGAAGATAGTTTCCGAGTCTTTCGCCCACGCCAAGGTATCTGGCGATCGGTCCCAGTCATGCGCAAGAGCTGTTACGTTGAAGTTTTCCGGGTCAGCGTTGGCAACATACAGGATGTTACGGTCCGACTCGTAGTAGATGCCGTCCATCTGGAAATATGCGATGTGCTCTCCCGACGGCGAGAACCTAGGGCTTGTGGCGGCACCCTGGGCCTCGGGATACTTAGTGGTACCCCGGGCATTGATCGCGACGGCGTCTTCCGCAGTGCCAGTAAATGGTACATGATAGATTACATCAGTGGTGTAATTGGCCAAGGGAAGTGAGGTGTCTTTTGTTAAGAAGACTACGCTGCTGCCGTCGGGCGAAATATCGTAGTCACTCTCATCGCTCTGGTCATAAGGGCTCTCAGCGCAGGTGACGTTGCAAATGCCCGTGACATAGTTGGTGAGTTCGCCAGAGAAGGAATATGAGCCATTGCCTCCCTTTAATACACCACCAAAAACAGCATTCTTTTCATTGCTGAGCCAAGTATCCTAATGATTCGTCGTCAGTTATCAACGCTTACTGGATTCACGAATAGATACTAACCCAGTGTCGAACATAAGTTTGGGTGTATATCCGCGCCGTGCTGGCGGGTGTGCTTGTAAGCGCTTCGTTGTACGCAGTGCCGTTGGGGTAGGCCTTAGTATACACGAGGAAGTGAATATCGCCCGATGCCGTCTGGACGGCCTTAAGTCCAGAGTAGGGTGCCGGCAACGAAGCAATTAATTTGGCATTATCTAGGGAATTGGCATCTGCAGAATATAAACTTATTCCGCCATCGCCCTCGGCGTTCGTGCCATTGATGTATATGATGCTTGTCGGAGTGGGTCCAACAAACACGACCTCCGAAATATCAGAGCCCGCGTACCAAACAGAAATCTCGCCGGTCTTTAAGTCGAGCTTATTCCACTGCGACGCGCGCTCCTGGGTTCCGAAAGTGTAGTTCGAAACCGTATAAAGAGCAAAGTCCTACATAAGTTAGTACACGCGCAAAGCATTGGCAGTTTATTGTATACAGACACCACTGGGATTCGGTGCCGCGACGCCATAGCGATTAGCGGCAAGCATTGACTCAGGCGTAATGCCGAGGGCGGTAGGCAGAGTAGCTAAAGCTACCTGCACCGGATATTGATACCTCATCTTCACGCCGGCGCAACAACGACAACAATTTGCCTACCGTCTGTAGATTTCGAACCAGGTAGAGAAGGGTAAACAACAAGATCTAGGAAGGGGAGGCTCAAGGTACCCTCAAATAGCTAGCTAGCCACAAAGCTGGCGTTGGAAGCTCGGCGGGGTATACCAGGCAACATATCAACATCATGCATTCAGATTACATCGCTATCTCTTGGGATTACGCCATGCTGCAAGATCTGCGCACTATATTGAACCTAGACCAGGCTTTAGAACTAGAATTCCAGCATTCCGTCGTACGAACCGGAGTGTGCCGTAAACAAAGTCGGGCTCTTGATATGAAAGAGGCAGGTGAGAGACCTTGGCGCTCGTGTCGATGCGCTCGGCCGGAATTGAGAATCGCTATTGGAGTCTTTGTTCAGCTAAATAGGTTTGCTCCAATAAGCAAACAGGGCTTCTCTGATGACTCCCATTTAGCGGTAGGTGGGATAATGCGGGCAACCTTGGATGCTGACGTTGGACAAATGTTAATACCCCTGCTTAACTCCAAATTTCCCCATTCTTACTCACACCTACGCGAGATAAAATCTACTACAAAATACTACCTAGATAGGATATGATTGGCGTCGACCCGCGTGCCATGCAAGGGGCAACACCATCGTACAATCCGCACTGGATCGCGTGCTCGACCGCTCATTCGGGATTGCTCATTGCCGAAAGAAGCCGTATGCTGAAGAAGGCTCACAATCATCGGTTCTGGCTTTTGGATAGAATCACTTAGTTCTACAGGGCTAATATGGTAAATATGTGGTTGAAATGGAATTAAGAGTACGATTAAGGCCTGCTAAGCTTTTCCGGACTTTCTAGGCATTAAATTCCCCATCGATGCTATTGGCTTATAGTACTGCATTATACTTCTGTCATTACCTACATGTAAACTATTGAACCATATACATACATGTATGTAACTCTCTTTCCTCAACAAATAGCATCCTGCTTTCAATAAAGCTTCTTACTACGCTTTGACTTCCTCATAAGAGAGCTATACTTTTTGGATGGTCTCAATGACTTCCTAGTTAACGACGTGACATTGCGCGTCGGAAATCCCTCCCAGCTCTTACCGTAGGTCGCGACGGCGTGCGCAATGGCTTTACTCGTAGCCTCGAAGGCCTCGAGGTTCAAGTTCGTCACGTTGTCCTTCGCCGAGTGGTAATTCGGATCGTACCAGATCCCCGCCGTGCCGCCAAACAGCGCCACCTCCTCCTCGGTCTTGACGCCGTCGGCTCCCGTCTCCAGCCCTCCGCACGGCACCCCGACGTCCAGGAACGGCCCGTAGTCGCTGCGCCCGCTGAACTCCGACCCCACGTACGGTAGGTCCTGGGACTCGTACCATTCCTCGAACAGCTTCTCGACCTCGGCCGAGCCCGGCGGGCCAGAGAGGTTGTAGGAGCTGCCGTCGCCGTCGTAGATGCCCAGCACGTAGTTGGGCGACGCGATCATGTCGAAGTTCAGGTACAGCCGGACCTTGTCGAGGTCCGCGGGCGCCGCGGTGTTCACGTAGTGCTCGGACCCCAGCAGCCCTTCCTCCTCGGCCGTCCACCACGCGAACCGCACCTGGTTGTCGGTGCGGAACTTGGCCAGCCGCTTGGCGATGGTCAGGATCCCGCACGACCCGCTGCCGTTGTCGTTGATCCCCGGCCCCGCTTCCACCGAGTCGCTGTGCGCGCCTAGGAACAGCACGTTGGACGCGTCCCCGTGCTTGCTGCTCGCGACTACGTTGTACGACGTCGTGTTCGCGATGTACTGCCAGAACTCGCCCGACGAGGTCACTGTGGTGCCGTTTGCGATCTGCGAGACGAGGCGTAGGCCGTCTGCGCGGGTGATGCCGCCGACTGGGATCTGTAGTTTGGCCGTGGTTAGTTCTGACGCGATGTTGGTATAGAGGTATGAAGGATTTGCGGTTGAGCGCCCTACCTCGTCGTTCACGCCGCCGAGCGTACCGGCTGCGACGCCAGCGTCTGCGTTGTTGTAGATGATGGCGGCGATGGCGCCCTTTTCGCCTGCAAGTGTGATTTTCTGGATGAAGGTACAGTTGCCTCTCGCGATTAGAGCAACTGCTCCGTTTAGTGTGTCTGGATGATCCTCCTGGTTACACGATTAGACACTCGCTCATCTAAACAGGGAAAATGACGCTTACGGGGTTGCAGCCAAGATCGGCCACGGTGACTAAGGGTGTGTCCGTCCAGGTTCCATTGTTGCCGAACGAGAAACCTCCTGTTTCGATCGTCTCACCGTTGATCGATAGTTCTGCGTGAGACTCAATGGTCACCTCGGTTGTGAAGTCCTGTAGCTGAACATCGTAGTAGTCGCCTAACCGTATGGGTCACCTTTTGCATCACCCCCCTATTTGCAATATCCTCACCGCCTTTTATATAACTTTTACAATAACTTCTTTTTACTATAATATTACGAATTATTTGAATTAATTGCTAAAAATAAAGAATAAGATAAATTTTAAAGCGTATATTATACGTGTTATAATAAAAGTTTATAAGGGTATATTATTATAAAGTATTATTATTTAATATAAATTAATTAAGTTTACTTTATTATAATAGTTACGAATAATTTAATTTTATTAAAAAGTAGCTAAGTTATAATAAAAGCTATTATTAAAGTAAAAATAATATATTATTAATTAAATATTATAAAAAAAGATATATAAAAAAGCTTTTTTTAACATTTTTATTATTATATTTACTTAAGTTATACTTAAAGATTAAAAAAAGTAATAATTATTTAATAATAAATAAATTAATTAATTTAGGAAATAATATAAAAATATTTTAATAAAAATAAAATAATATATTAAATATAAAAAGTTATATTTAAATAATATAAAAAAAATAAAAGGCTTTTATTATTAATTAAGTTATATATAAAATAAGTATAATATTATATTATTAAATAAATATAATATAAATAAAATAAAGTTTTAAAAAAAAAGATTAATATATTTATAACTTTTAATATATTTAAATTTTATTATATATAAATTATTAAGTTTAAAATAACATTATAAGTTATAATAATTAAATATATTTTTTTAATTAATATTAAAGGTTATTTTATAATGATTTTTAATAGTTAAAAGGTTTAAGCTTAATAATTTTTAATAAAAATTAAGGAATAATAATATATAACATTTATTAAAAAATAAATAAATTATATAATTACTTAATAATAGTTTAAATACATTTTTATACCTTATATTAAGCTTTAAAATAAAAAATAATATAAATTATTTATTTTAAATAATTATTTTATATATATATTAGTTAAATTTATATTCTTAACTTATTAAAATAATATTATATTACTTTTTTTACCTTTTAATATAAGTAATATATTATAGCTTTTTAACATTAATATGTTTTTATTTTTAAAGTACTTTTTTTAACTTAAAATAAAGTAATATATATTTTATTTAAGTTTAACTTTAATTTATAAGTAATAAATATTTAGCGTATATATTAAAATAAGTAAAAAAGTTTTTATATTTTATAATATATAATTAAAATAAAAAAAAATAAAATTATAGTTTTTAAATTTTATAAAGGTTATTTCCTTTACTTTTAAAATATTATTAAAAATATTTATATTTAAATATTATAATATATTGTTTTATATTTTATTAAAAAATATTTACATTATGTTAAAAATAACTAATTATTAAAAATGGCTAAGATTTATACCTTATAAAATTCATAGCTAAGTTTACTTATATTTAATATACTTTTTAATTAACCTTATATTAGTTATTTTTATTAATTAATATACTTTTTATTTAAGCTTTAAATAATGTTATTTAAGCCGTTAAGCTTAATGTAATAATTTTATGTTTATCCTTTTAATTTCCTTATAATTTGTAATATTTAATGTTTATTATTATAAGTTATTAGCTATTTTATTAACTTAAATAAAAATATTATAAATTATTATTAATTAGTTTAAACTTAATGGTTTATAAAGCTATGTAATAAAAGGTGTTATTTTTTATTAAACTTTATTAATAATGTTAATAATAATAAAGGGAAATTAAGGTAATAAAATAGTTATAATAATTATAACTAAAGTTATTTATAATTTAATAATTTTAAAATTAATATTAAAGCATAACGTTTAATATTTTAAAATAAAGGTTATTAGTTTATAAAATATTAAAGATATTTTTTATTATTTAAAGGAAAATTTTAAACGTTTTAATAAGCATAATAAAAAGGTTTTTAAAAATATTAAAACCTTAATTAAATAATAGCTTATTAAAAATAAAGATTTTATCGTTTAACTTATTAAAAAGCTTAAATATTATTTTACAAAGTTATATAACTTAAAACATTTTACTATTCTTTAAAATAAAATGAAAAAAAAGCTTTATATAGTTAAGAAAAATGAATTACTTAAAAGATTATATAATAAAAGACTAAGAAAAACCTTAAAAATTAAAGAACTTTTAATTAAAGGGTTAATTTTAAGCTTATAATAGTTAAAAGAAAAGGTAATAAGGGATAATAACCTTAAAAATTTCGATTTAAATAAAAATGATTAATGGGAATTATTTAGTAAAAATAATAAAGAAAATAATAAGGATAATAATAACCTATAAAAGCTTATAAATGTGAAAAAATAATTATTATAAAAAATAATAAATATTTTAAAATAAGAAACTTATCTTATAAAAAAAGAGTTTTACCTTATAAAAAAAAGTATAAATTTTAAAAATAAAAACAAAAGTTTTAACTAAGCTTTAAAATTTATAACTAAGGGTTAAAAAGGTTAATATAATATAAGCTATTTTAATTTTAATTTAAAAATAAAAATTAATAAGTAATAATAACTTATTAAGGCTATTATATAAATTTATAATAATATTAAATAATTTATCGCTAAAATAAATATCCTTAAAAATAATAAAAAATTTAGGGAAATAATTACCAAAATAATTATTATTAATATTTCTAAAAATTATTAATGCTTAATATAAAATAACAATAATATTTTAACGATAATTATTATAAAAAAGTTGTTAACCTTAATTAATTTTAAAGGTAAAAATATATAAAAGTTTATTAATATTTAAATACTTAAAAAAAATTAAATAATTTTATAAATTTTAATAAAAAAATTTTAATTTTTAATTTAAAATAATTTATATTAGCCCTTATAAAAAGGCTATTAGTATTAAAGGATAATTTATAATAAGCTATTATATTATTAATTATTACTTTTATAACTATTTTAATTTTAAAAATAAATGATATAATTATTTAAGTAAATTAAAAGATTTTTAATATAAGTATTTTTTATTTTAAATTAAAATTTAAAAAGGGAAAAAGTAATTAATGGTATAAGGGTAAAACTAATTATTATAATAACCTTTATATATAAAAATAATGCGTATATAAGTTTATTAATATTAATATTATTTAAAAAAATATAATCCTTAATAGTATATACTTATTATTTAATAGAAATACTTTTAATTAATAATAAATATATTTATTAAATAAGGAAAAAAAATAATTAAAAAAAAGCTTAAAAAGCCTTATTAAAGGTATTTTTAAAAAATATAATATTAAATTTAATAAAATAATTATATAATTTAAAAATATTATATATATTTTAAAAAATATTAAAAATAACTATTTTTTTAAAGCATTTATTAATACTTTATTTAAATACGCCACGGTTTAAAGCGATATTAAAGATTTTTAAAAGTTTATATAATTATATTAAACTTTACTACTAATATTATAAAAGCTATTATTAATTTTTATTAAATATATGTAAAAAATAACTTAGCTTAAACTTATTATTAAAAAGGAAAAATTTTTATAAGTAAAATTAAAAGGTATTATTAAAGGTAATATAGCTTTATAAATAAATTAAAATTTTAATAAAAAGTATAATAATTTTTAAAATAAAAAAAAGGTTTATTAAATTAATCCTTAAAAATTAAAACCTTTTTAAAATAAGGGTTATTATAATAATTAGCGTAATTAATAATTTTTATAAGTAAATTATAACATTTAAAACCAATTTTTAAAACTAATATTTAAGAATAATAAAAGCTTATTTAAGTTTATCTTTAAGGTTAATAAGCTTAAAGGCTAAGGTATTAATAATAAAGGACATATGTAATTTAATAATTAATATAATTATAGGCTTTTTAAGTATTAACGTTTTAAAAAAAGGTTATTATAAGGTAGGGAAATTTTTATATATTATATTAATAAGGTTATTTAAAAGTATTAAAAAAACACTTAAAATTAAATTAATTAATTAATAGTTAAGAGATATATTTTAGCTTTAAAAGGAAAGGTAAAGGTTAAAATTAACGGAAAAATAAGGTTTATATATAAAGAAAGGTATTGTTTTAATAATTTGTATTTTATATACCTTATAAGCTTTAAGGATAACTTTATAAAGTGTTTAATAGCTTTAAATATAAGTGTTATAATATTTTAAATAATTATATATAAGGAATTATTAAGCTTAACTTATATATATTATAAGGTATTATTTATTATAAAAATTACCTTATAAATTTACAAGGATATTAAATAATATTAATAGTGTATATAATAAGTTAAATGTATATTATTTATTAAATTTAATTTTAATTAATAATTATTTATTATTGTTAAAATTTAATTAATAATAAAATAAGTAGTTAAGGCTAGCTTTATTTTTAAATAAAAATTTAAAAGTTTTAAGAAAAGAATTTTATATTTTAAAATAAAAGTTAAATTTAATTTAAAGGCTTTTAATATTTAAGTTTATATAGATATAAGAAGTTTAAATATTATGGTAAATTATAAATGGATTAATTAATAGGCAAAGAATTTTATCTTTTTAAAAATTAACCTTATATTGTTAAAGGGAATTTAATTTTAAATCTTAATTAATATATAGGTTAAATTTAACTTTTATATTAAAGGATTAACGGATAATATTAAGATTTATAGTTATTTTTAAGTTATAACTTATGTTTTAAAAAACTTAATTCCTAAAATACTAATAAGGATTAATTTTATAGTTAAATATAATATTAAATTTAACTTTTTTTAAAAAAACTATTTTTTTAAGTTAATTTTTAATATAAGGGTTAAGGGAAAAATTAATAATATATTTAAAGCTTTAATAATTTTTAAAGTAATTATTATAGTTAAAAAGTTAATAATACTTATAATAAGGGAAACCTTAATATAAGTTAATTATGTGAACTTATTTAAGCTTATTAATTATATTAATAAGTTAGCTTAATTATATTATTTTAATTTAATATATAAGGTAATATTTAATATTATAGTTAATAAGTTTATTATAAAAAAAATATTAATAAATAATAATAAAGCTTAACTTATAACAATTTAAAAAAACTAATAATTAGGGAAAATTTTACCTTATATAAAAAACATATAAGCTTAACTAACTAACTAAGAAAATTTAAAAAGCTATTAAAATAAAAATTTAAATTAAAAGAAATGAAATAATTTTTTAAATTATTTATTTAATAAAGATTGGTAAAAATTTAATAGTTATTACGCTAAGATAATTTTTAAAATAAATTTTATTAAATTTAAAAATAAATAATCTTTTATTTAAAATAACACTAATAAAAAGCTTAATTACTTTAAGCCTAATTTCTTTATATTTTTTTATAAAATTAATAAATTTAAGCATGTTTTTATTATTAAATTTAAAGTAAAAGTATTTATTAGTATTTTTAAACTTAAAATAATTGCTAAGGTTAAAACCTTAATAAATAAGTACGATATTTTTAAAGATAAAAATATAATACTTATATTAAAAAATAAAAAAATATATATTAACTTTGTTAACGGTTAGTAATAATAATTAAAACTAGTAAAAACTTATTTATTAGGGATAAAAAATTACCTTTTCCTTAATAAGGTTAATAATAACTTTTACGCTTAAGGGAAAATATTTTATAAAACTTAATTAATATTTATTACTTATTTTATATTTATTATATGGAAAAAAACTAATAATAAAGAAAAAAAGCATGTAATAGTTAATTTTAAACTGTTAAATTAAATAATTATCCCTAATATATATCTTTTATTTAATTAAAAGGATATAATAGGAAATATAATAAGTTATTATTATTTTACTTTAATAAATACTTTTAGTTTTTTTTTTTAATTACTTATAAAAAAGGAATATAATAATAAAATAGTTATTATTAGTTATAAAGGGTTAAAATACTTATATATAACCTTAATAAATTTTAAAAACTTTTTAATATTTGTTTAATAATTTATAAATAAGCTATTTAAAAACTTAAGCTTTATTAAAACTTATATTAATGATAT
Organism: Hypoxylon sp. EC38; assembly: GCA_002120335.1. Classification (NCBI taxonomy): domain Eukaryota; kingdom Fungi; phylum Ascomycota; class Sordariomycetes; order Xylariales; family Hypoxylaceae; genus Hypoxylon; species Hypoxylon sp. EC38. Next base: position 2,174,423 of record KZ111235.1, on the reverse strand, counting down.
TATTATTTTTAATAAAATTATTAAAAAATATCTTAAATATCTTAAATAAGTTTTAAAGATTTTAAATAAAGTTTAAATTTATATTAGCCCTTATAAATTGTTTATAACTTACTTTATTATAAAATTATTAAAATATATTGTTAATAGTAAAGAAATTTAAAAAATTAATAATAAGATTAAAATATTTAAAAAGCTAAGCTTCCTTAATACCTTAGATATTTTAAAAACTTATTTAAATATGTTTAAATGGCTAAGGAAAGGGATAGCTTAGTATAAGTTTAAAATAGCTTTATTATAAGCTTGTAAAATAACCTTATTAGTAAAAATAAAAGAAAAAAAATTATTACTAATTAAAGTTTTTAAATAAATTAAGTAAATATATATTAATAAAATTAAATTTAAACTTATTAAAGAAAAATTAAAAGCTTTTAAAAAATTATAAAAATATTTTTATATTTAATATTATATATATTATAATAATTATAATAGGCTTATTTTTATAAAAGTAAATGTTTACTTTAAAGCTTAAGGAATTATAATATTTTAGTTAAATATTAATTAGGATAAAAAATTAATATTAGGGAAAAATATTCTTATTAATTTAATTAGGTTTATTTTATTTATATTTAAAGTTATTATAGGGATTAAAAAAAAATATAAATTAATAAAATTAAAAATAATAGCTTTTATATAAGTATGTTATAAAAATAAAAAATTATTAATATTTATATTATTTTTAATAGTGGTATTTATAAATTATATAGTTATTAAAGGGATAGTTAATTATATATTAGTTAAAATAATAGATTTAAATAAAGCTAACTTTAAGTTAACTAATGTTATATTGTTTTTATCACGGTTTAACCTTAATATAATATATATTTTTAAATTGTTAAATGTAATATTAAATGTATTTTTAAAACTTTTAATAATAATTAAGGAAAAAAAATTAGCTTTTTTTAAAGTAAGTAAGCTTAATAATATTTAAGAGGATTTTAATGTAGTTTATTTTCTTAAAGAAAATAAACCTAATTTAAATATTATAATGGTAGTAATTAATGAAAAGTTTAAAGATTAAATTATTAAAGAATATGTTATTAATTTTAAATATAATAAAGTTTATTAAATTTTATAAAATAAAGTTAAAAAAAAGTTAAAAATTATTAATAAATAAGCTAAGGATTAATATAATAATGTTAAGAAAAGTTTAAAGGAAATTATTAAGATTAAATTGAGTAAAGGTGTAAGGTTTAAATATAAAATTAAATATTTAATGCCTTTTATTTTAAAGGATAATCTTTTATATTATGTTAATTTAAAAGGTAATAAAGGTTTTTATATATTAAAAATTTATATAAAGTCTATTTTTAAACTAATATATAATAAAAAGTATTACTTTAATAAAAATAAAATAATGGATAATTTATAAAATATTTATTTCTTTAAAAAATATTAGTATATTAAATAATTTTGCTAATATTACCTTATATATTATAAGAATTAATAAAATTAATAATTATTGCTAAAGTATTTAATGTTTATTTAAATATTTAATATTTTTTATTATATAATTATGTTAAATATTATAACTAATATATTTAACATTAATTTTGTTAAATATTATTAAGGAATATAAGGTTATAAAAAATTTAACACTTTGTTAATAATAACTTATAAAAGTAATAAAAAAACCTTATTAATTTTAAAGAATAAATAATATATTATTAAAAATTAAGTTTAAGTTATCCTATTAAGTTTATAAATAATAGATTAAAAATTATTAGTAAATATCATTTATAATTAAAATTTTAAGTAAATGTTAAACTTATGAAAAGAAATATTTATTTTATTAAAGATAAATATATTATTTTTAATTATTTATTATTTATAAATTAATAAAATTTTTAAAAGGAAAAACTAAATTATAAAAATTATTATTTGTTTTTATATAATTATTAACCTTAATACTTTTTAAATTATTATTATAATTAAGTTATAACATTATTTAAATAACTTTTTAATTAATTTATTAAAAAAAAACCTTAACAAGTTAGTTTTAAAATTTTAACTTTACTTAGTACTTAATATCTTAAATAATTAAAAAGGTAAAGTTATTTTTAATAAGGTTAAAAAGGCTTTTAAGGTAAAAAAATTTAAAAAAGTTGCCTAGCTAATAAATATAATAAAAGTAATAATTAAAAAATAATATAATGATAAATATATGTTAATAAAACTTAAAGTAAAAGATATTGTTTATTTATGTTTTTATAAGGGTTATTACTTACTTAGTAAACTTAAAAAAAAGTGGTTATTAATTAAAGTAAAATTATTTAAAATAATTCGTAAAGTTTTATCCTTAATATACAAGTTAAATTTTCCTAATACTTAAAGGATTTACCTTATAATATTACTAACATAACTTTATAAATTATTTTAAAGATAAAATCCTTTTAAAAGGATTATTCCTAAGTTTAAACTAATAATTATTAACCCTTATAAAAAATTAAAATGGGAAATTAAATGCCTTATTAATAAATATATTAAATAATATATAAAAAAGCTTAAAGTTTAATATTTTTACTAATATTTAAATTATATAATTAAAGATAATTAATAAAAGTTATAAAATAAATTTTAAAAAATAACTTTTAAATTATTAATTATATATAAGTAAGAAAAGCCTTTAAACTAGCCTAAACTATATAAATAAAAAGGCTTATTATATTTAAAAAATAATTATAACTAAGGCTTTTTTAAGCTTAATAAAAATTTTAATTAAAATAATTAAATAATCTTTAATAAGTTAAACCATTTTAATAATAAAAAAGGACTTTTTAACCTTTTATACTTTAATTATTATATAATAATTAATTTTTAACGTTAATATATTAAAATCTTTATTAACTTTATTAATTTTAAATCTTAAATAAAAGGGAAATTATAAATAATTATTACTTAAAAAATTGCTTATTAAATTTTATTAAAATTTTAATTTTTACCTTTTATAACCTTTTATTATTTAAAAACATTTATTAAAGATTTTATTATTAATTATAAAATAAACATAATATTTATTACTAATTAAGAAAATTTTTAAAAATTTAAACTAATTAATTTATAACTTAATATTATTACAAATAAACTTAAAAATAAAATAATTATTAATTAACTTATTAAAAATATTAAAAGTAATTAATAAGAATAATTTTATAAGGCTTTAAATTTATAAAAAAAAATTAAAGGTTTAAATTTAAATCTTAACACTTTAATGTTACTTATAATCCTTACATTATTTGAAAAAATGCTTATAATAACGTTAGTAATAAAGCCATTAATATTTATAACTTTTAACAAAGTATTCATAAAAAATTAGCTAAAATATATTAATTTATTAATATTAATTATAACCTTAAAACTTATAAATCTTAAGCTATACGTTAAAGTTAACTTTATAAAAAATGTTAAACTTATTTACACTTAAAATATTAAAACTTAAAAGTAAAATAATAATACAAAGTATTTAACAATTAAAAATAAAAAAAATTAAGCTTTAAACAATATTAAAATAAACTTATATAACTTTATTTCTAACAATAATATTAGTATTTATAAAAAGGATAATATCTTATAATAATTAAACAATACCTTATAAAATAATATTAAAAAAAGCTAAGAAAATAATTTAAACATTAAATAAATTAGAAAAATTAAAACAACTTAGTAAAACTTTATTAATATTAATTTAATAATTTTTAAAAAAGTTTTATACTTACAAAAGTTATTATTAAACATTAAGTTTAATAAATTAACTAAAAAAACAACCTTTAAAAAATCTTTTAAAGTTAATTTTAAGTAAAAAGTAAAATATAATAATAAAGAAATAACAATTATTATTTATAAAAGCTTTAATAATAAAATCTTTTATTTAATATTTAATAGTTTTTATAATAATAAAAATTTAAAAAAACTTATATTAAAAAGGATAATAGTTTAATATATAACTATTAAACTTATTAACACTTTAAAAAAACTATTAATTAATGTGTTTAAAAATATTAATAAATTCTTTAATATTAATTACAAAGGCACTTTTACCTTTTATTTAATAATATATAATATTTAAATTATATTAATTATAATTATAAAAATTTATTATAATAAAAATAATTACTTAAAAAGTATTAAATTACCTTTTAAAACTAAAGTATTAATATTTTATTATTATAAAGCTTATTATACCTTAAATTTTATAATTATAAAATGGTTAATATACTTAAATTTTTTTAAGTTAACTTAACCTTATAACTTAGCTATAAATTTAATTATAAGCTTAATTATTATTATTATTAACTTATAAAAGGATTTTAAAAGGTTAAAAAGTTTATTATAAAACGAATATAATTTTAAAACTTTTAAGCTATTAAAAAATAATAGCCTTATTATTTATAAGACTTTAATAAATATAATTAAAAATTATTTAATAAGTTATTAAGTTATTATTAAATAAATAGCTTAATATATTATAAATATAATTATAAAAAAGTTAAACGAAAATGTTAATCGTAAAATTAAAGGTTTTAAAATAGCTTAATAATTAACTTAAATAATATTTATTAAAGGAAAGTAAGCCTTATTTACGACTTTTATAATTTTACTAATTAAAAATATTAAATCGATTATTAATAACGATAAAAAGCTTAAGCGATTTAAAAAATACCTTATAATAAGCTTTAAACTAAGCCTTATTATTAAAAAAACTTATTACTAATTATAAGTGTATTAAAGTATTTAAAAAGGCTATTATAAGGCTTATTATTAGTTAAATTAATTAGGATAAAATCTTTTTAATTAAGGAAAAAATATTAGGAATAATTAACTATTAAAAATAATTAAAATTTATACCTTATAAAATTTATAACTAGGTTTACTTATATTTAATATACTTTTTAATTAGCCTTATATTAGCCATTTTTATTAATTAATATATTTTTTATTTAAGCTTTAAATAATGTTATTTAAACCGTTAAGCTTAACGTAATAATTTTACGTTTACCCTTTTAATTTTTTTATAATTTATAACACATTATTTTTAAAAGACTTAAAAAGCTTATTAAGTAATTATAAAAAATAAAAAAAAATTTTAACTTAGTTTTTTATTTTATTTATAATTTAATTAATCGAATAGTTAAAGCTTTAATATAATATATAAATTAAATAATAATTTTTTATATAAATAATTTTAATTTGTAATTTAAATTAAATAAATATGTTTTTAATATATGTTAACTTATTAAACTTAAGTTTAATAAGGTTTTAATAAATGCGTAATAAGTTAAAAAAGCTTAGGTTAAAAAATTAAAAAGAAATTTTAAAATTAAATTAATAAATATTAAAAAAAATAACTTTATAATAAATAAATTAAATAAGTTATTTAAAAGGTAACAAAAAAGTTTATAATAATTTATTCGAATTTATTTAAGTATATTTTACTATTAGAATTATTAATTAAAGTTATAAGATATCGTTGCCATAGGTGTTGCAAATGGGGGGGTGATGCAAAAGGTGACCCACACGGTTAGTGAGTTGAGCTGGTCGACGAAGTACTTGACGCTGTTTAGATGACCCTCAGTTCCGTGGACCTAGTACCATCCCATTTATCAGTAAGCTTTCTTCTTGCTGGCTAATCGTATAACATACTCTGTTTCTTCGTGAAGTTGAATAGGCTATGTCCTCCAGGTCTTGCGCGCAGCCTAGTAAGTCATCAATAACAATTGAGTTGACTAGAGCTTCCTGAACTATCCAATTAGCATTCTATCGTCTTGGTTGGAATTTGTAGGCTTTGGATTTCCTCACATCTTCGACTAATGGTAGATCGTATTTGGTATTCCGCTTAATTGGCTCTGCGCTGCCAGTGAAGGCGAACAGGCCCGCGGCCGTGAGGGCCACGGTAGGGCTAATAGCTTTCATGGCTCCTTAACAAGATGTAGCTGAAAAAAAAAGAGGCAAGCAAATGGCGGTGACGAGCTCAGAATAACCAAACAGCTGATTCACGCAAAAGGTAGGATACAACAGAGAAAGCAATGTTATATATTAATCTCTACAACTACGTTTTCAAATCAGGATTCTTGTCCGCGCTCGCGTCATTATCTCAAGCCTTGGCCTTTTCATGATAACATGTAGCGCAATAATCCCAAGACCATGGTTTACTACCCAGACACGATATGGCTTTACTTCCGCCAAGGCGTAACATTAGATAATGCATTGGCGGGTCGATTACCTTCCTCATCTAGAGCCGCCAAGTGCGTGCAAGCGGGGTGAGCCATTCGGGTCTAGAAGGGATTACGCACTCTAGATTTTTTGGGAACAATGTATGTGGTGTTTCTCGAGCTGAAGAAAGAACAAATGGGAGGGAAATCCGTCTTGCCCGTCCTGGGGTGCTTACGTGCTCAGATATATGTGTCATATTTATATTAACGGCGGCCAACTGTAGAAGTTATAGTAACCGTATGCGGCGTGGCAATGTTACCTAGCATTCTACTGTAGTCCAGTTGAAGCTAATACCTGTTATTATTAGTACCATTTCTAGATAGTATTACCGGCATGGCGGCAAATACACCGAAAGTCTGGAATGGGCAGAGTCTCCTTGCCGGCAACCAAGTGGAATCTGTAAGGTGGGATTCCATAATTTCGTTTGTTAGACTGCCAAGTCCTTGATGATAACGACGAGGTAAGGATGTATGATGTGAGCCTGATACCGGATCATCGGTCTAGCTCGGAATTTTATGAACATGTCAATATTCAAGAATAAAAGATATGAACGTCTGCCCATGCCTCCTCTTTAACCGTAACTATTGCTCATAGCTGTCATACTCAGATCCAAAAAGCTGAGATATCACCAAATAATAACATATTAGTCTGCTTTACTTAATATCACTTGGGTGTCTGAATTAAACATTCATACAAGTCTGAATATGCTCTGGTATAAAGTATAATACCTAGGCTTGGGGGAAAAAATAACGTATGCAAATCTATAAACAATATCATTTTTCGTACTCATGCCATGAACAACCCGTATTCCCGTGAACGCCAGTAACTCCGATGCAATGATGCTCCCGCTCATTTCATGAAGTCAACTAGCATTCTAACCAGTCAAGGAAATCAGGTGTGAAGTAGCTAACAATGATAGTGGCGCCAGCTCGGAGGATTCCCTCGGTGACTTCGAAGGCCATCGCCTTGAGATCAAACACCCCGGCCTTCGCAGCAGCGTGGACCATCGCGTACTCTCCGCTTACATGGTAAGCAGCGATAGGACGACCCTCGCTTCGCTCCTTCGCATCACTAATAATATCGAGGTATTGAGCGGCAGGCTTCACCATGATGATATCTGCTCCCTCTTCGATATCTCTAAGTATCGCTCGTCGTGCAAGGCCGCGTCCTCCAGGGGGCAGCTGGTAGCATTTCCGATCACCGAACGAAGGTGCCGAACCAGCAGCATCCCTGAAAGGACCGTAGAGACAGCCAGAGAACTTGGCAGCGTATGACATAAGTGTAGTCTTGTGCGCAATTCCTTCCTCTATCAACTTTGCCTTGATGGCTTGGATACGACCATCATTCATGTCGGAAGGCGCCACGCAATGGGCACCAGCTAGGGCGTAGGCGATAGCGACATCAGAGATTCGGTCAACCGACAGTTGGTTATTTAAAGTCGCATCGTCCTTGAGGATACCGCAGTGACCATGAGAGGTGTATTCGCAGAGACAGACGTCGACACAGATGTACAGCTGAGGGAATCTCTGTCGCAACAAGCGGATGGCTTGAATAACCGGACCGTTCGGATCGTCGGCTGCCGTTCCCAAAGCATCCTTGGTACCGGGTTTGAGAGGCACTCCGAAAAGAATTACTGATCGAAGACCCTTTCGTACCAACGGCTCCAAAAACGGGACTAGCTTATTGAGGCCTCGGCGGTACTGGCCAGGTAGAGAAGGGATAAGAGTCTCGTCATTCTCGATATCCGAGATAAAGAGGGGGTAAATGAACATTGACTACGTTTCAAATGTTAGCGCATTGGGTTTATCGCTGTATCCAAATAGATTAGCCAACCTTGGTCAATTGTCTCTCAGCCTGCCATGATCGTGCAAGAGGATGATGGTAACCACTGTGAAGTTGGCTCGAAATGTTTCCCGCGATGCTCACACTGGTGGCTGCTGTGCTGGCGTAGGATTTTGCTCGAGAGATGTGAGAGGCTGTGTCATCGACCGTAGAAACCGAAGATGTGGCCCGGGATTGCCGTGGGGTGTTTCCATCCCGGATTGTCAGGTCCTGGACAAGACTCGAGAACGACATAGTTTCGACGGGTGTGCAGTTGGACGAATGAGAAATCAGAGATATCGTCGTCGGTCTGCGTTGAATTGAATGGATCGCAAAAAGGTTGGTCGGATTTAAATCAGAAGTGTTGAACTATAAAAAGAGTGAGGGTTGTCGAAATTAAACTCACGTCACACAGTCAAGGCCGGTGATCAGCATGCAACTTCATTCAAAATAAGAAGGTCCAGTCTTCTATAGTGTGAGTTTGCTGAGTGAGAAAGAGGTGTAAAGATATGAAAATACAGTAAGTTTGCGACAACGGAGTCGACGGGTTTTTGATACTTTAGCTTACGATTGAGTTTTTGCCCCCTCGGACGAGGACCCTGCGCATCCCCACATTCGACCCTTTTAGCACCAGGGCGAGCCTTCTATGAACACCGAGCTTTGCCGCTACCAAGGTACTCTAGCGTTGCCATTTGCCAATCAGATTTGCATAATTTGAAAAGGCCTCTTATCTGATGCAGGTGTAACACCAAATGTGGCACTATATCAAGGTACCGGGTACAAGTCACGCCTATCAAGCTCATTGTATACGGCTCCAATTACCATTTTTGTCCAACCTTTTCTTTTCTTTGTACAACATCGTCTGCGGGATAATACGCTTGATTATACAGGTCGCATACCCTACAACCTCAACGCCAAGTTTTCAGGATGATTCACAACATACCCAGCCGTCTCCAGACGAAACTCGTGCCCCCCAGTAGAGCCGTGACACCCGTGAATACGATGAGACTGCCATAACCACTACCATAGCCAAAAGCCGGGGTATCTCCTTTCCATGGCAGACCCTGGATTAGATTCTCGCTCAACGGGCCCGAGACAACGTTACCAATTCCTCGGCCAGCGGCAAGCCAGCCGAAAACCATACCCGGATCAATGTAGCCCCTTCCTGCTGCCTCTCCTTTTCGAACTACATCACCCATGATGCCAGGCCACGCAGCAGTATAGGATCCTGCAAAAAGACCATAGACGATGCAGAAGAAGTATAAAAGCCCTAGAGATGATGATAACCCCCATATAACTAGAGCCCCAATTGTTGCTCCTATCGTTGAAAGCAGGATGCACGTTGTGACATGGAGACGGTCGATGAACCATCCCATGAGCACACATCCAAACACGGAAGCGACGTTTACTAGCAGTACTGTGGTCGCCGAACTGTACGACGCAGCCCCGAGAGCGCTGCGAGCGTAGGTTGGGAGATAGATGCCCGGTAAGAAGAAGCCCATCGCTTCCACCACGTTTGCAAATTGGTATAACCAAAAGGTGGTGACTTTGAACATACTCGGGTCGAAAGGTTTAACGTGGCTGGTTGTCGAGTGAGGTAAGCGTGGCTTGATGAAGAACGCCAGAGGAAGCGTCAAGACAAACAATAGACCAGACCAGAGCCGCAGTGTTGTCCTGAACCCAAGGGAGTGAAGTAGCCATTCTAGTAGGAGAGGTAGCACCACTCCTGCAAGACCTGTTCCCGACCACATGATGCCATACGCTAAGCCTTTGCGCTGCACGAACCATTCATCCATATACTAACAAAATGTCGTAGTTAGCAGCATGTCACAAGTAAGCTTACGTTATCTGTCACTCGGAGATTTAGGAACACCACAAAGTCTAGTTGTCTGTCCTTTTCTGAAACCCGAAGTCTCGTGATGACTTCGTGTTGTGATATCTTGTACTTACCAAGATACAGGGGCAATATGCGATACCACCGCCAAGGGCATAAAGAATGCCTTGAGTGCCGATGAGATGGGGGACCGTCGACGAAAATGAACTCATAGCTAGGGATATACACATAATAAACAAGCCGGCAAATGGGGTATATCGGGCCCAGCGGCCAAAGATGCGGCAGAGTCCCATTATAAGAGGCGCGGTGAGATACATGATTCCCATTGAGCAAGTCCCGATGACCGCAATATTGGGTGAGCCTGCAAAAGGCTCATGGGTGCCATAATAATCTTGGAATACTCCAAAGGCAAATGGAAAGCCTATCAAATATTAGCAAGTTACTACTGTATAAAGGGTCTAGTCCCGAGGCATACCCCAAACTAGGGCTTCAACCGAAAAACACGCTGCTAGGAAGAGCCATGCGTCTTTGCCACCATCGACAGGTGGCAACGAGAACTCCTGTCTCCCTTCTTCGGGCTGTGTGTTTTCATACTGATTCGAGTCTTCGGCGGAAGTCGTCGGAGCCCCAGCTCTCAGAGTTGGATGGGTCAAGACGTCCTCCAGTTCTATATCACGGCTCGCCATTTAGTCAGCACGAGAAACCCCTCGATAAATTATCCCGTTGCAAGAATACGTTCCGATCACAATAGGAAGCCCAAAGGCGGACTGAAATAAGTCTTGAGGACTTCCAATGGGAGCACTATAAGTCACAGACTCTTTGAATCTATATATCTCCGGTAAAGGACGCAAGGGTGGAGAGGTATATTCCTAGGTAAGCAGACCGACATTTTAGCACGGCGACATAACCCCATATTTTAACTTGGCTGCGCGCCCTTCCACGCAACGATTAATCCAACGATACTTTTAGTCAAAGCCTATACGAAACCCGCCATGCCGTGTTGCACTTACATAAATGTGGGGATCCGGAGGCCGGTTCCTATAAAAAAGAACCGTTTATCCTAGGAGACGCATCCGAAATTGATGGTGGATGGCATTAACGATGGATTAGTGATCCATCTCTATACGCGCTATAAACCGAGGCCTTTCCCCAAGATTCAGCCATTATAGCGGCAATTAGAAACTCAGGAATCCTTTGCTTGAGAGGTGCCAATTGTAAAACGAAAAGAAGAGGCATAAATATCACAACTTAGTTGTGGCACGAAAACGCTGCTGTACCACCCAAAGGCAGGCTTTTTTCTTTCATAAAATAGATGTAGTCTTAGCATTAGTGGTATCACATAATCTAAATCTCAACATATTCAGCTCTCGCCATGGAGACGAATATTTTAAACAGCAACATCCTCAAGCGCTTGTCAGATTCGTCCTGATCTTAGCTAGATCGTCCCTGGAAAACCCTAACTTATCCGTGATAAATTTCTCGAAGCCCCCGTATTCTTCGCGCACGCCGTCGACGAATGCATTCCAGCACGACGCACGTAAGTTGATGAGATTGTAGAATCCGGGCTGTTCGTGGCTTTTCGCATTCGTGCCTGCTACCGCGAAGTCCAGCAGCATCAGGCGAACGGGCTCCGTGCCTATCCTTGAGAGCAGGTAGTCTAGGACTATGGCTTCTTCCGACGCTCCCGCGAGGTGCAGCAAAAGGCCTGCGAGCACGCCGGTCCTGTCGCGTCCAGCTAAGATACATACGTCAGTCCCATCCCATCTCTTCAAAACCAGAATTTCTAGAATCCCAACACGAAATTCAAGTTACGAGTATGAATACGCACCCGTGCAGTGCACAAGAAACGGATCCGCCGGCCGATCCCTGATGTGCTCCAGAATCGCCCTCCAGCTGTCCTGGTAAACGTCAATGACCTCGAGGTACATCTCGCGATACCCGACCTCGCCCTCGCCCGCGACGAAGCGCTCCAGATCCGGCGTCGAGTCGGGCCGCGAGCTCGGGATCCAGGTATGCTCGACGCCGTCGAGCGCGGGGTCGGGCGCCCTGCTGCGCTCCTCCGGCGACCGCAGGTCGAACACCCGCTTGATGCCCAGCTTGCCCTCGAGCACGGCGCGCCCGTTGTCCGTCAGCTGCGCCAGGGCCCCCGATCGGTAGGCGAAGCCCGCGCGCAGCGGGCTGCCCGGGACGAGCCCCATGTCCCGCGTGTTGAAGGTGCCGTCGACGAAGACGAAGGGCGGGGATGTGAGGACCGGGATGTATTGCTCCTTGGTGATCTCTTGCGACACGTCGGTCTCGGCGAGCTGGCGGAGGGCGGCTGCGTCGGCCATGGTTGTGGTTTGCGACTGCGACTGTGACTGTGACTGCGACTGCGACTTCGACTTCGTGGTGTTGTGGTGGGGGGTTGAGATATGTAGGTACCTAAAGTTGCTATGGAGATCGTGGTAGGCGAGTTCGAATAGGCCTACACTCCTTTACACCAGAAAGCCAAGGTTCCGAGGTTGGTACTAAATCCCATCCCCCTGGAAACCCCCCTGGAAAGGAGGAGCCTAAGCTACAAAGCTATGGATGGACATGACTGGACCTTCCCATCTTGACTATTACCTACATGTAGGCACCTAGCTTACAGGCGGGGTGGGGACCCTTGATTCGGGGATTCTGCAGTGACGTTACGGCCGACCCCGCCCCCACTATACATATCTATGCACTTAGGCGGGTATTACTATATTGTGGTAGTATACCTCTGATAGTTCAATATATTATTCTCACACCATGTATTATGCAAAAATAAGGAGATATACTCCAATGGAGTCGTTCTTATCACGACATCGGAGCAGTCATGATTTCGACTCTTTGAACTTTGTGTCTCTTATTCACTTGCTTTGTTGGGTAAATTGCGCTTAAAATGAATTCGAGGTGATATAAACCGCTAACGGATATAGAATCTTGGTCGCCATTTCTAGCTCATATAACACAAAAACCCACTCGATGCGTCACAACTTAACCAAGACAATACTATACCTAGTCCTGGCGACAGCCGGTAGTTACGAATAGTCATGGATTGGCCCCGTCTCCCTCGTTTCGGCCGTGATACAGCCTGGTTCTACTCATCTGCTGCAATCGTCGCGGTGGCGGGACTCATCAAGCTCCGTCAAGGAGTAGCGGATTACACTCAGACGGAGACACATTGCTATCAATCAGTGCGCACGAACTCGGAAGTAGAGCCCTATGTAAACTGCTTCTCCGTATCGCCAACAGGTAAATTCTCTAAAGTCTTCCAGGCCGGCGAGGACACAGAGCTGGTTAAGAATGCCAACCCTGGCTTTGTAATGCCTGGGTTGTGGGATGGGCACGGACATTTACTGCAGTACGGCGAGTTCTTGAACTCGGTTGATCTGTTTGGCTCTACTTCCATGAACGAGGTTCGATCCCGTGTGCGGAACTATGCCAAAGAGAACCCCGGGACTGGGTCAAAGGACGAATGGTTGAGAGGTGTGGGGTGGGATCAGATGGCTCTTGGGAAGATGCCGACTGCTGTGAGTTAGTCTGGCAAACCCATGAGCTTTCTGATGATCGATTTGGAGTGCTGACTTGAATGAAGAATGACCTGGCTGAGGATAAAGAACTCAAGGACCTATATATCATGCTCGATAGAGTGGATGTACACTGTATCTGGGTATCGCAAGCAGTTTTGGACTTACTTCCAGACTCTATACCTGATGTTCCCGGAGGCGAAATCGTCAGAGACCCTGGGATGGGTGTATTCTGCGACAATGCCATGGATATGGTAATGGCGCTGTGGCCGAAGCCGGACAACAAGAAAAAGCAGCAATTCGTGAAGAGTGCTATGGAAAAATTGAACGAAGTAGGACTGGTTGGTATGCACGACGCTGGAGTTACCCCAGGCAACCTGAACCTCTACAAAGAGCTAGCAGGGCGTGACGATTGGACCTTACGAGTCTATGCTATGATAGAATGCAATGAACGGAACACGTTCTGCCCGAATGAAGTGGAACAATATATAAGCCCAGACGGCTTCCTAAGTATCAAAAGTGTAAAGCTCTTCGCTGGTGAGCTTCACAAAAATCTGTTCTATTGAATTGACCTAACTCGATATAGATGGCGCTTTAGGAAGCTGGGGCAGCGCTTTGATCGACCCCTATACCGATCGTCCAGACACATCCGGGTCTCTGCTTGTCAACGCGTCTGAATTGGTGTACAACACAATTGCATGGGCCAATGAAGGCTTCCAGGTCAACATCCACGCAATCGGCGACTTAGCAAACCGGTATGCTATCGACGCCATGGTGGCCGCTCTCAGACTCCTGTGTCCCGACGAGCCTCTCTCACTCTGTCAATCTTACCATCGTTTCCGCATCGAGCATTCTCAGATTATTCACCCAGACGACCAGGCCCGAATGCACGCCGTTGGAATTATCCCCTCCATCCAGCCGACCCACGCTACAAGCGACATGGCCTATGCCGAGAAGAGGCTCGGCAAGGAACGCACTGCAAAGGAGGCATACAGAATGCGCTCCTTGCTCGACATCAACCCCGTCCTAGGAAGCGATTTCCCCGTCGAACCGCCCAACCCATTCCAAGGCATCTATGCCGCAGTCACGAGGCGAAGTCCGCATACCGGCAAGGGTACGGACGACTCGCCTGATGGCTGGTACACGGAGGAGGCTCTCGACTTGGACCAGGCGATCCGGGGCTTCACGGAGGGACCCGCGTACGGCGGCTTTACGAAGACTGGAGTTATTAAGCCTGGGGCGTACGCAGACTGGATCGTCTTAGATGCACCGTTGGAAAAGATAGATATAGAGGATCTACGCTCTTTGAAGGTGAGAGAGACGTGGGTTGGAGGGAGGAAGGTTTATTCGAGGGATTGAGCGTTTTGGCTAGTAGAATTATATATCATAGAGCACTCGTAGAGCTGTTAGGCTACGGCTTTCCATAGTAGAATCGACTTGTGCATAAATTCATGGTTTGTAATTATAAGCCTTTATTTATTGCTGCTGAGAGAAAAGGAGGGGGAGGGTTGGCTCCTAGAAGACACTCCTTTATCAAACTTAACGATGATCATCAGATCCTGATCTTATGAGATAAACATTAGATGAGATTCTACTAGGCTACTGCTTTAATGCGGTGATCAGTCTAACTAAGCATATATATATATATATAAGTAGGTGTGGGACACAGGTTGTCCCCTCCTATTCTGCATGTGGTTTCATAGGTTACACCAAGTACTGCTGCAATATATAAGCTGTATTGTAATATTGATAGTTTAAATAAACCCCTAAATAAGAAAAAACAATGCGAACAAAAATAATAAAAAGTAAATAGAATGGCAAAAAGCTTAGTCTCGTATGGATTCGAAGCGGGCATTTGACCTGAGCAAGCTGGCCTTCTTACCGCCCTGCCCGGCGTTCGAACCCGAGACCTACGAAAACCCCCGGTGGGTTTATCTGGCCCCTTCACTTCCAGACCACTTGGCCACGACCACATTGGCTCAAGTTCCCGGATCTGGGACTTGGGAGGGGGAATGCGTATTGGATTATTTATGCCAACCTTGGGCGCGGGAAGTTGCACTGCCAGCCGGCCGTCAAGTACGGTACGCCCCCTGAAATCCAGGGGCCTGCCCCCCTAATGCCTGTCCGCCTGGGTTTACTTCGGGATTCTATCTGGGTATCTGGATAGCGAGCTTGCATATGAGCGCGCAGGGTAGGGAGTTATCAACACGGTATTATTAGGCGAAATAATAGCCTAGGTACCTATAGTTTTTAGGTATGTAGCTCTAGGGGCGGCTTAGCCCGTATTAGCCAGGTACGGATTTCCTGTATGATGGATGGATCGTTCTATTCTTAACCGCGTTACCTAGTTCAGGTTGATTATCCCAATTCTAAAGCCGTAGATTCTTATGTCGAGCCTAGCTCGACTCCCATATATATAGGCTTAGAACCAGGGAGATAATCAGCAAGATGCCGCATAACCTTCAATAGATTATATGCTTAAAGTTAGTGACAACCTAACTTAGCAACTAGCTTAAGTTAAATCCCCCAGTAGTGGGTAGCTAAAGTAAGTTATATAAACAGAGTATAGAATCCTCCCTAAGCAGTGGTATTGAACTTTTATGATGGCGTTCTGCAATCCATACGCAACTTAATAAATGTAAAATAGAAGTAGAAAGGAAATAGAGTTCAACCATTCACTTCTCTGCTCATATAAGCGTTAATAGTCATTGATACATGCTACCTGCTCCAGCAACGAGCTACCACAAAGTTATCATCTCCAGCTACCATTCTGTGGATTACTTATATCTAGATTTATCTCTTTTCTTTAACACTTTAACCTTCTCTCATCTGATATACTCGTTACTTTTTTTTTTGTCATCTAGTTGAAGTTTTGTCTGACAGCGTTTGTACACTACGACACCATGAGCCAGGAACAGGGTGGCCTTACTAGGCCTGATCAAAGCTCCCAGCCTTTAATCGAGGCAGATGTTCCCCCTT
Source organism: Hypoxylon sp. EC38 (assembly GCA_002120335.1). Lineage (NCBI taxonomy): Eukaryota > Fungi > Ascomycota > Sordariomycetes > Xylariales > Hypoxylaceae > Hypoxylon > Hypoxylon sp. EC38. Next base: position 2,157,989 of record KZ111235.1, on the reverse strand, counting down.
TATTGAATCTGCCCTTGGAGCTAGTCTTCATGATCTCTGAAAAATACCTAGATCCCGCATCAGCACTGGCCCTTTCTCTCACATGCAAAGATCTAAAAGCCGCCATCTTCGCTAAATCGCGCCGAAGATCGAAGCACGATGACCGGAGGGTATTTCTGCCCCTCTTAGAGAAAGACGTGAGCCGTCGCCGGCCAACGTACTATTGCGACGACTGTGTGTGTCTGCACTACTATGATCCGGCTCAAGATAACCCAGCCATGCACTCCCATCTTCATATTTTTCGATACGGCGACTGTCGTCGTAACTCCCTCTATCTCCCTGGCACCGATTTCGTCTTCGGATACCATCATGCGCGCCTCTTAATGAACCGATACCTATATGACGCACCGCATGACTGGTTCAAGGACAAATTCGGCATTCCCAAACATCATGGGCAACACTCGCCTCGCTGGACCCAGCAATGGTCATCGAAAGTCATAGCCGGCGAGCTCTTCCTGTCTGCCACGCACACGGTCAGCTTCATAGGAGACGGGAATGACTTTAGACACATCCTTGACTATAACGACTACAACATATGCCGCCACGTCGGAACCAGGAAGTCATTCGAAAACTCGTACCATCGTAGCGAGGGCAGCGACGGTCTTCTGATGTACTGGCAGCGGTTCGGGGACCTCGGGAACACCATCTTCGTCTCGGACCGCAGTGCTTTCAGCCCGCCCTGGGCTCCCATCCGCGTTATCGACTCCTTCAGAATCGAGGACAGATTCTTTGTGCCGCCAGCTCATCGAGCCATGAGAGTCTGCACGGACGTGCCTGGATCGTGCGGTTTCTGCGCTACTGATTATGCGACGACGCTTGAGAAACGAGTTATTGGAGGCGAGCGGCCGGTCAGACAAGAATGGATACTTACTATCACCGCGTACCATTATTTGGGAGACTGTCGCTCGCCGTATGATAGGAAGTGGGCGGCGTTTAGAGGGTTCGGGTGGAGCTGCTTTTCTCCCCGCGATCGGGTGAAGGTATTTCGGTCTTTTCCTGGAGACGTGAGGGAGAGATGGGAGAGTGCTGTTCGAAGAGAGAACGGGGAGATGAGGTTGTTGGATCTTTTAATACCTATGTAGCTAGCTTCTATGGTACTGGTTGGGATATTGATTGGTTCAGAGTCGCGATGTCTATGAAGGGCTCGGTTGGTATTTCCTTGGACTATGAGGTCGTACCTGAGCCTTCTGAGGCTACTCCTTCTTGAATCTATCTGTAGCTTAGTTATGCATAATTCCTTTGTCAAATTACCATTTCTTTCCCCTTTGTCCAATAGATTGTCTAGCAAGTCATCTTCTTACGAGTGACTAATTTATGCAGTTTCCCTTAGCGCAAAATACATTATTTCTTCTTCTCCAAGTAGACACTATCGCAAACTCTACCGAAGACTTCCAAGGCGTGGCCGAGATAGTCTCGCACTGTCTTTAGACGAACCGTCATGTCCGTACCTAGAGGAAGAAGCCTTTCAGCCTCGTGGCCTTTTCCGACGCCTTCACCAACGATAACTTCGTAAAGAACCTTCATTGCCTTGTCCTTATCGCCATTCGGCGAGAACTTGCGGTTAGACAAATACTGCATTAGTATTTCGGCCTCCGAACCCTTGTAATCGTCAGGAAGAGGGTTTTTGCCGATGATGGGAGTGTTGAGCAAATTTGTATTAAACGACCCGGGGGTGACAGTCAGAGTACGGATGCCAAACGGCGCAACTTCTTTCGCGAGAACCTTAGACATCCCTATCCCGCCCCTGTAAGCACAGAAACACACAAAATACAGAAAACAGTCACTTCCAGAAGACTCACCATCAAGACCGGCCTTGGCTCCAGCGTAAGCACCCATGCTTTCTTTTCCATCCAGGGCGGCTCCACTGCTAATGTTTACAATGACGCCGTACCTGCGCTTCCGCATGTGAGGTAGGACCGCACGAATGAGCCGGACAGGACCAAAGTACAGCGTGTCCATGTGAGCCCTCACTTCCTCCTCGGTAAGCGTTTCCATTGGCCCGTAGATACAATACCCAGCATTGTTTACCAGGACGTCAATTTCGTGCCCGGAGGCTTCAAGGGACTCGCTGATAGATTTGGAATTAGCAATTACGCATTGAGAGTAATAATTGGAGCTATAACTTTATAAAGTCTAAACCATTCGAGGACAAGTAAAGGGATTGAAAGAGTGGTTTGACTTTTGGGGCCTACTCACATGAGCTTGTCGCTGTCTCGATCATCGACGTCGAGTTTGACCCACTTACTACCCTCGCGGGCGTTGACCTCGGCGACAAATTCAGGTGTGCGAGAAGGATTGCGGGAGGTGGCAATGAGGTTGTGGCCGCTGGCTAGGACGAGACGAGCGAGAGACTCACCAAAACCTGATGATGCTCCAGTGATAAGCCAGGTAAGGGGCCGGTTTGGCTTGGTAAAAGTGGCCATCTGGGATGTCGCTTGGAATTTATGGTTATCTAGATGTAGGCTATTCTTGAGGGCTTGTTGATCTAATTTAGAGGGAATGTAGTATAGTAAATGTCTATGTGAGCCTCTGATCGAAGACTAATATGCTGAGAAGCAGTGAGGCTATATATGAGTATAGCTGTGAAGCCATGGCGGCATTAGACGGGGATAACAACCCTGAGGCTATAGAAATATTGGTAAATCTCGTATTCTCCGAAGCGCGAAGATGCGAAGCAAGACGATGTTGGTAGAGTATAGCCGTTTTTCGCTGTTATCGTCCTGTTGAGTATTCTGGGGGAATTAAACTTAAGTCCGCCTGGATTGATAATAAGGCGGGTTATAACAGGAGGTTATTCAGGTATATTTCACAGTGGTGCCAAGAAAATCCTTATCCCGCTCTATCTAAGTCTTGTAGTTGCAAGGCAGAATCTAATAAAAACCACAATTTCACATGTCAATAGTTGTCATTAGTCGAATACATGAGATTCTTCCCTGAAGATCTGTACAATTCGTAACTGATAGGATTCCTCCAATGACCGGAGCATCACGATTTATATTGGACGACTTCGGAGTACGTCGGAGTACGTTGGCGATCTCCATATCAATATTGAAATACATAGGTGCCTACCTGATGGATCAGTTGGACACTCATATGGCTACTATTTCTCCGAGAAAGACTGACGATTCTGAAAACTCGAGATATATAGGGATTTCTCATTGCGGGATATGTGTAACTTGGTTATCTAAATTGTGAAGTTATCGGCAAATTTGGGATATAACAAGAGACAATGTATTAGAATGGTACAACTTGTCAGGAAGACCAACCCTATTTGTGTATTTTTGATTAATTCTTCCAAGACATTTAAATACCTACCCGCTCGAATACCTAATTGCGCAGCTCATATGGAATGGTTGTGGTTGAATTATCTACTCCTTTAACTCCTCATATCGATGTATTAATCAACTACCAGCTGTCATTCAAGCGTCATAGCGATTTGACGGCTGTTGCGGAGTTGTCGGGAGTGGTTGCTCCAATTTTAGCGGGCCCGCCGCGCTACACCTGCTATCTAGTAGTAGGGGCTGTAGGGGCTGTAGGGGGCTATCTATTGGGGGCTATCTATTGGGGGCTATCTATTGGGGGCTATCGCTAATCGTGAATGACGCGCGGGAAGCTTCAATCAATTTTTTAGAGCTTCATATTGAATATTGCCAATCCTCGTCGTCGTCAATAGGATGCAATCCACAGATTTAGCCATGCACAGGCGAGTCTAATCTTTTTCTTGAACAAATTGCATGCTAATAACCATGTAGTATCTCGTGTACATAGTATACTTCCCATTATGCGGTCGCAATTGGCCCGCCATGTCTTGCGACGCATTCTTGCGCGCGAGGCACTCGTCGCTCTTCCTCCCGTGTTCCTCCTCCCTCGTCCGGCATTCCGGGTATATCCAATAAGACCAAGGCCTACGAGGAATATCCAGAGGAGGACCTTTATGAATTTTTTCCAGAAGGCTCCACGGGCATTGAAGGAGCTCGATGCCGAACCGGGATATGAGACCCTGCTCCAATTTCGAGCTGCAGAGATTGATAGTATCCGGCCTCCTCCAGTGGCCGAGCTTATAAAGGCATGGCGGGAATTCTTTGAGTACAAAACCCGGCATAGCCGAGTAGTAAACTCAACACAGGCTTTCTGTGCTCATCGAGTGCTGCTGCACCTTTCCAGCCAGCTGTCTGAGGATGACCTACGAACTGCCATGGAAAGTCTGCTTAAACCTCCAAGGGACGATTTCACAAATCATGTTGAATTCGCAAAGGCCATTTATGCCAGATTAAAGAAGAGAGGGGTGCACCACGCCAAGGATTTCTATGCTCTAGTAGCTGCATTATCACAATACGGAAAGGCTCTCGAAGCTAGAGATCTGGCATTAGACTACTATCGCACTATGAGGGATAAGGGGTCCAACGTAGTCCCGCTGAGATACTTTATGCCCGTTATTCGGGGTCTCGCTCAAGAGGGTCGCGAGGCCGAGCTCTTGGATTTCGTTTCGTACGCTAAGTTTGCTGCTGGCATTGAGTATGACCCAACGCTCCATGGCATCATGACTATCTTTTTCGCACAGCGAAACAACGTTGGGGAGACAAAATTTTGGTTCAACAAGCCGATTAGTAGAGGCTACCCTCCGGCTCCCAACACGTACTATGAAATACTCATGTTTGCCCTTCGTAACAACCAGCAAGAATGGGCTATAGGCATTTACGAAAACCTCATCTCCAAATTGGAATCTGGGTATTTACGGACCAGCAAACCTTGCTGGGATACCTCCTTTCAGTGGGCGATTGTATTGCTCGGCAAGGGAATCGATCATATCGAGCATATGCTTAAAGTGGCCTTCCAACGCACTAAGGATAACCCTAATTACCAGCCAAATATAGGGACGATAAATAGTCTCATCAAAATCGCCATTGACAAAAATGATCCCTACCTGGCCGAGCGTTTTATCGCATTATCGGAGAAGTTTGGATTCGAACCGAACTACAAAACCTATATGCTCCAGCTGGAGTACCGTATCCGCGCCAATGATCTCGATGGCGCCTTCGCAGCCTACCGGTCTCTACAAAACCTAGACGGGACGACTAAGGACAAGGAGCTTCCTATCTTGAATTCTTTCATTCGTGCCTTGTGTGCCGCGCCAACTCCCAACTACGAACGGGTTCTCGACATCACTAGTTATCTCGAACAACGGCGGGTGACACTGGAGCCCGAGACGGTGGTGTCTATTTGCATGGCGTTTCTGAAAAACGACGAGACGTACGAGGTAATAGACACGCTATCACTTCACACGGTCCACTATAGCATTGCAGAGCGCTCTATGGTGCGGAAAGCCTTCGTCCAGTATTGCCTGGATAAGAAGAACAGTACAGCTCGAATCTGGGATGCATACGCATTACTGCGCCAGTTTTTCCCCGAGGTGGAAGTTGAACACCGAGTAGCCATCATGGACGCCTTTTTCGACAGACGCCGTGCGGACATGGCGGCGCATGTATTCGGGCACATGCGCTCACACGGAAATCCGGGACTCCGACCTACTCTAGAGACGTATGTCCGCTTCATGGAAGGCATCGGTAGATGTCCAGACGAGGAGAGTATGAAGTCGGTGCATAATATGCTGAAGATGGACACAACGATCCAGACCAATACGCTTCTATATAACGCCCTCATGATCGGGTACATAGCGTGCGATATGCCATATCGAGCCCTTGACTTCTGGAAGGAGATTACTACGTCCCCTGAAGGGCCGTCGTATGCTACACTCGAAATTGTGTTTAGGGCCTACGAAATCACACCCGACGGCGACAGCCTCGCAAATGAGCTGTGGGAGAAGATCAAGAGGATGGAGATCGAGGTGCCTGAAAACGTCTACACGGCTTACGCAGTGACGACGGCCGCACATGGCCATCTGACCGATGCCAAGACGCTCTTGGAGGATATGGATAGCGTCGTTGGGAAGCGGCCCGACCTTCATAAGTGAGTACCTAATATTCCATAAATGTCTCACCCCATACCTATTTTTGACTAACATTTGCCTAGCCTCGGCATTGTATTCAATGCTTTACCATCAGAAGAGATGAAACAACAATTCGAGTCCTGGGCAAAAGAAGAATATCCCCGCGCATGGGCGGCACTAAGAAAAAAGTACGGCAGGAGGCAAAACGACGAAGGGTTAGTGGTGTTCAAGCTCACTCGGCCGTGGAAGGCATGATATGATATGATATGATATGATATGAATTGATTGATCTTTGTACAACACTATTCATACATCTACATACTTTTGGGCTGTCTCCATCTCTGTACATACATACATATCCGAGAAAAGAGAAGACGCCAAGCTGCTGCTGAGTTGTACTATGCACGAAGACTCAAAACCTGTCCTTCTTTATCGTAGCGATGTGCTGGTCGTAGTATCTGTAATGTTCCCTCGTGAGGATCTCGGGGTGTCTGTGAACGCTGGGATGGATTCCCAGTCCGATGGCTCTCCGGATCGCTTTCGCCATTTTACGCTGGTTCGGTGGTCGTAGGCCGGTATCTACGGATCGCTTTATGCGGCCGTGCGGTGTCATGAACTCTGAGATGACGGAGAAGTTCTGCAGCTTGAGTATTAGTATGCTCGAGATGACATCTATGCCCCAATATCTCCCCCTCTTCCTCTCCAAGGCCTCCCCCCCCCCATTGCCCTCCTCCTCCATTCCATCTCAGAGAAAGAAAAGGGCAGTACTTACGCGATACATATCCAACGGCCTCAACCCAAGCATATCCACAAGATCCCGTTTACGGGCCTGGCTGCGCCGCCACTTGCCCATCTCGGAGGGGCTCAGATCATGCGGCGCGTACACGTCGCCGACCTTCCAGCGCCGCGTCATCTGCCGCGCGTAGTCGTTGGTCTGGTTCTGCTCCTGCAGCTCGTCCTCCGTCGCCATGCGCTTCGCCCGCGTCCCCTGCAGCCGGTCGTATATGTCCGCCGCGGTCTGCGTTGCGTCGCGGAGGGATGTGGCGGAGGGGGAGGAGGAGGAGGAGAGGGGGGAGTCGATGTCCAGGAGGGAGGATGTTACTGAGGGGACGGATTTTACTGAGGGCGTGGGTGTTAGCAGTGCGGTCGGGGGAGATTGGGGGAGGGAGGAGGGGGTTGGACTTACTGGCTTGTAATGGGTTGGTCGTTGATATGCTAGCGGTTTGGCCTCGGGTGAGGGATAAGGGATGCCGTAGGGCTGCTAGAAAGGGTATCCGGGGAGGCATCTTGGGCAATTGGTGTGACTGTCAAGCTGTGCCTGTGGTTTTGATAGCAGCTTCAAAAGGTAACGTTAGTGAACGTAAAATCCTCAATTGAGTGCCAGAAATTTGGGCGGGTAAATTGTTGTTCCAGCGTACGTACCCTGGTCTCTGTGGATGCGGCACCCCGCGGACAAGGATGTTGAAGCTGCAGGGGTCTAAGCTCTTATCGGATCTCTAATGTGGGGCTGAAGAATGTCCCTGGATGCAGATAAGAAAAATAAAAAGTTGAGCCTCAAACCCGGATTTCTCTTCGTATCAACCAGGTACTTATTAGTCAAGCCGGCCAGCAGACACGATGGTCCGAAAACTCAAGCATCACGAGCAGCGTTTGCTCCGGAAGACAGACTTTATTACCTGGAAGCAGGATAATAATCACCGAGATGTTTGTAATACCCTTCCTCTATTAATCGAGATTCTGGCTGACCGCAGTGCGCTCTTGACAGGCGGCCGTTATACGACGATACATGATCCAAAAACCCGAAGATTATCACAGATATAATCGGATATGCGGTGTAAGTGCCCAGATGATCGATTGATATAATAGAAAAACCAGCGAACTAACACAGCGAATAGTCTCTGCGCCAACTAGCACATCGCCTCAGCCTACTCCCTCCCGAGAACCCAGTTAGGAGAAAACATGAAGAGTTACTTCTTAACAAGCTCTACGACATGGGAATTCTATCATCGACCTCGAAGCTGTCGAATGTCGAGCATGGCGTTACCGTGTCGGCTATGGCGCGCAGGAGGTTACCGGTGGTGATGACGCGCCTGCGCATGGCGGAAACAGTCCAAGCCGCCACGAAGCTCATCGAGCAGGGCCACGTCAGAGTTGGTGTCGAGACCATCACCGATCCCGCTTTCTTCGTCACGAGGAACCTGGAGGACTTTGTGACGTGGGCTGTAGGCAGCAAGATCAAGCGGAATATCATGAAGTATCGCGACAAGCTGGATGATTTCGAACTGCTGTAATTTTGATGGGTTTGCACGACTGGTGATCATCTTGACTCTGAGACGAGATTTAGTGTGTCGATTTCTACATGGCATGGCGTTTGGGGGTTGGGAAAATACATAAGGCTCCAAATTAGCTTTTGGCTTCATCTACCAGCTATGGCAAGCCTCGAATTATATTAAATTACATTAAATCCCAACATACGGATATTAAAGTCTTTCTGTGATGCTTAAATAGATGAAATATGTAAGAGTATTCTACAGTCTGGTGAGATATTAATGATGCTTATCATCTACTGCTTTCAAGCTAGCCTGTGATGATATATCATCGTAACTCCATCAGCTAGAGAAATTGTCTATGTGGCAGCGCCCTAAATGGTCTCATCTATTCGTACAGCGTAGAGAAACACCTCTGTACATAATACTACTAAATACCGTAGGTATTGTGCGGGTTGTGACTTCCCAGGCATGTATAAACACGTATTTCCGACGCGCCTTCGCCACGGTAACGAACACACACCGCAATATGGCGGCAGAATTCGCGCCACCGCCCTAGAGGGGAAATCTTTGGGTATTTCTGGGTCGACGGCGGAACCCCCTCTTTCTTCTTTCTTGTCCCTTTCTCCTCATACGCTCACCCAACCAGCGGCAATTTTGGATAGAAATATCACGCCGCCAGTACCAGCGCAAGGGGGTGGGCTAATATGCGCTGGTCAATTTTTGTGGGAATTCATCTTATTACTGTCGAAATTTTTGGAAACCCAAGTCACCTATTAGGTGAATCCTATCTCTTTTCATCGAACTCACAGCCTGGTGCTGTGACTCGAGGAAGAGGATTGTCTGGCTGACGATGGCATAGTTGTCTACATCACGTGATTGAGAAAAAAATCCACGTGACTACGCTTTCTGTTCGCGAATGCCTAGGGTACAACTATTCCCGCCACCTTTCAGATGCGGTCAAAGTTATGATAACTCGTCCTTTGTCTACGAATCTCACAGTTCATTCATCGCTAGACTCAGCATGACTTGCATAATCTGGCATACTTCCAGGCCCTTCTGTAGGAAATATGGCCCAGCCTCAAGATTGCATCGTAATCTCAGATGACGATGCCGCCGAATCTTCCAAATCATCACGTAAGCCTGTTGCGACAGCATTGGAGACATCACGGAAGCGCAGATTCAATTCCGAGATTCTAGATAGGGTTGAATGGAGCGATGAGTCCGATACTACCTATGAAACATTCAAGAAACGAAAGGAGAGTAGGAAATCATCTTCCGCAAAAGGCAAAGGCAAGGCCACCACGAATGGCCGTAGAGGCAAAGGTCCCAGAGGGCAGAAGAAAAATGCCCGGGCGAATGATGATAGTGCGTCATCTTCAGAGTCAGACCTTCCAGAAAAAGTCCTTCCTGAGTACATACGCGACCGCCGTAAACAATTTGACCAAAATCGTGAAGTCTTACGTGAAGGCGGGCTACGACTACCTCCGGACTATTCGGATATCTACTTCTCTGACGATGAAAGGCTAGCGGACTTGGAAGAGAAGCCTCAATTTGACGAGAAGAGTGGAATCAAGCCATGCCGTCCTTACAAAGATGTGATTCTGGAGCATTCGGCTGGTGTCATCCCAGCCTCTATTGCACAATATCTTCGCGACTATCAAATTGAAGGAGTCAAGTTTCTTCACTATCTCTTCGTGTACCAGAAAGGAGGCATACTTGGAGACGACATGGGCTTGGGCAAAACTGTCCAGGTTGCTGCGTTTCTCACCGCGGTGTTCGGCAAGACCGGTGATCGTCGCGATGCCAAGAGGATGAGGAAATATCGTCGAGCCAAGGACGATTGGTATCCTCGTGCCTTGATCATCTGTCCTGGTTCGTTGATTCAGAATTGGAAGAATGAACTTGACAGATGGGGATGGTGGGAGGCTGATCTGTATCATGGCGCAAACAGGGACGACGTCCTAGGCGCTGCCCGAGCAGGGAGGCTAGAAATCATGATCACCACCTACACTACCTACAAGAACAGCCGCGATCAGGTCAACAGGGTACCTTGGGACGTTGTCGTCGCAGATGAATGCCACTCTATCAAGGATGTTGCCGCCGAAATCACAAAAGCAATGAACCAGGTTAATTCTCTTTGCAGGATCGGCCTGACCGGAACAGCAATCCAAAACAAATACGAGGAACTTTGGGCACTATTAAACTGGACGAACCCGGGCCAGTTCGGGACATTAGCAGAATGGAGGCGTACGATCTCCAAGCCTTTAACTATCGGTCAATCACACGATGCGACTGCCCCCCAGCTAAGCGAAGCCCGCAAAACGGCAAAGAAGCTTCGTGACAATCTCCTCCCTCGATTTTTCCTTCGTCGAATGAAGAGTCTTATTGCCCACCAGCTACCCAAGAAAACCGACAGGGTCGTATTCTGCCCGCTATCCGACTTGCAGCGCGAAGCATACGAGAATATACTCGATAGCGATATCACCCACTTCGTTCGGGATGCATACGAATTCTGCCCTTGCGGATCAAAGGGCAAACGAGGGTGGTGCTGTTTCAAGGTTGATGCCGACGGTGAATCATGGAAAGCACAAGTGTTTCCTCTTATCATATCATTGCAAAAGTTGTCGAACCATTTTAACCTCCTTATCCCGCAAACCTCAGATATTCCAGACAAGCATAGGCGAGAGCTCCGGTTCCTTAAAGCTGCCATGCCGGATACCTGGAACGAGCATTACACCAGCCGAGACTCATTACTCAATCTAGCCAATCCCGAGTATTGCGGGAAGTGGAAGGTTTTGAAGAAACTCTTGAAGTTCTGGCACACTAGTGGTGACAAAGTTCTTGTGTTCTCACATAGCGTTCGGCTGCTCAAGATCTTGCAGCACTTATTTAATAACACGAGTTATTCCGTCAGCTATCTAGATGGGTCTCTGAGCTATGAGGAGCGGCAACAAGTTGTCGACGACTTCAACTCGGACCCGAATCAGTTCGTGTTTCTAATATCTACCAAAGCCGGCGGCGTCGGACTTAACATCACATCAGCTAATAAGGTTGTTATAATGGATCCACATTGGAATCCATCTTACGACCTTCAGGCACAGGATCGCGCGTACAGAATTGGTCAAGTGCGTGATGTAGAGGTCTATCGTCTCGTATCGGCGGGCACCATCGAAGAAATTACCTACGCACGGCAAATCTATAAGCAGCAACAGGCAAACATCGGGTACAACGCTTCCAACGAACGCCGCTACTTCAAAGGAGTGCAACAGGATTCCGAGCGCAAGGGGGAGATCTTCGGCCTGAAGAACCTGTTAACTTACCATGGCGATCAAGTCATGCTCCGTGACATCGTCAATAAAACGAACATCGCCGAAGCTAAGGCGGGCGTCAAGTTGATAGATATCGACATGGACAAGATGGCTAAAGATGCAGAGGACCAGTTCGTCAAGAAGGAAGAAGGTTTCGATGAAGATGAAACAGGTGGTCTAAAACAGTTGTCCGCTCTCCTCACCAAGGACGATAATAAGGACGGCATCCTGAAAGCTTCAGGAGCGCGGAAGAATAAGCATGTTGATCCTATACAGGCAATTCTTGCTTCTGAGGGCGTCGAATACACGCACGAAAACTCGGAAGTAGTTGGCTCGTCCAAAGTCGAAGACGAGCTATCGCGACAGGCACAGCTGGCTGCGAGTCAGGACTACGACTCGATGGCCCGCGCGCTCTTCTTCGACAGCCAAGATGCCTCGGCTGCGGGCAGCGCCGGAAGATTCTTTGAGTACGAATACAATCCTCCTGAGGACGTCAGGCGACGCCAGTTCTGCACTATGGCAAAGACCTTTGGGTTCCCTAGTGTGACGGAGTTCGCGCTGGCGGTCGAGAGTATGACGCAGGAGGAACGGAGGAATTGCTTGGAGCTTTTCTATAGGAAGCGCGCCGAGAAATTGAAGAATATGGGTGAAGTTGTGGACTCGGATGTGGGGTCCAAGGTGGAGGAGGATACGAAGGAAGATGTCAAGATGGAGGATGTGGGGGTGAAGGTCGAGGATGCTAAGGACGGCTTGACCGATACTGAGGATACAAGCGGGGAAGATGTTAAGGAAGTCGTCAGGGAGGAGATTAAACCCAGCACGCCAGATGTGAAGCCAAAGACCGAGTTGAAGACGGAACAGAGGATTGACCCGAAGACCGAGAGCTCCTCCCTTCTAGGGAGGGATGTGAAGCGCATCAAGAAGGAGAGCCCACCGATGAAGTCCAAGAGGGCATCTATGTCCATCTGGCTATCTGATGACGACACGGATGAATTGTGAACTTTTCCTTTCATGATACCCTGTACTATTAGGATTACTGCTAGGATGTTAAGACGTGTTAAGGCTAGAGGAGCAGCTCTGGTTACTTGGTATATCAGAGTTGTACTGTGAAATTAGGTGCATGCGTTGCATTGGAAGACTAAAAATGAAGGCTTACGCTTGCGCCAAAGAGATCCGTATATAGATCCATAAAAACACAGCCTTGTGTCCGCAACTATCCGAAGACTGTCATGCCCCTAATTAGGTATTCAGAGGCTAGTTTTGGCAGCAAACTTCGCCAAGACTCAATCGTGGTTTGCGAAGTATGGTACGGCCGTCGGAAACTCGAGTACGAGAATGATTTCTATTGATTACGTAGGCTCCTTTCGTACGCTTCCGGGTTCAACGGGACTCAGGGAAGAAGTCGGTTTCATCTAGGTGTATCTGTATTTACAGTAAGATTGTGGAGGGAGACAGGCGAAGACGTAGTTACCCGCTATCGAGCGATGCCGAGAAGACCATAATTGCATATTAGTAATATAAAGCTACGGATGGTTGCATAAAATTACCTAAAACAGCATCTTCTATAAAGGGTTATTATTTCCAACAAGAATAACCTCGCGAACAACAATGGATTTTATGTAAGGGTAAACTTTAAATTACCATCGCCCTCTCGTCCCTGAAGATCAGCGCGCGTTTGTACGTCATATAGATTGATTCTTCGAACTTTGGGTCCCCATATGATCTGACTAAACTTGCGCGACTGCTTCAGCAGAATTAAAAGCATGGCTAACAACAGGCCAACGATCATGCTTACTTACCATGTTCCCCTTTCGGTCACACCTTTCTCGTACAGCAGCTACCCGTATTCGCTGCTCCATCCAGCCACATTCAGCCATTAATGGTTACAACTGAAGCCTAGAATAGATTGTGGAGATTGCCGGTGTAGATCTTCCGTCCTTTCCACCTGGCTGGAAAGCATGGTGGTTCCAAGTTGGGCTTGTACTTTGTACTCTCGGTAATGTACCTAGTGCTTCCCTCTACCGAGATTTCACAGCATTTGTTTGTCAATTCAAATATAATAAGTTGGTGAAATAAATGGCAGGCTTAGCCCTCTCACAAGGCATTGTAACAGAAAAACGAAAGACTACGTTCATTCGACTATTGTGTCATTGTCTGGTCAGCCTCCTTTTTGTTCCTGACAGTAGCCGAAGTTAAAAAGGCTGGGCATTGCGAATAGAGCATTCCATGACGACCGATTTTCCAACCACACCCAACTAGCCTTCATCTTACTGTTATTGATTTTCTATTTTTCCAATCAATAACGCGTCGAATTTCCATCTGGGCCCAAATTATCCTAATCCTCCAGTGGCCCTAAAGACGTCATATCCGTTCGTCTGTGGAACCCGATCTTCAATCCCTTGATCGGCCGTTTACAGTTTTCCATATTTCCCAGAGGGTTCACATTCACAGAGAAACTTACCATCTACACTCGTGCAATCAACAATGCCTGTAAATATGGCAACGATGAAGTCACTCGTTCAAACTTTACTATTTACCACGGCCACCTGCGCCACCATACAAGCTAGACAGAGCAACAGTGGCTGCTGCTTCCAACTCGCATCGGTAGGAAAGGTTAACGAAACCGTGTTAGAGGATCATGTCGGCGATTTACTCCTAGGCGGCAGCTTCCAGCAGGGAGGATTCTGCCTAGACACGTCCACCAAAACTATACAAGACAGTCTGAAGCACAATTGCTTTATGAGGGCCCCAGACTATCAGTTCGAGTGTTACCAGGGTGCCGTTGGCAACACGGCATTCGATGTTACAAATACGGGTAACAAGCTGTACCTCAAATACGACAACAACCCCGGTACCTTCTACGCATGCCCGATTGGCTCCGGTGCCGAACAGACCTATGACATCTACTCTTCGGAGAAGGCTAACAAGACTGGATGCCTGTCAGTCGCATTAACACTTACAAACGAGACCCCGGAATGCTCTATCGGGAGCAACTCTACTGTCACATCCAGTCCTAGATTAGTTCGTCCTTCTCGGACTCCACAACGTCAGGCTCCGCCTCAAGCCTGCTCCGTCTCGCCCTCCGCGCCGTCACTCGCTCCTTATAAAGTACACCCTAGCAATTCATCTGTCGTGACCGGAGTCAACCACACGTCAGCGGAAGTTGTAATCTCGTCGGGTAGCACCACGACATTCCATTACACGATTCCCAAGAATTTCCTGTCCGCAGACTCTGCGAAACCTGCGCTATGTGCTCTCCAATTCCGCATGCCTGTCTGCACCTCTCTCCCCGAGGGCTACCCCTGCTACAGCTTTAGTGGGATGGAACAAGAAGTTTTGGCAGACTCTGGCATGGCGTTTGATCTCACTAGAGATGATGGCAACGCGGCATGGAATGCCACGGAATTGCATCAGGTATTTCCTGGGGATAACACTACCATTGGCACTTTTGAATGCGGGCTGGCTGGTGGCTACAGTGGCCGCAAGATGAGCTGGAAAGTGAGCAGTGTTCGGAACTTTGCACTCGAGTTTATCCAGGCTGGCGTCGGCCGAAGTGCCAAGTTCCAAGACGGAGTTGGCGCCTGGATTGTCCCTTGCCAGTAATTAGCTTAACCTCTTGATTCATTTGCAGTAGCTCATAGCTACTCCCATTTCTTGGCATATAAATGGTTCGAAAAAATGAAAAGCGTCGAGAAGGGTGTCGGAAGATGTACCACGATTACACCGCTGAATATATGATTCCTAGAGGAATGCATAGTGGCGGCTAATGACACGACGATAATGGCTGGGCCAACATGGCCATTGTGTAACTTTTACTTGTACAAGATGCTTAAAGATAGACCAGAGGAATACATAGATTTAACCACATCATGTCATAGGAGGACCTGAAGAATTAGAACCGTCGTAGATGTACTTGTAAAGGCTTTTCTAGGGGGCCTCGACTTCCTAAATTTTATCAGTAGTGGAATAGTATATGTCAAGATGTAGAAGAGAAAATACAGCGCATATAAGGTCACTCATTACAATGACCCTATCATACAGATTGTATAACAGAAAAGGTGAATATGTTCATATAATTGTATCAATAGGTAGTCTATTACACAAACCTATTACGGAGGGTTACAATCTTGATAGTAACTGTATAAAGCCCTCAATACAGAATTATACGAGAAGAGCGTCCTTCTGAGTCGCGTTGAGAAATGTAGGGTCATTGAAACATCCTATCTCGGAGTCTACTACATTCTGAGCGTCTAGGATATATATTGGATGAGAGTCAGACCTCGACGGGCTGGAACAACGAATTAGTCTGACTCACCGGAGTATAGCGACGTAACAAATCACGAAACTCGGACTATAGGAATGAATATGACACAATTCCTACACAGCCACGATTACTTGCTTATAGTTGGGGTTGCGGGGATTTTAACGTTTCGGTTGTCGTCCTAAGACAAAGATAATTTGTCGAAGCGGATATCTTGGTCGAGCACGTCAGGCGGGTAGTAGATGTCACAATCCCCCGCAGCGCTATCACCACCACAACTTGCGGGATTGAGATGCGACTCGCCAGTCACGACATTGCGATACCATCCCGCATCAAAAAAGCTTATCGGACCCCAAGACGTGATCGAATCGGATCTACATGAAAGGCTAACTTCACCCAAGGAGACGGTAGTCGGGCGTATGGCGTTAGAATGGATTGAGTTACGCCATTTACTATCTGTCCGGACTCGGCAGATCGCTGCTATATATGCGAGGGGGTGAGATATCTACCTAGGGATATAATAATCAGTGCAGGAACCTCTTGTTCTAGTAAAGAAGCTGTTCTCAATTGAAATCCGAAAACTCTTACCCGATTTGCATCTACCATCTTCGTGCACCTTAAAATGGCTCCGTCTGCAACCGAAACCGTTGTTCCAATTGTGGAGGATATCAAACAGAAGATAGTGCCCGAAGTTCAGAAGGAGACGAAACAAGAGACTCCTAAGGTGGAGAGTGATCTCGCTGTCGGTTCTACCGACTTAGAGGACGAGCTGCCTAAGCTTGAGACCGGTCACAAGGAACCCTTAAAGCTGAGCGGCGTTCTAGACCAATTCAAGTATTTCGATGTCACACCCGTGATCGGAAGGGAATTCGTAGGCGTAGACTTGGCCAAATGGCTACGTGCTCCAAACTCGGATGAGCTTCTCCGTGATCTAGCTATCACAGGTACGAGGGCAAAGACTTCAATCTATCCAACAACTATGTTAGAGTACTTGAAATTAACACATCAGCTTTAGTGTCTCAACGGGGTGTAGTCTTTTTCCGGAAACAAGACAATATTGATAATGACCTACAGAAGGAGCTCGTCCAAAGACTCGGCGAGCTCTCTGGCAAGCCAGCCACATCCAAATTACACATCCACCCCGTCATCAACTCTGGGCGTGAACACGGTGACAAGGACGACGAGATTAGCACTATCTCGTCGCAGCAGGCCAAGAAGCTCTACTCCAAGAACCTCGTCTGGTCTGAGCAGAAGCAGTCGCAGAAGAACCAATGGCATTCCGATATTACTTTTGAGCCTGTCCCTAGCGATTACGCGTTGCTAAGGCTCACGCAGCTGCCTAAGACTGGAGGAGGTGCGTTACTAGATCTCATTACCGCTGGTGATATTGAAAATTGAAAGAGAACTGAATTTACTAACCTGTCGAGTAGACACTCTCTGGGCCTCGGGCTACGAGCTCTATGATCGTATCTCAAAGCCGCTGCGAGGCTTCCTTGACACATTAACGGCGTACTACGCTCAACCGGCCTTCAACGAGACAGCCGACAGGAACAACTTCAAGATCTACTCGGCTCCTCGCGGCGCGCCCGAGAACATCGGCGAAATCCTGGAGGCCATCCACCCGGTAATCCGCACGAACCCCGTGACGGGCTGGAAGAGCGTATTCGCCGTCGGCCACCACGTGAAGCGCATCCACGGCCTCTCTGAGGCCGAATCCCAGAAATTCCTCGACTGGTTCGTCCAGCTCATTGTCGAGAACCACGACCTCCAGGTCCGGTTCCGCTGGCAGGATGTTAACGACTTGGCGATCTGGGATAACCGTAGCGTGTATCATGCTGCGACGCCTGATTACCTGAACCAGGGCCTTGGTGAGCGCACTGGCTCGCGTGCTGTGAGTTTGGGCGAGAGGCCGTACTTCGACCCCCAGAGCAAGAGCAGAAGGGAGGCGCTGGCTGCTGAGGCGGCGGCTGCGGCGGCGTGAAGTGGTTGATCCTGAATAAAAGGCACGGACTGTCCTAGTAAGCTATACACTAGGTTCATCTCCTCTTGCTCGAATCCCGAACTCCCACTCTTTCTGCGGTTACCTGTGGCGCAAGTTGGGACTACATCATGTTGAAACAGGGAGGCCTCAACGACAACATTGAATTGGTGAGAACTACCTTAATCAGCATAAGACTATAACAGAATACAAAGATAAAACCGCAGTTGCAGAAGGTAAATTTAGTTCGATTACAAATCATCCGAGCTTACATGGTACAACGGGATAAAGCGAGAATTATTTTCTATAGTCGCTTCACATGCGTGTGATATACCCTACCCGATGTCGTTTCAAAGTTTTAATCACACACATATTGATCCTCGGTCTCCGCTTTGACATCCATGGTAGACTATTCCAATTATAACGTTTTGTGCATAGACGAGGTGGATTAAAATTCCAATTATAAACGATGAGTCCTGATTTCTATAGATTGGGCAGCGTTACAATCCTCTTAAAACTTATAGTTGGGTCGTATAATCCACGCAACGAAATAGAACCACTTTATGATTAAGTGGGAATATAATGCTTTTGTCTGAGCACGGAAACTACTCCGTTTCGTATAGATTCTGCTATATCTACTTATATATGGTTGTTAGCTGCACCCTTTGCCACAGACACCTTTAAGCAGATATTTATAGGATTAGTCATCATCGTATAGCTACCTAAACCTGGTATTGGCTCATGACAGTGCAAACTACAACATTTCTACCCATGAATTCTAATCACGGAGAGAACATTGATAAATGGTTTAATCACCCGACACTACCAGCCCCATACCGCCCATAACCGAGAGTTTAACGTTGTCAAGCCCATGGAAAGTACAAATAAGGTACGGTAGATATGGGCTTATCTAAAGCTACCCGACTAAGGCATCTACGGTAGAGAAGGAACGATCACAAGCAAACAAGTGGGCACTCGCCCTAAAGTGATATGATCGAATGATTCGAGTCATTTATCCAACTTTTCTAAGAACAACCAAATAGCACTCGGTACTTGATTCTATCTTCTCACCGTCTAGTTATGGACCTGTAGTTTTGGCACATACCTATAGCATCTATGTGAGGTATAGGTATGATGTCTTGAAGTACCCGTTGTTCCTCAGGCTACAAACTTCGTCGCTATAAACTTCCAACTGCATACACAACCGACGAATCATTGGTATCGGCCCGAAAGAACACACACTCGGAGTCGAGCGATCCCACAACCTGGACACGCGAGCAGCTGATAAACGAAACAAAAAGAATAGTCAAGGCGACACTTAGAAACACGTCGCCCAACCAACGCGTCCTTGACGAGTATGCAGTGCAACCCCGTGACAGGTTTTGCACGACATCGCTACCACGTATGTTTAATATCTCTTCATATATACCTTCGTTTGAGGCCCAGGTGGCCAAATTGAAGGGGAAGAAGTGGCATGACTGACAGACTGTGCTTCGCGTTAGAGATAATAAATTTCCGAGGCGCGAGGCGAACTTATAATAGACGTTGAAACCGTGCGTAGGGCTTCGTCACATTGCATATGTAAGAGCGGGTGCATGGGCTTGTGTCTCAAAATACTACAAGCATTGATATGATGTTAGGATGCAGCAGGGGGAGAGGAACAACATGCCTGGTTTAACTGCACTATCTCGCCAAGATGTCGCTTTTTCGAGCCATGTCCATTATTCCAGCAACCTTGGACGTCGAGTTTGCTACGTTCTATTGGATTCGAGAAGCGGGTTTTTCCAAATTGGCCGAAATAATAATGAACCATATTTGAACGGAACTACATGCAGCAAGCGTGGCTACAGGGATACATCGTCCGGGGTCATTTTATAATGAGTTGCGTCGCGGACTCCACCCTACCCATGACTAGGCCTAGGCCCTGTCCGGGTTTTGCATATGATGCTGCCGTAGGCAGTCCTCCAGCCTCAGAATCGATAAACCTTCGGGAAATTCCATCGGGCAAACCCTTCCCTGCCTCTCGATGGTACCCTGAGGCATGGAAATATGCGCCCCGATGCGTAAGCTATTAAGCTCTCAGCCAAGCAAAGGTGTGCTCGAGATATTTCTCTCGTTAAGGAAGCAGTGATCGACGACATGGGGCGGGAGCGGATCCCGGATTGGATGAGAGTAGACCACGTCTCAAACCCACGATATGTTACCTACCAAGTCTGCGCGGATGAGTATTCGAATCTCCGATGCTTAATTGTCGATCCTTGGTATTCTTTGCGGTCTACCCTAGCGGCAACCGCACAGAAGTGCCCATCTCCCGCGTATCTTTGATACACCCCTACCTATAGATTCCCGAAAGAGGAACATCCTAGAAAAGGGGCCTCTACCGTCATTTGTCAACATACAACGTAACCGCCTTACTTAGGGCAGCAAGCTTCCGTTAGGGCGAGGAGAGGGAACAACACAAGTTCTCCCTTTGAACTGCCGCTTACTCCTCAGGATCGCCTTTGCATCATCCATCTACGCTAGCTCTTCTTCCTCCGCTTGACTAGATTAGCTTCCGGGGATAGCCCTCGATTGTTACCCCACATCCGTTATTACTCCCCGTCTTCGGTCGGCCAGTTCGCGCCTTGGCTAACTAATATCTGGCATGGCGCAACATCCGTCAGCGACGGCCGATGATCCGGCAGCGGCGGAGAATGCTCCAGCCGACTCCGTCTCAGCTCCAGTCGGTCCGTTATTAACGGACCCTTCAGACTCGACCGCTGTTTCGCGCTGGTTACAAGCACAGGTAAAATACCGTAATCTAAGTTCTCGTTGGTTCGAATTTCCGTCATTAGGCATGAGTTCATCCAATCTAACCTGGCCGGTTCTAGCCAGATATTGACGCCGAGTACTATGAAGTAGATTCGGCGCTAGGCGACGACGCGTAAGTACAGAGACATACTTCTTGGCAAAGGACTTTAGGCTCAAAACACGATGTAATGCAGTGGAAGTTCGACAGCCTCGTTGTCGGCCAGTATACTCGAGTACCGCACGATCCATGGACGGAGGTTTCACAGCGCGAGAGGAGGTACTGACTACTGGTACTGTTCTTCCCCATCGTAATATAGCATCGTGACGTCGCGTTAACAACCCGGCTTTTCGCCGTTCGGTCTATGTAGGGGACCTAATGATGAAATACAAGCAAATTCTATGGATCTTTCGTAAGGTTATCTTCCTGTTTCGTGGCGGACTGACGCTGATTCTCCGATGCGCGGGAGCAGCCACCATACGCTCACGCTATTATTCGGCGATAAGATATTCCAAGCGCCTATCGGCGACAACCCCAAAAAGGCACTCGATGTCGGATGTGGAACAGGTGAGGCAAGCTGATTATGAGTCCAACCCGACGCCATGTCCATTGTACTGATAATTATCTCACCCATCTAGGACTTTGGGCAATGTGAATGAACCCTTGATCCCGCTCCCCTGCCTAAATATGTATCTAACACTGCACATCACAGAGACTTTGCAGATATGTACCAGGACTGTGAAGTAATAGGAACCGATATATCACCTACGCAACCTTACTGGGTTCCCGTGAACCTGCGCTTCGAAATAGACGACTGCACGGCTATACCGTGGACTTACGCCCCCAACTCTTTTGATTTTATTCACCTAAGGTACTTATTCGGCGCGATACGCGACTGGAACGCCCTGTACGCCGAGGTATTCCGAGCGTTGCGGCCCGGCGGCTGGGCCGAGGCATGCGAGCCTTCGACATACGTCCGCAGCGACGACGGCTCTATTCTCGAAGGTGACGGCTCCGCCCTCTCCGAGTGGGCCCCCTTATTAAAAGAAGCCGCCCGCAAGTACGGCGGCAGGGTTCCAGAGAGCACTAGACCCATGAATATGCTTGAAGAGGGTCTTATTGTCAAAGCCTTCCAAAATGCGGGCTTCGTCGATATCCACCAGGAGACTAAGAAGTGTCCTCTTACGCCCTTCTCCGACGACCCGCATCTGAGGGAGGTAGGCACGTACGCGAGGTCTGCTATGGAAGAAGGCATGGAGGGTACGTACTATTCCCGACGACTAGAACCCACACGTATATGTTCAGGCTAACCATAATTACTATTTCCCCTCCCTCTAGGCTTCGTACTTTACCTCTTCACCAACGGCCTAGGCTGGTCCCGCGAGCAGGTTACGGTATACCTAAGCCGAGTGCGTAAAGAGTTGCGCGACAAGCGAAAGTCGCCATACGTAGAAGTCCAAGTCGTGTACGGGCGGAAACCCGAGACGCCTAGCTAATGAATTAAATCATTGTTATTCAGGTTAGCTCATGTTGGAAAAAAATAAGGGAAAATGGATAGGACAGGATAGACGGGCAATATTCGCCAGGGAATTCAATTGGGTCGATCTCACAACCATATATTCAGTATTGGGTATACAGCACCTACTACATACACACATATGATATCCAGCATCTAACAATGGATGGCATATATGGTTATCAGGATTAGCGTATGGTACAGAGGTTTAGCATAGTAGCATACCTGCATCCACCATCGCGTCTTAACAGACATGTGGAATCTTGGAATGGTAAACTGTCCTTAGGTAGTGACAACATACATTCGCACGTCGAGGATCAGAGCCGCCGACGTATGTAGTCATGAAGCCAGTTCTCTCTCATTTCAATAGTTGTTACAGCACTGCGTAGAACAGAACAAAACAGAACAAAAAACAAAACCACGTCATCTTTTCTCCAACTTTTTTTTCTGATTTAGTCCTCTAGTAAGGCCAGCTCCAGAATACATCTAATATCCATCACAATCCCATCCATCAATCCTCTCCCCTTCCCTTCCCGTGTTCCGAAGTATATGTTCATTTTTCCCATGTTGGCGGGTTGCGTACGAGCATCAACGTGTACAATATCATTGCATGATGCTGCGCCGCCCCTAAACTAATTATATCCTAGTAAGTCCTTAGTTCTTACACCCCATTGCGTTCCCACCTGTTTCTGTAGTAGCCACGAAGGATCCAACGCGGCTCTTGGTCGCCGAGCCTATAAAACGCCCCATGCCACCACCCATGACGATGTCGGAAGATTTCTATTACCCCTTCCCCATGAATAAAAAAAATTGAGACGTGAAAAGTGAAGAGGTAGGCATTCTACTCATGATTCTACAACAGTAGAGTGCCGACAAGGGTGAAAGCACCGACGATGCCTGCAATAGCGAAGACGCTCATGTCCATTGGTGGAGCTGGTCGACCGCTGCCGTTGTGCCCGGACGCGGTAGCGGTCACGGATCCGGAGCCGGGTGAAGCAGTACCCGTTGAGGTACCACCGGCATTCTGGGAACCAGCGCCCTTGAGACCTGGTCCGCTGCCTGCTCCCTCACTCATGTACTAAAATTCCGTTAGTTCTCATTATCCGTTTACTATAAAAGCTCATAGTGTACGTACCTTGACAGCACCTTCAGGGATTGCGGGAAGGTTGCTAGGACCCCACTCATCGAGATCCCAAATGTCATCAACAGTCGGGCATGCAACCGAAGTGGTGGTTTTAGTGAAGCCACCATCGCCGCTGGGAGCTGGGTATTTCTTCAAAGCCGATTGGAAGCTTGCAAACTCGGAATCTTCCTTGACAGAGTTTCCGGAGAGTTCGACAATACCGTACCCATTTCCTTCTCTGCTGTACTCGTACATGAGGCCACCCGAGTAAACGGAGGACATCTGATCACTCATCAACGCGCTCAACTCCTCGAAATCGCGGCTGTTTGTTATACAGCCCCACTCTGACAAGAAGATGGGCAGGCCGTAACCAGTGAAGTTCTTAACCTTCTGGTCCCAACCGGATTGCTCGAATGACGACGGAGCACACCAAGAATAGTCGTTCTATAGCAGTCTCGTTAGCCAATCGGGTTGTTACCTGTCATGATTCAGAAGTACTTACGAAAGCGAAGAAGTCGCTTCGCTCATCGTCGGTGCCGCAGTTGAAGTAGTATGCAGTCTGCATACGGTTCGAGCTGACATCGGCGGCGGAATATCCAACAGGGATCTTGCGGTATCCTCGCGAGCCGATGTACTGTCGCATGTCACGGGTAGTAGCCTTGACATAAGGAGCGGATTTCACAGATTCGGGGTTGTCGTTGATAACTTCATTACCCGAAAAGAAAGCGAGCGTGTTGTCATATTTGGCAAATTCGTCAATGGTAGCAAAGACGCTCTGGAGGTAGACGTCGTTGTATGACGGAGCCGGTTTGTATCGGTTTATGGAGTACTGGGGGTTGTTGACGTCAAGGACCAGGTAGATGCCAGCATCACTCAGAGCTTGCATACACTCGTCGTGGTTTGCCGAGTTGTCAACAGAGTAAACACGTACGGTGTTCACACCCAGTTGCTGGAATTTCTCGATATCTCTTTTGCAGATGGTGGTGTCAGCGAGAGGATCGGTGTTCGCGGATGAACCACCGGGCTGGTAGTCAATGCCTCGAACGTAGAATCGTGTGTCACCGGCCCAGAAAGCTATTATCCATCATCAGTTCCAATTTCTTACCTACGAACGATGGAATTGAGGGATTGGAACCATACCATTGCCAGATGCTGTGACTGTGGGCAGAGAATCAGCGCGCTTTGGCAATTCTGGTTCGGTGGGAGTTGGTCCTGCGTGGACCATGGTCGCCGCCGCCAGAGCGGACGCGAGAGCGAACGAGCGCATGATAGTGTCGTATCAATACGGTTCTAAGTGGTCAATTGGCTACGATAGGTTTGGTTCGATAGTACAGCGGTGCTTGTTGAACAATGTGAAAGCACGTGGTGGAATGCAATCCCGAGCGAGTGAGGGACGCGAAAGAATCAACAGCAAACAATTTGGAATTGGGAGATTGAATTACAAAACCATTAAACTGGACGATGAACGAGACAACAATAACGAGTGAGTTGTCTAGAAAGAAGGGAGATTGGTGTCTTGTTGGGTAACAACGAGTGTAAGAAATGGAAAATCTTCGACGTGGATTCAAGAATGAAAAGGGAGAAAGTAGAACATGACAAGACGCCGCTTCCTTGGCTTGGAGATATTCTTAAGCCGAGAACAAGGAAAGGGCAAGAAAGGGGAGTGTACTATGTAGCAAAACAAGTATCAGCAGGTATCAGCCACCTCGGCCGCTCGAAAGGGGGGAGGGTGTGTCTGCAACATCTTGGATCTTGCGTAACCAACACGAAGAAAGATTCGCCTACTCACATCCAATCATTCCCAGCCAAGGTCTTGATGGAGGGTGGAAATTGAATGGAGTATACTATTTGTGGCGTGCCTTGTTTAGATTGATCTAAACCTGCTTGTACATTTACAATGCCACTTTCTTTCAATACAGTCTAATGGATAAGCCAAAAATGCACTATAGAAGCCCACGGCATAGGGCGTTTGATACACAGTGTCATAGATGACAATCATATGTTTGATTTAGGAGAATTGCTTTTGTATCGTGTACATACTTGCTGCCCGTGTTGTAGTAGCCGCATATTGGAACTACATAAATGGAGAAGCAAGAGAGGCAGGGAGGGTAGCCGTAAAAAAAAGGTCCGGGAAACACCTGCATCTGCAGTGGGGCCATACGGGCGCCACCATGTTGAACGGCGTTATTACCTAACATCCTCAAATCTACGATCGTTGCTTCGCCGTCTCCTATAATCTGCGAATCTCGGCTTCAACCTTGTTGTAAGTCATCTGGCTCTTTACCTTCCCAAAAGCTTAAATGCATTCCTACGAAGAAGGCATTATGTCGTATGTAGTTGCTGCTCTAGGTATGTCCAAAGAGATCTGCAGCTTTTACTATTCTGTATGAAGGCCTTCGTCCACGTAGGATTCGTATTCAAAATTGACCAGTTCATTATCTTACGGT
Source organism: Hypoxylon sp. EC38 (assembly GCA_002120335.1). Taxonomy (NCBI): domain Eukaryota; kingdom Fungi; phylum Ascomycota; class Sordariomycetes; order Xylariales; family Hypoxylaceae; genus Hypoxylon; species Hypoxylon sp. EC38. The sequence continues at coordinate 2,132,312 of KZ111235.1, read as the reverse complement.
ATCTCACCCATCGCCACGACCCTCTATTAAATCGGCACAGCCTCTCTCGGGTTTCACGGACGTTACAGTATTCAAGCGCCGTCTTCTTACAGTAGAAAAAGTATCAACATATGCTAAAACTAAACCATCTCGAGTAGTACATACCATGTGGAAACTTCCCGATCGGGACTTGGCGTCCATTAACATGTTGCAGGCGTTCGTTCTTGGCATCCGGACTACCGCACCTATGTGGGTTGAGAAGGTGGGGTTGAATGCCGTCATTTTAATCAACCACTACCGACGGACCAAGTTTTAAAACTTGATACTTAGCCCACCGACCCTGTGTCGAATGGATATTATGGAAACAACGCTACAACTTTGGCAGATCTAATTTGGGATACCAAGATTGAGTTGACGAACGTTTCTCTCATCCTCTTTCATTTTCCATTCCCAAGCGAACCTATTGGTAAATCTATCGTCACGTGTCACATCACATGAGTGAACATAGTATATTCCACCACTCATGGTATTGAGATGCCATCTACCATCTACGGTAGATCTGTTTAAGCATAGCAACTCAGATGACCTAGTCAAACGATCATCTTTTACTTACAATATTGGTGGCATCTATTGGTTATAACAATACAGACCCCGAGACAAAGATCACACCTATGCCTTTGAACGATAAAGAACAAGTAGTGTACATCAGTATACGAGAAAAAATAGACATTAATCCCAAGGATGGAGATATTTAATTCATACACATTCTATTTAAAAACATCCAACGTTGTTTATTACGAAAGATACATATTTACATTAACTTTTGTCCTAGAAAATTAATAAAACGCCGGCTCCTCGCCCGCATATCGCACAAGATCCCGGGGCTGTGCCCACTAGGAAATCTAACGCCCCCTTTTCCCCTACTCCCCATTTCATGGTCTATTACTCCGTCCAAATAGGATCACAGACTCTGGGAGAATGTAAACGATATACCTTGGTACTTTACACATCCATAGGCATCCATTTGGGTATCGACATCGTCTTGAGCCTAACCTCGAGGTCATCGAAGAGCCAACCTTCCGCCGCAACCGAAGGAAGATAGAAAATCTGGTCCAGAATGACCAGTGCTGCCGTGGCCGAGTACCTCATGCGCGTGACGTGGCCCTGAAGGATACCGAAGAGCTCAGGGAGATGGCGAGCAACCGCGGACGAAAGCGAGTTGCCCGCCTCCACCACCTGCAGTCTGGAGTGTATCAGATCGTACAGCTCCTCCAGCGAGTTGAAGGCGGCATTGACGTTATCTAGAAGTCTGCACCATTTGCAGTCTGTCGAAAACTTGTGCGGGATGAAAGTCTTCGAAAAGCTCTTGATGTCCGCCTGCAGGCTGTCGAGCTCCTGAGAGATGTGCCTCATGTCGACTCGGAGCCGCATCGCGATAATGCGGTCTTCGAGCTTCACGGCGTCGGGCTGGCCTCGTGGCGCACGAGGCACGTCGTCGTGGAAGTTATAGTGAGGGCCTGGCATTGGACCTGGGCCGGGGTACGGTCCATGGAACCCGGGGAAGGGTGGTGGCGGGCCGGGATGGTACTCACCCCGATTCGTGCCGTCGGGATCCCATTTCTCATAGTACGGCTTCCGTTGACGATTCGGCTTTGATCCGTACGTATCGCCTGGATAATCGTTGTAAGTTTGATCTCTCGCAGATTGTTTGCTTTGGGTATATTCGCTCTTACCAGTTCGACTCTTGTGTCGACGACCGCCGTCGGCATCTTTATTGTCGCGGTAGCTGCTGTCCTTGGCGCTGTTAGCACGATGTTCATCGTACTCTCGTCTCAGAACCTCGTCGCGGAGAATCTCCCACGCTTCTTGAACTTGCTGGAATCGCTTGTTGTTCTCCGGCGTACTTCCGCCTTCTGCTTTGTCCGGATGAACCTTCTTGCAAAGGTCTCGGTACGCTTTCTTGATGTCGTCTAGTTTTGCGGTGCTCTCAACTCCTAGGACCTTGTATAGGTCGTGCTTTGGGAAATTCAGTCGCACCATTTTTGATGATATTGTGAATAGTATTAATGTTGATTCGGATGTCTCGTAAGATTCAGATTGGGTATTTGGTCTTTGGTTTGAAGTGTGAATATGATTTACACGACTTAGCCGCGAGGCGTGAAGGCTTTTTATGCAATTTGTCGAAATCATTGAACGGCATGTAAGTGATGATACGGGATATTCCTTAGGACTCTGGTTTGGTATTTTGGCACGGTACTCGAGATAGTAGGGGGAACACGGGTAGAGCTACCCGGCCATTATATCTGTTTTCGATCAAAGACCATACCCTAAGGATGTTCAACAATGTGGTCCACGTGGGACTTCACAATTAACATGCGATTTTGTTACGTGGATGTCTAGTTGAGCCTCGCCTCTTCCGAACCCTTACTGTGGTGCCAAGGGCCAAGGTCAACCACGGGGATGGATGCCAATTGCCACATGCTTATGTGCTGGATGTCATCTGCGTGCTAGGTATGAGAGATGTCAAAGGTGATGAATTAGACTGGATCGGCTTCACACCAAGCTTTGAGGGACTGGGGAGTAGCAAATGGGTCCCCGATCCAATAACGTCGGAAATATTTGCGAACGGTCCTTCAATGATAGATGTTTTGCTGTCGTAAGCCTCTCAATTAGTCTGCAAGCATGTCGATGCATATATATCCGGGCAATCTATGGCACATGTTGCGGCTGAAGACGACATAAAGGCCTGACGCTAGTTCTAAATATAACATGAATTGATACTGGACATTGTTAGGCGGAGAATATCAAGCATAAATGAGCCTATGATATATGGAAAAACTAACCACAAAAACAAAGACAACTATCGTGTAAGCAGGGAATCTTGGCCACTCAACAGAGCATAGTGGGTTGTAAATTGGAATATGATTTTCGCTTTGTTATCATTGGATGATCCAATTCGTTGGTAGGGCCTGTAATACATCCCACGATTCTTGACTAGGCGAATTTTGACCACGACCTTAATAATTGGCAGAACAAATCTTACTTTCTGTCTTCGTGGCGCGTTAGGGCTCCCTTGAATAAGTCGTCAAACAGGATGATCAAGAGTCCTCGAAGCCTTATCATCCCTACTTTTGCAACATTGGATCAGGTTCTGCCTGGTAAGAACCTCATAGAAAACCTCAGAAGCACCAGGACATCCGTGAAGCGGAAATGGAGAGTCAGAATGGACGCCTGATTTCATTTTGCGTATCCATGTCGCGATCTTCCAGCGACAATTGTCTATATCCACAGCATTGCCCTTATGTACACAAATGGGGTGCGTTCCGGTCTATGTCCGCCCAAAGCTCCCTTCGTAAATCCAGATCGGTCGGGTCACGGCCTTTCAAAGCGTCGCCGCTGCCTCTGCTGCACCCTCAGCTTTAAATGTGGCTTTATTCGTCCATTTTATCTCGACGTTATGCATCCATTCCATATATCGAGCCCAACCTATTCAAAATGGTGTTAGAGTCTGGGAGTGCCCAGCAGGGGTGATTCGGGAACATACTCCAGTAGGCAAACTTGCGACCGAGATATTTGCCGGCAAAGGGTACCAGGATCATAGTCAGAAGCAGTTGTAGTTGTTCTAAGCTTTGTTCCCATTCTCTTTGCGCATCGTAGTCTTCCTCGGACGTGAAGCTTTCGGTGGAAGTAGAAGGGAGGGAATCAACCTCATCGTGGTCGGATTCCGCGACGTCGGGTATGGAGAAGGAGTCGGAGAGAGACATGGTTGACCGGTCGGTGGATTCAAATGTTCGGGGGTGCCTGTATGTATTCGTTTGAGGCTCGAGAAAAAAGCAGCGGACGAGGCGCTACTGCTAACAAAGCCGATGCATTGGGTATTACCAGCTTGTAGTCAACCTAGAACTGGGGCTACAAGCTTGTCCCCGATGTAAAACCCAAGTTAGAAATTGAAAAGGGCGTTAAGTGTGGTATTTAAAAGAGCCTTGAAATGATGTCGTTGGTATTTGTTGGTGGAGGTCGTTACTTGGTAAGCTCCAAAAGTACGTACCTCGCTACGGGTCAATCAGATGCACCCATAGATGGGACACATGCCGACCCGATTTCGGGGCGTCATTGGCCAGCTTGGTCCCAAGTGGGAAGACGGTGGGGTGTTACCAGTGGGGGGTTCTTGTTACTGCTGAGTCACAGCTTGACGACGGCTGCGACGGAATTATCAGCTCTTGGCCTGCCTGCCTGGGAATAGAAGGGGAAGAACCCCCCAGAAGCCCAAAATGTATGTACCTCCAATGAGAACGGTAGGGTAGAAAATTGATGGCGAACAAACTCATCCTTCTTTCTATCGTAGGGCTCTAACGTCATAGGGAGATTTCCTGCATTTCCTCTTTTCTTCTTTTTAATTTATCCAACTTCAACCTATCTGACACTGCGACTACCTGCATTCACAAACAACTGGGAATCAAGCTAAAATCCCCAAAGTGAAGCTTAGCTTGCCAATATTTATTTCCCACCATTTCCAGTATCAATCCAATATCAACCCACCACGCCATCTTTATCGCCACAGTGTGATATCGACATCTGCGACTCATTCTTGATTTGGGCGTCAACGATTGGAGTGACACCGATCGGATAGTTTAGAAAAAGGCAAAAATTAAAGCAAGGATACATCATCCAAAAAGCAACAAGGATGGCTGCAACGGAGGCAGCAGCAGATACTGTAAGTCCATCTTGACTTGTCTCATTATTTATCACCATCTCTTTTAGAGTGATCATTTTCAACCTCTCGCATCCACCGGGAGCGTACGTTTGCAGGCGTTCACTGGCAACACCCCTCCCGTTCAATACCTACCTTAGGTACCCAAAGTGTACCGTATAGTGGCTGTTCTGCTGTACACTACACCACAAAAGCCTACCTACTCTATGCCCTAGGAGGCGTGCTGGAGATTAATTCCCCCCCACAAGCGATAAATCGATAACGAGGGGTTTGTAACGAAGCCTATCTGGGCTAATCTTGCCCCTCCAAACTTTATGTGGGCCCCACCACCGCTAAACGGCTCGGAAGCCACATTGAAAATTCCGAGACTCAATCACACTGGAAAGAGTCATACCATTTCACAACTCGCACATTAAGCACAAACATACATTCCATCTCGGCATCCACAACTCGACGCTCGTTGCCGGCGAATTTGATCCGCTTCCGACTGGATCCTTTTTTCTATACTATATTTCTTCTACTCTAACCTGGTTTATAATAATCTTTATTGACAACTAACCAGCAGGAGCACCGCCCCTCACTCCCCGACCGCAAACAACGAAAATCCGTCGTTTTCAATTCCGAAGCCCTCGTAGTCGAGCCCGACGGCAAGATAGTCACCATGGCTTCCGAAGAGACTAAGGACACCGCGCTGTCCCACACACCCCGTACGCCGCCGCTTTCAGCAGCCCTTGGGGCCTTTACTGATACGAGAGAAGCTTCCGTCGAAGACGCTGCCCCTCCCGCTGAAGATGGCGGTCTTGATCTGCTCAAGAAAAAAAAGAAGAAGCCTAAGAAGACTGAGGATGGAGAGGGTGCAGAGGGCGAGGGTGCTGCCGATGGAGCCGCTGATGCCGGCGGTCTAGACCTAACTCTAAAGAAGAAGAAAAAGAAGAAGGCACCTAAGGCTGGTGAAGGCGACGAATTCGCTGCCAAGCTTGCAGCACTCGATCTCGATAAGGAGGGCGGTGAAGAGGGTGCTCCCGAGACTAAGGGAGAGGAGCAGTCTGGAGATATGGAGAAGGGTACCGGTATCTGGGCTCATGATGAGACCAGACCTATTAGCTATGACTTACTGCTCAAGCGCTTTTTCAGCCTGCTGGCTCAAAAGAACCCCGACCACGCTTCCAGCGGCACACGAAGCTACAAGATTCCACCTCCGCAGTGCTTGCGTGAAGGCAACAAGAAGACCATCTTTGCCAACATCCAGGAAATCTGCAAGAGGATGAAGCGAAGCGAGGAGCACGTCACTGCCTACTTGTTTGCCGAGTTGGGTACGAACGGTTCCGTCGACGGAAGCAGACGATTGGTCATCAAGGGTCGATTCCAGCAGAAACAGATCGAGAATGTCTTACGAAAATACATCAGTAAGCCTCTTCAATGTTTGTAATTGGTTCTCAGCATTGCTAACTAGGAATAGTCGAGTACGTTACCTGCAAGACATGCCGATCCCCTGATACAGAGCTCAACAAGGGAGAGAATCGTCTCTACTTCATCACTTGCAATTCGTGCGGATCTCGTCGGTCCGTCACCGCCATCAAGACCGGTTTCTCTGCCCAGGTCGGCAAGAGAAAGAAGATGCAGGGTTAAGCTGCAAGATGCCTACTGTTTGCTTAACAGGACTTATCTATGTATGGGTCCTTCTTTCCATGATGTATTCTAGGATGGGATACAGCTCTAGCTAGTTACCTGTCAGTAACTAGGGGATAGGGGATAGACTGAAAATAGGGCGATTGGCAATGGCAAAAGGCATTCACTGTTCTCGATGAATTCAGACTATATATCTTCGTGACTCTTTGCAAGGTGTTCCTTTCACGTTTACCTGACCTCTGTAGACGGTCGGCTTGTAGGCCAGACAACACTCATGGACCACCTTAGATTCGAGATATCTTGTGGACTCGTGGACATCCTAAGTCTTTCCTTCCGCTATTCTTCCATGACCACTATGCCCTCGATATCGACGCTCCGGCACTAGCTTCATTACAGCCAGTACATAGACCAGGGAAGTATAACAGGTTTCCAAGTGCATGTTTTAAGATAGAAAAAAAGGGAAAAAAAGAAAGAAAGAAAGAAAAACACAAGACGGGACGGGACGGGATGAGCCAAAAAGACACCTGGTACAAGAAGGAAGCCAAAAAAGGAAAAAATACAAAACATACAACACCAGGGATTCGCTAGTCGTCACCGACCTGGCTACTAGTCTGGCAGTATCTGGTTTGTCCCTGGGAGAGCGGACGGGATCCCGAATTTTCCAGATCTTATGGTCGTATGTGAAGATTCTACGCTGTTCAGGTGATTTATATGGGAATGTGTAGTCTAGTTATTTTCCTCCCGGCGGGGGGAGGTGGCAAAGGCAAGTTGAGGGATAGGGATAGTGTCTCCGTTATGGGGTTTATGGTTTGCATACGATTCTTAAGTTTTGAACCCGCCTCTTGACCATTTCGGCATGATGTACTACTTCAATTTTGTTCACCTCGTAGGAAGGTACGATGTGGGCTGCAGTTAGGGAGAGGCCACCAAATCTTATATACATGCAGTTCAAGTAGATGAATACTCGTGAGCAAGGGGTGGGTCAAATTAGATGTGGAAGTAAGAACACCCGTCCTCTCAGTGAGTAATTACTTGAGGTCTGAGAGAAGGGAAGTAACGGGAAATCTGCTATGTGTGTGCATCAGGGCAGTAAGAATCAGCATATATCCATATATGAGGTAGCTAGGTGCTTTTAAGAAAATGGAATCGTTTAATAGAATGTGCAAATTCTATATAGTACATAATGTATAGAATCTATAAGACTTAAGGTACAATCTTTTACGTGGCTATGTTTAATATGTACTTAAGTCAAGAAATCTTATCAATCAGGTGGCTCTGTGTCCAAAATTATATATCCATACTACTCATACATAGCGATACGGGGCAGGAAACTGGCCACTCCATTCTGGCCGTGTCCCGCTAATGACAATATCCACGATATCAACAGGCTGACTCGGATCATCATCGATATACATGCGCTCAGATTTGATGAGCACAGACGGTATCTCCCCAGTCTCCTCTATATCCCATGTGTGCGATGGGAGCTGCATTTCTTGTGCGTAAGGTGCTTTTTCCCAGTGACCCCAGAGGTAGTCGTATGCGCCATCCATCGTTTGATAGGGGAGCGTTGGTCTCATTAGATCAACTGGCATGACGCCAAAATGTAGATATCCAATACCATCCTCGCTCTCTCCCACGCGACTTATACTTAAGCCAAGGCCCACCTTGTTGGTATATTCAAACATTAGACATGCGAGCCTGCCACTTGTGGGAGCTAGTGCTTTGATATGTCCGTCTTGAATAGCCACGCTCACGTCATTAACGGAACGGGGCCTGCTATACCGCAAGAATGACACGAATCTCCTGAAGATAATATCGCCAGCACATGGCCGGTATCGGGGCTGGCGCTCGATGACCATCTGCATGCGCCAGTTCCAAAGGACATTGTGATCGACGCGCGGGAATGATATAAGATCATTAACGACAATCTCGTGAGTACGAGTGTAATATCCTCCCGTGCAGTACATGAGTGGTATCGTGACGAATGTGAACCGTGAGCCATTTTGGCGCCCGCAGAGTAGCGCAGCACAGGTTATCTGCCGTAAGTACGCTGTGCCGCGCAGCTCGGAGCCTAGGTGCGACACGGCAAAAGGGCTAGCCGGATTATAAGCAGGCAAGTCTAAGCGTACGGTTTGGCCGACGACGTTCGGTGCTGTGACGGGGGAGTCCCATCTTCGGAAGAAGTGTTTGGCGTCCCTGTAACACACAAACTGTCCCGATTCTGCAAAATCTTTCGGGCTCTGGGCGAGTAACCCAAACACCTCTTCGTCGTTATGCACTGCTTTATCTTCTATAGGTTCGTGGCCAAGTAATCGAGCATCGGTTTTGACGAGTTTCGAAAATGCCGGGACGACTGTTCCCCAGGCAAAAAGGGTGTGGTCCTCTGGGTAGGCTTTCATAATTTCCTCTTGGAGTCTTTGGAAGGCTTTTTGGCCTTCGCCGTATATGAGGGACATGTTTACGTCGAATATGCCGAGGAGGCAATATGCGATGTCTTCTTCGCGAGACGTCTGTCTTCTTGCGGCCCAAGACATGCGTTGACCAACGCTAGCGCTTTGCATGTCCGTCCCACTTAAATATGTCTCCTGGATACCGGTAATTTTCGATATCGAAGATGAGAGTTCCGACTTTGTCCCAACCCGGTGCCAGTCGTCTGAGTAGAAGACGACCTCTGACGGTGCAAGTAATTCCTGAAGCGTCCATCCACGGGTGAACCACCGGCTTGCGGCGAGGTTCTTCAAGTCCGTCGGTACATCGGCAAGGTAGGCGTAGCAAACAGCAGCATTTTGGTACCATCGAAACATCGAGTTAATAGATTCGGTGAGCTCAGCACTACTCTTTTTATCGATGCAACACCTGTATAGCTGAGTTGGCAGTTGCACTCGTATACAGCTTTTAGAAGGGATATATAGAGCAAACTCACGTATCAATCCATACCCATTTCAGTCCATCCTTAGCTGCTTGCTTGCAGCAGTATTTTATCTTCTTGAAGCCCTTCTTTCTTCGCACCTTCCACCGGGGCAATTTATTCCAGTCTTCATATGTAACCTCCTCCTCATGCCAGGTATGAGAGAGAATAGCGTATGGCGGGATCTCTGTATATGATATGAAGTCTTCAATTTGCTTGCAATCTGAGCTAAGCAGGTGCATATTGTCTACAGTTCGTTGGCTTACGCACCAAATCACTAGTTCCTGCCAGGTCGAGGGATATAGAAATGTCCATTTATCAATAGAGGCTCCAAAAGAAGACGATAGACTAGAGTAATAAAAATGACTCTATGGCGCGGGACTCATATTTGTATATGTTTGCATTGGGACTCTTGAGAGCGGCGGAGTATATTTCGGCGGCCTCGTGTCACTAAACACAGCCCAGGATTGGGGCGAGATCCATGGCACTCCCGCAGTGCCTAATGCAGGGGTTGATGTTGTTGGTAACAGATTATAGATGTGGAAAAAAATGATTCGAAGGACCCATCGCGTATGTAGAAAAACATATATGGATATCCTGGCATCTAGACCCGCTATGAGTTCTTATTTTACGAGAGGATTTTGATGTTGATCTGTGTGGATATAACTTGGGCAGCTTGACGGGTACCTATGAGCGAATGGGTTCTGGGTAGGTCAGCTCAGATGACGTCCAGGGTACTATTTAACAGGAGCCTCATATGGATGAACTTACGTCGCTCTATCTACATCATATCGCTGGATTGTTCGGCTTGACGTATATTACGTTAAATGCGACATAGCGTTCAACTAGGTAGGAAAACAATACTCTTTTTTGCTGTTGTTAATAGATCATTTTCATAAGTACCTAATCTTGAGGTTTGCAATAAGCCTCGTTAGTGGTGGTTCGGATCTCTGTTCAGACCTCGCCCGATTGGCTCCGAACTGCCCCTGGTATACACATCATTCAGACCTTCTTGGTAATAGGAGATAAGTAACATTTTAATAAGATAATCGACTCTAGTTGGCTTAGAGAGCGTGGATTATAACTCATACCATGCAATCAAGACCACCTATAACAACGATGATAAAAATACACAAGAGTATGTCTTGGAGATTTGGAAAATATACAGGTTGGCCCCGCATCACTTGATAGCATATAGGTTCGTAGTGGCTACCTAACTTACCATTATTAATGATGCGAACTTTCCGTCGTTAAAATACTCATATAATCTTACTAGTACATTAATTTGGTGACAATAAGACTTCGAGTAACTCGTATCACCAGTGGCATTCAAGAACTTCCATGATGAATTCCAAACCAGATGCGATTCCAGTGATAGACTTCACTGCATGGTCTACAGGTTCCATCGACGATAAGAAATGCATTGCTCGACAGCTGACAGACGCATGCCGCCGAGTGGGCTTTGTGTATATTGCCAATCATGGGGTACCTAGTACTTTACTCGGGGAGGCATTTAGCTGGTCAAAGAGGCTTTTCGACTTACCCGAGGAGAAAAAGATGCTAGCTCCTCATCCACCTGGTGAGTCTTAGTTTTGCCAATTTTGATGATCGCATAGTGTAACCGTGGCGTCCAGGCCCCTTCGTCCGTCGAGGATACTCATGGCCTGGTCTTGAGAAAGTATCGCAGGAGATTATCAAAGAAGGTGACGAGGCCAAGGAGGCTGAAAATCGAAAGATCTCTGATTTCAAGGTTTGCTTTATGAACTACCTATGAAATTTCCATTCAAATGGGCCGTTACTTACGCCTGTATAGGAGAGCTATGAGATTGGCAGCGAGGACTTCAAATTGCAGCCGAATGTCTGGCTACCCAATGACGTACTCCCCGGGTTCCGTAGATTCATGGTGGAATTCTACTGGAAATGTTTCGGAGTAGCAAAGGAATTACTGCGAGCTTTAGCGATCGGCATTGGCTTGGAGGACGAAGACTTCTTTCTGCGCTTCCATAGCGGGGAGAATTGCCAGCTGCGGTTACTTCACTATCCACCAATTGAAGCAGAAAAACTTTCCAGTAACGTGGTCGCTCGTATGCCAACCCATTCAGACTGGGGAACTATCACGATGCTGTTTCAAGATGATTGTGGAGGGTTGCAAGTCGAACACCCTAATGAGCCAGGTCACTTCATTGATGCCACACCAATGAAGGACGCATTGGTGATGAACGTAGGAGACTTGCTAATGAGATGGACCAATGGTATTTTCTTGATCCCCCTCGAGGTTATTAGATAACAGTGTATCGCTAACTCGGCTTGGAAGATTTTTTGAAGTCGACGCTCCATCGCGTCACCCTCCCACCAATCCAGGACAAGAAGCTGCCGGTTAATGGAAAGTCACTTACTAGGCCAAGGTACTCGATTCCGTACTTCGTCTCGCCGGACTCCAATGCAGTTGTTGAGTGTCTATCGGTCTGTACAGATGGGAAGCACCCTATCAAGTACGAACCGGTTCTGCAGGAGGAATACAGGCGCATGAGAGCGAGAGGACAATACGCCGAAGCACCGGCTGCCTAATGACAGGATCAATACCTACTTATAGGCTTTTGCTTTGAGATTGACCGAGCGTCACATTCTGCTTGAAGGAGAACACGTTATTTTATGTTGTCTTGTCGTTTGTACTTGAGTTTATCAACTATTGACGCTTAAAGAACGCCCGTCTTTTATCACGCTGTCACGCTATAGTCACAGCGGATATGTCCGCTAGACTAGATCGGTTCTTGGTTGGTTACAGAGCTCTAGGTATCATCTCTTGGATTCTCCAATCAGGCCATTGCGCCCCCAATTATATGAGCTCCCAGCCCAGGAAGCCAATCATCATACCAAAAACGCCCGGGGTTCGCCTTAAGCGCTGGCTTTTGGCGCCTATCACTGGAGCCTAGCGCTTAGCCGTAGTCTGTGCCAGCTCCGGGGATCGATCGGGATAGTACGACTATCCAACTTCATTGATGATTGGACAAACTCAGCGACGCCGAGGAGCTGGTCGAGCTGTATTTAGCCTACCCCATCTGCGGGATCACCCTGCCGGACGCATAGGGAGTGCATCTGGGTCGCCCCTACAGCAAGATGGCGACCCAAAAAGTGGCCATCCGTCCAGCGGCGTCGCAAGCTCGTATTTTCAGCTTCACTCATCCCATCCGTCCTTCAAAGATAGAAGTCTTCATGTTTCAAACATCTTGTTAGGCACATCTTGTTAAACAATATATCTTCACAACTGTTCTATCTGGGCAATTATCCTGTCTGAGATCCTAGCAGGATAGTAGAACCAATGTAAGTGAAATTGATGCGGGGCTATTCCATTTCGACGATCCTTCACGACCAACTCCAACTGCACTACCTCGACTTCCTCGGTGTTACACCGATGCTGACACTGGCATAGCAGAACAGCAGTGTCTAACACTCGTCTTGCCGTAGCCGAATCAAGTTGTATAGCCTCGAGAAGTTTAGAAACATTGGACAAAATGTCTGCTCAGTATTATCCACGTAAGTGATCCTCCTCAGCTTACACCGTAATAACTCCAGGTCTTGGAGCTAACGAAGAATACATAGCGCCTCCCAGTGCGGCTGGGCAACCAGGTATGCTCGTGGATTTGAACTTCCGGAACAACCAAGAGAAACAGTAGATTAATAGAAGCAATTGCAGCAACGCAGAGGAGCTATCCACCGCCTCCCACCTCCCCTCCCGCAAGCCAAACCAAGTTCTTCCCTCCGCCAGGGACACCCAGCTATACTCCAGCGCAGAACCATCCTACACCGCAGCAGGCATATCCGTCACCCCCACACAGCTATCAGCCGCCGCCACAACAGGCAGTCTCTCCTCCACCTAAGACCGTAACTCCTACATACCAACAGCCTTCTCAGCCAGGGCAACATGTAAACCTACCCGTTCGAAATGACGGTACCCTCACTCCTCCAAATGGAGCTGCACCTCCATATGGAGAGGTAGTGCCGAACCCTCCGGCGGGTTACCCGAATGAGAAGGCGCAGAGTATTCTAGGAACGAGTTTGACTCACTCCAGGACAGGATCAAATCCCGCGCCCGCGCCTACTCCTACACCCGCACCCGCACCCACACAATTCCAAGGAGCCGCTGCAACAATAGATGATGTGGGAACGTTCAATGGCGGGTCATACCGTATCAGCCACCGGGACTGCAACACCATCATCACAATTCAACTCGCGATGGGGTGTCCCATTAGTGCAAAGCCGGGCGTATTGATTGCTATGAGCCCAACCATTACTCTCAAAGGCGAGTACAAATTCAGCATGAAGAAGCTGATGGCCAGCGGCGGCGAGTTCGGTCACTCGACCTTCATCGGCCCTGGGGAGCTGCTGCTCGCGCCTAGCATGCTCGGCGACATGACTACTATCTACCTGAACGGCGATAAGTCCTGGAGCGTTGGGAAAGATGCGTATGTCGCTAGCACGCAGGGCGTCATCCGTGACTACAAGCGCCAGGGACTCGGTAAGGCCATGTTCTCCGGCGAAGGTCTGTGGGTACACAAGATCAGCGGTGTTGGCCTGCTCTGGATAACTAGTTTTGGGGCGATTATCTGCAAAGAGCTCGCTGACGGCGAGAAGTATATCGTCGATAATGGGCATCTAGTTGCCTGGAATGTCAAATATGTCATGGAGCGCGTAGCTAGTGGTGGCATCATTGGCGGAATGGCCAGTGGAGAGGGCCTTGTTTGCAAGTTTACGGGACCTGGAACGGTGTTCCTTCAAACGCGGAATCCGGTAAGTGATTCATAACCCCTGTTTTCATCCCTTCACTGCTTTTAATGACTAATACACCACATAGAGAGCATTCGGCGCCTATATGACGGGCAATGCTGCACCACCATAAAATATTTTTGACGACTCAATCCCCCAGCAAGCAATTGATTCTCTTGCGATAGAAGTGGCTATGACACATCCTCCCAGAGGAAACTGTGCCATGCACTTCGTGTATTGGATGTACTTCTTTGACTTCTCTGGATTAAGTTAACATGTTATGATAATGAGATAGGATTCCCGTAAAATATGAATATCAACACTTGGCATCTCCTTCCTAGGTTTATGTGAAATATAATGGCGCCTAGGTAACTTGCCGTCGTCAAACCGAAGTCCATCAAAACGATGTCAACTTGTCTCATATAATAAAGACTCTACCTAGTAGAGTTGAACGGCTTGCGAAGATTTAAGTACTAGGTTTCTGATATTGTGCTAATCCAACATAAAGACCAAAGACTGGGTACCTAGGTATATAAGAGACATATACTTATATAATTTAAAAACGTCACGAAATAAGTGACTCTAGCTTATGTTGGCTTTATAGTCAAGAGATATAGAGTACCTACTTGAGATCAGCAAAATTCTGAACTCATCCTACAGAGCTATAAATATTAACCTTTAATTTCATATCCTACCTACGTAAGAATCAACGACTCGTAATCTAAGCATCACTATTTGCCGAACCCTAGAAATATCCCTATACAAAGACTTTTGACCATCTTCCTCGCTCTGTATCAACAGCGAGCCCTCAGGGGAAACAAATCTAGCAAATTTAACTTGAGAGGTCTTCTACTCTGAGGGAGATATAGCCTATGAAGTTTATTTATCCCCACGGACCCTAGCGCATATATATTTCGAATCAGGAAAGTAGCTCCTCTTGATCTATGTCATGGCCCCCTTCCAGCTATTGGCCGACAGCAAAAGGAGGATCTCTATAGAGCTTGGGATTGATTGACGGGTCAGCATAGGTATCTTTCTAGTCATCATACCTCCATCATACTAACATCCTAGTTAAGTCCTATTAGCAACACTATTATAGCATTAGGGTCGTGTCATCATTGAGTGGTAGCTGGAAAGTATGACTGGAGCCATAGGTTGTCATAGAGAAGCCGTATTGTTCTCAATCTCTGACAACTTGCCCCGTGGCCTATCGAATACAATAAAGGCACCAAGGTTCTGATGATAATGACAATTGAGCTTTTTCTAAAGAGACAGCAACCTCCTTGGAGATAGACGCCCCTATTTTGAACGAAAGATAACAACTACGTGATTCTTTGTCCTCGCCGGTTCAACCGTAATATATCCCGGCGCCGGATATCAAGTAACGATTATAAGGCGTCTCCGGTATTCAAGGAATCCGCTTTGCCGGCCCTTCCCGGAGATCACCACCGACAGCAAGAAGGTATCCGCTTAATATCGAGTTTTCAGCTCTTGCCCTTCACTCTAGCTACAAACATTGTTAATTCCTGGCAACAGAGTTGTTCACAACTACCATGACTGGGTCTAGATGCCTTTTCGTGACCTGTGACACACATCTTCTTCCCCAGGACTCTTCTTTAAAATCCCTAGCTTGATAACACAGAAGGCATACGTGATCGGATAAATTACTTCATCAATTCAGATATGATTCGATAGAATCAGCTATATCAAGCTGTAAGTAATCCGATATCCTCATCTTGACGTGTTATTAGTCCCCCAAGATTCCGACACGATTTCGCTAACCTAAAGAACCAAGGACTCACATCTCCATCCCCTTTTAACTACGTAAGATGATCATCAGCACCCTGGACATATTAGATTTCTTTTCTAATGTTGATTGTGGCCATATGGTAGAGAGAACCATCATTATTTCTCTTCAGTTGCACGCTCAAGAGAAGTTTTATATACGCAAAAGGTATCGACACCCATAATAACAGGTGATACGATTAAGAGCTAACCAAGACAAGAAACTATTCGAAAACCTATACATTCACAGTCACTAGCTTTCAACGCGATACTAGATCAATCGACAAATATAACCACGAGGACTGCGGTGTTGTATTGACTAGCACAATATCTCGGGCTGCCAGCCAGCTTCATATCAGGGACACGAAACATCGAATAAGTAAGCTGTCCCCGATTGAATCGAAAAATCATACCGAGCCTGAGCCCTGATTAGTCATCGCTATACCGCACCTACATGAGGCTATCTCTCTCATGATCGGGTATAACCTTACAATACATTATTACGCTGGTCGTGTCCTATATACTGTCTCCTGACCAAGCAAAACTGAAGAAGGATCTTCAAGGCCGCTCGCAAAGTTGGAGACGGTCAGGAGATATCTCGAGGGTTGACCATCGCCTTCAGGTCTCTTTGTCCTGAGATGAGCAACCAGAGACATATAGAAACATGCAACTAATACCAGAGAAGGGGTATATGACCTGAGATGATACTCTATAACAAGAATGACAACAAAGAGCGTTGATCTGGCCTTCCCAGATCTCAAACAGCTGTCGTTGTTACATTGTCAGGAGCAAACATCAGTTACTGACATTAACCAGAAGAACAACCGAATATTGCGACTACCACACGTTATTCCATTGGCAAAGGCAGCTGCCATGAAGTACACCATAGTGGAAACTTCGATAGAGAAGTACCTCTGTACATTCCGCTGCAGGAACGACCAATCTGTACCTCACCTTGTCAAAGCCATCACGACAAGACTCAGCATTCACGACATTGCTGTCTTACTTCGCAATTGTTCATTATCGAGCCATCGACATACAGCGTTCTTGGGCGATATTGTGAGATTTCTTTTTTGGATTGTTCCTCGGTTTTTTGGACTACTTGCTACTTTGTCAGTACTAAATACATAGCCCCGAGTCTCCTACGCGAAGTAGAGCGCTTGCATACAGCGACACCCACCACTACGAGAACGTTCGGATTTTCCTAATCTGGAGTCCTAATCTGGAGTTTTCCCCGGCTACTCTACTCCTGAGTCATAGGGCTCTCAATTTTCTCATCCCACAACCTTACCATAACAAAATTTTCGATTTCCTCGCGACTGGTATTTACCTCGTAAACCTTCTCAACTTCCAGCCTTCCCCCTAATATCTTCTCATTGAGCGACTGGAAACATTCGACAGCAAGTTTCGATATCTACATTCAGAGTGAGTTGCAGGTATTAGGGATATCATTGGCCATACAGGTATGTTTGACCATATTGTCTGCATTTCCACGCTTGACCACGTCCTAACGACTTACCTGGACAGCCTCAAGAGCATTCATCCCCAATTAGTTTCTCCGGATTCATCCCCTGGGAGACCCGGTAATAGCTACTTTCGACCCGCAACCTCTTCTACTTTCTACTGTACTCCCCCATCTTTTCTTTGCACCGACCACACACTACGCGACACGCACCACGCACTTTACAGTACGAAGTGCCTAGTACTCTCCTTTAGCGGGTAGTTGCAAATACTCCATCAGGTGAGTGCACACACCAATCTAGCCACATGCGTCCAGCTTCGTTGTGCGCGAGCCTTATTCCACATCTCCTTACACTCTCGCATAAGTACCCCACGTAACCACACTCACGAATTTTCCCATTCCAAGCGAAATAAACCCCTAACGACTTGAACTTAACAATAACCCTTAAATACCCTTCAGTCTCAGCGTTCTTTCGCATCCATACCTACCTGTTATCTGATCGCAGCGTCGGACCAACGAGATGTAAGTCTTCAAATCCCTGAAGCCCCAGATAATCCAAAACCATCACGACAAGCTTTTCGAAGCATTATGATCTGCAGTACTGACTGACCTTCCACAGAAATTTATTCTGTCTAAGTCCCCTTTAACATGCGCGCCGCGCAGGCTATGAAGGCCTCCAAGGCCTCTAAGGCCAAAGCCCATGCCAAAGCGCTTGGGCTAACGGTCGACACCGGATCTGCTTCTGTCAGTTCCAATGGTTCTTCTGATGCAGCTCCGCAATGTGCAGATACCTTCTCCCAAATTGCGACTGCTCCTGCCAAGCAGCTGCGATTCAAAGCTGCCGACAAGAAGCCCTCGGCTCCAAAGGAGAGCGAGGCGCTGACGAACCCGGACTGGCGAGCTAATCGCCGAGTCACTCCATGTGCATCCGGTGGTGCCCCTGTTACCGCAGGGTTAGAAAGAACGGAGTTCCGAAAGGCTGGCGGCCACCCGCCTAAGAAAGCCGATATCGACACGTCTCCTGAGAGCCTATATGGCGCTCGTCGTTATCGAACAACCCCCATCGACCCGGATTTTATTCATTCGGCGCCCATCACGAAGAAGGACTTCAAATCACATGAGGAAGACCTGGACTCCAAGTACCACGTCCAGGACGAAGAAGAAGAAAACCTCGGCAAAGGTGATATTGAGCTACCTCGTGGCCGTGCCGCCAATCAGTTACCAATGGTTAAGCTTGAACCATTGTCCTCAACTGCAGCAGAAGGCTTCAAGGCGGAACTTGATTACCGTCGCCTTAGCCTCCAGCGTCAGCGACAGGAGGACGGCCGTTGGGTCGAGAAATGGAGCTACGACAACGTCCCGTTGATGGCTAGTCCCGTTGAGCCTTCGTACCATAAGAGCACCCAAGATCTCAACTTCCCGCTTGCGTCTGTGAAGGCAATCAAGGAGTCCAAGAGATTCAAGGACAAGGACTGGAATGAGGTTCCTGGAGACGCTTTGAAGAATCTTGCCAAGTTTGCGGTCCCGCATACGGCTGGTCTTCCGCCCGACCACTTGCGACAAGCGTATGAGCAGAGTAAACGCGTTCTAGCCACCGATGATGTTGCTGAGGCCCCAGAGGCCGAGGGAATGGAGCATAGAGCTCGACGCCAGGAATCAATCCTGCCTCCAGAAGAATCGAAGAAGCAGTTTGAGAGAGACCAAGCACGATTCGAAGCTCTGATCAGTAAACTTCAGCAATCATCCGCTCATCGTCTTCGTGGACAGACTATCGACATCAAGCCTCCACATTGGAACATGCAGTCCGAGGAGAGCAAGCATGCGACTAAGGAGACGTCCATCGATTCTGGTGTTGGTGATCTTGGCACTGGTAGACAAATCTCACCAAACTCGGCTACCACGCTGAATCCTTTAGCTTCTGAATTCTGTTTCTCTAGCCAAGGAGTTAACAACCACACATGGCAGACGGGCTATCCGCTAGAACATAAGGAGGGTACACCTCTTAGTGCAACCCAAAAAGGGATCTCGCCTTCAATGGGTACTCATGCCGCAGGAAACAACGCTGCGACAGCGGAAGACATTCAGGCGCTTCTCAAGTCCATGAATGAGCTTAAGACAGAGATAGCACAGCTAAAGGCTGCCCCTCAGCAACCTACCAACCTCCAGACGCTCACTATTCAAAAGCAGCTGGACTATATGGAGAGTCTGAAGGAACAGATCCAGTATAGCAAGATGCATATGGACCAAGGAATGCATGCCCCTACCCAGCCAGCCCAATATGGCCCTGAGTATGGATTCGGACATGGAACATATCCCGGAGTCCAGTCGTACGGAGGCTATACCCCTTCCCAGCAACAGTATCCTCCTGCTGGATCTCAGCCTAGCCAATTCTACCCTTCTGGCACGTATAATGCAGGGCCTGGTTACAACAATGCAGCCAGCTTCAATGGATCTGGATATGCTGGACCCAGCTACGGCGGAAACGCCTACAACGAATCCGGTCCCAACGGAATGGGCTTCAATGGACCTAGTCATGGCGGACTTAACTACCGCGGTTCGGGTTTCAACGTTCAGCCCCCCTCGATGCTTCCGTATGGCATCCCTGGCCCTCAGCCCCAGTACCAGGTGGCACCCACACCTGGTCCTCAGTCATTCGCGCGATCTGCTAATCCAGGTCCTTTACCCCTCCCTGCTCAAGCGCAGATGGCCTTTGGCCCCAAGCCTGTCCGAAAGCCCAAGGGCCCTCCCCGCCCTGGTGACCATAATGCCACCAGGAAGCAGCAGGACTATGAGCAGTATCTCGAGATCCGGCGTGCCACGGATCCCGGATTCGCTCGCGAGTGCAAGGCGCGTCAGGCCCGTCGTGCCGACCGTCAGCGAGGTCCTCGGGGTTATTAGGCCTCTGTATCTCTCCTAGGACAAGTATCCTCGAGATGAAGGGGTTTGGCCGCCCCCAACTGCAATCGACCCTTGATTGATGATTACCTTAACTTTCTTTGCGACATCCAAATTACCTTCTTCATAGTTCCGATTCACCGCTATACAACATTTCCTTTGGCGCCACAATGATACCCTTTGATAAGCTTTTGCATTAGGGTAGAGAAGGGGATTACATAACGGACGACACGACTCTGGACGCTTCTCGTTAGCGTCATTTTGCACTTTCTGGCGTTTGATTCATTCTCGTCCCGACATACATACTCTCTTGATTCAGTGGCGTGCCCTTTTTCACGATAAGTTTTGTTACGTTATTTTCCTTCTTGGCGCTGTTGAGCGCGATAGCCCTGTACACAACTGATCCTTGATTCCTGTTTCACACATACGAAACTTCGACTAACGTCCTTAGCGACTTGGACACCGGGAACTAATTAGAGACGTAACACTCCATAGTTCAGAATACCCCCAATCAATTATTGAAACCATTATTCCGATGGCGAGTGAAGGAAGTTTTCCCGAGTTTTCATACACGAAACATAAAGGGCGACAGCTTCTTGCACTCCACACTCCCTTAGTCTATATCTGTGCGTTGTCCTGGCAAAAATGCACATTTGAACTGGTCGCTTTATTTCAAGGGGAATGATACGAGACCGAAAATTCGGACACGAAACTGCGAACGAATATTTTCCTTCCACCAAAGTCACGAACGAGGGGGAGAGAGCCACTCCTTGGCCAGGTCTCTACATCTACCTATTGCCGGCGCATTAGCCCCCATACTCCCAGATCATCTGGAACCACGCAGCAGTGTTCAACATTGTGTTCAACGAGTGACGGATCTGGCGCTCATTACACATACAGCCTGCAGATACTGCGATATCCTTGAGCAACAACCTCTGGAAGGATTGTCTTACCCTACTTGTTTCCTTCTGTGGCCTGGAGCCATGCATACTGCATATCATTTACTTCTTGCGGCGAGGGGGGATCCCTCGACAATTTCGTCCCCTTATGAGCCACCATAACAACCTTGGAGCGACTCGTCTATGTTCCTATCATTAGGAGTCTGACTTCTGGAAGCAGACATAGAGGCGTTTTCTGGGTGTTCTAGCAAGCGGTCCTGAGTTGCAGTAGACAGTGAGTTTCAGAATGCAGCGCAAGGGATTTGGCAGTTCACGGTTATAGGATAACTTGTGATGTTCTCTGAACATGCATAGGTAGATTTTGCTTTTGCTATACATACACTATTCACTGACAATTGACAATGAGTCTTAAGTTATGGGAGTTCGTGATGTGATGCTTGTGACTTGGTCTTTGTAAGACATACCGAGTCCTAGAGAGTAATAAATCAAACAGTAAGTGCTCAGCGATGCTAGGTGCGTAATTGATCTTGCGGCTGAGGACGATCGATCTTAGGGGTGCTTTAGGTCTGACGAGTCGGAACTTATAGGTGGTATGCCAACCAATTAGGGGGTTCCGAGCTGCTAGGATTTAAGGGTTGTTATGCTTACATAAGGACTGCTAGGTACCCGTAGCTTGGCTGCTTGGTACCTAGGTGGTCGCGCCTGCGCGTCGAGCTAGCGCGCTATGTATGTTCCCCGCCATCCGTGTCAATGGAACTACCGTATGGATTAGGTACATGTACCCACCTGCATTTAGGTAAGGAAGCTTCTTAGCTTCAACGTCGCGAACTTCGACCCAACATTTTGAGCTGGAATTGTCAACAGAAATCAAGTCTGAGCCCAAGTCTCTTGCACGAACCTATTCTCAAGAGATCTTGGGGGATGTTGAAGAAGGGGAGGACACCCGATTGACTAGTAATTGCTAGTACAAGATTATGCTTCGCTTTGGTTTCTTAATTGACGCCGAAGATCCATATTCTCGTCTTAACTTGTTATTTTAGTAACCAAGAACTCCCTACCTAATCTTCTATCTTCATAGGATTCGTCAATCACTAGGAGTTCCGTCGTTTGTTCCTCACAATGTCTACTCCAATGCGCCATGGCCCTTCTCAGCAAGGCCGAACGCCCTCCCAGCACCCCGCCGCAGCTCCTACACCGCAAGCCTCGACACCGTTCTCGAACCTGCAAACAGGTGTCGCCCTGTCTCCCCACGGACCGAGATCATCGCCGCAGCAGTTTAAGAGATCTCCTGCGACCGGCACGATGATGGGTTCAAATACAAGCGGCACAGCCAACTTCGACAGCCCCTCTGCTGCTGCTGCATATAACACTCTGGGCATGGCGATTAACGATCTCAACCTGGATAATATTAGTGTTGGTGGCTTAGTCGCCGCAGCGGGACGGACCGATGAAGAGGATCGTAAGAAGAGAATGGAGGCCGTCATCAATGCGCTTTGGGTAAGTGGTAATTGGAATTGTATAGAGTACGACTAGAGCCTAACTCGCTTGCAGGCCCAGAACAGCAGCAGGGTCAGCAACCAGGGACTCGAGAGGTTGGCCATTCATCTGAATCTGGAGTGTCTGTGGGAAGATGTCAGGGGAGCCGGCGAAAATGCCAAGACTTTGATCATAGCAGGACAAACTATGGGTGTCGAAGTCGGTATCACCAATCACATCGTACACAGCGCCTCCTTAACGTACAATGAGTCCATACCTAGCCTCGACAAGCATGTCGATAAGGCGTCGGCGATCCTTTTAAAGGACCTCTCTTTGGCTCCTGGCCAGAGTCCTCTAACGAAGAGGTTGACGGCCTTCCGTGCAAACCTCGAGCGTCTTGCCACGCTGGACAGGCTTAGCGTATCGCCCGGGCTTAATTGTCACGAGGCGATTGCGGGCATCTGGGAAAGCCTGGAAAGACTGCATCGATGGGATATACAGAAGCTGCATCAGGATCCATCTCTCAATCACCTGTCGGAGGAAAGACTGAAAGTCTTTGCTCTCTGCATTCGTCACGGATGCCCTCTCATGCATACTCGAGGTCGAATCGGCCTGAGTCTTGACTACTGGAAGGAGAGACGAAAGCTTGCGTCTACCACAGTGGATACCGAGGATGCCAAAACATGGGGAATTCTAATTGAGTGCGCACCTGCAGCCGCTACTGGCATGGTCTATAGCCCAGTACGAGTCTCAGACAAGTGGATCGGACCCGATATCGAGAAGTCTAATCTCACTGACGAAGAGATGATCTCAACTACTGGACCTATTCTGGACTGGCTGGAGCCGGAAAACACCCTCTTACCAGCATCGGAGGAAACGAAAACTGAACCTGGACTTGAAGGTGCTGTCGGCTTATCTGGCCCTAAGACTCCCGAAGTCGTATTTATGGCAACTTTCGACCCTCCTGTCGTTGTTCCACACGCTGTGGCAATGGAGATATATAAGATATCCGCAACTAATACGCCCCTTTCTAATGTCACATTTGATGCACTGATGTTCCCTATATCCGAGGGAGATGCCTACGACCCTAGCGAGCCTCGTGAGGTTACCTTCACTCAGACCGTCCCCACCTTTGCGGGCAACATTCGCATTCGTGGCCAGCCTCAAACAGAACCCGTTCTAAAGGCGCACCGTAACACACTATTTATTTACAAACCCGTTTATGGACAGGTCATCAACCAGGTCCCATTTGCGCACCCGAAGGACCTAGTCACGATGTTGCCATTGCTACGCCAGTACGCGTTCCTATCCTTATTACTCACCAACAGCCTTAAACCCAAAGAAGGCAAGCCCACGGCCAAAGAAGCCGACGACGACAACGACATCCGAGTCCCCCGTACGCGACGCGACGAGTTCGAAGCCTTCATGTCCCAAGAAGACGACAAGAACGACGTCAAGAACTTATCGGACAAGGCCCCCAAGGTCCTAAAGGTGGATATCACCCTAACAGCACACCCGATGCCGCGACTCCTGCTCGTGTTCCCCTTCAAGAACTACACCGCCAACATCATGATCGAGATCCAGATCGGCGGCAGAGTGCACATTGTCTCCGATAATATATTCCAGGAGGAAGACAGGGGGTTCACGTCGAATAGCAGAGGGTCGCAGAAGAGAACCCCTCAGGACTGGGCGAATGCGCTTGAGACTATGGAGGATATTGGGGCTTGGATCGAGGTTATTAAACTTACGCTGGAGTAAGGAAAAACTTTGAGAAAGAAAAAACAAATAGAGAAAAATCGAGAAAATGGGACGGTGGTGCGAGGGATAGGGCAAGTAGGATAAGGGATGGATCGTTGAGGATGGTGATGTGATGACGATGGTATGTGTGAGGTGAGATGAGACGAGGTGAGGCGAAAATCGGTTCCTGGTTACCGGAAAATATGCTTGTGCGGTTATGATACCCCCCCTCCTTTTCGTTTCTGCGTTTTGGGTTACGAGGGCGGACGGCTTTTGCTATTGTTGCCTGGACGTTGCGTTGCGTTGAGTTGTATTGAGATTCCTGCATAGCTGCCCAGGTAAATGAATCATACGTGTTGTATTCTATGGTCTATTGCGAATGATTGAGTTGTTTAACTTCTGCCTCACTGACTTGAGATCGTTGTCTGCCTACATAGCTGCGCTCTTCGAGTAGGTACCTAGGCATGGATGAGATGGGAGTCATTACGATGGCGTATGCTAAGTCTTGCCTGGCCGAATTTTCCCCTCACGAAAGGTTCCTTGGTAGGGAGAAGTAATATAATATTCTAAACACGTCACCATATACATTTCATTTCATTTCATTTCATTTTACGTTGCTTTTCTCTCTTCTATTTAGACTCGTATACAAAAGCAACATTAAGCGCAGAATAAGCCCTTACGCCCCCCTGTTCAGGACGAGAAACTCGCAAACAATGATTACTACCTACGTAGGAGTAGTATCCACAGCTATACGATCCGACAAGTAGACGTGTCCTCTGCTTCATAGTACATTGTATTAGGGCTTATCTATTGGGTTGCTTTAATAATGCTATATCGTCGCACTCGGTCTCAGTCCGGTTTCCCTCTCCTTTCCTTTCCCTTCCCTTCCCTTCTCTTGCTTTCCTTCCTTTCCCCTTCTCCTCTCTTTCCCCCCTTTGCACCTTTTCTCCCTTCCCTGGCCTTGGGAGAAATAACGCAGAGAGAGAGAGAGAGTATCGCCGCCCCTAGCACATTTCAAGCATCTCAGTTTCTTTCTTTCTCCTCTGCTGTACTACTACTGTGACACAGTTCCTCCGATGCTTGGTTGCTTACTTGCTTTCCTCCTCTGCGACTTGAATGGTTGGGTGAATATTTGGTCATGGATCCGCGTCTTGCTTCGTTCGTGTTGTTGTTGAGGTATCGATGGGGGGTGATGGGATATCGGGGAATAATTAGGAAAGAAAAATGATAGCGCGCTAAAAAGAAAATACGATGTGATTGTGGGTAGGCATTGGCTCTGCCAGCCCTTGCCAAATGCCTCTGGGTAAGTGGTAGTGACTATTACTTTGAGAACGCGGCGTGACGCCGATATTATTAACGGCAAGAACGCGCCTCGAGGATGCAGCGAGAGGGGATATAATTGCGACTTAATGGGTATCTAGATGGAATGCCAAGGTTGTGAGTTATGATAGGCATCTAAGCGCTTTGAGGCGAGGTGATGCAAGCAACGCCGTCAGTCTTTTCGTCGAATGTCGATGACTTCTTGGTCGTTGCGCTTTCAACCTTGGATAGGCCTAGCTTCTCGAGACCAGAGACTGCACTATCAACCTCACCAAACGAGATGCCTAGGCCGTTCTTTTTCTCGTCGTCGCTATCCTTAGGACCATCTTCGACCTTCTCGTCAAGGTTCATTAAGGCGGGTGGTCGGTGTCGCATAGCACGAGCCTTAGCAAGTGAGATAGTCTTCTGCTGGTAGGTTGTCGTCATCGGTTGGGAATCGTCACGATCAATAGTTGCCTTCATTAAGGCTGCCATCCAAGTTCGTCCCTGTTGCAGATTCGGAACCGCAAAGTAGTGAATGGTCGGTTTGGTAAAGTTGACTGCCTTTGATAGCCCAGCTCGAGGTGGCATAAGCTTGAATATGAACATCGTGTCCGTGCCCTTCTCAGCTGGGGAAGCGGTGGCGTTATCCGCAAGGGTCGGAATGTTGCTGTCTGCTGGCATGATCGGGGTGTTACTAGCGCCCGTCAAAGTGGCATGTAACCCGGTGAGACGTTCATTATCGGCTGGCAGTACACGGTGGAACGAAATATCGATGAGTCCCTTCTCTTCGGTATCATCTTCCGAGTAGTAGTATGCGAGTCGTCGACCTTTGAGAACGAAGAGTCGGGGCTTCCATGTTGTCATAAGATGCGAGCTCTTCTTCTTCATCCACCCACTGTAGTCTGCATCCTTGATTGCTTCACGCGGCCCAATCTTCTGTAGTCCACGCAGATAAGCACTCGTTTCCTTCTTTGTCTTCTTTCCGCTTTTGCGGCTACCGGAAGTAGTGGCTGAGTATGGACTCTTTCCTGTGTCTGGCGAATCAATCTCGAAGCTCTGGCCACCTGAAGGTGTGCTCGATCCAGCCCGAGATGGTGATCGCATGGGTGAATCCTGGGCAGAAGAATCAGTTGGCGAATTGAGCTTTGAGTTGCCAACCATAGCGTCTGAAATCGCCCTTAGACTACCAAGTTTGATTCCCGCACTCGATATCCAGTCGCCGTGAGAACCTTGTCGCTTAGCCGGTGAGGTTGGCGATGCACCGTCAAGCTTAGTAACTGTCGGGCTAGGGCCATCCTTGGCAGGGGGGATTGGCCGTATGGACTCAACGGTGTTTGTAGAAGCAGTGCGGCGATGATCACCGGAGAGACTGTAATACATCTGGGCGGCGCTTGGCGGTGTCGAGTCTCTGGTCGAGTCTATACTTCCGAACCGCGACCGCCTCGCGATTGCTGTTGCGCTTCTAACGCGTTGTTGTTCTGTATAGCTGGACTTGTGCGAATGCGAGGTGGCACTATCGCGCTTCTTAAGCACGTTCCGCTTCCGACCATCAACCTCGGTGCCAGAGAAGTAACCACGGTCTAGATCGAGAGCTGGATTTTGTGCGACGTCGGTATCGGAAGCGTTGTTGATATCGTGGAATCCGGTTGATGACAATGGCCGTTGTGGAAAAGGAGTGGATGCGGCACCCATAGTCCAATTGCGGTCAAATGAGGGTTGTTTTTTGTGTGAGGAGTCGACCTGAGGAAACGTGCCCGAGGTTGCAAGCTTTGGCGTTCCTGCACTGACCGGCGGGGCGAGTCTAAAATCGGTTGAGGAGTGCCGCCGCGAGTGATGGAGTTCTCGGACGGACGCTGCAGAGGGTCTCTTCTGATGTGAAGCTCTTGTCGAGGGGCTATCTTGAATACCTTTAGGTGAAACGGGAGAAAGGGGAGTCATCGGCTCTAGTTTTGGCGTTTGCGACAGGCGCTTTCCATGAACCGAACCAGGTCGACTTTCGCCCGAAACATACCTCTGAGAGCTTGTTAAAGTATTTGTCCTACTCCTTACCCTCCCCCCTACTTTCGCATCCTCAGATCCTGCTTCGCTACCATATGTCTGTGTGGTACGTCTTGTGAGGGTCCCAAGTCCATTTACTTCGTCCTGCAAGGCTTTGATCTTTTGCCACGTCTTGAGTCTTCGTCCTACCGAACCGAGGTCAAAAGCCTTAAGAAATAGCGACGATTGGTCCATCCCCAGAAGTACTTCACCTGATATTTCTTGATCCCGAAACACTTCACAGTGCTTCTTCTCTACTCCTTGCGTAAATAAATACTCCGCCACATCATCGGCATTCCAAGCTTCAACTTCAGGACGAGTATGCAATACCTCCTCTTCTTCATCAGTCTCTTCGCCCTGTATATACGAGAGTCGATCCGGCATGTGCGAACTATATTCGCTCCCGGAATCTGTGGCGTGGTGGAGTGCGCCGTTCTGCGGAGCCGAGTGGAGGTCTGTAATATGCTCGTCGATGACGGTCAAAGTCTCGTGCAGGACGGGGTTCTCCTGGCTCTGGGAGTTAATACGAGCTAGACTTTCATTGCCACCAGCGTAAGAGAATTTGCTTGTAAGAGGCGCCGGAGATGGTGAGGTTATCTTGCCCTCGGCTTTCACAGAGTTCAGCGGTAGAGTTACGGGGGCAGTCTCAGGCGGAGCGGACGAGGATGTTTGTGGGGTCGGGTTGCGGTCCTGGGCCGACGTGGTCGATGCCGGTTGACTGGCTACTCCATTGGGAGACGATAGCGAATTCGTGATAGGTTTGGGAGCGATAGGTGAGGCAGCAACACCTTTAGGTGCCGGTCGTGTGTATACTACAAAGGAACGGTCAGCTTCGGTTTTACAGGCTTTCCTGTCTTCGGCAACACATTATTTATTACTTACCTTCTGGGAACAAGCCACTGTTCCCATTTACCATGTGGCGGCCCAAAAACCAGCCGTCGCCAAACTCATCATCACGCTCGATCAATTCTACACGATCTCCCTTTGCTAAACTTAGTTCGTCGGAGCTTCTGGCTTGGAAGTCATCTGGAATTTCGCCCGGTTAACTAGAATTCATCAAATTGTTTTGCGCAAACAATGCAGTTAAAGATACATCTTTTGTTTTGTGGCCAGATCACAAAATACGGGTGTAACGAACGATGAAGAGGGTCCAAACTTACGGATAACCACCAGAATATCGCCAACCTCTGGTTTCGCCATGATGGCTCCTACGGAATCGCGCGTGGTGAGGACTTTTGAATCACGTCGGATTTACAAAATCGGCATCGAGCGGCGGCTCGCAAAAAACGCCGAGGACGAGGGAAAGGTGGCGATCTTAATCACTAGCTCCTAGTCCGAATGGGTTGCGGAGTCTATGGGAGACCTGACTCGATCAATGTTTCAATCGTGACGAAATGCATCGATAAACGGACTTCGCTATAGAAATTTGCTACGAAACGATATATAGTTGAGGAAGAGTCAAGTCGAAAGGTTGTACATGTCGTCTCGTGTTTATTTTGGCTGTAGGTCTATGTCGCCTCTTTTCCGTCGATTTCAGCTTTCGGGTTGGGAAGTTCGAATTTTGGCTAGAACCTGAGATGCGTCGTCTTATTGGATGTTCCCTCCTTTTTTACCGTTCTGGTTGCACCAGACTTGCGAACACAAGAGAACCCAGGATAGGGGATTGGACGGACGAGGCACAGGCCTACGTCGCAATGCGAAACTTCATACAAGAGAGGAAAACAAAAGAATGCGATTAATATGTGCCACGAAAAGAAACTCGGACAATGGCCTGGCCAAATGATGTCCTTGTTTGGAGTTGAATCGAGATCACGGATTTTGACCGAGGCCCTCGTTTTGCCTTGTATGTAGGGATTGAATGCGGACGGATGAGATGAGAAGCCACCCGCTGAATGGGTGCGACGGACGGGTCACGGAGTGAGCTGAGGGGTCATTTTCTTACTAGGGTGCCATGTTCTCCTTATCCGTCGAACCTAACCTAGAAGAGGAAAAAAAAAATTGATATTGTTACGATATAGTGTATCTGGACTGCACAGGGTACATATGTACCTTGGGTATACCCTTTGGTACGTGTATTCATGTGGAAAGAGGGATTTGCCGCGAGGATCTGATTGGTCATTAGCTATGGGTAAGTCACTACTAACTTTCAATACCTCCTAGAAAGTGGTATGTCTTAGCAAGATTAAGTTCCTAAATATTTTAGATACTACACTGGAGGATATCTGGTCCTTTATGTAGCTCTAAGAACATGTTTATATCAGTGTTCGATCTTTGCATTATTGCTTTACCTACATTGTAAGTTAGCAACTAAGGTTATCTGTTTATACCGAATATACGTGTACACAATGCTCATCTTCAAAGACATCGAGTGTTTAGATGTTTCTTTCCGAGTCTTATAAGCGTATGCACCTACCAAGTCGGACTTAAGATACATGTAGCCTGGAGATTAAACTCGTATAAAATTTTGTAGTAAGCTGATGATAAGGTACCCTAATTCCCTAGGAATGTAGATAGGCTTCGATTACATGCACGTGTATACATTAGATCTTGTTCAACGCATAGGTAGTACCAGAAACAACATATGATTGGGTTTTGTTGAGAAATCTCAGATCTTGTGAATGCTTGCCTCGACTACCTAGAAGCCAGGATACTCATCATCGCTTAACGTTCAAAGATATGCAGACAGGGGTCATGTTTAAAGGTTTGCCAAGGACCGGCGTGGTAGTTCAGCCCCGAAGCTGTTCCTAGAAGCTGTAGCTTCGGCATTTGTAAGTCAACGTCGGTATCGTTTCAAACTCCTAGGGATAAATTCACATACACAAACGATTGGGTATTAAACTTAATCAACTATCCTACGAGTTGCGTTCATAGAGGCATTCGTATAAAAGCCATCTGGATTAGAAAGAATCGGCGTATTGCTTTTCAGAGGCATGGACGCCAGAATAACTCGCTAAGTAATCTATAGCCCACCTAGTCATTGTCATCATGCGTCAGGTACATGATGCAGCTATACGCGCATCACGCCGCATTAGAAACCCCGTGACACGGGACAGAGTATTTTACACTACAGCATGACTCACTCTTTATAATTGATTGCTGTAAGACTAGCATAGACTCGGAAAATATTGGAGAAATAAAGGTGAAGCTTAACGCAAGGGAGCAATTATAGAAAACACGCTTAGCATTATTAAGCTTAAAATACGTATACGATATAAATGCAATTATTTCTCGAATGGGGTATAGAGCTATGCAGGTAAGTGCTATAGAGAAATAGGGGAATGTCGAGTATAGGGTAACACAAGTACCTAATTGCAACACGTAACTGCTTGGTTCAATGTTTTTATCCTCAAGGTCTTTGGGCTGGACCCGGCTGCATCCTTGTAATTGAACGGTCCGACAAATTGTTTGTGGCCGCTTCGCCAACCGTCACGGACTGAAATTCTACGACCGTCTATATTCATCCACCACCAACTGCTCAACCCTTTGACGCACGTTATCGCTTATTATCAATGAGAAGCCTCGTCCGTATTCATGTGAATCCTCTACACACGAAACATATAGTCGCTCGTAGGAAAAACAACGCAATTTCACCACTCTTCCCGCAAACTCGGTTCGCCAAATTACTTATGGTGCGTTTGTTTCGCAGGCCGAACAATATTGTCTCTCGTCTTTGTCTTGTAGCGCTAGGATAGTCTCATCGTCTGTGTAGTTTACTTTTTATTAACATGTTAAATCTTGAGTATAGTCTTCCGCACTACGAGTCGCGATACAAAAGGGGGCACGAAGGCCAAGTTGTAAAGAAAGTCCTAGATATTGCTAATGACTGATGGCGCCGACTGGAGGACAGCGGTCACTGACAGGCTTGAATCCAAACGCGAAGAGGTCGTCGGATCGGCAAGTTGCGGCATCCAACTCTACTCTGAATACTTGGGTTGGTGGTCGACAACCGTCATGGCTCGCCAACGCAAAGCCTGTGAAGCCCTCTCCTCGTCCTCCACAACCATCCAAGCCACCTATCATCACGGAGCCCACGCGCCCCATCGTCGCGACCGCCCAGCCAGCATCAGTCCCAATCTCAGCCCCAGAGACAACAACAACATCTACAGCCCCACAACGTCGGCCTCATCAACCTCCACGCCCTCCATTACAAACAACGCAAACATCGTAAGTGCTTGCTTAGGACTCTTGCCGCCTATCTAGCGGATCCACGCGAGCCCTACCTCTCTGCTCCGTTGTAAACCCAATCAATGCTTCACGCTCGGATCAGTTACTAAGCAATGCATACTGTAACTTACAGGGCTTCAGCCGCACACACCGTACTTCCGTCTCCCGCCCCGAGTGACGAACCTAGCCCTGACATAGCCGAATCCCAAAGTGCCCCTCCTACTACTGAAGTCCACGCCGTACTTGATAGCTCCGTAGATGCCTCTCGGGAGAAACAAGCTCAAATCCGAGTCTCTACGATCCGCGCACGGGCGGGCTCGCGACAGGGGAAAGATATCTCGATATCTCCAAGGACATCTACTCCTGTTAATATGGCGCTCAACACGCCGCCGACACCGAATATGCCTTCAATCAACACCCATGTAACACCTAACATCGCACCTCGAGAACAGTTGGAGCAGCCACCGGCCAAGAGACGATGTGTCGAGTACGTATATATAGAGCCCTGTTACCTTAGTAGAGTACATAATTACTTTGTTTAAGATGAGACAGGGCATGATAACTAATCATATTTGTCTTACCAGGAACATGTCGCTCCGATTACTCCAGAGTTGTAAAGCGGCTCAACGTCTTCATATCCAAGTACAACATCTTGGTGGAGAGCAGAGTCTGGAATCACAGGTTGAGCGACCTAGATATCAACTCCTAGGGGAAGCTTGTGCCGAGGGAGACTTGTTCTTTATCGCATTACACCAACTTTTCTGCCTCTGGGCGATAAACCAGTCTAATGTCCATCAGTTATGCGATGAAAGTGTGCATAATCCATCACTCATAGATAGTGCCTTTGGCACGATGGGCATGCTTCTTAAGAGCAACTCGAAACTCCGGCCGGAGCACCTCCAGTGGTTTGCCTCGTTCCCGGCCCCGCTTCAATCCTTGCAATGTGTTCTTGCCTACAACAATGTGGTAAAGCAGGTACTCGATTTTCTTGTGCGCTTGGCTCACAAGTGGATAGCACTGCACCATGAGCATCAGGTGAAGGGTTATCCTCTTCTCATGAGTGAACTTCTTGAAGGTCTTCTACTCTATTCCCCCATCCTTCAAGCGATTCTGTTCCGTGCTTCAAGAAGAAGCTTAGGGATCATAGATGGTCCCGCTGCGGTGCAAATAGAAACAGTTTTCAAATTCGATCAAAGGCACCATCGTAACGCTGACGGCACCTTTACACGACGGCCATTGTCTGCAGAGTACCAGAACTATAATACTTCTCTCATCCGGGATTATAAAGCTATTATTGCGCAACATCAGTCACCACCGGAGATTCATCAAGGGGTTCAACAGCCTACTCCTTCCGTACCACCAACTGTTCAACAACCAGGCTTATCGTATCCGCCTCACATTAATCCTCAATTTAATCAGATGAACCCCCAGATGAACCCCCAGATGAATCCCCAGATGAGTCCCCATATGGATCCTCAGATGGATCCTCAGATGGATCCGCAGATGCCTCAGCACGGCCGTCAAGCTCCCAGGTACTTGCCTAATGTGGCACCACTGCGCAGCAACTCTGCTTCTGAAGGATTACATGGGAACCAGTTCCTTCATTCTCATTCTCAGTCCCCAATCGGCACCCCGTTGAGTGTATCTAGCCCAAGTCCGGTCAGTGATGGCGCTTTTTTTCAGAGCCCAGTTACACCACACCCTGTTATGCCCTCTCATCATCACGTCGCATACGGCCGCCAAGCAAATATGGCGCCTTTGCCTTCTGCGTTATTCTCTCAACAGATCAACATCAATCCTCAAACACAGCACAATCACCCAAACCGTCAGATGCAAGCTACATCTATGCACTCTCCGCACCTTCTGAACCAACAGATGCAGATGCGACTTTCTCAACGAGCTGCTAATATAGCCCCGTCTTTACAGCATACGCCTAATCCGATGGGACTGTACCAGGCTCCATTCCGGCCTATTCAGCCGATGCAACCAACGGGGCAGCGGCCTCAGGGCGTCCAGGACTTCAGGGGTCAGCCTAGAATGGTTCAACAACCTATCCCAAGTCCTGGTGTAAACCACGCCGGTTTTAATGCTAACCCTAACGTGATGAATGCGCACCCAGCTCAGGTGTACTTCGCGAATCACTTCCAAGGTTCTAACCTCCACCGTCAACAATCCCTCAACTACCGGCCACGGCAGAGTATTCCAAACAACGGCGATCGTTTCATCCCAGCACCGGGCATGCGCATTGGCGCGTATGATTATCCCCATAGTCCATACGATAAGAGATCAGTCGACATGTCACTTCATCAAGCTCATCTTAGGAGTCCCAAGCGTATGCCCCTGGAACTAGGCTCATCGAGCTCGGAAAGATATTATCAAGCGGTCAAATGTTTTGTCCTCTCCCCAGTCGCAGTTCCGCCGCATCCGCACTTACATAAATTCAAGTTTACTGTAACGGATCTCGACCATGCTCGGATTACCCGAGACGAAAAGAAACCGAGCGATGTCTTGCCTGTCAATAGATTCTCTAGTGGATCTTTACGTTTCCGTGTGCGATGCTGCTATAAGACCAAGTCTTCAACTCCCTTTTCTGAGAGCAGTTGGGTCACTACTGACACGACTTGGCCTGAGCACATCTTCATGGAACTAAATCGCAATACACTAAGTGTTATGCGAAAGACACACTACGCCAAAGACCTACCTATTGAAGCTTCGTCCTTTATTGTTTCAGGCGAAAACTTCCTCAATGTTTATATTTCCCAAGGAAACATGATACCGCAGAGCAAAGAGCCATGGATCGCAGTTGAAGTGGTGGAGGTATTGAGCCATAAGGCCGTACTCCAGATGGTTAAGACGCATGGAAGTTTGCCGCCCAGTGTGACTCGAGATACTATTAAGAGCCGCCTGAGCGGGCCTTCGAGCGAGGGGGCCGACGACGACGAGCTCAAGATGGTAGATGAATTGTCGATTGATGTTACAGATCCATTCTCCAGAGCCATATTCGGAGTCCCGGTCCGTGGCAAGAACTGTACTCATCTTGAGTGTTTTGATCTCGAAATTTGGCTCAACACTCGCCTTGGAAAGAAGTCATGCTACTGTCAAAGCAACGCACCATGCGGGAACTGCCCTAACGAGCCTTCTTTCGTGGACAAGTGGAAGTGCCCACTTTGTGATGGCGATGCGCGTCCCTACAGCCTCCGTATTGACGAATTTCTCGTTGATGTACGTTCACAGTTAGAAAAGGAGAATAAACTTCGAACGAAGTCAATCCTTGTATCTGCTGATGGAACTTGGAAACCTAAGGAAGACCCGGATGACGATAGTGACATCGATAGTGATGAAGATGACGTCCCTCCGGGAGGAAAGAAGCCATCGAGATCGTCTACTGCCCCCGTCCCTCGCGACAGAACAACTATTGAAGTCATTGAACTAGATTGATGACTAGTCTTCACCACAAATAAGCTCCTTTATTCAGGACTTATCCATACGAGCAGTAAGCTAAGGGTGAATGACGACTAGTGTTACGAAAACAGATCAACCCCCATTATGTACGGCAACTTCTGTTGTCATGAACAAAATATTGTCTTTTAATGTCCCCTTTTTTCCCCATTACCTCTACTGGAGTTCACAGCAATCGTTTGTCACAGATGATACCCCCTCAGCATACCTCGTTTTTTCGATCGACATGGCGTTTTCTTTTACACAGATGACAGATTTCCCTCTTCCCATGAGCATACCCAAACATACCTAATGTACACAATGGTAGGCACCACGCCAGAAACCATTGTTCTCTTAAGGGAAATATCATGGCACACGGAAGGGCAATGGACACGGACGAATGGATGGACGGAACACGGAACGGAATGAAAAGGATTAGGAAAAGGCGAAAAGGTTTTTTAAGAGTGTGCATTTACGTTGTGTGCGAATAAGGTGTGCGAATCAAAACATGCGAATATGACCCAGGAGTGACTACCCACTTACCTACATACGTCGAATTCGCCCTGTGGTACATAAGGTGTAATGTGTACTCGGCATGGATGTCTCTTGTCTGTATAGGGAGAGACGTATTGCAACGACTCGATGGTCTCGTCTCGCCGATGGCAAGCTTCGGTTTGTCTATAAGTAGCTGGACGGCTTGTTGTAGTGGCACATACCTCGGTGCAGAAAAAGATAATGCGTTGAATTTTTCTCGGTGGTCAGGAGTAGAAACGATTAATACCTATCACAATGACTATACTTCGTTGACTCTCCAACCTCTTTTTTTCTTTCCCTTTGTTTCATGTTTCGTGTCTCTATCGTAAATGCCTCTTGTGGAAGGCCATAGATCCTATCCTACGATGCCGTTTCTTGTATCCGCGCTACCCCCCTTTTGAATGCGCTTGGAATTTCGTATCCACCACTTCTCGTATTGATAGGACTAGTATTAGTACGTATTTCAGCTAGAAAAGCTCCATACCTTTCACATGGGAAGTATAAAATGCTGTAACTAACGTTGAGCCTGACCTTCCTAAATCGCATTCAGATAGCTCCAACTTAGGCTGTCTTGGCCATCCCTACGATAGATCTACTAGGATTTGGCGCTTCGTATTCAACTACCCCTCTACGCTAGTAAAGTCGACAGATAGCAAATATCAGTAGACAACCATATCACAAGCACTTGATAGAGCCAAGGAGTAATATTCATCGCAGGTATGCTTCTTTATTCACACGTGTCCTACCCTACCCTACCCTAACTAAAAAGCCCAAAGCGCTATGATAGTAGATGTAGATGTAAAACGCATTACAAGAGACGACCAATCAAACAAACGAATGCTTCCATTTTCTATCCCCTATCAAATCAAGTCAAGTCAAGTCAAGTCGACAAGAGCAAAAAGCCCAGACTCCAGCACTCCCCTTGCGCCAAGAAAAATGCTCTCCTCTTTCCTTCCATACTAGCCGACGTCAGAGACTAGTTGAGTAAGGTACTAAAGCTATCCTATTCTAGCTTCTACTCGACGTTCCGCCTGCAACGCGGCCGCTACCGCTACCGCTCGGCTTCTTCATAGCAGCCTTCTCATCCATCTCCTCGCTATCCTCATCGTCGCTGTCCTCACCCACGCTATACCTCTTCT
Organism: Hypoxylon sp. EC38; assembly: GCA_002120335.1. Taxonomy (NCBI): domain Eukaryota; kingdom Fungi; phylum Ascomycota; class Sordariomycetes; order Xylariales; family Hypoxylaceae; genus Hypoxylon; species Hypoxylon sp. EC38. The sequence continues at coordinate 2,095,453 of KZ111235.1, read as the reverse complement.
CCCTCTCCGCGTCGGCGGGGCTCGCAACATGCAATTCATCAAGCTCACTCTCGTCGAAATCGCCGGCTTCGAGATCGCGCGTATTGACGCCCCTCCTAGCGCGGAAGTTCTCGAGACCGGTGCCGCCGCGCGGGCGAGGTCGCTCCGATACGACGGGTAGGCCGGAGTACCCCGCGGTGCGGCGGCGCGAGCGCCAGATGATGTAGCCCCAGATAACGGCGCCGACGGCGACGATGGCGAGGACGACCTCGCCGGAGCGCTGGTATGCGGCCCACTTGGCGTCGCTGACTTCCTTGTCCTTAGCGGCTTGGTCGGGTTCGGTGTGATTGGAGACGCCACCGACGCTGGTCTCGGGGAGCTTCTCTCCGTCGAGAAAGCTCTGGGAGGGCGCGCCACCGATGCTGCTGATGTCGACGCCCATGAAGCGGTCGAGCATGTCGCGGGTACGGCGCGGGTAGTCGAAGGGTACCATATGCGACGAATTGTAGAAGAGCACGTAGGTTAGGTTGCGGGCTTCTTGCCAGAAACCTGCCGCTTCACCCTCGAAGGTCCAGTCGCGGCGCGGGGCCCAGTTGCCTGGGGATAGTTCGAAGCCCTTTCCGCCGTTCCATTGCATGTTGCTGATGAAAGCTTCGGTGCCGAGATGGTTGCAAATCAAGTCTTCGGCGCCCGAGAAGAGAAGCACATTCACCTCCTTCAAGATATCAGGTAGGTAGTCGACGGCCGGTTTCGAGGCCTGAACGTTGAACGCATTTCCGACAGCCCCGTTGCATTCAGTCCAACCCGTAACCTTGTTGGAGTTGATATGCAGAGCGTTCACGACCTCCTGTTTCCGAAGGTAGGGTGTAACGGACTTCAAATCTGGGGGCCAATTCATGCCGCAACTCGGGTACACATCTTTCAGTCGGACGTCGTACATGTTGATACATTCGTTCTCGCCTTTGGAATTCTTAGTTTGGGTTAGACGGAGAATTTCCTGAAGCACATGTTCGCAAGCGGTGTTGTCTACGTGGTTACCCGATGTTGCTAAGTCCTTTCGGCACACACGGTACTCGGCGTCGAGCTTGCCGGCGATATCGGAACCTTTCGTGACAATGCCCTTTTCGTATGCGAAAGTAAGATACGCTTCATACTGCTCCGGAGGAGAAATCCAGCCGTTTCCGATCAATAAACCCTTGAGATTCCATGAAGTTTGAGTTTGAGGTAGTTTATTGCGCTCGAGTATTGCTTTAGCAATGTAGGGGATATGCTGTCCAGCGTATGATTCACCCGCGATGTAGATCTAGGAGGATATAGTCAGTACAATACAACGGAATGGTGGTAGGCGGTTGTAATTCCTTACATCGTCATGTTCGTACTCTGGGAAAAGCTTGTAGAACTTCTCGAGGAAGGTAACAAACTGGTTTGCCATCTCGTCAAGCTCGTGGACGTAGCTATTAGTGTCGACATAACTAAATCCAGTCCCGACAGGGTTATCAACAAAAAGCAAATTCGCAAACTCGTTCCAACTTCCGTTATTGTAAACCAGAGTGTTCTCGTCTTTCAATCGATAAGGACCAATCTCCATCAATGCGCCATCCTCAGAACTACAGCCCGGGCCACCATTCAGCCAGATGACTGTTCGCTGCCGGTTCGCAATGTGCTGGTTCTGGAAATGCCAGAAGAATAGGTTTCCGTTGTGTTCGGGTGTGATCTCGATGTGTCTGTAAGCAGACGGAGAAAGTCAGTAAGCCGAACCGGCCGGGGTGAAGAATGAAACGCTTGAATATGTCTAAGGGGCTTTGCTTACCCGGCATGCATCTTGATCAGGTTTCCCTCGGGCGCGCCTGGAAGTGAGTGCACATAGTAGTCACTCGCCGTCGACTCAGCGATGGCTATCGACGTCCAGCAGGCTACGCTGAGGAGTGCGCCGGTGGCGATGCGCACCGGGCTAGGAGGCATGATTGCAGGCACCGGAAAGGAATAGTCTTCTAGTCCCAATTATAATGCCGACATTCGTTTCCTACATGTATCTAGCCATCAAATGCGTGTAAGGACACAAGATTTTAAATCAGAAATTATACAAAAGGGAAGAAGTTTGATAATCGTGGAAGGAATTAAGCTGATTGGAGCTAATTGGAGGATTGGAGCGTATGGGAAGCGGCGAATGTGGCCTCTGTCCGAAGGTTTCCAAGTTGGGCTAATACGGGCTGACGGGTCATTGAGGCTGGATGCAGGCACAGGCAAAGCTTACGTTATCTTTAGACGCTAACAACTTAATGGGACCCACGATAGTATCACAGGCAAAAATAGCTGGTAACCTTAACATTTAATTGCACTTGTGAATCACCTTTGTGAATCACCTCGCTAGAAGAATATATGATGATCTTATTAGCTGCATTTAAGCACGAGACCTCATTCCCGATCCTAAAATTGTTAACGTCAGCTATCCGAGGCCGACTCGAGGATATTTTCCGTTCACAGCTTGCTAAGACGCTTTAACCTACCTACATGTAGGTAGGTTGGTACCTTTGCACTGTCAACAAGTCATGGAGCACAACACTATGTTCATATGAGATCCAACACTATGGCAGCAGTGTGATTATTCAAAAAGCTCTTCGGTCCTCTCATTTCATTTCACTTCAACTCCAGCGGGTATAGGAACGAGTGAAAGGCGACTACTATTCAGACTTCTATTACGTTCCACCATGTTCCATGCGAATCTTGATTCAGCTCTACGATTCTCGAGTCGTTGATTGAAGTATGTTCCGGAAGAATCGAACAGCGCCTGCCATTATGTAAATGATAATAATAACAGTATCTCTTCCTTCCAGGCTGTAATAGAACTTAGATCAAACTCAGAAACTCCACAGTTCGGTGTAGCAAGTCTCCAGCCTTAGTCGACACACTTCATTTCAAGAGCCATTCTTGCAAAGATATGCGAGCGGGCAAAGTGTCACTCTCATATCATTCGGACGAATTCGCGGCCTGCATAGGACGGATAACAGAGATCTCGGCCACAAGCTAATGTTGCATGCTTTCCTTGAACGCCTTTGCCTTTGTTCTACAGATATGAGGTCGGGGTATATTCCTATGTATGCCGTACAATCCCAAGCCCCATCAGAATGCAACCGCGAGAAGATGATTTGAAACCGGCCGATGCACATTGCCCTTGAGAATATTTTCCTTCTAACGAAAACGGCCGTGGAACATGCATTGTCCTCATTACATTATTAAAATCCCCTTCCCTCATGGGCTACTCGTTTCGTTTGCTTCACAGGTTGGCGATAAGGAAGATCGTGGTACCTTACGTTGATGGACGCCTGTTCCGTCTGTCATGGATAGCCAATATATCGGTGAGCCGAGTAGATGTCATCGAGTGCGCCCAACGAGCGAGGCCTTCGTGACCTTTATCTCTGGAATTTGGCGCCCTGAGGATATCCGATTTATATTCCCGAATCTTATACTATAATGAAGTCAACGGTAACGAACCGGATTGCGCACACCGAGTCGGCAATGATACCTGAAGACGTTTATCAAGATACATTATTAGCGGCCCAGATGGGTCAACTAGTTCCTCCTATCTCCTCAGCATTCCCAACCCAATAGGGGGGCAGCTCCGTATGCTTGCTACTTGCTGAGGATGAGAAACTAACAAGGCGTCTTCTGTCGTTACTATTGCCATGGGGCGCGGGCAATATAATTGACCATTCCGTTCAAAGCGTTGTCACCTTCTTCGACGGTTATCAGTCTCGCATCTTGCAGCGTCGTCAAAACATCCCCCACCCAACTTTGGCATGTCCAATCTGATTCGGTATTATTCACGTGAGTGCCCAAAATTGCGTCGCGTAGTTGCATATCAAGCTCCGAACTGGTTTCAACTGTTGCCACTGCAAGCCGTCGATAGAAATGCGGTCTCGTTCGGGCAGGAGCTTGATTCCAGACCTCCTCGACACTAAAGTTGGGGTGACGGCCCTGGATTCGGATTGTGAGGTTTCTACTCTCGTTATCATCGAAGACAATGCATAGCTCGGTGACTCGGGCACTCTGAATATCGCGAGGGAAGCCGCGGAAGATTAAGATCCAGAGTGTTTGGGAGTGGCTGACCCCGTCCGGTCTGTCCTGGTCACTATCCGGTTGGGTTTGTTGATCTTTGTTTTTGCCGTCGACTCCCTCCCCATGTCCGGCTGTGCTCGAAACGATACCCATTGGAGCCTCAATCATTAGAGTGTTAAACCCACCGGATAGTCCCTGGGGTCCGGTGGTTTTTCACGAAACATACGATGGTCGAAGAGTTTATCTTTGTCTCTTTAGGGTCAGACCATGTTCAGGGTCGAACATGACAATGGGCGACCGACCTTTGTTGCGAGCAGTTCAAATTGTTGCAACGCGAACGGGACGCTGGCTTTGTCTTGGTCGTTATCGATGGGAGGCTTTCAGCAGAATACGAAAAACTGGCCCACCCCCCAAAAGAATGTGTGGGTAGGTAGTGGTGGCCTTACACAGAATGCCCGCTCACCCTAGGTACAGAAGACAGAGAAGCTAGCAGGCTACTTAGGTATCTTACATACACAGCACCCCGAGCTCGCAGTGAACCCTGGTACAAGATGGCAATCACACCGCAAAGTATTCTCCGATGTACTGGGAATCATCTAATTACACAGATCAGAGCGATATATGCATACGATCACTGTGACTTAGCAGAATTGCCCCCCCCTCAAGCCCACAATTTGGTACACTTGCAGACACCGAAGTTTGCCTTGCACAAGAGGTCTACCGATAGAGACACCAAAGGAACGGTGGAGTCTCCTACCCAGACATACAGCAGGTAATTTGTAACCCCGTTGTCACTTCTAGACAAGCTTGCAGATATGGTAGAATGGCTTGCATGGATTATGCATCCAGGCCCCATAGAGCGTTCTAGACCCAATGAACGTTTCGGGTGAATAAGGTGACAAGCGGGAAAGGATTGCAAGACTACAAGCGCTAGTATACGGCTCTGCGCTTCTTCCGAAACCATCCTAAGCCTACAATTGCTCTGTTGGCGGCCTGAAGGATACAATTAACTCCGTTTTAGTGCAATTTGGCGCGAAAATTTTGACTTTTAGCAGGCGAAGAGGACACGATATTCGACGCGAATGGAAGAGGCCGCGAAGGCGTACGCGCACATCATGCCTACCTGGGGATGCGCATTCGCATCCAACTCTGGGCCTAGTAGGAAAGTTGGATGTAAGCTTGTCGATCACTCATACGATTTGATCTCACATTTCTGCAACTGGCCGATTGAGTATTATTAGTCCGACTACCATAATTTGTGCTTCGGCTACCCAAACAGTTCATCGAAAGGATATTATTTAAAATCCCAGAAGTAGGTGTTTTTCGACTGAGTAAGTGCTATAATCATTGCCTGACGCTGATGAATTGACTGTTAGCACCTTGAACTCTTAAATAAGGCCGAGTACAACCCGTCGGTTTCGCATGCTCATTGGATAAGCTCAAATTATAAGAGCCCCCTTTATTGACAGAAGGAAGATACAATATGCATTTCTCATCATATCAAGTCATCTGGGCGCCGAGCAACATGTTTCCTTTAAGTGAGATGGAAAGAAATGTCACCATTCTGCGGACTTCTCTACGTTCCTGTGATATATTGTTATGCATAGCACCAACGTGTGTGTCCCATTGAAAATTGGCGAATCCGCAACCATCGGCGATCTCTCCGCCTCTATGGGCTGGGCTGGACAGATCGGAGATGCTTTAACTACTACAATGCTTGTTATCGGCCGGGGTAAGTAATCAGCGAATCTCGTGACAGGTCCTCCTACCTTACACGGTGCCGATTCACCTCAAGAGCCTCCTGAACAACATCGGATTGGGCACCCAGGCACATGATCCCATGGTTGGCGTTCGAGAAACGGTTCGCGCTATCATGGTCCGACAGTGGGTGAGTGACTAACCAACTAGGCAACTATTTCCCAAGGAACGCCTGAATTCGACACGTCTTGGGCACACTTAATGTAAATGCCGCCTATTTCGTCTTGAGAATTCCTCGTGCCACTAACCGGTGATATTGCCGTCCACGGCCAAGGGCGTGATCCCGGAAATCATGCCAATTAGCGACCATGGTACTCGCCGTACACCGTAAACCCCTCGGGCTCTGGGCTTGTACCCCTGGGCACGGTACAGTCCTTCCCGGCACCCCACACACGGTGAGTCACCCCGAAAACTGTCGTAGGTCCTTCGGGTTTTTGTATTGTTATCCAGTAGAATTTGGAAATGATCAATCTTACATTAGGAAGCTCCATCGTATAACTTCTTGGCCTCGTCAAAGAGCTATCTAGTGCTATCTGGTCGCACATATACGTACGTAAGCTGAAACGGCCCTGAGGGGTACTCGCCCGATGCTAACATATCACATCTCAGAACGCGCTTACAGTTAATATACGCGCTGCGAGTGCTTTCTACTGTGGTCGATATTGCAGAAGCTCAGCGTGCCAGAGTAAGACACTTGAGAGGACCGGGCGCTGAGCATTAGGGCAATTAACAAATACATGCCTGGCCTTCAGCAACCTTTCCGACTCACGCCCCGGAGTACCCGCTGTAACTCTCAATTATCGCTCGGGGTCATACATCGACCTTCACCTTGACTGTAGATAACATATTAAACGGAAGCTTCCTTCATTTATAACACAGTGTGGCTCACCCTATGTTGTATCGGATGGCTTCCATGTCGTAAGTAGCCTGCCTACATTAGGTACTTATTTGATACCTACCCCACAGACCTTCAGGAGCTGATAATGTCATATATCTAGATGATATTCTTTCTCATAGTAAAACCTATAGAAGCCACGTGGCTTGCATAGAAATGGCGGAGTTGAATGCCAGCAAATCCAGTTGCACAAGGCTAGGGGTGTTTCAAGAATATATGTTTTTGGGTGACTGATCACATTCTAGCCACCCGTATTCTCTGCGCCAGTTACGCCGTGTCTGCCTACCGAGCCGAAAGGAGGAAGTGCTATCGGTTTTATTACGATCCATCCTCAGCACCCAATTAACTCCGAAGACTTGGTGTTTCTCATAAACAGCTTAATCATCCCATCCGTCCCCTCGAATATTTCGCTCGGGAGGCCTACAGCCATCCTACGACAGAAGCCTCAGGAATCAGAAATTTCCGCGCCACCACTCGCTTTTCGCTTTATTGACGCGACATCTATTGGCGTTTCTATTATACATGACCGACAACGTGGCAACCAGATTGGATACGCTGGAGAACAACGCCCCCCCTAGAAAAGCATTCCAAAGAAGCACCTCCTCTCGCCGCCGAGACAAGCCGCTAAGCTGATTTAGGATTGAGGCTATTCGAGGCCCCTCCGCCCGCATCTCGAGTGGCGATTTGGCTGCCTAGGCCTACCATGTCATTGGGTGTGTTGCATGTATACTGCCTCTGGTGCCGTGTAGCCAGGGTATATACAGCTGCGTAACTGCGTTAGGTAGGTAGGTAGATAAAGTACATACAGAGGGACCGCACATATGCAAGTGAAGTTACACAAGCACTCTTTCACGCTCGTACTGAGACATACTGCTTCATCTAGAAAGTACTATTTCTTTGAAACCGGCCTGACAAGTGTGGAGCCTGCCTGCATACGTCGAATATAGATACATACCTGCCTACCTATACCTACACATACCCTGATCTGATAATAGGTATGACATAAGGGATTTCAGGGGTTTATCAGCGCAAGACGGCTGAGGCGGCGATGCATAGGAAGAACTCCGAACCATACTTGGGCGAACTGAGGTTCTCTGATATTACATGCAGTCACGGCTAGACCTTCAATGTTATTAATATTCAAGCCACGAACCGGATTTTGAAGCATAATATAGGCGTAGGGGTCACCAAAGTATTGCCAATATCACTCCATCTCAGCTAATGAACCCGCAATGAAAAATAATTTTACGCATAAAATTTCAAACTCCGCTCGGGATTTGGGCGCCTTAGGCTGGGTAGGTAGGTAAGTTATCGCTCACCAAGACGCTCGCCGTCTCGTACAGTAGGTAAAACCCGCGGAGAGGCATCTCCTTTTCTCCGCTTACTAACTACCTAACTAACCCCTTTCCATAACCTACCTAGTACCTACCTACCCACAAGGCGAGCCCCGAGTCCCACTTATCACGCATCCATACCGCGAGAAAAACGAAACCTGCCTATCAAGACCGCCGCAGCGCGAGACGGGTAGGGATTCCTAGTCGAGCTTTTCTTCATCTCCCCTCGCCGGTCTGGTATTTTCTTATTACGGGGAGCCGGCTCCCCTCACGCCCCTTGCTGCTGCTGTCAAACGAGTTACATAATTCTCGGGCGACATCTGTGTTTCTCCACCCAACGCCGGCGCCGTCGACGGCTGCGTGTTTCGCATTAGTTGGGCTGGTCTCCAACCCTTTTTCGCCGGCTTCAAGATGTGGGTTCTTGGGCTCTTAGGACCGCGGGGGGGGGGGAAGAAATAGATGTTACCTATACTGACGGCTCGCTAAACATGAAATATGTATTCTACGAACAGTATGTGATTTACTTCATATCTCTCTTGTTTCTTTTTTCAAGGATACAACGCTGTTGACAGTAGCATCATGGATAGCTTGCGGATTATGTCCGCTTGGCGTACGCTCCTGTTGTGGTTCAGGGTCCAGCCTACGAAGTTGCATCCTTCCCCGTCGTCAAACTGCCGAGTGTTGGTGGAGCGTTTGCGAAAACGAAAACGATCTGGATCTGGTTATGTCGTGATTTGTAGGTGAGTCTAGGTACCAGTATTCAAAAGCGGAGTCATTTCCTCGTTTGCCGCGAGAGGCCGCTTGTTAGATCCGACTTCGCGACTACGTTAAACGGACTGCAATCTGTGGGGGAGAGAAACTGTAGACATGGGTTTTCGCGAGTGCCATCGACTAGCCACGTTGAAATATTTAAAGTAAGCCTGTATGGAAATGCTTGTCATCAGTTAGAATAGCGTGATTCTATGTAGATACTTGTTTATAAGAAATAACACGTCGTCCCCTGGCTATATGAGTATCTTCCTTCTTTCAAGACCAACTCGTGGCTCATAACCCACCTAATTCATGTAAATGTAAACGCAACGTCCTTGATTTGATCCACTCTTCTCCATCTCACCGCAATATGTAACTTGATGGCTTGTTTTTGTCACTAATTGTCACTATCTAGTAGTCCCAACAGTGGCGTAAATAGCCAGGGGACCCGTATGTTTGGAGCTTCATCAATCGGGATCGTGGTATCGCGTAAAGGATATCGAGGCGATCCAGAGAAAGCTCGGGATATAGCTTCTTTATGTGCTTAAGAATAGGCTCCTCGCAATTGGGACAGTGGCCATCCATAATGCCGACGAACGTTCTTAAGGTTTCATGAGTTTCGTAACTGGTGCAAGGAAAGGAGTTTTTTGATATAGGGAAGGTCACCTTGTGGAGAAACTAGACATAGGTCATCATGACCGAGCCCATATCTGGGGATATGATTTCATCATGAAACACACGTGGCTGCCATGGATGATGGAACTCTAGCCATGCTTCGCATTGGTCATCATCCAGAAAGTCTCTCAAATACTCAGGAACGTACCCCATAGTCAATTTCGAGCCGAAGTGCCATTCCTCAAGTTCTGAGAAACGTACCATAACTTGGTCTGTAGTCGGTAAATTTAAATCGGCTAGTAGCGGCCTGACGATTACGCAGAGATAGCCAGAGTACATGTCATAAAGTAGGCGCATCTGCTCTACCTGAAATTCTGTACCATCTGCACCATCATACATGACGTTCCGAAAAATTGTTGGGGACGCTAGATCCCGCATGTTATTAATCTCGTCTTCGGTATGCTTCTTACGCGTCTTTAGTAGATCCCTCATCGTAGGCGTCAGGGAGCTGATATCAATGATATCGTTGGGCCCGACAAAAAGGCTGGGAGTGACGGATGTCCTTTGGACGGGCAACAGGTTGAAAGATTTAAGGGCTAGGTTTCTGCTAACCCGACAAACATGGAGAGCCGCTGGAATATCATTGATTCGAGGGACGCCTCTGGTTAAGGTTATTCTGCTGCAGTGGTGCTCCGATTTGGGCGGTTTCGGTAGCTTGAAAATAGACCCGTAAAATTCACGTGGGTTGGAGACATTATGTAGGAGTCTAACGGGCCGCAGACATGGCAGAGTAAACTCCCAAATCATCTCTTGAAGTTCCAGAGGTAGCCGAGCGAAAAAAGGGAAATTCCCGTGCTTCTTTTTGGGAGCTCCGTTCGCGTACCGTGACATCGTCCCTTCGCTGGCTGGTAGAGACTATCGACGTTGGCCTAACCATTGTGATTGGGTATATGCAACGGGTAGTTGTCCTTCAGTGTGAATCAATCACGAACTTGAGCATGAAATTCCAGGCGTATGAAGAGAGCGTAAGGCAGATATTTGGGGTAGAAAGTACATGTAGTCTTTACTGGTTGCAATTGAATGTAAAGATTAAGGTCTGTGCTAAGAAAATAATTTCGAGACGCGGTTTCGTAGATCCGAGCTTACGACCGGTAATTGAATATTATAAATCCTCCTTTGCAAGCATATCTGCGATACCAAGGTAGAATGCGATAGCATTGAAGCTAATCATGGGTTAGCACATATGTGAGAAAGACGCCGCTATGAACATACGTTGGTCCTTGCCCTGTCCACTTCCGCAATGTCCACCGGAGGCGATTTGTCCAATTAATCAAGTCCAAGTGACTCACGCCGACTAGAGTTCCCTTATATGAGCCCCATTTCGAACTCGTTACACTGACTAGACCATCATTAGGTCCCTCTATGTCGCTAATGATTCTATGGGAGAGGCGGAACGGAGAAAAGAGCGGAGGCTGGTCCATCGTCGCTCCGTACGAGAAATAGCGAACACTTGGATCATCTGGCGTCCGTGGGTTGAACTTTTCCGTCATATACCGCTGTGTTAGCTGTTCGAAGGCACCAGTTTCCATCCCAATACTCTCAGCAAATTTATAGACCTTTGGAAGTCGGTCTTTACCAATTTCATCGAACAAATAGTCTGCAAAAGCACTTCCACGGTGTGGGGATGCTACAGTGACCAGAGAGCGCACACTCACGTTCTTCGGTTGAAGATGAGATATCATGTATCTGGCATCTAGTCCGCCCATGGAATGAGCAATGATATTTACGCTACTACCGTGCGCGACGTCGGCAATCCCACAAGCGAGTTTCTCGGCTCGATGCTCTATGCTGCCAGAGGGCGGTACTGCTGCCGTGATGACTTTGATCCCATTAGCCTTCAAGGCGTCAGTGATTCCCCTCCAGTACTGGATAGCTGGAAGCCATTCCCCACCGATCTTCAGTTCAGCGAAACCTAACAATCCATGAGCGAGGACAATTGGGTGTTTTGGAGTAGCTAAATATACTATGTTAGCTTAGAACCACGGATGACCTTATAAAGGGAGTGTAGTCGGCACCATAATGCTCTCTGATGCTGGCATATTCATCATATATCTGCTTCCCAAGGTCCTTCAGTCTAGGATCGTCGCTGTGCTGAGTAGAATAAGTTTTTGGCCATGACAGCCGTAATTTCCGAGCCGAATGGGAGCGAATATTATATAATTTATAGCAATTTCCTGTGACGCATCGATATAGACTCATTTCTATAACCCCAAGCCCCAAGAGCTCACTGCGATTGAGGCTGTTGAGGATGAAGTTAAATTTCCATCTAAATAAATAAATTTCAGATCTCAGATCAACCCCATGTACGTCATACATCGAGTTGGAATTCACCTGTCCTCAGGTACATACATGTACCTATGGATGTATCTCTACTATACTCAGGTACCTAAGGTACAGAACCTTAAATGGCCTGAGCTTCCACCAGAGCTGTAGGACTTCCCGCTTTTGCCCCACTGCCACTGCCCGATAAGCTTAGGTAGGTCTTAGCAGAATTTAATTAATCCTAGCCAATTAGGAAGGGGAGCCACGGTCGCATAAATGGTCGTCTTGTTTAACCTCCCAGACCTTCCAACATCATTCACCCACCAACACCATCGAGATCTCTTAATGTTTACATTTGGTCGCAGCCAACATACATGACCCCCTTTCACATGGAAAATCAGCTCATTGCTACCTCCTTCACTCCATAAGGTGAGCGAGTTTGGTACCTCTACGAGTCGATTCCAGCACTTGAATTTGCGCGGTTCTCGCGTCTGCTAGTGCCGGATTGCGACTGTTACGTCGCGGAGTGTTGCAGTCGGCACATTAGAAAACAGCATCTAAGCAAACAAGTTGCGGGATGCCCAATCAAACGCCCCCGAGCGTCAATTGGCGTCGATCACGTCTTCTTGCGGTTGTGGCTGACTTCCTCAGCATGGTAGCATGGGAGCCTGCTTCTTGTGCGCCCGTGATAAATTGCCCGCCACTACCGTTTTCTAGACACCGAGGCTCATATTTAGTTCTACCATCCTATCCTTCGAGAAGAGAGCACAACGAAGTGCTCTGGCAGTTGATCCTGATCCTAGATTCGATTACAAGAGGTGTTTTTTTTTTTTTTTTTTACTGTCTGACTTCAAACAGTTTCAAATACTGTGTATGCTATAATCCAACCCAGAAAACATGGGTTCTTCGAGAAGGGCTATAGATGGCCTGACTTTAGCCGCGCCGCTATATAAGTCGCCGTATGATTGGTCTCTTTTGACAAGGAGTCCTTGGTTGAGCCGCAGCGTCGGGTCAGCCTCCGCATCTACGGTATCATTACTACTTTCTTATTGGGCATCTTCCTAAGAAACATTGAGAGGGGCTTGCTAGAGCCTTGTCCGCCCACTTTACTGCCCATCTGTAAAATCGTTGATTTTACGAGTGTTCAAATTGGGTAAGAGGTAGGTACCAGGTAAGTCCGAGGTGCGGTGTCTCACTCAAAGAATCAAATCACTGGTAAGGCCACGTCTAAAGAGAAGTATGAAAGCTAGGGTCGCTTTAGCTAGCAGAGAGCCTGCCTCAACCCTTCTCCAAAGTCTTCACTGCCTGCCTTATGGCAAGTGTATGCGGTGCAAGGTGCCAAAGGCAGGCTGACCGGGCCTGCAGATTACCAAGATGGTGACCGTCAAGTAGGTGTCCCGGTTGTTGGTGTGCCCTACGTCTATCGATCTCTTCTCCAATCTTAGCCAGGCCGTGGAGAAAACGACCAACACCGGGTAACACGAATTTTTCACTTCGCAGGGGTGTTTTCCAGAAACCCCGTCGGCTTAGCTACCTTGAAATAAATTCACCTCGGGCCGGCGTATAGTAATCGTTCGCCCGGTTTTTCTATCGCTCCAAGCGCTCTAGAGGTTTCCTTCCCAGACTTTCGGGGCCAGGTAACTATACTATCCTCGAGCAAATCTAGTTATATATGAATACTACCGGCTATCATAAGCTTGTCCCCTTTTCCTTACCCCTAGGTCTTTTTTCTATTGTTCAATTCTAGTTGAATGCAATGCCAACCATGCAATATGGCTAGTTCTCCGGATTGCGCCTCGGGCAGTTGCTCGCGTGTCTTCCTTACCTACAAGCCTTCTCTCGCTGGAAATGTCGTCTTCCTCGCCTTGTTTGCCGTTCTAATCCCCTTCACCTTGGCTCTGGGGATCAAATACAAGAATTCTATTTTCGCCACAGCCGTAGCTACGGGACTTGCATTGGAGGTGGTAGGCTATGTCGGTCGAGTCCTATTGAACAACAACCCGATTGACAGCAGTGACTTCGTTCTATTCTTGATTGGAACTATTCTGGGCCCGACCCTTATCTGCGGCGCCGTATTCCTTATCATGCCGAAGGTTGTTGCTGTCTATGGCGAAGAATATCGCTCGTGGAGACCGGCCTGGTATTCGTTTTTATTCTACGCGCTCACCGCTCTATCTCTCGTCTTGGAGCTGGCTGGAGGACTCGTCTCTACGATTCGGGATGATCCGAGACAAGTGAGTCGGCGATACAGAGAAGATGTTCTACATAACTGACATCCATTAAGACGGGCGCAGGTGTTCATGTCCTTGTCGCGGGGTTGGCTATCCAATTAATTGCCCTCCTTATCTTTGTTGGCCATGCTATACTGTTCGCGATCGCCGTTCACACAAGACACCATACAATAGATATCAGGTTTGCGGGTATATATAATAGCGGGTCTTTCAAGGCGTTCTTGTTTGGTTAGTACCACCCAAAACCGACTATGGATTGCTGGGTAACATGCTGACTTGGTACACGTAATGAAAGCACTTTCACTTACGACTCTCCTGCTCATCCTTCGGACAGCTTATCGAATTGTTGTTATAGCGGAGGGATATGGCAGCTCGATCGCACAGTCCGAGATTCTGTTGCTGATTCTTGATGGGCTGATGGTGCTACTCGCTACCTTGCTTTTGTTGGTGTTCTTCCCAGGACGAATCTTACGAGATTCATCGTCGCAAACCCCGACGCAAAAACCCTCCAAGACACCATTGCGGCCGATACGACCAGCTCCTTACGAACTACCATCGACCCGAAATAGCCCAACTTTCAACCCCATGAGCGCCAAGTCTTCTCCGGCAAACTATTCGCCGAGGAAGTTTCACCAAGTCCCTCAAACCCCTCCCCAGAGGGCTATGGTTGATAGCGAAGCTTTATGGTAAACGAGACCGTCTTACGTTCATGAATCAGAATGGCGAGCACTGCAACAAGATATCGTGTCTTTTGACGGATTATTTGTGCAGAATGTCGGTTCATCCAAATAGCTCGTTACGCTCTTAACGCTGCCGAAGCAGCTGGTTATGGCTTTCTGTTGGAAAATTTATTGCTTTTATATACCCTTCATTAGAATACGCGATATGTAGGGGACTTAGTTTTAGGGGTACTACGGCGTCGCTCGTTTGATCACGGATATTGCTACGTTGTTGAAATATGGAGTTATGGATATCTTAGGTATAATTGAGTATAACGCAAGATTGTCACTAGGTTGGCGTTATTACTATACCTTGCTTCTTGTTGTTATGATTAAGATGTATGGCCAAATTACTTGCCTAATACAAATTTATTGTTGACTACCTCTATCTTCTCCGACTATGAGAAACTACGTCTATTTTGAGAACTATAATGATGATTCACAGATGAATTATTTTCATATTAAGTATCTAGAGCTGACTCGTTTCAAGGGTCTACCAGCAAGACATAGGGCAGCCAGCTATCCCCTATCTAAAGCGACCATGTATATAGATTCTACGTGTGATAGAAAAGGAATAGCTGTAGGACATTAGTAATACGCGGGTCACCCATGCAAGACATCATGTCTCAGAGCCCCTCGGGCCGTTTTGTACCTACATTAGCCCTCGCTATTAGTATTGACGATGACTACTAGGCTGAACGCCAAGTATGAGCGAAACAATCTACTTTGACATTTCATTTTGGATTGAGGAAATCTGCCGTGGCAGAGAGGATTGACTGTCTCTCTCTTGGTCCTATTCCATGTTGGTATGACAAAGTGTCAAGTCATACCCGGCCTAGTACTGTCACTCAACGGTTCTCTTTCTCGTAGAATTGGCAGCCTAACACGCGTACACGCCCACTGAGTAACCCAAGACAAATAGAAGCGAAGATACAGCTAGAAAACTACATTCGACATGGTTGGAGCTTCCATAAGAGTCATTCAATATTAGAAGCGCTCAGATGTTAAGTCCCTCCCATCCTAAAAAGAACCGCTAAGAGCAATGAGTCAGGCCACGTTAGGAGAGTCTCCCCTGCATCACGCTTGATGCATACCGGCATGCAGAAATTCCAACACCGGCTCATTGGGCGGTAGGGTGAGACTTATCCACAGTTAAGAGCTTAACGGGCGGGTAGCAGCGTGCTTCTCAAGCTAAAGCGGTTCACCGGTAGACACTTGTTCCTCATTAGTCAAACCCGAGGAGAGGGTTTGCCTATTCCATCCCTTACATCAGCCACTGTTCCAATCATCCTCGACTCACGCTAAAATTACGAGTGTCGGAAGATAGCGGTGTGTGAAACTATGTGTCAGTGTGTCACTGGAAATATTTAGACAGCTCTGGCGGCGCTTGTGTATTACGCGCAGTACACCGTCACTAATTCTAGTATGTTAACATTCTGCATTGCCACATAACACTAGTGCCACTCACTCTAACTTGCTATGTAGTCGCCCGCACAAGATTCTGCAGTGGCTACGCGATCCTGCAAGGCCATTAGTCTACATGTTTCGGCCGATTGGGAATCCTGGCCTACTGGCTTAGTGTCTGTCCCCTTTTCCATCTCACCATATCCTCAGCCAAGACTGTGTTCTCTCCGAGCAAACATAATAAACATTTAGGACTCGGACCATACTCTCCAAAGGCAATGTCACGTAGGGACGCATGTATTACAATGCCTTTGTAGTCCAAAAAGGAGGAATCCCACGTTACATAAGAACAATGTTGATACCTAGGTGCTTAGGTAACTAAGCGACATTTGATAGTTTCACCACATAAGCTAGCCTGTAAGGAACTCACCCATCACAGATATCCTATGGAGTTGTACGATAGAAGCGTTCTAGACGCGACGAATCGACCATGGCTACAACACGCAGGGACGGCCAATGTGACACTGCTCGAGTTTGCCGAATCTAATTCGCCGTCATCCATTTACATGCAAATTAAGGGGTAAGTAAGATAATGACTTGGAGTTGTCACCAATACTCCAAATTTATGGTAGGGCAGAAGGTGATATATGAGAGTGTGACGGCATCACAACGGAAGAACGCTGCCGATGGAAGAGGAGAATGAGAATAAGACTTAACCTAAGTGATATAAATAAAATCGCCCTTACTTCGTTCTAGGCTGATTTAATCTGTCAGTCATGATGGATACAGGGGCTTGTAAAGCTGATTTGTGTCAATGTCATCATCACCATTTGGGAATGCTTGCACGTTTCGTATTCCCACATAATTGAATCAGTAGAAAAGACCAGAATAGATCTCATTTATCAGCAATATAAAAATACGATTTTCTATATAGGCGCAAGGTAGCTTCATATTCGCGTGGGTTCCTTTAAGCTTGATAAGTTAAGTTTCTAGTGTCTATTATAGAGACCTATTTGTTTCCTTAGACAGCCATCTTGTCGTACTTTACCCCTGAATTTCTGGCACACTTAACGTGGACTGACATTGTAAGATACTCCGCAGAATGTTCCCTAGGAATATCTAGGCCACAATTACTTATACTTGATCCTTTATTATGTTTTTGAATAAAGTTTATGGAACACTGTACAATGACATTGAATTTGTTTTGCCTTTGTTCAATTTACGCTCTTTCAACACTAAATAAAGCATAAAGACATTGTGATAGATGCCTACCGACTTGTCACGTTTCACCCATCAAATTCGATACAGATCTTTGAGGCAGAGACAATACAACAATCCTAGATGTCCCACTCTTGGAACATGTAAATAGTTATTCTGAAGTTATAATGTGGTATTTCCTAGAAGACTAAAATCCTTAGCTGTGGGATGAAATAAGTAAGTATCTCCCAGGTAAGTATTAAAATAGAACCGACATACAACATTGTAATATTTAACGTATCAATTATCAAATTCGAATTTATTTCGCTCTGGACGAAATGGCTGATCAAAAAGAAACTACATCCTCTAAATGGGTCGAAGACGATGGGCCTGGCACCTTTCATGGATTCGCGGTGCCGGATCCGAACTTCGATCCTACCAACACCGAGTATATTAGAGAATACTACAAGAAGAAAGAAGAGAGGGGCGCCTTGAACCCTGAAGATGGTATTGAGGATGACGTCGAGGCAGAAGCAATGAAAGTTGTCGCAGAATGGGAGAAAGTAGAAGGACGTGAGGCGACCGAAGAAGAACGTAACAGAATGATGGAAAAAGTCCGCAGGATTCGCCGCGGAAACTGGCTCGAGGGCGCAAAAACGCAGCTCGTGGGTAAAACCGAAGTTCCTATAGCCTGGTTCAATCGACTTGTTGCCGAGAATGAGGCTTGCATTGGATACGTCGCTAAGCAAATGGCCAGCGTGTCTAAGGAGAGACAGGAGATGTACACTACGATAAAAGATCTTCGGACCACCATCAAGGAGCTGGAGGAAGGGAAGTTTGATGCCAATGGCGCTGTCTATAAGGGTTTAAGAGACGAACTTGACAAGTTAAGGACCGAGAATTTCGCACTTGTAGAGCAGAATACTAAGCTGCAAAACGACCTCGCTAAAGCCCCATTGAAGTTAGAGAATGATGAAGTTCAAAGCAGAATTGAAAGGCTCCAGGCTGAGCTCAACGAATCTTACAGACAGCGCCAGGAACGAGACGAAAGAATTACTTTCCTCGAAACCCAACAGGATGAATCACGGCAGAGGGAGAGAGCGCTCAAGGAACAAGCTGAAAAGCAGGACAAGAGGATTTCAGATCTAATCGATCAGGACTTCCGTTCCTCTGAAATCATAAAGTTACTGAACGACGAGAGAGACGGGTTTCAAAAACGACTCACCCGAGAGAAAGACGAGTTTCAAAGACAGCTCACCCAAGAGAGAGACCAGTTTCAAAGACAACTCAAGAATATCCAAAAGGGTAACGGATCTACTCCAGCTAATCCTACTGATCCTGCTGGTCTTACCGGTACTAATGATACTACTGGAAGTACGGGTGATTTCGACACTATGGCGGTCCTAAGGGAAATTAAGAGAGCATCGGAGGCGGACAGCGAGGTTAGCGCCGAGGCTAAGCAGCTCATCGACAGATGGTTATCGCGCGTTGCGGACAAACAAAACCTCCAGGAGTTCCACACCGCTGTCTCCGAGTTTAGAGACAACATGGCTGCCTTACAGAAGAGAGTCGTCGACTTCTACAAGACCCTGGGTGCTGCTGATGACAATATTGATGCTGGAGAGGTCCTTAACAGACTCGAGGCCCACCTCAAAGAGCAACCCAAGGACGACCCGCTCAAAATGGTGGTCTGGGGTCTGAAGCAACAATGCGAAATCCAACTGAAAGATCAGAAGCTGCAGGTGGAGGATTTGAAGAACCAGACCCTCCGCGTAGAGCTCGAGATGGCCAAGTCCGACGAACAGATCGAGACCGAGATGAAGATGGCTTATAACATCTTCAATGATGAAGAGCTTGGCAAGAGGGTAGACTCTAGGACACAGGTGTTTCGACAGCATCGGCGGGAGATGTTAGACAACCTCTTTGGGGCAGCTACCACACTTACTAACATAGCCCTTAGATGTCCTGATGAGCGAACTCGTCGGGACATCCAACAGGTGATGCAACAATATCTGAACCCTATTTCTCTTCCGGGCCCGTCTGCTCAGCCTCCTCGCTAATTCTCACCCAGTCTTACCAAAGCTGCTTTGAAGATACCTCATATCATTTAAATGTTTGCATGTAGACTTAGATGGTGGGTGTAGCTGTTTATTTGTCATTCTGAGAAAGCGACAGGAGTACTTTTACATTGTTTACATACTGGCGAATTTCTCGATTCAACTCTTTGTACTTGACACTTTGTTCATTTTTTGTTCGACGTCAACTTAGTACTTGGATAATACATCCATAATTTGTAAATATTAATAATTATTTGTAAACTATTCATATCAGACCTGACTCTTGTGCCCCTTTATTTTAGGAATAGAACCTAGCCCCCATGAGAGCACTCCTATGAAGGAGCTTACCTTGACTCATCAAGTGAATGATCATATGATTGAATTAGAGATCCGTGTATGAATAGAGCGAGCGGCTAAACTTTACATAGCTCCCCACCAGTAGTCCCAAGCCTCACCCCTTATACAATCTAAACCATGGTCCAGGCCACTAGGAAAGGTTTCCTCTGACATAGTAATTACGTGAATCCAGCTGCCTCTATTTTCAACCATATCATTGTGATATATATTGATATTCGAACGAGTAAGATCATTCCGCCGCGTTCTTCGACAAGCTCATGGATGGCGTCAGATATATTGACGGGAAGTCTCCTCTGCGGGCTATCTCCGGGCAGACATGTTCTACTTACACGTTTGACCAGGGGTTTAGGTCAAAAAGATCCTGCCCCAGCTGAACGAATGATCATAGTGAGAGCCTAACTATTCCTACATTGTGACACCCGCAAGTGTCTCGATCACAGCGTTTGTTATCCTTGACTTGCGGATGACGGTCTACTTAGGTCTAGGCTGCGCCACCTCAGGATGACTGATGAAATAAGCTTTCTTGCCGGACATGTAGAGCTTCTCCGCGTGCGAGATCCGGAATAACCAAGAGCCGGTGAACTAAGTGCCAAAAGCACTATGAGAGTCGCAGCTATGTGGAAACTCATGGGGCAATCCCTGCCCGACTCTTCTAGGTCCCTAGGTATATTTGTCAGCTGCTGATATTCTTCAATTCGCCGTCAGCAACAGGACAATTGTTTTCGACGCAACTACGTAACAGCCCAGCGTGGCTTAGCATATGGAAACTGAAAATATCAAATCATGATCTCCACCATGGACGGGGGTTAGGATCGTCGTTGAGGCTGACATGTCGGGGCCGTGTCGGGAGCTACGGCCCCGCAAATCCTAACCTTCGGTATACTTGGATCTATACCTAATTTTAAGTGCAGAGACGCGTCACTTTTATCATCATGTAGGATGGGCTTCATAGGCCGGGAGGCCTCATTTCTTACATCCTTGAAGTGACGATCGTGAATTTGAGATTCTAATCTACGAGCCTAGTACGGGATTGCTGCTCTAGCTGATAAGTCGAAAATGAGAGGAATTCGACTTAACCCCTACTCTCACTCTCTCCTGATTTCAATTTTCATTGTGAGTGATAGGCTTCTAATCGACCCGTATTGAAATCATATCATTGCACAGGATGGCATGCGGACACACGTATTCCAGTACGACAATGAGATGAAATCTCGGGAAGGGATATGATCAGTGTAGTAGTAGCCACGTCGTATGTTCAGGGTGAACTATTCGCACTTTTCCCGAATCTCGCTCGTGTTGACAACCAGGTGTTTCAACCGCAGGCTCAGTGTCTTTGGCTCAGCCCACATTTTCCCAGGGACTTGATAAACACTCGCAGGGGTCCCAAGCTGATGTATTACGATGCCCGTAAGCTCCACCATACGTTACTGGTGCATCGGAATTATGTAGTTGACATGCTAGAGCCAAGGCTGGCGAGATGTATTCACGGCCGCATCCTTGTTGGCCCGAAAACAGTCCCCAGTGAGACTGACCCGGATGATGACCTCACTTCCCCGGATGTTCGCGTTGACGTAGATGCAGGTTTATCACAAGCCAGATACACAGTAGATAGCGATCCGTACGACGGGAAAACAAGGAGAAGATCAGCTCCACATCCTCACATTGTCTCACTCCCTACTCATTTCTCCGAACAAGCTTTCCCAGCTTACATAAACGATGCATAGGTAAGGTAGCCAAGGAGCCCCTGATGCCGTGCAATCGAAAACGACCCGGAGGATGGAACCGCAATTAAGTATTATCGGGAGTCATGCAGTCAAAGCTTGATCTCACAGGGGGCCGCTGTAACTGTCGCCAATTTACGCGACGTCAGAAGTACGAGGTAACGTCCAATTGTTTTTTTTACCTATCTACAGACATCGAGGGTTGCATATATCAGCGGCTACTATTAACCCGGGGAAATAAGCATCAATTAAATTTTCTTGTCTTCCCATGGTATTTCCCCAGATTTTCGCGCTCGGCATAATACGGCGTGGTACTGCTGCGACCTAACGGTTCTCTACGCAGCAAATTAATTTCTGGGAAGCCGTGTCTCACTGAGCCGGGGATAGTTGCAGTTGTGTTTAGGGGGAGGGGTGAATGGGATGCAGGTGTATGCCGAAGAGACTTGGCGCCGCGCCTGAATGTATTGCCCGGCAGGCTGACGGCTATTCTGACCTGGAACCAACGGGTAAGAGACATATTGAGGCTGAGAAGGCCAAGATTGCCATATTAAAATTGCTACATGTAATCAAACCCAGCAGCGTGGACTAGTTTATTTTAATGTCTTGTCAAAAAGTGGCAGGGGGATGAAGGTGAGGTTGTCAATTTATGTTGCCCCTCACTGAGAATTGACGAAAGGTGAAAAGATAGGCAGCTGCTGTCTTACCGGGGTTCATCTTTAAAACAGCCTGACTTCTCGCTCTGGCAAGATAGTACTGTCGTATCACTTTAATACCGACATCTAGTTTTGTCAGGTGATATGAACAGCCCTAAATGACAAGATGAGGAACGTGGAATACGGTGGGCCATTCCACAGAAACCGCTAACCTACCAAAACTTTAAAAATTAATAATATAATATATAATATATAATTATCATATATAAGATATATATATTATATTTTTAAATAAACTTAATAAAGGATATATTTTTAATATAAATATATATAATATTTTTAAAGTTATAATAATTATATAATATTAATATAATAATAATATAATAAGCTTTAAAAAGTTAAATAAATTATATTTTTTTAAATATTTATTTATTAATATTAAAACTATTTTAACTTTTACTAATAACATTATAATACTTTTATATTAGTTTATTATTAGCTAATATTATTTTATATAATTATAACATTTTTTTTAAATTTATTTTTAATCTTATTAATATATATTTTAAAGCTTTTTTTAATTTTACTAATAATATATTTTCCTTTTTATTATTTAATTAAAAGATTATCTTATAACTTAATTAAGTTATATACCTTTTTTATTATTAATTTAATAATAATTATAATATTTATTATTAATATATATATATTATTTAATATTTTTTTTAATAATTTTTTATATTTAAATTTAAATTATCCTTTTAATTTTATAATTAAATTTAAGTCATATATTAATAATACCTTTTTTTAAAATAATTAAATTTAAGTAAAAATAATAATATATTTAAGATAAAAAACTTAAGTTTACCTTTATTAAAATATTAATAATAATTAAATATTTATTATATTTTTAACCATTAATAAATATTTAACTTATAATATAAGATTATTTTATATACTTATTTATTTATAATTTAAGATTTAATTAAATAATTATATAATATAATAAAAGTAAAATATTAGAAAAAACTTATAAATAATATTATTAAAATTTAAATAAATTAAAAGGTTTTTTTTAAAATTTATATAAGTAATAATTGCTTAATTATTTAATTAATAAGATTAATAATATTAATAAGGCTTAATAAAAATTAAAAATTAATGGGTAAAAATTAAAAATTAAAAAAGGTAAAAATTAAAAAAAATAAAAGCCTTATTTAAAAGCTTTAATTACTTACATAATAATTAAAACAGCTAAAAGCAATTATACTTTTACTAATATATTTAAATTAATTTAATATAAAATAATTTAATTAAATATTTATATATAATAAGTTTTATATAATAATATTATATTTAATAATTTTAATAATATTAATAAAATATATTTATAAATATTTACTTAAATGCTTAATATATTTTAAATTTATATAATTATATATTTACTAATTATTATAATATATTAAAATATTTAATCATTTATTATATTTATTTTTATTTCTTTTATTATTTCTTTTTACTTTTAATATATTAAGCAAATATTTTTATAATATTTATAATTATTAATAATATTATATTACCCCCTTATATAGTAATTCATTATAACTTAACTTAAGCTACCTTCTTTTATTTTAATATTTTTTTAAATATTTTTTTAATATTATATAAATATTAAAATAAAGTTAATAGGCTTAATTTTTTATAAGATTTTTAAGTAAATATGTTATAAGCTAATTATTATAAATTTATTATATTTTTAACATTAAAAAACTATTAAAATTATAATAATAAATTAAATTTAAAAGTTTATAAGCCTTAACAAATAAGTTTAAAATATTTAATATATTTACTCCCTAATTTTAAATATTAATTTTATTATAATTTTTTTATAAAGTTTTAATATAATTAAAAATTAAATAAGAATTATTTAATTAATATTTAATCCTATAATTATTTTTTTTATAAATTCCTTAATATTATATTATATAATTTCCTTATAAATAGCATATAAAATAATTTAATTAGCTATATTTTTTTTATAAAATTATTTAAAAGTTTTTAAATTTTTAAAATATATTTATTTAAAGTTAATATTAATTTATTAACTTTAATATATATATTAAATATATATAATTTAATAATTTATTATCCTTTTATATAATTATTATTATTATTGCTTAATTTTTTTATTTCCTTTATTTATTCCTTAAATATAAAAATCTAAGATATAATTATTTTAACTTTATATTTATTAAATACCATTTAAATATATTATTTCTATTATTAATTTAATAACCTTAGTTAAATTATATTAAGCTTAAATTATAAGGGATAATTTAATTTTATAATTCATTTAAATAAACCATAGCTAAAATTTTAACTTAATTATAATAATAAAAAATTACTTTAAAATATTTATTAATAAAAAAACAAATTAATAAACTTTATACCATATAATATAATAAAAATATATATTAATTATATTATATATTTTAAATTTAATAAATTAAAATTTTTAATAATTATTTATAAATTATATATAATTTAATTTAGAAATGATAAATTTCCTTTTTTTTTATATAAAAAGCTTAGTTTTCCTTTATTAATTTATTACTTTTTAATAATATTAATAATATATCTTTTAAATTATTATCTTTAATAAAAAAAGCTTTATATTTTTATAAATAAGTTTATAAATATATTCTTTTTTATAATTACTTAATGTATTTAAATATTATTAGTAATTATTAAAAAAGTTTTCCAATAATTTTATAAGTAAAACTTAGTCCTTATTGGTTAAAATCCTTTTATTTATATTATTTTTTACCTAAATTTTAATTAAAAAAGTATATAAAATATTAATTTAATATTAATATTATAATTTAATTAATATTTTATTATTTTTTAAGCCTTTTATAAAAAAGTAATATTAAATAAATATTAAAAGCTTTAAGATATATTTTATAAGGTTATAATAATATAATCTTTAAATTATTACTTAATACTTAATAAATTATAATTTAAGCTTAATTTTAAATTACTTTTATTTAAAATAATAAATAATACTAGGTATATTTAATTTTATTTTAAAAAAAATGTAAAATTTCGCTTTAATATTATTAATATATTATTCATTTTTATATAAATATTAATTTTATATGGCTTATTAAAAAGAATATATTAAAGTTTAAAAATTATATTTTTTTTAAAGTTTGTTAATAATTTAACGTTAAAAAAGCCTATTATTTTAATATTATTAAATAATTTTTACTTTATAAATATTTATATTATTTCTTAACTATAATATAATAACTTTAAATTATAATATATTTAATCTTTAATTATAATATCTTTTAAAAGTAAAATATATTATTTATTTAATATATTTATTAAATAAAATATTTAAATAAATCTAATAATTTTTCTTTATAATATTTACATTAAAAGTATTTATTCTTTTAATAATATTTATAAATATTTAATCTTTTTTATTTATAAAAATAAATAAAACCTTTATTATAAGGATTATTTTTTTTATATAAGTAAATATAATTATATAAAAATATATATATAAGTATTTAAATAATTAATATTTAGCTTAAAGTTATATATTTATTTATTTTATATTTAATTATAATTAACATTTATATTTTTTATTATAATGGAAATTTTACTTACTTTTATTTAAGTAATAATTAGCCTTTTATTTTAGTTATATTAAAATTAAGTCTTTTTTTTCTTTTAACTTAAATATTAAATTATTTTAAATAAATAATTATATATAAAATCTCCCCTTTTTTTTATTATTTATATATTTTATTTTAATTATTAAAATAGCTTTAATATTATTATAAATTTTATTATAATAGATTTTATATTAAACCTAACTTTTAGCTTTAAAATTAATTAATAAATCTTTATATATACCACTTTAACTTAAAATCTTTTAAAAAATCTTTATAATAAAATAAAGCTTTATATTAAATACATAATTTATTAATTAAAAGATATTTTTTATAAATATAATAAGCTTTATAATTTATTTAATAAAAGAATATATTAAATAAATAATGTTATTATTAAAGTTAAGCTTTAAACTTATTTAAATAAATTTAATTATAAAATTAATAAAATTATAATAAAAATAATTAATCTTTTATAATATTATAAAAAATATATAAATGTTAAACTTATTATAAAAAAGTTTTTTAACATTTATTTATAATTATTATATAATTTTTAAGAAATTAAAACTTAATTATTTTATTTTTAAATTTCTTATAATAACTTTACTAATATATTATATAATATTATAACTTTAATATTTAAATTAAATAAGGAATTTATAAAGTATTTTTACTAATTATTATATTTAATAAGGGAAATATTTATTACTTATTTTATAAAAAAGATTTATTAAATAAATAAGGTAGTTTAAAATTTAATGGCTTAAATTATATTTAATGTAAAGGCTTTTAAAAATTTAAATAAATATAACTATTAATATAAATTTAAGTAAATGGTAAATAAAGTAAATAATATAATATAATTAAAATCTTAAGTATAATTATATTAATTAAAAGATTTAACTTAATAATAATTAATTTATTAAGTTACTTAGAAAAATTTAAGGCTAGGGGGAATTTCATTTTATAATTAATTATAAATATAATAATAAGTAAAATTTAATTTTAATTATAAATTTAATTTAGGGTTAAATTAATTATAAATTATATTTAATATATATAAATATTTAAATAAGTAATTTAATGGATTAAATATATATATTAACCTTTAAATACTTTTAAATAACTATTTTATATACAATATATAATTTATTAAAATAAAAACAACTAAAAATATAATGTTATTTTAAGCTTTAAGAAGTAAAATAAAAAATAAAAAAGTAAAATTAAGCTATAAGTTAATAATTAAAAATAAAGATTAATATAATTTATTAAATTAGTAAATAATAAGTATTAAATTTAAAAAGGAAAAAATCACTTATATCCTAAATAAAATAAAAGAGTTAATATTTATTTATTTAAGTAATTTAATATATATTATTTTTCCTTACTTTTTAATAATTTATTCGAGTAAAGTTTTATTTTATTATTATAAATAAATATTAAAAAAATGTAATTTATATATTTTTAAGGAAATATAACAAATATAATTTAATAATATTATATAAAAAAATTTATTTATATTTTAACAATTATATTAAATAATATTTATTTTATTTAAAAATATTTTCTTAAGTTATTATACTTAATTTTATACGTTAAAACTAATAAAAAATAAATATATAATAAAAGATGTTAAGTAAGTAAATATAATAAATATAATAAATATAATAAAATTATAAAGGGTTTATTATATATATATTAAACCTTAATTTAAAAAATCCTTAATGTTTTTATTAGCCTTTAATTAATTTTATAAACGATAAATTAATTATAAAATGGCCAAATATAATTATATTAACTTAAGAAAAAAACTTTTTTAGTTAGGAATAATAATAAATTAAACTTAAGTTAGCTTAATATAAGATAAATAGCTTATTAAAAAATTTAAATTTAATAAATATAAAAACTTTAAAAATATTTAAATATATAAAACAAAAAAACTTTAAAAAGTTAACTTTAAATTTTTTATCGTTTAAATAAACTAATAATATAATATTTTTTAATATTTATATTATTTTATATAATTTTTATATTATAAACAAAATAAGTAAGAAAACATATAAACTAATTAAAAGATAATTTAAATATATATATTATATATTTATTTAAATTTATTTTTATATTAAACTAATTTAAATATATATAATAATTAAAATTTAAATTAAAGTCCTTTTAATTAATTTCCTTTTATATAATTAGCTTATAAATTATATAATTAGGAAATACTTACATAATATATAAAATACCTTTTAAAATATATAATTTTATAAATTTATTTAACATATTTAAAAAATTAAAAATAATATTAATATAATTAAACTTAATTTATATAATTAATTAATAATTATTAATCTTTATAATAATAAAATACTTTAAAATTTAATAAAAAATATTATAGTTTATAAAATATATAAAGCTTATATAATAATATATTAAATTAAAATTAATAATTTATTACAAATAAACTTATTAATATTATTAAAATTATTAATAATCTTATCCTTTTTAACCTTTTTATTAATAAAAAAGATTAATTTATCCTTTTTAACCTTTTTATTAGTGAAAATAATTAGTTTATTTTTCCTAATTTTTTTACTAATAAAAATAATTAGCTTATTTTCCTTAACCTTTTTATTAATAAAAATAATTAACTTATTTTTATTAGCCTTTATATTAATAAAAAAGATTAATTCACCCTTTTTATTTTTTTCATTAATAAAAACAATTAGCTTATCCTTATTAACTTTTATATTAGTAAAAAAGATTAGCTTATTTTCCCTTACTTTTACACTATAAATTAAAATGAATTATTAACTTATAAATTTAAGTAATAATACTTAATTTTATAATTTATTATTGCTTAAATTTTAAATAATATTATATACATTAATAACCTATTTAATTTTTATATTATAATATTAAAAAACCTTAATAAAGTATTTTATATTAAAATTTTTATAAGAAAATTATATTTTAAATAAAATATTAAAAAAGTAAATAAAAATAATATATTTATTTAATATTATTTTTTTTAATTATAATTTAATATTATATAAGAAAATAATATAAGTACTTAACATTTTATTATACTAATATTAAAAAATATTAAAGTAAATTTTAATAATAATATTAACATTAATAATAAATTTCCTTTCATTAATATTATACTTTTTTAAAAATTAATATAAATGCCTTTAATAAGTAAATAATTAAAAACCTTAATATAATAATAAAATTATAATATAAATAAAGAAATTCCATTTATATTTAATATTATTATATATAAATTTATTAAATTATTATTATAAACTACTATAATATTTTCATTTAAAATTAAAGAATAAAATATAAATATAATAAATACCATTTTTATTAATTTATTACTTTTAAATAATATAACCTTATATAACCTTATATTATAAAAGATATAAGGTTAAAACTTAATTTACTTAAAATAACTATATACTTTATAAAATAACCCATTAATAACCCCTAAAAAGGATATATTATTAACTAAGGCATTAAATATTAATAATAAATATTTATTACCACTTAAAGATTATATTTTTACCATAAATATTACTTTAAACCCTTAATTAAAATAAGTACTTTATATTATTACTTAAAAATATAAGGTTAATTAAATATTAAATAAACTTATTACTTTACTTAATAATAATAGCTTTATAACATAAAATAAAATAAAAACTACTTACTTAAATTAATTTATATAAGTATACTTAAGTATTTATATAACTAATATTAAATTATTAAATATATTAGCTATATTATTTAAGATTATTTATAATAATATATATAAACTAATTAAAATATATTTTAATTAATAACTTAAATAAATAATTATTATTCCTTATATTATTTCGATATAATCTTTTAAATACCCTAATATAAGTAACTTAAAATTATTATTTTTTATATATAACCTTTAATAATATTAACTAAACAAATTTAAATATATAAATAAATTTATATAATCATTTATTATATATTATAATTTATTAATATTTAATTAAATAACTAGGTATAATCATTACTTACCTTTTCCCTTTTCCCCTTTCCCTTTTTCCTTTTTATTAATTACCCTTAAAATATAAAATATAATAAAAAGTTAAATTAAAAATTATAACTTTTCTTTATATAAAAATTTTTTAAAAAAATATTAACCTAAGTAATAATATATCTTAATTATATTAAATTTCATTTTTATATTAAAATAAAATAATTTTTTATTAAACCTTTAAAACTATTTAATTATAAACCATTATTATATAAACTTTAAAAGTATTAAAATAATAATAATATATTATTTTACCATAATTTTTTATAATAATAAGATTAACTTTATACTAATATAAAATTATATCTTATTAATATTATTATATAAATTAAAATATATAATTATATAAATTTTAAACCTTTAAAATAAGGATATTTTTATAATTTATAATTTTAAAAAATATTTGATAATTATCCCTTTATTAATATATAAATAATATTATATATTAAAATAATATTACTATTTTACCTATTTTAAATACTTAAAATTTATTAAATTATATTTAAATAATTTTATAAGGAATGAAAGTATAAAAATAATATGGTAAAATACTTTTATAAATTATCAAATATAAGAAAAAAAAGATTTATATAATATCTTATTTATTTCTTATATAAATACTTAACTAAAGCTTTAATATACCTTATTAAAAATATAAATTAATTATAAGCTTTTTATAAAATAATAAGATATAAAATAAATAATCTTTTATAAATAATAGTTTTAAGGAAAAGATTTAATTATAAACTTTAAATAATACTAATATTAAATTATATATAATTAATATATCTTAACTTTATATTCTTTATTATATTTCTATTATTTAAATAGTTTTTTATAATTAATTATTAAATAAATTTATACTAATTATCATTTTTATAATTTTATTTTATTAACCTTTTAAAATTATATATTAATCCATTTTATTTAAAATTATTATAAGTAAATATTAATAAATATTTTTCAAATCTATTATAAAATAAATAATATTTATATTAATATTTATTAATAAATTCATTAAGAATATTAATAATAAAACTATTATAATAAAGGAAAATTAAATAATTTACCTTAAATTAAATATATATTTATAAATAACTTTTATATTTAAATAACTAAAAAAATAAAATTAATATTATTAAAATCCCTAAATTTTTCTTATTTCATTAATATATATAATACTTAATTTTAACTTATATTTATAATAAAATTATACTTAAATATAAAAGTTTTAAATAATAAGTTTTTTTACTACTTTTCTAATATAAAAATATCTTTTATAATATTATTTATATTTAATTTTTTTATAATAAAGCTTAAGCCTTAAATATATATATTAAAATAAAGCTTATAATAAAATAAATTTTAATATTTATTTAATTTTTTAATATTAATTTTATTTAATTTATTATAAATTAAAAAACTTTTTATTATTATCTTTTAACCTTATTAACCTTATTAACCTTATTAGTTTTATCACGCTTAAATATATTTACTTATAAACTAAAAAACATTAATTTTTTTTCATATTAAAAATATAAATCTTTTAATATTTTTTATAATTAATTTTTTTACACTTTATATTTATTTTAAAAGATTAAACCCCTTTAATCTTTTATTTAATACTAATTTAATAAGTAGTTTAAAATTCACTTTATTTTCTTTATTTTTTAAAGATATTAATAATCATTAAATATTATTTTATTATTATTTAAATAATAATATTTTTCTTAAGTTTAATATTTTCAACTAATAATATATTATCTAATATACTTTATATAATTGATTTAATATAATCAACTTTTATACCAACCTTTTTAACCTTATTATTACTTATATTTTAAATAATAACACTTAATTTAATTAATATTAATCTTAAAATCTTTTAACAATATTATAAAAATTATTTAATTATTAAAACCATATAAAAGAAATATTTTTAAGCTTAATAACACAATTTAAATATTAAAAATATTAATACTAGCAATAAAAAGTAAGTTTATAAAGTTTATATTAAGGAAAAAGATTTAATTTCTACCACATATATTACTTAATATTAAAGATAATTAAGTTAATAAAATAAATAATAAAAAGTTATTAAACTAATTTAAAAAATAGCCAAATATTATAAATAATATTAAATAAATAATTTAAATAAATACAAATAATTTTATTTTAAACCTTAAGCTAATATTAATTAAATATTTATATAATTATACTACTAATCCTAATATATTATTTAATTCCACTTTATTATAAAGTATTATAAATTTTAATTAATATTATTACATTAAAAGGCTTAATAAATTAAGTAAATTAACTACTTATCCTAGCATTAACTTTTTTATATTAAATATAAGTTTTTATAAATTATTTTAATTAATTTATAAAATACATTAATCTAATTTATTTACTTTAAATATTTAAATTAACCATAATAAAGTTTTTATAAACCGCTTTAATTATAATTATAATATATTTTTATTTAAATATACTAGCTTATTTAAAAGTTTTTTAATATTTATTTATAATATATTATAATTTAATTATTTTAAATATTAATTATAATTAAACATATTATATATGCCATACTTTAATTTAATTATTTTACCTTAATTATAATATAAGTTTTATTAACCTTTTTAATTATATTTATAGCTTTAAATATAATAATTATTTTATTAAATAAATTAAATTAATAACGTTTATAATATTTAGCCTTATATAAAACTTAAATCATTACTTATATTTACTTATATTTTTATTAAAAAAGCTTAAAAGGGATAATTAAATAAAGGCTTATAAGCTAAGCCTTAAAATAAGATAATATAAAGTTAACACATTTTTTTAATACTATTAAAAAATATTAAAATAGCTTTATTATTAATAATTTTAAAAATAATATTAATATAAATAAAGGGATAAAAATTATTAATTAATTATATAAGTATAAAAATAATTAATTTATTACTTTAAAACTAATCTTATTATTAAAATTAATTTTATTTCATTTAGTTTATAATATTTATTTTATAAAAAATTATTTATTTATATCTTAGTTATTTCTTATTATACTTATTTCTTAACGCATATAAAGAAAATTTTTGCCTTTTTAAAAAACCTAAAATAATTTTAATAAATTAAAAATTATAATTAAAAAGATTTTATATATAAAATTAATTACCTTATTATATATTTAAATAAATCAATACTTTATATTTACCTTATTTAAAAAATTACCAAATTTAAATATTAAATTTTAATTAAGCCTTTAAACTTTTTATTAATCTTATTTTTATTTAAATTTAAATTTAACTTTAACTTATTTAAATCTTTAATTTTCTAACCTTTTTTTTAACCTTTAAAATATAAATAAAGTTAAATAATATCTTTAAAGGTTTTAACTTAATAATTATAATTATAACATTTAATAACCATTATTAATATTAAAAAGGAGAATAAAGAAATAAATATAATAATAATTTAATATAATTTTTAATAATTTAAATATAATAAGAAATAGAATAATATTAAATATATTTTTTATTTTAAATATTTAAATAAAGATTTAGCTTTAAATATAAATATATTTTTAATTAATAATACTTATATAAGTAAATAAAAAGACATTTTTATATATATATATATAAGTTAAAAATATAAAGTTTTTAATAATATAATATTATATTATTTAAATTTAAATATTTTTATAAGTAAAGGAGTTATTATACACTTTCATATAGATTGAATAAAGGAGTAAAGATTAATATCTTAAATAAGATAAAGTTTTATTTAATTATATTAAAGAGATAAATTAATATTAATATTTTAAAGATAAAGTTTAAGTTATTAAATTAAAACTTAAAATTTTAATCATTTATTTTATTATAATTATTCTTATAATAACTTTACTTTATTTAATTCTTAATATTATATATTTAATATTATGATTATAGCTTTAAATCTTATTATTTATAAGATTATTATATTAACCATAAATATTATAAAAAATATTCTATATAATCTATTATAAAGTATAATAAATTATTAAAATTAAGTTTAAATACATTGTTAAAGGTAATACCAATTATAAATTAAATAATTTTAATAATTAATAAAATATAGAAATTGATAAATAAATTAAATGTTATTAATTATAATTTCTAATGTAAATATAAAAAGATATAGGAAACTTTAAATTAAAAGGATACTAATTATTATAATAAGATAATAATAATAATAAATAACTTTTAATAAATATTATAAGAAATATGTAAGCTTTTAAGGTTTAAGTTTTTATATATAAAAAAATTTTTAAACATAGAAAATATTAAAGAAAATAAAAAAATTAAAGAAGTAGATTTTATTAAATACCTTAATAAATTAATTATTATAAGCCTTAAGGTTGTGAATAAAAGGAAGGGAGTTATGTTTATGATTTCTATTATTTAATCATTAAAAATCACGCTATATTAATTATTAGTAAGCATATTTATCCCTCCTTAATTAAATATTTTCTATAAGTCTTTTTAAAACAAATTTAAACTTTTATTTCCTATTAATAAATCTTAATAATACTTTTCCTTATTTAATTTATTAAATGGTAATAATAGTAATAATAATAATATTTTTATGTTTATCCTAAAGCTAAAAAAAAGTATATATAAAAGTAGTTTAAATTACCTTTTGGAATAGGAATATTTTAATTTTATATTAAATAAGGAAAATTATTTTCGTAATATTTAAAACTGGTTAATATATTATAATATTTTAATATTATTATTAAAAATTATTAAATATAAGGAAGGGATATATCTTATACGCTTTAATAAATTTAAGCTTATTATAGTTATTATAAAGATTAATAAAAGAGAACTTTTTAACTTTATTATAAATATTTATAATAAAGTTAAAATATTTAAAATATTTATAAAATTATAAATATTTACAAAGAAAATTTAATAACAAAAGCTTTAAAAAAATCTTACTAAAATAAAGTATAACGGAAAAAATCCCCTAACCTTTTTATCCAAATAAAAATTATAAGTTCGCTAATATTACAACATTAATTTATTAATTAAATAAAAGTAATTAATTATTATATTCTTTATAATTTATAAATATAATATATTTAATTAGGTGAAGTTTATTTTAAAGCTTATTAAAAATATAAATATAATAATTAATAATGTTATTAAAGATTTTAATAATAAATTTAAAAATAAAATAAAATTAATAATTAATTTTAAAACCTTTTATAATTTAAGAGATAAAAACTATAATTATAACAAAGGTTATAATTATAATAATTAAGGCAACTTAAACAATAATAATAATAATAATAATAATAATAATAAAACTATTAATAAAAAGTTTAATTAGGATATTAATTTTAAACCTTTATGTTTTAACTATAAATAATATAAATATTTATTAAAAAATTACCTTAAATTATATTAAAATAATAATTATAACAGCTATAAGCAAAATAATTAAACTCGTAAAAATCACTTATAATTTTAAACTAATATTAACAAACCTAAGCCATTTAATAAATTTATATATAAATTTAACCTTATTTCCTTTTTAACTTATATTTAACCAAACAATATAAAATAACTAATTAACTTTTACTAAGTTAAAATAAGCTAAAAAGAAAAAATATTAGCTAAAATTAATAATATAAAAAAGGTTAATAAGGAATTTACTTTATTAACTATAATAACATTACTTTATTTAAGCCTTTTAACTCTTTTATTCACATTTTACTTTTATATTTTCTTAACTAAAATTAATACGAAGAATAATTTATTATTTAATACCAACTTAAATATTTATATTATAAATAACAACTTAAATTATAACACTAAAACTTTAATTAACATTTAAAAGTTTAAATTTTTTATTAACATAAGTACTAAGAAAATTTTAATAAAAAAGATAAATTACATTTATTACAAACTTATAAACACACCTTAAACCTATTTCCTTACCATCTTAAACTATATTCTATATATTAAAATTTTTTTTATTAAAATATTCTCAAATAAACTATTTTACCACTATAATAAATATATCATAAAATATAATATTAAAAATACTAAAAATAATATTATTACCTTATTAAATATTAAAAAATATAAATTCTTACTATAACAACATAATACAAAAAAATTAAATATACTTAAACCTTAAAAACTTATAAAAAATTAATAAAAATTATTACTAAAATTATCCCTAATAAAGATTAATAACATTAAACATATTTTTACAAAAACCCTTAATAACAATATATTTTTAATTATAAATAAAATTATACAAAAATTAATACTTTAATATCAAAAATTCTACTACCTTAATATATAATAATTAATTTAAATAATATAAAAGACCATTAAAATTAACTTACTTTTATCACAAATTAAAATATTATTATACTTTACTTATAATTAGGTAAAAGTATAAAAGATTAAATTTATAAACCTATAAGAAAAAACAAACTATATTAAATAAATACTTTAATATAACATAAGTATTATTAACCTAAAATTAACTAAAAGTTATAAATATTTCTCCCTTATTATTAATAATAAAAATTAATATTAAATATTTAATATATATAAATAAAAGAATAATATATAAAATATCCTTAAAACTATTATTAAAAAAATCCTATTTTACTTTATTACTTTACCCTTTAATAATAATAATAAAAACTATTATATTATTATAATTTATTTAAATAAAAAATATAAATTTAAAATAACTTAATTTAAAACATTTTACATAAAAAATAAAATTAATCTTATTATATTTATATCCTAAAACTAATACTAAAATAACATACTTAAAAAA
Organism: Hypoxylon sp. EC38; assembly: GCA_002120335.1. NCBI lineage: Eukaryota > Fungi > Ascomycota > Sordariomycetes > Xylariales > Hypoxylaceae > Hypoxylon > Hypoxylon sp. EC38. Next base: position 2,058,783 of record KZ111235.1, on the reverse strand, counting down.
CACATTTAAGTAATATAAAATATAGCATAAGCTATAACTATTTAAATGAAAATTCCCTTATATTTTTAGCCATAAATTATAACAAACATAACCTATATATTAAATCAATTTAACACTTTTATAAATAATAATTACACAATTATTAAATATTACTTTAATAAATTAAACCTTAAAAAAAACTATAAACCTAACATTACTAATTTAAGGATTATTAAATTAAAATATATTACATATATTAATAAAAATTAAAGGATTAAATTTAAAAAAATAAATATATAAGGTATAAAAGCCGTGTTATTAAATTATATTAAAAAGTATAATTATATTATTTAAATAATCGATAAAAAATATATATTTAAAACATTATACATTATATTTTATAAAGATTTTAATAACTTAAAAGGTGCCTTTAATCTTTATAATATTATACGTTTTTTACTTAAATATATTTAAAGGCATTTTTATTATAAAACTATTATTAAAAGTTATATTTATAATAAAGATTATAATATAATTAATAAAAACACTATTAATAAGGAAATAAAAATTATTAAATAAAAGCGGGGCTAATTTAAAAAAAAGAAAATATTAAATATATATTATTATATAACCTTTATTAATTATAATAAGATTTTTAAAACATTAATAACTTATTTTTAAAAAAAGTTAAAGGATATAAAAAATATTATAAGGGATAATTTAAAATATAAGTTGCTTAATTTCCTTAACGAAATTAACTAAGCATTAATAACTTATTAAAATTTTATACATATAATTAAAAGTACTTTATCCTTTAATTAAAATAATAAAAACTATTTGTGTAAACTTTCCTTACTTATTAAATACCATTAAATATTATTTACTTAAAATAATATAAACTTAACTTTAGCCAAAGTAAAAAAAAACAATGAATAAACTAAGTGGTTAAAAGCTATTTTTATTAAAATATATAAGACTTTTTAAAGAAATATTTTTAAGTTTATTAACCATAATATTATTAAATATAAAAATATTATTAACTTTAAATAGGTTTTAAAGAAAAAGTTCCTTTTAATTAAAAAACTTAAAAAATATAAAACTTACATTATTATTAAAGGCTTTACTTAAAAAAAAACATTAATTATAATAAGATAAAAATAATAACCATTAAAGTTACTTTTTAACAAATTTTTATAATATTTACCACAATTTAAGCCTAATATATAATTTAAGTTAACTTTATTACCATATATTTAAACGGTAACTTAAAGGAGTGAATTTTTATATATTAATTTCCCCTCCTTTAAAAATATTTTAACAAATTCCTTATTAAGGCTAAATAACATAAGTATATAATAAATAAAATTATCGAATTAATAAATCTATTATATAACTTAAAATAAGCTAACATTACTTAACAAACTAAAGTACATTAGTTTATAAATAAATATAACTTTATTCCCTTAGTTTTAAATAATACTATTTATATTAATAAAAAATTAAACATTATTATTACTTTATATATAAATAACTTTATCTTATTTAAACTTAATAAGGAAAAGTTTAAAAAAGTTAAATAAAATTTAAATAAGAAAATTTAACTTAAAAATTTAAAAAACGCCAATTAATTTTTAAGTATATAAATTATTAAATTAATACTAATAAATAATATAAAGATTAATTAAGTAAATTATATTAAAAAAGCATTAAAGGAATTAAACCTTATTATAAATAAACTTATTTTTATACCCTTTAATTTTAATTTTCTCCCTAATATTATATAATGTATTAATTTAATAACCAAATAAAAAGTATATAAGTATGCATTACTTATTAAACATTATAACTTCCTAACTTATATTTTTTAACCTAACTTAAACTTTTTAATATTTATTTAAGTTAGATTTATATTTAATCCTTTTCCTAAACATTTTATTAAAATTAAAAAGGTTAGTAAATATTTAAAAAAAGTAATAAATAAAAGGATTTAATATTAAAAATTAAATAACTTTTATCCTTATTTAAAATTTAATAAGCTTAGCTTATTTAATGCCATAAATATTAACCTAATAAAAAATATTAAAATAAAATGCTTAACCACTAATATTATCTTTTTTATATTAAATAAACTAATCCTTTAATTATTTTAACTTTAAACAATCATTTTTAAAAACTTATTTAAGGTAAAGTTTATTAGCTTAAATAAGTGCGCTAATAATGCCATATAAATTCGTAACTTTTTAATTAAATTAAATAATATATTCGATAAGTTAATTATAATACTTAAAGATAACATTAAAGCTATAAAGTAAGTAAAAAGCATAATAATAAACAAAAAAAATAAATATATTTAAATTTAATATTTTTATTTATAATAAAAAATTAAAGCTAACTATATTAAGTTATAATATATACTAAACACTAAAAATCCTACTAATATATTTACTAAACTATTAAACAAAAATAATTTTAATTAAAAATGTGATTTTTTAAGTTTAAAACCATTTTAATAATTTATTCATTTATTACCTATTAAATTAAAAAGGGGTATAAGCAAAGGAATTATTATATACTTTTATATAAATTAAATAAAGGAATAAAAATTAATGCCTTAAATAAAACAAAGTTTTATTTAATTGTATTAAAAAAATAAATTAGTATTAATACCTTAAAGGTAAAACTTAAGTTATTAAATTAAAACTTAAAATCTTAATTATTCGTTTTATCGTAATTACTTTTAATTTTTATACTTAATTTATATATTATTTAACTTTTTTACTTTAAAATATTATAACTTATATTTTATTAAAATATTATATTTCTTTTTCTTTTTTTAAAATTTATTTATATAAGTTAATTTATATAAGATAAATCTTATAAATATTTTAATTTAAAATTAATTTAAAAGGGTTTTATTTTATAATTAATATTAATATTATTTTAATAACTTTATTATTATATTATCTTTAAGTTTTTATACTAATATAGTTATTATTTAATATTAAAAATTAGTTCTTTATAATTAATATATTAAAATAAATTAAATATATAAAGTTTTTAATTAAAAAAATATCTTTACTATTAAAAATATTATTATTAAGTTTAATCATTTAAGTAATATACCACCTCTTTAAAATTATATTATATTTAATATTAATAATATAAAGGTTATTAACTTAACCTATAATTATTTATATAATATAAATATTAACATTCCTATTATTCTTTTTTAAGATAAAATATATTTATATTTTATTTATTATTTATATTTATTATATTTTATTATAACTAATAAATACTTTTATTTAAATTAATAAACATAATATATTAATTTAAACATATATTCTTAAAGTTATTTTTAATATTATATAACCTTACCTTATTTACTTAAAAAAGATTTTATTTAAGAATTAAGTAAAGAATATTTTAAGAAAATTAAACTAAATTAAATAACTATTTCCTTTAAATTTATAAAGGCTATTATATATTTATAATAACCTTAAACTTATTAAATCTAAGCAAATTTATTAAGAAAAATATAATATATTATTTATAATAATTAAAACTAAGGTAAGATTAAAACTTACCTATAATAATTTTAACCAATTAAATATTATTATTTAAAATGAAAAAATTATAGAAATAATTAATTAAAAAATAACTAGGTTTTTTAAATTAAAATATATTATTAAAATTTTTAACTTATACTATATATTAATGAAATTATTTCTAAAAGATTATTATTTAATAAAGAAAAAAGTTTAAAATTAAATATTTTAATATAATTTATATAAAAATTTATAAAGATTTCTTACTTTTTTTCTTTTTTTTCTTTTATATATATAAAAAATAATAGCTATTTATTTATAAGAATTATATTATAAACTTCTTTAAATAAATAATAAATTTTTATATTATATAGCTTAATATTATTAATTTAAAAGGAAAATAAGTAAATAATATAAATAAAAGATATAAGTTTTAAACTATAAGGTTATAATTTTTAAAATATAAATATAATTTAAAAGAAATAAGTTATTTAAATAAATAGTTTAATTATTCCCTTTTTTACCTTTTTATAATTTTTTCTTTATTTCTTATAAAATCATTTTTATTATAATAAATAATTTAAATAATTTTAGCTACCTTTTTATCCTATATATTACTATTAAATAATTTAGGCAATATTATTTAACTTATTTTAAATATACTAATCCTTAAGGAAATTTGTTAAATTTAACTTTTTTAAGGTTATAAATATGCTTATATATTACTTATAAATGTTACTATTATAAATATATAAATTTTTTTCTTCTTATATATAATTAGCATATTCATTTTTATATTATCCTTTTAAACTAATATATTTAAAAAATGGCTATATAATTAAAATAAAAAAGTTAAAGTTTAATTTATTAATTATATTATAATATTATTTATTACATTTTTAATATAAAATATTATTATACTTTCCTTTATTTATAATAAGTAAGCTTTAAAGTTAATAAGATTTATAAAAAAGCTAGTATATATAATAACTTAAGGGATAATTATAAATCACTTTAATATAAATTTAATATATTTATTTAAGGTATTTTAATAAGATATTTTATATTTTTAAATTTAAATTAATTATTTTTTAAAATATATTTTCTTAACTAAGGTTAATTTCTTATTTATAATATATATTTTTACCCTTTTCTAATAATTCATATATATTAATAATATAATAACATTTTTTATTTAATAATATATAATTATAATATAATAAATAAAAAAACTTATAATAATTTAAGTTATATTAAACTTAATTTCAAAGCTTATTAACTTTAAGTTTTTCCAATTTAATTAAATTAAAAGCTAGCTTATTAATATATCTTTTAATAGTTATTTATATTATAGGGTTAAATACTTTTTTATTAATTTAAATAATTAAGGGAATACTATATTAAGGAAATAAATAAAATATTAAATTATTTTACTTTTCTTATAAATAATTTAAGGTAAGCTTATAAATAATTATAGAAATTTTATAACTTAGTTATTAATAATATATTATTTTTTAATTAATTCCTTTTTCTTTTTAATATATAAATAAATATTTAAATATATAACATGTTTATATGTTATTTTTAATTTACCCCTTTCCCTTTATTAATTATACCTTAAACTTTATAATATAATTTTAAATCTATTAATAATAAGTTAATTATTATATGTTATATAATTTATTAAGAAAATATTTAAAAGTAAAATATATTTTAATAAGTTATAAGGATAAGGATTAGGACGTTTTCTATTATAATAACCTTAAGTATTATTTATTTTATTAAAAACCTTTAATTTTTTATATAATATTTATTATTTAAAATATCTTTTATATTTATAAGTATTTCCTAATACCTTTAATAATGTATTAATTTTATAGCTTAATTACCTTATATAAGATTACTTAATGTTTTTTCCTTTTAAAAATATAAGTTATATTAAAATTAAAAAATACTTTTAGTTATATATGTTTAAATAGTATAAAAATATATAACTAATAATGTAATAAAATTGTTTAATAACTTATTATAATATAATTAAAAAACTTAATAAAAGGAATTATTTATTTAATTTTAATCTTTAATTATTCCTTTAAGCTATTTAAAAAAATATATAACATTAATATACCCTTTTTTAAATTCTAAGCTATATTATATTTAATTAAAATACTATATTACTAATATATATAAGGGATAAAAATATAATATTAAAAATAAGATTAATTATATATTTAATTTAATTCTTAAATAAAAATAGTTATTTTACAATTTTAATTTATAATTATAAACGTTAATATTAAATTTTTATAAATTTATAATTACGTAATTATAAAGATTAGTTTAACCTAATATTTTAACGTTTATAATAATAGTTAATAAAGAATAAGCTAGCTTTATTTAAAATTAATAATAATATTATTTAAAATTATAACACTTTATATTATATTATAAAATAATAAAGTTTTTAAACTTATAAGTTAGTGGTAATTAACTTTATTTAAGTGTTTATAAGGAAAAGGCTTAATAATTAGGTAAAGTTTTATAATTTTAAAGTTATAAAAAAATGGTTTAATAATAATTTAATTAATTATATTATTAATTAAGTTATATGCTTAATATAAATATATATATTTTATAAGTTATAGTATTATTTTATTATAACTTTATTTAATAAAAATGATTATATACGAAAATACTATTATTATTTAATACTATAATAGGTAAATTTTAAAATATCTTAATAAATTTATCGCCTTTATTATTATGTTTTAAAGGATTTTAAAAGGCGTTAACTAGTGTATTAAATGTTTTATAGTAATTATAATCTTTTATAAAAATATCCTAAAATATATTAATAGGTTTATTATATTAATAGCATTAAATTATAACCTTTAATATAATAATTAATTTATTAAATGTATTTAATAAAGTAACTAAGTTTTTAATATTTAATATAATTAAGTATATTAGCTAATATATAAATATTTTAATATTAAGTATTAATTAGTTAAAGTTTTTAATTTATTTTAAATTATTAAATATGTTTTATTAATATTTTATAATATTAAAACTTAGTATAAATAGTAATTAATAAGGTTATTTATTACTATTACATCTTTTTAATTAATAAGGCTAAGGTATAGGTAAAAATAATATATTTAATATTTATAATAAAGGTTTAAAAGGCTTTTAAATAAAATTTTAATTTAAAAAGTATAAGGGTTTTTATGGTTTATAATATTATTTATTAAAAATGATTTATTTATATATTAATTATTCTTTAATTTAATAATTAAATAAAGTAAGTTAGTATAAATATTTTATTAATTAAATTATAATATTTATTTTATAATTTTTAAGCGAAAGTATGTTATTTAAAATGTGAAAATATATAAATTAATATTATAATAGAATTATATATTTTATTTAATAAAAGGTAAATATTATAATTTAAGAAAGTAATTAAAGTATAAGTAAAATAAATAATTATATATTAAAATATTTAGTAAAGGATAAAAATGTTATCCTTTTAATAATTAGGTATTTACTTATTTAAAATGTTATTTTAAAAAACCTAACTTTTAAAAACTTATATATTATTATATTTTATTAACTTTTTTTAGGATTTACCTATTATAGCTTTTTTTTATAACCTTATTTTATGATTAGTTACTTTCTTAAAGTTAATTTACTTTTCTTTACTTTATTACTTTTTATTTACTTATTTTTTACTTTATTACTTTTTAAACGAGAAGTATTATTTAAAGATTTTGTAAATTATTTTAAAGGTTTTTAATAAAGTAATAATATATCTTAAGTTATTTTTTTTAAATATAATATATGTTTTAATAATAGATTTTTTATTTCTAATATATTATTTATATTTATTACTTTATTAAGCTTTTTATTTAAATTTATTATAATTATAGTTATAAATAAAAAGTATAATTTAACTATAATATTTATTATATTTTATTTTTTTTCTTTTACTTATAAAAATATATTAAAAATATATATATATAATTTCTTATATTAATTTTTTTTTAATAATATAAAAATGTTACAAAAATAAATAATAAAATATTCTTTATATTTTTAGTTTTAGTTTTATTAGAAAATATAAAGCTATATTTTAGTATTATTTAATATAATGTTAAAAGTAATAATAGTAAATAATATAAAATTATCCCTTTTTTTTAAATGTTAATTAAGTTTTTAAGTAATATTAAAATAAATAATATATTTTATAATAATTTAATTTTAAATAATCGTTAAAGGTTAAAAAGTATTAATGTTAAAACTTTTATATTTAATTATAAGAAATGAAAAGTTAAGTATAATATAAATTTTAGTTAATTTATTTATAATTTTAAAATATTAAAGTTTTTTAAATTAAATAAATAAATTACTTTAAAGTATATTAGGTTTTAAGTAAAAAAGTTTTACCTTTGTTAATAAATTTAAAAAAATAATTTAATAATAAATAAGCTTATTATTAAATTTCTTAAAATAGGAATTTATAAGCTTTTTCGTTATATTAAATAAATAAAAATTAAATCTTTTTTTTATTTTTATTTCTATAAATATAACATTAAGTATAAATTTCTTTAAAACTATAGTTAAGTTTAACCTTATTATACGATTTTTCCCTAAATTAAATATTTACTTAAAGTACTTTTTTTATCCTAATAAAATTATCTTTTAATCCATTTAATCTTTTATATTTATTTCCTTATTTTTTATATTAAATAATAATAATTATATATATTTAAACTATATTTTTAATAGTAAAAGATAATTTTCCTTATATTTAATTTTATTAATAATTTAAATAATATTATTTAAAGTATTATAAAATTTATTATTAAAGAATATATTATTAAAATTAAAATAATAAATATAAAACTTTAAATTAATAATTAAATTTATATATTTCTTAATTTTAATTTATATTACATTAGTTTTATTAAATTTTTAAAACTTAATATTATTTATATTATAAATTAAAGGTATTAATACTTTATAAATAAAATTTACAAATAATATTTTAATAACTTTATAATTATTTAAGGCTTTTTTAAGCTTTTTTAATTAAAATAAGTTAAAACTTATTAATAAACTATAATTTATAAAAACGTAATAATTAATATTAAAGTTTTTAATTAAAAATAATTAATTATTTAACGTTTTTTAATTTAAGTTAAAATATATTAATTATATAAAAATAATATAAAGGGTAAACTTAAAAAGGATATTATTAAAAACATAATTTTATAAAAATAAAAGAAATAAGTAATTAAAAATAATTAAAGTTAGCTATAATTAATTAACTTATATAAAAATATATTAATATAAAGTAACTTACTTATAATAGTTAAATTACTTATACTTTAATAGCTTATTTTATTCTTAAAAACTTAAGTATAATATTTTCGTAATTAAAGTTAAAATTTTTAATAAAAAAATATGTTAATTTAAACTTAGTTAGCTTAAATCTTTTTACGTAAAGCGATTTAACCTTATTAAATAAATTATATTATTTTTTTTAAAAGAAATATTTCTTAAATAATAAGGCTTAATTTTAAAAGTATATTATAATAATAAAAAAAGGCATTTTATAATTATTATTAAATTAAAATATATATTTATATTTATATAAATATATATATTAGAAAAAGTAATATTTTTAGGTTAAAATTTAAAAGAAATATTAAAAGGGTAAGTATGTTTTTCTTTAATAATTAAAATTATTATAATAACTTTTTAATAATTTTAAATAATTAAAATAAAATAATTACCTATTATATATATATATAATATATTATAAATTTTATAATAAAATGTTATTAATAATATTATAAATATTATTATTATAAAGAAAATATAAAATATTTTAAAGGCTTATTTAAAAGGTATTTTTTATACTTTAAAGCTAATTAAAAAATTATAATTTAATAAAAATAAAGTAAAGTAATTAATTAAAGATATAATAATATAAAGGAAAAGATAAAAGAAATAATAATTTTATTATTAAAAATAATAGTTTTTATTAATATATTTAAAAAAAAAGTAAAATATAATTTAATTAAAAAAATATAATAAATTTTAATTTATTAGTTATATTTATATTTATATTATATTATATATATATATTTATAATATATTTTAGTATATAATATAAATTATTTAAAAATATTGTTAATATATATTATATTATATTATTAATTTTTAAAGTTTTAGCGGGTTAGCGGTTTACTACCAAATGGCCAGCCGTTTGGAAGTGAAAAGAACCTAAATGATCTGATGTACCTATAGCGGGCCTGCTTAGAGACAGTATTACCAATTGCTGAGTGAGCTAGGTGTTTGATCCCTAGCTACACTAAGTGGGTATAACAGAAGTCGTGAAGTCGGAGATTAATCTGTTGGGGATTCGTACGGTACTTTAGATCTAGATTATCGGACGATGGATGCGGCGTACTGCAGATACCGTTCTGAAGGGTTCAAAGAGCCTCATACCTAGTAGCTATGTAGTAGCTTCGGTTCGGTTCCCCAACGGGATCGGATCCTTCTCGTTTCGTAATAAACAGATATTCCCGGCCCGGAGAAAAATCGAATTAGAATATAAGCAACCCCCCTGACAAAGGAACAGGATGAATGACAAAGCCCGCATATGTCATGCCACACGCTGGTAATTGAGGCGCTAAACGCTTCTCTCGGGAATTTTCAGTATAGATACCGAGGAAAGCCGATGCTAACTTATTTCTATCGGCCCTGTAGCGGGACGATATTTTATTCTCCAGCCAAGCTGCTTTTTGATTTCTGTTAACTGCCTAAAATAGTAGGCATTTGTTAGTGTAGACAGGGGTTTGTTATCAGATCTTTTATAGTGGGAACAGCAACTATACCAGAACAAGGGTTCACTAGCGCATGTACCTAAATGTAATCAGATTATTAATTAGACGAGTCTCTTAATTAGATTGCTGCTACATAAGACTCGAAGCTTGACTGAAGCTTGACCGTTACAAGGTTCATATTAAGCACCCACCATTAGATATTTTATCATGCTGTTTGACTGATCATCATGAAGCTTGTTTGGACGTGACGTACGTAGAACAATCACTCCTCGAGCCAGTGATATTCTCAGCGCCATATGACAGGATCTGAAGTCGGAATTTTTTTAGCCGTGGCCGGAAGGGCTGAACGCGTTTCGCTGACCTCAGTGGCCATCTCACTGCCCATATGAGAAGGATAAGGTAGGATGTGGCTTTAGTGCATGCTGACAAGTCGCTGACGCAGGCCCGCCACGTCTTATAAATCACCACAATATGTAAGGATGCAAGGGGAAAGTCAAACTGCACATTTAGATAGAACGCGTTTGGAATATCCACCTCAACCCCAATGTCGATGCGCTCTAGACGCCAAAATCTTCAGAGACATGGTGCTAAGGACGACACGTGGAGATCGCCAAGCCACTGTGATTGCGAGTACCGAAGACGTTTCAGATGACTTCTCACCTTTTACTGAGCATTGATAGCCTTCTTCAATGACGATAATTTGAATTTATTTGCGAAGCGAGACATATTATCATTCAGCCCTGCCAGTTAGAAGCGGACCCGATACCGAGAAGCTACGGTTTGATAGGGCCGTTGCAGCGTCGGAAAACCGCCTTGCAGATGGTTTGGGTCGCATGAAGAATCGTGGTGAGAAATTTGTGAGTTCTCTAAGTAGAAGACAAGGATTCCACATGATGGTTCGTCAGAGTCAAAAGTTCATGATCAAAATAGCATCCACCGTGAGTAACTATCGTATTTTCATCGTTGCCCAGTGATTCACGTCTTGGCACCCGAAATGTTGAGTTAACGGTTGTCGTTCTATCCATAACACTCGGACGAGATCTGGATTTTTTAGAAGGCAGGCCAGATTATCTGCTTCAGTCGGACTCTCTCAGCGGTATGGATAGTGGGTACGGAACATCCCCACTGAGGAGTTGAAAAAACGTAGGAATCACATAATCATATCCTAATCGGGATAAAACACTTGCAAACGGTTGTGCATCGTCCGGACTTGGGCAGGGTTTATTAGAAAAACCGACAATTTTATCCATATTACCATTGACTTCCGGCCATGGCTTGTTTAGGATGACCAGACTAAGGTCCTCGTGGGGTTAAGAGAAAGTAGATAGAATTAGTCAAAAAAGGAAAGAAACTAAGGAAATAGACGAATCGCAACTCGTTTGCCGAGTAGCGTAGCTAACTAAGTATTTAGTACCTAACCTAATCGACTAGCGGGGACGGCAAACGGGGCTTTAGTTGTTGCGGGCTAGTACCTAAACTTATTTTTTTTTTAACTCGTAATCCCTGCCTACGATCCCTGAAAGCCGGTACCAAACAGTTCAATCTGGGCTTACAATTGTTACACTCACCCTCATCCCTCATCCCTCATCCCTCATTCATCCCGTCTTTCGTCATGTTACTGGTAGGTAGCAAAATGCCCACCTATCTTCAAGGAATCCAGTCCAGACCGAACCACCGACCCTCTTTGTCATTGCCTCCTTCCCCGAATAGCATGTACAGTTCAGGCTGCTCCACAGGTCCGACTGCTTGGGCTTGCGACTAGTCCTCATGGCTACATGTAGTCTTCGCTGACGCTGTCACCTTGGCTACATAAGCGAATGTGTGCTTAATATACCTACATCCTATGTAGGTTGGAGGTACTCAATCCTCAGCTACGTCTCGTGAGAGGATTGTTACTCTCATCCTCCGAGCGTAGTACTATATTCTCGTCTACTCCAAAATGTAACTACCTCAAAACAACGGAGAGCCTAGGTGCTCATTGTAACTTGTAACAGTTCTTCATCCACTACCGGTGTTATAGCACCTCCCCATGCCCCTGTTAGATATGGGTTGACATGCATGGAGAATTAGTCCTTAACACTTTGACCGATGGGCGAATCGGCGGTGCGGCCCATTCATTACTTCCCCATTGGGTATAGAGATTCATCCAAGCATGGCTCTCTTAGCTACCTCTATACAAGAGTATGACCACACGGACATGTGCTACGCCAAGTTGCCAGATTCTGGAACCCCCAGCATGGGGACGACTTACGATTTAACTGCTGCTGCGCCCAGTTTCATTTTCCTCTTGTCAAGGATGATTTTGCTAAGCATACTCAACGGCTGACGTTCACACTCTACGCCTGAGCTGTTGATCCGTCTCATTCCTTCAAAGCCTCTAGTATTACTCACTCTTTTCGATCTCGGTCCCGATCAGTCAGCAACCAACAAAGCCATTACTTAGGAAGCCGCGTCCTCACCTTATCTACGTATAGCTAAGCTATCTCGATTTGTTTAAGTGGGTTATAAGCTATGTCATTCCCTACGTCTTTCCACGATTTTCCTGGTACCCATACCAGAGGGCCGCCATCATACTCGAGCACTATGTCGTCGACATCTACGAGTAGTACACCAATATTCGAGACGACATCAGCTTCGGTATCAGCCTCAGCAATAGCTTCGGCAGCGGCATCGGCATCAGCTTCTGCAGCTGCAGAAGCAGCCGCAGAGGCGGCCGAAGTTGCTCAGGAGGAATGGCTGGCGGCACGTCAGAAAGTGAACACCGAGGTTTTAACGCATTATGCAGCTGCGTTGAGTGCTCTCATCGGCGTTTTCATCATCGCCCATTGGCTCCATTTAATATCAGTTAAGCTTGGCTGGTCCCGTTCACGAAACCCCGTATTATTACCTTTCATTGCTTTTACCAGGTGAGTGTAACCGTATGTAGAACACGACCTTTGGAGTAGTCTAATAGTCTCCACCAGAGCTGCTCGAAGAATATTCGTACGAAGCCTACCTGGCTTCACATCCGTCGGACATGCTATTCTTGTACTTGGCTACGTGGGCCTCAATGCCCTTTTCAGCTTCTACCGTGTCGATTACAACCAGCCTACCAATATTGCAGCTCGTTTCGGCTGGTGGGTCCTTCACCACCCCATCTACTTGTTACGCTAACATGGGATATCTAGGATGGCGACGGGAAACTTGGTTTTTGTGGTTTTCCTTGCACTAAAGAACACCCCTTTGGCAATTCTGACGGCTTATTCATATGAAAGACTCAACGTCTTGCACCAAATCGCCGGGTACGCTACGGCGATATACATGATTGTGCATGGCTCCATCTACGCATCCTACTTTATTGGTGTGGGGAGGATTTCAGTCCTTCAAGAGGACGTAGTTACAGCGGGTATCATTCTTGGATTTGCCATGTTCGCTTCAGTTATGGCTGGTATGATTTTGAGGCGCTTTAACTATGAGCTCTTCTATATCGTACACTTGGTCCTATTCATCCTCATCGTCGTCACTCTAGGGTTACATCGCCCCAGCTTTGAGGAAGAGCAAACGCTGTACGCAACAGTGGTTATGGCTGCGTTGTGGTTCGCCGATCGCCTGATTCGATTCTGTCGGCTGGCTTATAACAGTTTCGGCAACGAGGCCTATATTTACGCCCTTCCAAACGGAGGCACTCGAATAGTGCTCAAGAACCCCCTCTCGCGCGCTCGACCTGGAAAACACTGTTACGTCTGGCTTCCAAGAATTCGAACCTTTGAAACCCACCCCTTTACTATTGTGGCCAGCGACCCGATGGAGCTCGTCATCAACACCTACAGTGGTTTCACTCGCGATCTCCATCGGCACGCCACACAGAACCCCGGAGCAAGCCTCAAGGTCTCAGTGGAGGGCCCGTATGGTACGATGCCAGACCCCATGGATTTTGACAAGGTCGTTTTGGTAGCTGGCGGCTCTGGTGCAACTTTCACATTTGGACTTGCGGCCGACATGCTCCGACGAATGCCCAGGAATTCTAGGCAACAGATCGACTTCATCTGGGCTGTCAAAAAGCATGGTGCGTACTCACATTTACTAATGAGTTTAGCCTAATGAAGAAACATACTAATATCAGGTACCTTAGAAAATCTAACATGGTTCACACAACATCTCGATAATCTTCGCAATCACAAGCACGCCTCTAGAATCGCCCTTAAGGTGCATATCACCAGACTGTCGCAATCTCCGCTCAATCGAGACTCATCTCTAGAGCGCCCCTCAGCGTCGGACTCTTCTACTACTGACCTAGGGCCGTCGGCGCTCGAGAAAGGGCCCGATTATGTCGCCGTCAGTGGGCCGGCCTCTTCTGCCGCTACCCGATATCAGACCGACCGAGAGGACAAGGAGACCAACATACAGCACCTGGACATCCCTGATATCCCTTCAGCATCATCAAGCGCTACAGATCTACCCATCATAGTCGGCAGGCCCGACACAGAAGCGGAGATCAAGGCCGCGGTACGATCGCTGAAGACGAACCAACGAGTCCTTATTGCTGGCTGCGGGCCCGACCGTCTGATGAACACGGTCCGCAATGTCGCGGCTACTTGCATCAGCGTCGAAGGCCCTGCAGTCGAGGTCCACTGCGAACAGTTCGGTTGGTGATCTTCACGCAGGAATGATTTACCTCCTTACATGGGTCACCCCGTGAAGAACTTTTTACCTGATCAGCGTTTTGGGGTAGACGGCGTTTTGGCGTATCCATTGGTCACTTCCATGTAATAACAAACCCTCCACAGGGCCATTCAATTGGAGAGAGAGAGAGAGAAGGGGGGCCTGCTGCCGGGTCACACACCGTACCCGGAGCCATCGATCTATACGGTAGAACATAGACGGTGTATGTCTTATACAAACAAACAACTATACCAACCATATCGTACCATACATAGCATACTATACCATAGCCATAGCCATATCATTATTCACATCACATCCTAACCTAATAGAATGTGAGTTATATCCATCTACACGAAACACTATCTCAATTTAATGCCGCTTGAAACTGGGATATATGATAGCTTATCAAATTCCGGTTTCACTCCATCCAATTACATCTACAGCATCACCGCCGTTGCGTCCCGGGAATTGGGGGAGGATTTTTTTCTTTCTTCTCCGGACTCGAGCACGCACTAGCACGTCACCGGTCTGTGACGAGTTTCAGCTACCTGGTATTCTACCTACCTCTCTCACGTACCTCATTGGTAACAATTAAACCTAGGACAACCACGCTGTCCGGCGTAACGCATACACCGATGGGTGAGGACCACCAATCGGTCCGGACCCGATTACCAATTAATTACTTACTTAACTCGTTTCCGGCAGGAAGTGACAATAGTACCTTGCTCTTGAAACCCCCGGTCCTTTGATAACAAGAGCCGTGAGATTGCGTAGTATCAATCGGAGATCACAATTTTTTTTCAAGGGTTTACCTAGGGGTGTGGGATTGGGGATGGAATAGGATGGAATGAGACGGATCGTGGCATATGGATGAAAAATGTGGTGGCAAGGGTAATGAAGGACTACCTACCTAGTCGGTGAGGGCAGGGTAAGTTCGGATGCGATACCTACACCGTCTAAACTTGATACACCGTACCCTACTCAGAGCAGAGAGAGAGATAGGTTAGGTACCTACCTAATGTAATGAGCCAGCCACATATGTGTGCTATATGTCATGCATTATTAATCTGGCCCTCCCTTATCAGATACACACGTAGCAACACAAGAGCTCGCTGTGCGAAGGGAGAACAAAGAAACGTCGTCACAAGGCGCCGGGCGCGCTCCGGTTGGTTGTGTGGCATACTGTACGGCACAGACCTACGTGCCCTACGTACATAGATCTTGCACCGGTAACATGGGCCCAGGATCGCACGTCATGTAATGCCCATGCGGTGCCGTGGTCGACGCCAAAGAAGGGTACATGTGACGAATAGGCGGGAACCCAATATAGCGGACTTACTACCGACGGCAGCACGAAGACGAGACAGTAGCCGTAGTGAAACACCCTGGCTTATAGGAGATGACGAACCAGAGAATAGGAATGACACTTACACGCTCGTGATTACAGAGACAAACATAAGCCGTGAAAACGCCGCGAGCAATATGATGAAACAGAAATGGCGTTTTCCTTCAAGACACTTTCTTGTGTAGCCGGGGCGTATGCGTCTCCCTTCTTGTGTTACCCCACGGTGTCTTGGCCTTCGACTAACTGGGTAGCTTCCAGGGCTGTAATTGACTGATCGGTAATCCTGCTCTTGGCTAGGGCGGCTGACAGGATTTCACCCCAGCTCGGTCCCGTCCACCCCTTCAGTTCGTCTGAAGTTGTGAAGAGCCGGAGTGGGGGGACGTACCGTGAGGACGGGAAATTCCAGTTCAAGATCCAACCAGGGGCCGCTACACCATACCCAGCACTAGCGGGCACACAAAGGCGGGCGTGGCATTACGCGTGCACTTTGCTGACATGCGAATCTTATCTCTTGGGGCTGCCTTGACGGACCTATAGGCGTGGTCCATATCAGCCTCAGAAATGCTAGATTGCGCGGACGTCACATATGAAATACCCTTGGCATAAGATACAAAAAGAAATTGTGGGTTCTGTAATGTAAGACGGGACACGGGCGTTGTGCATCCCGAGTATCTTGTACCCCCCAACTTAGCTGATCTAATAAGACCCCGTTAGGAGGATCAGAGACGTCGGGTTGTGGGGTTCTTTGTCCGCATCTCTCGGTAGCTGAGATCCATCGATTAGAGCTAGATGTGTCTTACAAAATCTCGCCCTCTCCGGAGGCGCGTAGGCTATTTTAACTGACGTACTTGTATATAGTCATGATGACTATCAAAATCCCTTGAGGCTTACAGCGTCTCAACAATCCTTGTGCGTGTTGCTGACGGATAGTAGCAGTCTTTTTAGAACTTAGCTGACGGTCAATGGAACTCCGGCACAGTCAATGATATGATGTTCGGTGCCAATCCGATGCCTGTTGAATGCGCTTTCATCCCACGATGACGCTGGGATGAGCAGCAAATTTTACTTTGCTGTCCTTTTGGTTCCCTCCCGTCCCTTGTTAGTTGCGATGATCTGATTTGCTCTACTTCACTGCGATCAACGTCTTGGCAAGCCACATCGCTACCATACCCTCCCGGATATAGCTGTTATCAGGTACACATCAACTTCAAAAACAGGAATTATGACTGGTATTGCTTGTACAACGAATACGCATTCGGCTCGTCAGTGGGCCGCGTCAGACTCTATAGGGCGATCGGAGCCAAGTCAACCTGGCACGTCACTGTCTCCGGAAGGATATCCCTCGAGATATTGTGTTTGAGCGCTTGTTATAACAGACAATCTGTTATATGGCAGTGTGTCGCCCGGACACTATGGTGATGATTTGAGGCTTCCTGTTAGGGTTTAACAGAATCGACTCCAGGTTGCGCACACGTGGGCGGATTATGTTAGTTTTAACCCACTACGCTCACACCTATCCTCCCTTTCGTTGCTTATTATCAATTCGGCCGAATGATGCTTGGCGCTGTTTTTTCCGTAATATAGGCATAGGCCTCTCGTCAAGTATCTTTCCGAGCTGTTCTAGCTGCTTGTAATAGTATGGTTATTGAGGTATCACATAGTCCACTGTGTTCCCAAGGGGCCGGTAGATGTAGGGGGTGGTATTGACCTCATTGCTTTTTAACCCGCATATTTGGGGTTGAATTGGTCGTTAGTGCCTTTCGTCGCCTGGTAACTAGTCGGCGTTCGTCCTCTCATTCAGACGGATAGAACAGACTACCTAGTTAGTTGAGAAGGTCGGGGCTCAACGGCGAAATCTCGAGCGAATGCTACCACCTATGGTAGCCGTGGCTGTATTTAGAATGCTGAAACTGATTCTGTTCGTATCATCAGCTGCGTTCAAGTCGAAAGTTTGTAGCTGAAATGTCTCCGCTTCTCCACTTCTTCGCATGTAGAGCGGGAACGGGAGTAACATGCTGTAGATACTGTCTCTCTGAACCCTTGATACATAACCGTCTGGGGAAGAATGTTTCAACTTGCGACGTCGGCGGTAGATGAGTAGTGAATCCCGACCTGTAGCAGCATGTCGACATTATTGGTAGAGCTGAGATTCTCGATACGTGACTACAGCTTTCGAGGTTCCCCACTTGGACAAGGAAGAAAAATCGCAGCGGGAGGTCCAATACTACCTGATATTCGTGTTTAAAGACCCTTGTGGGCCACTGCCATAAGCGGGATTCCCGAGGAAAGAGTAAAGACGGATATTGTAATGCAGAAAGCTAAAGGGGCGGAGTTTCGATAATCTCTCCAGCGGCATCTTTCGCAATATCGCCATCGCGATGTAGCCGCCAATATTTCGGTGATGGCGATATTCTCCCTTTCCTATATCTATAGGAAATGCAGGACTCTGCGTAACTGCGTTAGAAACCACCGACTGAGGCCCGAAGAACGCCGACCATTAATACACCGTTAGTATATCGATTCCTATTCGGTCCACGAGGTATTGACGACATTTTCAGCATTTAAGATCGAGTCGAATACAGAAGTACCACTGCCAGCAACCTGGTTTCGCCGCGCCTCCGGGGTAGGGATTGATATTTCCACTTCAGATACGGTAAGATTGAGCGCTTGGTACTTGGTTTACGCTCAATCAGGGAAGTCCTATGACCCTGCGATTGTTTCGCACCATTTCACTGTAGCTGGAGTCGCTCAGCTTCGCTCTTGGTTACGATGCTAGGGCCCGGAATCCGGGTACTGCCGTGGTGTTCTCACCTGCGTGAAGCCTATACATTGGTGGTACTGAACTGGGTATTATAGGGTGGAGGCAGCTTTGGCAGTGTCGATTCAACAAGCCCGGAACAAGCCTAGCTGTTGAGAGGCCATTTGTTGACAGACAGCAAGTACTTCATCGCTCGAAAGAGTATAACAGAGAAGCGAAGTAGCCAACAAAGTGTCTAATCCTGTTGCCTGGGTACCACTCTTTCTGCCCCTTTGGAATATAAGACAACCATGAGTTTTGGTTTCGGTGAAATTCAGCAGGTCCGCCTACCATGCAGAAGACCTACAATCGCGATGACCCTCTGTTGGAGGCCACTTACGATCCCCTCCCATTAGCTGCCCTGCATATCGAGAGCATGCTTCTCGGGCTAGCCCCTTGATCGTGCCATATGGCTCATGGGTGGCGGACTTAATGTTGATCGTCGATCAGGTATCGCCGACCGACGGACCAGATCCACCTTAACTATAACATTTATCTTGCATCATATCCTTGTTACACTTCATCGACTAGAAGATCTTCCCGGTGTGGGTGAAAGGGCTTCTCTCGCCAAGCGGGCTGTCATCTGCAGATCCGGGACTCGGCAGTGTAAGATTTCCTTTGGTTCCAGGCCTAAAGAGTCCAGGGGATGAGGATAAAAACTTCCTCGAGAGAAGAATTGAATGAATGACATCTCAGACAAGAATCGATGATATGGTAGAAGGCCTAGGACCTACAGGGTGACAACGGCGGGGGGGTGATCGGCGTCGAGACTCCGTAATGGGAATGATGTAGTATCCACAGTGGCCCTTGACAACCCTCAAAGATCACAAAATCAGATCTAGTAGTGAGTTAAGTTGTATACGAATTTCTGAACCACAATGTAGGCATCTCAGTTGACCCATGATGAAGCATTATACAGATGTAGAAAAGACAGCGGCTGGGAGATGACGGACTCTCACAGCGGAAAGGGCAAGAAGTTGTAGAGTTCAACTTCCATTGACATTCGCATCTTGGCGCAAGTCCGTATTGCGAAATCCGATATGAGATTACATAATCGGCACTACTAAACTCTATTGTTTCCTGCCTACATCTACAAGCCTAAGAAGTATTTGACTAAGAAAACAATCTATCGAGCTCCTCTAAAGTATTCTAATGATAAATCCATTTTATTCTATTTCTCTATTATTTTTTTGTTTCTATTTTCCAGAAAAGGAAAAAAAAAGCATTGAGCGTCACCAACACAGCAATCCCTATACATTCTCGTTCTCCGCGTCTACCAGTCACTACCTACATGTAAATACCCTAACCTTAGGTACCCGTCCGTCTAACTTAACTTAACTAGCACCCAAGGACAAGAACAACCGAGCCCTATCCACAGCCAATAAGCGCCAGGCCACCCCTATCCATCGGGAAAGACTCACACCACAAATCTTGGAACACCCCGCCATTAGCCTCCTTTCCTGCATGCAGGGACCTCCACTGTTATCCCCGGAGTTACGCCAGGCTGCCAGGTAGGCGGAGCTATGAACGGAGGAGACCTTCTAATCAGGCGTAGCCTCGTCTCCTCACCTCGCTTTTCTAACCCAAATATTAGCGGATGTCGCAAGGCCGAAAGAGCTTGCTTCTTCTCTCGGCCGGTCGGTCGGATCCCTTGTTTTAGGTAGTTGTATGTGTTGCTAACGGGCCGTAGTGCCGCTAGATGACTTCTTAGGCCTTTTCTCAGGGATGCGCGTCATCAGGCTCCGAACTAGTTAGCATGGGATACCGTGCTTATGTGTAACTGCCGGACCGGCTCGGCATATGACCAGAGGTTTTAGGATCACAAGCTACCTAGGTAGCTAGCTGGCTAAGCTGATAGTTAACAGAGTCCACTATTGAAGGATCCATGCTCACAAAGCTGTAAAGTCAAGTGAAGCGAAGACAGTCTCAAAACTTCCAGTCAGACAATATGAAAAAAAAGAAAATGAATAAAAAAACGCAATAGACGGCACAGATATATTATTCACACTCCGTCCACCCGCATCGCCCGTGGCATGCTACCTTGTCTTCCACACATTGTTTTAGATAGGTATTCGTAGCAGGTATATATATACTCCAAACCATATTTTCCTTTTCCCAACCTATAGATACAAGTCCAAATGTCCAAAATCCCTACATCGCTCATATAGCATTCCGAATCCAAAGTATCGCACAACAAGTATATGATATGCCAAATGCTGTGATGCCCGCGTGAACGCTGTAAACAAGTTCGTCCTTCGTGGCGCCGTTAAGTCCACAACGCAGCTGTGCTATCAGGGTATAAACCCCACACCTATTTTATATTGCTGAATCATGCAAGGGGGTACATCGCGAGCAACGCATTCACCCCTGCGCCCCCGCGAGAAAGAAGTCAATCTCCTTCCCTTGCCCAATAGCATGCTCATTCTCAGCAAGCTGTTCGAGCAAACTCAAGAACGGATCCTTCTCTTCTCCAGGTGCGGTTCCCTGACTATCGTTATGGCTCCTTGCCCCTGGACTCGGGGCGGCGGCTCCGTGGGATTGTTTGCGATGGTCTTCTACCCCGTGCCAGGGTGTAGGAGATGAGAACGTATTAGTCGGCACGGTCCCGAACATGGGATCGTAGCTTGCTACGCCGAGACTGCTTTCGTTGTCTCCGCTCGGGCTAGGCGTCGCGTAGTGATATGACGGGGAGAATGGGACCGCTGGTGTTGTTTCCATTTGCTGCTGTGTTTGTCGGTGGGATACGGGCTCAAATCCTGCGGCTTGTGCTGCAGCCGCGGCGGCCGCAGTAACTGCTTGGTCGTCCGTTGACTCTCGTCTCTGCTGGACCAGATTAGTAGTACTTCCGGGTATATTATCTGCATGTGAAGAACGTGGATTAGGAGCCTGGATAATTGATGACTGATGAGGGACGACGGAGAAGGAGAAGTGGCGGGGGTGAGCGCCGGGAGTGGGTAATCCGGAAGAAAGGGAGCCATTGTGGGCCGCATTCACTGGTGTCAAGCTCCTCATCTCAGATCGCCGCCGGCCAAGGTTCGTGCTGAATTTTCTCTTTAATCCTGTACGTTCCGTGTCTCCATTGATACGAGACGCATATAAATCGTGACCGGTGTATGTATCTGTAGCGAATTCAACGACGATATCCGAGAGACCAAGATTGGCAGCATCAAAGGTGAATGGGCGACCACCCGGCCTACGAATATTCGAATAGCGGTCGAAAAAATCCTCAAGATTGAAAGTCGGAGAATAGCGCATCGAGTTATTCGCAAGTCCCTTGACTAATTCGGCGTGAGCGTTGTAAATATGCTGCAATGTATCGCGCTGGTGTAGCACACTGGCCCACGTATAGCTAAGTTCGCTTAATTGTTGCAGTTCTCGGGATAAAAATTCTGATGAGGATGATAACACGCCCATACTCTCTCCTGTTCCATTCCTATTGTAATGCGCCCCGTGTATGTGAACTGTGCCGGCGGTAGAGATGCAATATCCAACGAAGGCAGGCCATTCGATAGACGCCATTTGCTTGCCGAGTTCGACTAACTCGGCGATTGCATTGGCATGCAGGAAGCAAATATTAGTAGCCTCTATTTGCCAAGATTGATGCTGACCTGTCCCAGCTAACTCTGCAAGGTCAATTGGTAAAAACGGCCTATAAACGAGACAGTGAATTAGATGGTAAACGAGTTTGCTGAGAACAAGGACAGTTGAATCAGGTTGCCCGAATAGAGTATCCACGCTTGAGAAGACATCGTCAGTTCCAGAAGCCCATATATCGAGGTCTTGTCTGATCTTAGACAGTTCGGAGAGAGCATGCCAAGGGAAGTGCGAGTCGCCTTTTACACCGCCCGCTGCAAGATATCTGTTCGTGGTCCCTAGGATGCGACTGATGTCAATGAGCATCCCAGTACTTCCCTGTGATTTTCTCCCGCTCCCTTGCATGTGCTGAAGGTTCGATCCATTTTGAAAAAAGTCCCCTTCAATCGGTAAAGCAGATGGACCCGGAGACCAACACGGCAGGCGTAGTAGAATTGTTCTATCGCTGATAAGACATGGTCGTTTCGAACCACAGGCCATGAATCTGTCGAGTAAATAACAGGTCCAAAATAAGCGTCTTCTCATTTCGCGTTCCACAGTCGTTATGCGAGTTTGTAAATCAACCTCCCGATGCAACTCGAGGGCCATAGCCATGCCGATGGCGTTTGCTAGACGAGATTATTAGTATACCTTAGATCAATTACGCATGCCTTACATCTAAAGGCAACCGTTACATTTTCACATACTTAAGAGCATATAAGCCCTTTTACCCTTTCCCACTGCCGTGAACGCAGTGACAAGAAGTAAAAGGGCTTGAAGTGCATCGATGGATGGCTCATCTGTGTCAATCTCACTCCGCGATCTCAATGCATAGTCCTCACATAGTTTGATGGCAGATTGATACCCGGCAGGATGAGCTGCGTATCTAATGGAGTCTGAGTTAATTGTGCAGGTGAGTTATAACACAAGAAACTCACCTGGCAGCAACAGCATAGATGGCGTATATTAGATAGCTGGGCAACTGGTTAAGCTGAAGACGTTGTCTTACTGATGATTCATCGAGGATGTGATATGGCTTTGCGTGGAACCGACTGAAGTAAGTGTCGAGGAGCGTGTCCATCTGGATACTAGGCGTGGAAGGCTCACTGGCGAATGATGGCGAGTAGACAGCGGATTCTGTCGTTAGCTCTGTTGATCGAGTAATGTCCAAGGCCGGGCGCTTCGTCTTTGGCTCAGAAGCTGGGTCACCCACTCCTAGTTCACCATTGGGAGAGGTTTCTTCCGTAGAAATGCGTGACGGATTTTCTGTGCTTGGTGAGGCGTCTCCCTTTCTGTGGTCTTTTAGCTGCGCTTCTAACCCATCTACTCTTTTTAATAGTGCTTCCAACACATCTGTTTTTGGTCCCCGTTTCTTTGGCACGGCATCTGTAGATCATGAAGTGAGATCATCAGCCCTATGGTTCGAATCCACCATTAAGGATCTCCCCCACCAACGGCGAGGATCAGTCACTCACCATATATGCAAGGACACTGGAAGACTTGGCAAGCTTCGCAAGACGGGCGTAACCGATTGCATTTAATCTGCGCAGGGAACGCCATTTGTTAGATCACAAGGACAATTCGGTTAAATAAATTCGATTGCGCTAGCTTCAGGAGAGTCTTACTTTCCGCTTTCGGCATGACTTGCAATTCATCGCTTCTCGTGGCTCATTGCCCATGCGGCGACTTGGTAATCGCTCAATGCCTACTTGGGGCCGCGACATGATGATGGGCTGAATTCCAGGTAGAGGTGCAACGCTCATGATGGCCGATTTGAAGTCGAGACGTTGACAGTGGGTGTGGACTGAATAGGCTCCGGGTAATCTTATAACTCTCTTGAACTTAAGAAATCCGAGTGTCACAAAATCGAGAATGTTGCAGTCAACCCAGCCACGCCTAATCTCATTTCACTCTTTCTCCTCGTCTTTTCTCTCTACTAGAATAGAGGTCTCCGTTGGATCGTGGATGAGCGTCTCATCCTCCCTTATTTCCAAATTTGCTATCGATTATTTGTTCGGGATTCCGCGGTGGAATGATGGCGAATGGCGTTATAGCCGTTATAGCGTGTGCTGCATATCGTATTGTCTAATACCTGGTACAGGTACTGACGCGCCCAATAATACCGCTATATTTCTAGGATTTGGAGACATGGGAGAGACATGGCGGAAAACAACTAATAAAATAACAACGGCTCAGGGCCGCGCAATGCACCGTTGAAATTTGTGGTCCGTCGTTCAGATGAGAAAGATGGGGGCGTTAGTCCATGCGGAGAGACACTGAGATGTAGAAGATGGGCGCGTGAGTGATTGGGGTTTAGGGCGTACTAGCCCCTGTTAGCATTCTCCGCAAAGGCCTGCTTTTGGTATGGTCCTGATCATCATCCAACTCGGCTCGTATGGCCCTTGTCACTGCGGGACCTGACGGGGCAACTGGGGAAAGCTACAGGGACTCAGAGCAAGAGGAACAGGGATCGTTATTGGCTATAAATTCGGACCAAGCAGTCGGAAAGCGACCAAAAGGGGGTTATTGCAGAGTTCAATCCCGGCTTATGCCGTTGTTACTATCCTGAGCTTAATGCTATTTAGCTTGAATCTGGGGTTGTTGGGGTTATAAAGTAAGAAGGATGTACATATAATGACGGGGGAATGAACCTGGAAGGGTTGGAGGTAGTGATGATAGGGGCTTGGAGGGGAACTCCAACTCCTGAAGAAGTACGCCACGTGCTAAACGTGACGGGATCTCTTAGTTGCGCACCAATGAAAACCGATCCCCGTCAACCTCCCTAATGCTTACTAACAATTCCCCTAGTATTCAGAGCCGTAGAAGCGCCGACTCCACTGCTTCTGAAAGGCTGGTCAGGGCTGTTAATCGTCATCAGAAGCTGACAGGATCGAGCAGCTTGTGATGACAGAATTCGTATGGTACGGCGAAGCTTGTTGTGGCTGACTCGAGCTGTACCGACACGCCACCTTGGTAGTCATTTCGACTTTCGACTTGAACTATTCCGAACAACAATCGTTTAGACGCATTTTTGTTTTGCGGTGACTTCCCTTTTAACGAATTGATTATACCTAATCTGGAGCTGTCCAAAATCAGATATACCCCGGATTGTCGACAGATATTATCTCAGTTGCCGGCTTGGCGTATATTCAGCCATTAGCCTTAAACTTGCACACTTTCAACCGATCTCGGGTGGCCTACAGCCAGAACCATGCGATAGAAGAGCCCTGAACTGAATGACCTGGACCATGCTTGTAGGTGGTGGATTAGTACTTTGAAAATACCGCCTACTTCCGATATATGAAGTTAGGTCTAGCGGTCAGAGATGGAGTGGCCTGCGCTCCACGGGCCGTCGGAGCCATACCTTGTAGGCGCTACGCAGGCAGACAAACTCTGTTATATCGATCCTGTCCAGACACGAAGAATTAGGAGGTAGGTATGAACATATGCAGTTCCCAGCCTCTTTGGGGCCCTATACGTTTCTATTCTAGGAGTCTCCTCGACCTTGTCTAGTTCCAGAACTCTAGTTCAGCTATCTCGTTGTTTTGCATTTTTGGAGCATTGCCAAACTTAGAATTTCTATTGCGGATTGGTTCGTTCTGCTTGCTCTGGAGATGTTGTTCGTTTAACTTCGGCTCCGGCGTAGGATGAAGAGAATCCGGGTATATATCTATAGCAGCCAAAGTAGTTGCTATTAACGGCTAGTGGTAAGAAGCCTGCAAGACAAGCCGTGAGATACCAAGGTGCAACTAAATTTGCGAGGCCGCTTAGCCGTGCTGTTGCAACATGGTATACTGCGAATTAATTGTCTAGGATCAAGGTATCCCGGATATTCAATTCAAGACGATACAAGAGGAGGTCCGAAGTCTTCGTCGCTGAGGATTGAGAAAATCCTAACCGGGAGTCCCTACATAAATTCAAATTGCCGACCCGAAGACGATGGCGCATGAAGTAGTGAGACTCGACGATATTTAAGTCGTTCCTTATTGTCATGATCTCGAAACATTTAATTGGACCCAGCGAGCTGACCCTGTTCAAGACGGATACTGACAGCATGGGACCGGCAGTAACCAGGAGCAGGATCCATTACTCACACATCTACCACATCAACGTTAGGAATGGTTCAGACGTGTGTGGTAGGGCCCAGGCAATTGGCAGTGGGTCGAGATATTACGGATGCTTTATGGTGTCGCAAGATCCTCCTGTGGAAGATTGAAGGACCAACCCGAGTCGTTTCCACTCATGTATGTTCCAGGGGATTTGACAGCGTCCTCGTACGATAGAGAACCACACTCTTTTCCATATTCCCAAATCGTAAGTTGCGTAGATCGCGATCGTGACGATAGCACGTGCCATATCAGAGAAATTAAATACCAAGAGATCGCGTCTCATTTGGATCTTTGGGACAAAGTATCGAAGGTGGATGCGGATGAGTGCTCCGGGAGTGACTAAAGCAGGGGTATCGCCCGTGAAGAGCCGGGTTAATGTTCGCCGCTAGAAGACCCGAGTGCCCCGCTTTCAGGTAGCCTATTATAAGTATACCTATGTGTAGGTACCTAGGTAAGTACCGTAGGTAGTCAAATGTTGAGACTAACATATAAAAACATATAAACAGGGGACTAAAATATCTAATTAGTCTGAATATTCCACACGGCATCTTGCTCTAGCCATACTTTTTTTCATCTCCTGGCCGTGTTTACTTAGGCTGGTGACAGATCCGTATCTCAGGATAACCCCGGACCCGTCCCTAGCGGTAACAACATGTAATATCGACACGCTATAATGTGTAGATATGTCGAACTCGGGACGAATATTGTGACATGTGAAGCACTCTTCTTCATTGTTCTTCGACGTAGGTGACCCATTTTTCAATGGTTGGCTGCAGCCTACTCTATTTCTTGAACCGCTCTCTAGAGTGTTCACGGAGCCAGACGTACATCATCCAACGTCAATGCTCTATAACATGCAAATATCACAGGATACCTTGTCGAGAATATTTTGGAGATTTCACAACATCTCTCAAACTTTTTCTTTACCCCTCCGCTGAGTCAGGTACCCGGGATTAGATTAGCCGTCCTCGAAATCATGAGTTCAGATCAGTCCATACATCCGCAGCAAGCCGACCATGTTACCATAGTAGACATCAGTTCCTCGGCTTTCAGAATTCGATGTGTAAGGCGCTTTCAAGCTCCAGCGTGTTGGAATTCACTGCTCACTCCGGCAACCACCCGGGGGTTGTCCCGGTTTCTGATGCAAGGTCGCATCAACGAAAACCACCTCCCAAACTTTAACAAAACTCCGAGCCGCTCGAGTTGGATCGTGCTGTAATATGATCTTAAAGCCCACGTGTGGTTTAGTGCTTAGTCGTCCTATGCTAATCCCGGCATAAAAAGTAGGGTAACACAAAGGATTCGTGACATGGGCATTGAAACGCAGTGGCATTACTGGGGCGCATATGTGCTTCTGAATTTCTAGGTAAGATGTTAGTTGAGTTTCGAGTTATTCGAGTCTTAAACAGTTCGTTTCCAATAGGATTCGATATCACAAAATGTGTTTGATGAAGTGCAAACTTGCTAGGTGGGTATTCCTTGTTTACTGCCATCAGCAGGTATCGACATAGGAATAGGCAATGCAATACACAAAAAGTTTCCTATATGAGATCTCCCCGCCTAGGTCTGTATGAGACGTGTTCTTAGTCTGGTCGTCTAAGCCAAAAGTCGTCTAATCACATCATACATGATTTTCATATATCCAAAACCCAACGCTATCTCATGCGCTGAAAATCTGGTCACATCTCTCGGGGTATATGTATATGTGACTCCTCTCGTTTAAAACATCCCTTGACCGCTCGCCAGTCGTACAAAGCTGTACGGCACATTCTGGCCGACGAGCAGCCTAAGAGTTTCCACAGTCGTGAAAGCCGTGGTATCTGCCACTCCGTATGCGGCAAACCCGCTCTGCTCAGCAATCAAGCTTGGGTCTCCCTTTCTTGGGCCGTCAGCAAGGTCCAGGAAAACTTTACGAATCTGCGTCGACGAGCCCCTCGAACCCCCAAAGACCCGCACGAGCATCCCGACAATATTGGACTTGTCGGGACCTAGAGCGGATATGATTACAAAAGGGCTAGCCTTATCGCGCACCATTCTCGCCCGTTGGAGGCTCTCTAAGCTGTTGAAAGGCTCAACTTCAAGGCCACGGGCTAAATTCGGTGGTGTCTTAAAGCCGACAGTATATACCTTTCCAATGCGAAGTGCCTTCAGTGCATACATTGCCGATGCTGCGTCATCAGCGTTGGCGGCTAAAACGAGTGCTGCACGATCGGAATATGCCGAAGGTGCAAGATCGCGCGTCAAGGTGCTAACGATACCACGCCAGTTTGCGTTGTCGAAAACCAGCGACGAGTTTGGTGGTAACCCGTGAGCACCGTTAATCCCGGAATTAGAGGACGTATCATCGCCTTTAGAACTCGAGGGAGTCATAGGAGGTGCCGAAGATGGCGGAGAGGATCCAGATTGCACAACGATGGTATCAACCATACCAATTGTACGGGCTGCTTCAGTAAGTGACGGACCTAATCCATTGTTGAGACTTGCGAAAAAGGAGCTGTTATGCGTGACACTCGCCAGGGACACCGGAGGACTTAAATATGCTCCACCAAATGCCTTCTGGTTGCATATGGCTTCTATAGAACTGCAATCTTTCAGCTGTCTCTCAACAACAGCAAATTGGTGAGGTAATCCAAGCTCATTGAAACATTTTTCGTAAAAGGGCGCATAAGGCGTTGCAATACGAGAATATGGGCTGCTGATCCCGTAAATGCTCTTCTTCGGGAGCTGACCTAGTAATGATAAGGCAGCATTAATCTCAGCAGCGCTCAATTGGCCTGGCGCAGCGATGATTGGAAGAAGGGGGTGAGTTATGGGCGTGAAGACTTTGTTCAGTGTTCTTGAGAACTGACCGGTCTCTCCCATGTTGACTGCTGATAAAGGGGGTGAACCCGGATACTCGGTTCGAATTTTTGAACGGAAATATTCCAATTCGAAATTCTCATTGTGGTCATTGATGATTGATATCATTTTTATGATATCGGCATACTTTCGGGACTCAAGGAAGATTGCTTCTGCTTGAGCCGACGGCCACTTGAAGGTCCCGGAAAAGTCGTGAAAAGCAGACATGATACGACTACTCCCGCGTTTTTCGTACAGTCTGCGCCGGATATGTTCCGGCAGCCAAAGCTCAACGTCAATATATTCGACACCCCACTGAATAGCTCGGAAAAGATATTCGTAATACAAATCAGGATTGTCCATGGGAAAACGACCGTTCTCCCTTGTACACCTCGTCGTGAAAATGATAGGTAGTTCAGTCCTCTGGCGCAATAGCATGACCTGTTCGCCAACGTAGCTTAAACTAGGTATCGGCGCAAAGCTACCATCACTCAAGGGCTCCTTTAATAGATCAACACGCAGTTCTACAGCGTCAGCACCAACTGTGAGAATATCTAGGTTAGGAAGAGCAGCCCGAACATCAGGAAATGTGGTTGAAATGAAGTAGGTGCGTGGTTTTGACATAAGCGAGTCGTGATGATTGATCTGACCAAGGGTGAAGGAGATGAACCGAGCTAGGTCTCGACGGGAGAAGGACAATCCGGGATACAAGTATTCGTAGTCGCACTGCGCAGATATATACGTATCTGGAGGCATTCCGAGACTGACGCTGTGAGCGTTAATCGCAACCATCGCATCTCGATTTCGAGTAGAGATGTCAATTTTGGCGCTTTCCAGCGAAATTCCCAATACCAATTCTTGCTCTATAGATGTTATACCTTGAAAACTATCGGCCATCCGATAAGGTTTCCCCAAGACGTCAGCGAAGACTGACACTATGCTCTCTTGCCCACGGCCGTAGATAATCACGACAGTACGAGTATCGCCCTTTTGCAATCCACTAGTATTTCTCGTTCCAACCACCGCCGATGATCGCAAGGTCCGATCCGTATTTGTGTCCGCAGTTGAAGCTGCTGTGCCATTGATGCTAAGTGGATGGGTTGGCATAGGCGCCTGGGGAAGCTGTTGGACTGTCGCCATGATGACCCAAGCGACGTCCACGTAGCTTTAATGGAGGTAGAGTTGCAAACCCCGAATGCGGGTTTTCGAATGGCTTTCGGGGCCAATACTATGAATTGCTCAATATCAGGATTGTCTTGAGCGATAAGTTCTTCATGGCAGAAGCAGCTGAGGATTCCGTGTGATCAAAGTGCTTAGGTATCCTAGGACAGCGAACGACGGCAGCGCATCGGAGCAATGGAGTTTAATCGGGTTGTCCGTAATCAGTTATAGGTGACTTTTCGCTCGATCAAGTCACGCGGTCGTGGGTGTTATCGTGGCAGACATCGCGAGGTTCGAGCTAGTAGATATATACAAGCCTCCACTAGTAAAGGGCTGAAGTAGTGAAACGAAGTCGCAAGTTAGAGGCGAAGCCGCGCATGCGACGACGAGCAACCCGGTCAAAATAGGCTCGGGAAAAATACCTTAGTGCTACGAAGTAATTCTTCCGGCCACTAAGATGCGAGAATGTCCAGCTGCGGTTCAGCGCGGAATCAATCGAGGCGAGAGCCTCGTCGCTAAAGGGAAGAGAGGGAGATAAAGAGATGGGCAAAGGCATTGGTGTTTAGGCGCTAGAATGTACCTAGATAGGTACAAGGTACAATATTTCGCCGAATTACAAGGCTCCTGGGAACGAATCCCGGGGGTCGCTATGCCGTTGCTTATTCCATTGGTTCAGGGGATTCTGGGGGCCCCACGATTTACGACCCGGCCTGTAGATTTACCCCATTATCCCTGTCCCAGTCAAGTAAAAGCTACTATTTCTCCGCGAGGGGACAGGAAATGTGGAAGGCTCAACGATGATGCCCTGTTGCGCAATAACCAATTTCGATTCCGCGTATCAAACTCAGACCGAATCATGAGATTCCAAACTCTATAAAGTATTAGGTAGCTCCACCTTCCTAATGATCAACGCTTATCAAGACGTGCGATACCTGCCTAGTCTTAACTTCATTAGTGGCTTCCCTCAACCATAGGAGAGAACCTTATAATATAGGTACCTAAGGTATCTCCACAATAATATGGTAGGATTACCAGAGCCAACAAACTACACAAGATAAGCTATCCAAGCCATAATCAATATGTTTGCAATAGACAGACTCCAAGAAGACACAATCCTCAAGGGATGATTCGCATCCGCCCGATTAACTCGTTGATTCTCCCCAAAGATGATTTTTACCATAGCTACCTCTAGGTAAGGTCATGCGCAAACTCCAGTCTGATTGCCGGTTCGACTCTTCCTCGAACAGTTCACAGCTAGGCAGTATACCTATCTAAGACAGAATTTAATAGAGATTTGGAATGACAAACCTGTGATATGAAGTATAGTCTCATATCTGGGATCTCAAAACTCTCGGGGCTTCTAATAACTTACGAAGCGAAGCCCTTTAGCCTAAACGTATGTATACGCGCTTGTGAAGTATCTAAAGCATCGATCGGTCATATGCAGAAACAGAGGGTTGCGATTATATTGTTGAATAGGTTGAGCTTGAGTACATCCTGGCAATTAACGCTAATTAGGATTGCATTGCAAGCATCGCCAACCACCCAGGGCCGCTCATAATGCGACCTCGGCAGCAGACCCTCCTTTCGCGAGGGTTCTCAATGTCCCACGCGTCGCAGGAGATGTACGTAATTTTGAACCGAATATATAAAAGGCGGTTCTTCTTAATGCATTAATGAAGTTCATAACCCAGCATGAAAGGCCCTGAGGGATCGCAGTCGCTTATTATCCCTATCTAATGTTAGCTCTCTTCACTTAACTACCTAGGTAGTTTACAGAACGATGAGGTGGGACTTCTTATCCTACGGCTTTCTCCAAGCCGGCCTGGGATGGTCGATGGCTGCACCACCATCAAAGCAGCCGAGTACCCATTCTGTACATGAGCGAGCAGAGACCTTCCGGAACCCCGTAATCTATGAGGATTTCGCCGACAACGATGTCTCTGTTGGCCCTGATGGGTTATACTACTTCTCTGCCTCAAACATGCACTATAGCCCGGGTGCCCCTATTCTGAGGTCTGGCGATCTGGTCAACTGGGAATTTATTGGTCACTCTGTGCCAAGCCTTGACTTTGGGGAGAAGTACAATCTGACGAATGGCCATGCTTACCGAGGAGGCACTTGGGCTTCTACAATGCGATATCGTGAGAGTAATGGGCTATGGTATTGGATCGGATGTATCGACTTCTGGTACACTTATATCTATACCGCGAAGGACGTCACCGGCCCTTGGACCAGAGCGGCTGTCTTGCCAGGAGGAACGTGCTACTATGACTGTGGTCTTCTGATAGATGACGACGATACGATGTATGTGGTGTATGGAGCTACCGACGTATCCGTAGCTCAGCTGTCTGAGGATGGACTTAGTCAGGTGCAGACTAAACACATTTTCAGTGCTTCAGACGTGGGAAAGGACGGAATTGAAGGAAACCGCATGTATAAGAAAGATGGATTCTACTACATCCTTGATGATCACCCTGGTGATATCACATACATCTGGAAGTCCGACAGCCCTTGGGGTCCTTATGAGAGCAAGATCCTCGTCAACGCTATTAAGTCGCCTGTGCCCGGCGGCGGAGCGCCGCACCAGGGCAGTCTTATTCAGGCCTCGACTGGTGACTGGTACTATATGTCTTTCACATGGGTATATCCGAATGGCCGTATCCCCGTTCTAGCCCCGATTAAATGGGAGGATGACGGCTTCCCTTCATTCGTCGCAGATGAAGCCGGCGCATGGGGTCTGTCTTATCCGGCGCCGCTTCCACCTAAGGCTGTGCAAGCATGGACTCGCACCTATACTTTCGATGAGGAGACTCTGGGGCCGGATTGGGAATGGAACCATAATCCCGACGAAACTAAATACCTTGTGGGCATTGGTGGCGTAGCCTTATATACCGCGACAGTAACGAACGATCTGTACGCGGCACGAAATACGCTAACTCACCGTATCCACGGTGAGTTTCCTGTCGGTACTCTAATAGTTAACTACGACGGCATGGCAGACGGCGACCGATTTGGTCTTGCAGCCTTCCGCGATCGTACGGCCTATATTGGTGTTCATCGGGATGGAGACAAATACACTCTAGCTGTCGCCCACAATATTACACAAGAGGAATCGGCATGGAACACGACAAGCAATGGGACTATAGTGGCAACGGTAACGGAACTACCAGTGGACAAGACTCTATGGCTTCGAGCATCACTGGACGCGCGAGCTAGCGGTACCTTTGCGGCCAACTTCTCTTACAGCATTGATGGGGAGGACTACATCCAGCTAGGGGAGCCGTACACGATGTATACTAACTGGGCTTACTTCATGGGTTACCGCTTTGGAATATTCAACTATGCTACAAAAGAACTGGGTGGTTTGATCCGAGCTATATCATTTACAAGCGCATAAGGCTACTAATAAGGAGTTGCTTCTCTCGTGTTTTCTTTCAGCTTTCGGCTTCCCTTTCTGGAAAATAGGGTCCACGAAAATCAGGCATTGCGGCTCCATTGACCATGTCTAGTCCGTGTATGAACATAAGGCTAGGGTGTTCTGAAGGGAGAGATGATAGATCTAGTCATATGATTTATATATCAGGTGTATCGTAATTTACCTCCCGGGGGGGCGGCTAAAAGTATCATTAAGATACCTGTAGCAGCTCCCTTTAATTATTATAATCCACAGGAAGGAGATAAACGCCTCAAAATTTCCAATATATGGATGTATCTACCTAATATATAGGTAGGCAGGTACCTATGTGGGTAGGGACGGTGGCAACTTACCTACAAGCAAACTTTATTTCCTCAGCTCATCGCAGTTACCCACCTCGTCCTTACCTGGTGCGTTCAATCCACCCACGCTCTCCCCCATGTTGAGCAAATAATTTGATTATTACATCTAGCCGTCTTCTACTCTCCCTTCCGGCTATTAAAACTACCTAGATTCAGAGACCCAGACAATAGGTGATCTCCTTCACATACGCGTACTTCTCGAACGCCCAGAGATCTTTCTTTACCTATATTCATCAAATAATAGTCAGAACGCCCTCAAACCCTTGATTCCCTCAATTCCTCAATCTCCACGATGCCACAGACATTCCATGCATTTCGCCGTCTCCCACGGGAGCTGAGAGATATGATCTGGAAGCTTGCAATCCGCTCAAACAGCCCAGGAATTCATTTCTTCCGATATTATGATAATACAAAAGAGAAGAGACTCAATAATGACTATGCTGTCGCAATACCAGCCAGGTCGTGGGACACTTATCGTGTTACAGTCCCGAAGTGGGTGCCAAGGTATATCGACGCCAATTGGAATGGGAGATTTGGGAAAGGTGTAATCGCCTCATGGATATGCAATAACCCATCAACATACCTTATCGACGGAGCCTTGTGGACTACTTGCAGAGAATCACGGCTCGTCATGGAACGTCAGTTCGACGTCCAGAAATGGAAAGCGGTTCAACAAGGACGTCAGGCTGCTCCTGGGCAGCAAACCGAGGAGTGGCTTCATGGCGAGGAGAGAATGTCGTCAACAGGCTATTTTATGAGCGACGACTCCACCTACCGCTATTTTGTTGTCTTCCCACACCAAGATCTCTTTTGCATCCAGCCGTACAATTTTCAAACCACTGCCCATAGCCTTGTTGATTATTATTTTCGCATAGGCTCATCCTATAATGGATTTAAAGGCTTTAAAAATATTGCCTTCGAGTTCGATCCGGCATGGGAAGCCGTGGAGCAGTCTCCAGGGCTCGAAGAGCTGGATATAATTAAATACATCTATGGAGCACTTCGGTTTGACCACGAATTAGAGACTTTCTGGCTTATCGACTACAGTATTAAACGAAGACACCACGTTCCCACGGAAAAACAAGCTGCAAGACCGGATGGCATGGTTTTCTACGGTAGCAATTGTCGTTTCGTCGAAGTGGCTCGCGACGATGTCAAAGATTATCCATGGGAGGGTGTGTTGGATGATAAAGGTAATGAGTGGGCTAGTTGCTTTAGGTTTCTCGAAAAATTAGAATTGAGACTTCAACCCGCACTGCTTTATAATCGCATAGAAAAGTACGCAAAGCTTGGTGTCCTCGCCTGTGAGTACTTTTGAGCGCCGGTTGGGAGGTCGAGATTTCACTTTCACATGTCATAAAGGGTTTAGATGAAGCTAAACGATAATGGCTGATGCGAATGATTGAGATTAGGTGGTCGAAAATCTGAAAACAGTTTAACTAGGGAGGAATCTAGACACTTAACATGCTATCCAAGGCGATCCTAGCTCTAATACACTTTACTTCCATGTAGCTACATTAATAAGACTATTCTCCTATATTTACCTTACGTACCTGGGATTCACTTCGAGTATACACTCAGATAGTGATGTTAACCGGGTCTGTTCTCCCAATGTGCTGTATGGCGAAAGGGTTAATTTCAGTGAGCATTGGTTCAAATCTTCGAATCGGAGGTGTCCCCCGGATTTTCTTTACGGAAAAGCTATCGAAAAATTCATGGCTGATGTATTTACTGGAACCAATAAGCTGGGCGCGGACAGCAATAGAGCGCTTATTCTTATTATTTTTATCGCGACCAATGAAGTGCACACTGTCGCGTCAATGCCACCTCTGTGGCCATTTACATACCCTCATAGGCTATGGAAGAAATAGCGAGAATCCCAAGAAAGGCCGATTGCCTCCCCCAGTGAGACGCGGATGGAGCCAGTTCTGATGTAAGGTACCTAAGTATAATAAATTATTAGAGAATTATCTGCACTATCAAGCACCCCTTTTCTTCTGCAAGGCACCAAGTATATATCATAATTCAACATGACCAGGGCTAGGTGGCACGTCGCCAGTATCCCATGCTGTCCGGTTAGCACCAAGTACAAACTCCAACAAGCTGTCTTGGCCATCGGGTCGGACTATATCTTCATGGCTAATCCAGCTCTTATTCCACTCCTGGCCATTGACCCTAAGACTCTGAACATAGGGCCCCTCGTCCAGTCCTGTGGCGTTAATCTTCAAGACAGGACCGCTGTCTCCTAATCTCATAGTGATGTTCTCGAACCATGGAGCAAGGACCAAGTATACCGGCTGAGTAACCACTGGATAGAGGCCGATCATGTTCCAGATCAGCCAGGCGCTCATCGCACCTGCGTCGTCGTTACCCGGGATGCCCGAGCGTCCGGTATTGTAGTACTGATTGACGATTTCGCGGGATCGCTGAACAGACTTATGCTGGCGCTGAGGGAGATAGTTGTATAAGAATGGTGTCATGAAGCTGGGCTCATTTCCTGGGTTAAAAATAGTCGTACCGGCGCTATTGCCGCCTTGATCCGACTTGGAGAGTCCTGGTATGAACATAGTGTCTAGTCTTGCCTCTGTTGTTTCTAGGCCTCCCATGCGAGAGATTAGCGTTTCCATATCAAATGGGATGGTCCAACTATACTCCCATCTTGACGATGACCGTTAGTATGCCTTAGATATCTGTTATAGTCACGAAGCATGAAACTCACGGAACGCCCTCATAGCTAATACTGCTCCACTCGCAAGCGCCACAAGACAGTGGATCATATTCTTGATAGCTGCCATTCGCGTACATTGGGGCGAGAAAACCGGTGAAGTTCAAAGATGTTACATCGGCAGCCCATGTCTTCTGCCAGCCCCTATTCAATGAATCAGTGCTATTTTCGGCGCTTTGGGGACGGCACTAAAGACTCACGCTGAGCGATTGAGATACTTTACCACATCTTCTGGCGCCTCTCCCCTAGCGACCTGGGATAAGGAGAAGTCGTTCAACGAGTACTCGACTGTCTTACTTAAACACCGGCCCCGGTCTGGCGTCACATAACCGTATTGCTTCCAATCCTGAAGGGCACCTCGGCCCTCCTTCGTACTTCCAGTTGGGTCTTCAAAGTCAAAGTTATTATATGGCTGAACTTCCGCATTGGTCTTCATAGCAGCGTAGCCGTCTGTCCAATTGATACCATCCCGAAGCCCCTTTACATAAGCGTCAGCAAGCACGTTATCAGAGTTCGAACCACCCTGTACTCTTCCGTTGAAATTATGACTTCGTCCATCTGGCATGAACCTTTCAAATCTCCATATATCAATCAAGGCTCGGACGATGTCTGTTTGTACCTTTGGCTGGATAAGGGTCAAAAGGGGGTGGAGACACCTGAATGTATCCCAAATGGTATAGAAGTCATCGTAATAGGGCTCGTCAGACTCCCAATAGGGGTTCTCCCCAGTCCTGTTCGAGGGGAGGAGGTGAGCATGATACATCGCCGTGTAAAACATCTCCAATTGAGTATGGTTCGTAGTTGTAACATCAATCTTTGAGAAGGCATCCGAACTCCACTTGTCCTGAGCAGCATCCCTGACTGCTTCTAGGTCCCAATGGGGAATTTCGTCGAGGAATTGACATGCCTTGTCTGTCGAAACCCAAGATATCCCAACTTTGGACTTTAATGTCGTAAAATTTGCAGAGAATTCGAATAAAGCACCAATTCGGTCTGCGTATTGATATCCTATGGTTCCACCTTCGATCCAGGTCTGGTTTGTGAAGGACGGCTCCACCCCAGTCGCGTTTGGCCAGAACGGATCAGTTGCCCTTCCCGAGAATAATTGAGACTGTGATGGTGTAGCGTCGAACTGAGCGCAGAAGTATACTCGATAATCACCTCCTAGAATTCATTAGCGGATCTACTCTACGACACTGAGCAATCGCCACTAACCCCAACTCCAGCCTTCTCGATAGACACCATAGCCGGAGTACCAGGTTCCATCATCACTTCGTTCGAGTTTTCCATTGCTATATGCCTGCTCCTTTTTGCCCCTGCTCGGAAGGAAATGGCTGAGATCAATGAGGACGAAGCGACCGTCCGTTTCGTTAGGGTATGTGTATCTCATGATTCCGGCATGCATGGTGGCGCTCATCTCCGCCGTAACGCCATTCTGCAGTTGGGTCTTGTAGTATCCAGGACTGGCTACGTCTTCGCCAACCCTCGGTTGCATGTATGTCAGGTTGTCTAACACATTAACGCCTTCTAGAGTGATGAGGGGCATCTGTGGTATTAGCCCGTATGTTGGAGCTCCTCCCGTACCACTCTCGTGGAGCATTGTGATTGCGGTAACATATCCGTCGGGGGTGTAGCCACCATTTGCAGAATCTGGAAGCATGTCTGTAAGCTAATAGCAGACGAATAATAGATTGAGATAGATCATAATGGTCACTTGAGGCAACCATTTCCTCCAAGTCTTCTGCCAATTCTAAGGATCGCCAGTGAAGGTCACTTACACGAGAGATCGAACCTATTCCTATTCTACTGTTAGCAAGTGTCACATCAAGTATCCTGGCGATACGTGCGAGCACATACACGGTAGTATCAATCCCGACTTTAACGCCGCCAAATGGGAGGGTAGCTCCGGGAAAGACATTGCCAGCACTATAAGCTGTCCCCGGCACCGGACCTTCGGTTCCGATGAAGGGATTCACATGTTCCATATAGTTAATTGCTGCTGCGATTTTGATAGCAAAGATCAGAGGGGTAGCAACGGAGGTCCAAAGAATTTTCATTGCTATGAATTGAGGCCTCGAAAGCTACTGGCAACAACAAAGGGAAGTAAGTAGTGGAGAGCTCGATGCTACGATGAGACTCACTCAAAGCTCTATGTCCTGTCCATATAACACGCCATCTCGATCGTTTTCCCAACTGGGATATCCCATATGACCCCATAATGTCTCCGCAATACCCCAAATTTTCCCCATCTCCCAAGCCCATACATACATACATGAAGCCATTCGCTAAGCCGCATCCGGCTCTCGTCACCGCCAAAATTTTGGAATTCGTCATAAACATTGACCGACGTTCGCGGTAACCGGGGTGTGAACTTGGGATTCCAGGTAGCCAACCAGAAACTTCAATTTGCTTGCCTGGAATCCGAGTTAATGGATACCTAGCACCTCGAGGATCGCGGGGTACGTCTTGACCCCCCGTTCCACGACGTCAGACCCAACTGCCGGCCGGCAAAACTCGTCAGCGAGGTTATCCGTTACCATTTCGAAAACGATTTTTACCAACGCCGACCGTAAAATGCCCTCCATAAAGACCACCCGCTCAAGGCGACGAAAGCGGCCACATGCCCGTATGCCTTCTTGCGGTATTTATTCCCGCCATAGAACCAGATGACGAGGCCGTCGCCCAAGCCTGCGAGAGATATGATGCCGTTAAATGCCGTGACGGCGTCGTCGTGACCCAGATACTGTAGCACAATCAAGGCCAAGCCGTAAGTCGCTTCGCGGATGCCCTTTATGTGTATCAGTGGAGAGGGCTGTCCTTCGTCGGGAATGCCGTGTTTCTGGGTCTTCGAGGACCTCCTGGGTGCGGGCTCCAGCGGCAAGCCGAAGCGGGCGTATTCTTGCTTCGGGCGGAGGATGCAGTGGAGTCCTAGGGCTATGCTCCCGGCGCCGAGGAAGTAGGTGGTGATTGCGGGCCGCGAGATCATATTGAAATGCTAATAAGCTTGTTGGAGAAGATGGGTTTGAGTGGAAAGATTGTTCAGTCAATAGAAATCGTTCACCTGGGCTTTTTTATGGTTGTGCATGTGGTGCTGCTGGGACCATGAGTCAACATGGGTCTACTACGTGGCGGGCTCCAACGTGTCAATCGGCGGGGAGGGGGAAGATATCCACACGGTCCACCACCCGTACGGCGCGTTCCGGCCTAAAACCCGAGTCCGATGGGCGGCTATCCCTTACTTCCATTACGCCGGGAGCTGGAGTTAAATTGGAAGGTTTTAAGTAAAATCTAATCCCAAGGCATCGTGAACTGAATGGGAACATCTATGTCAACGATCTAATTAAACATGCCCTTAAGTATTACGTTAGGTATTCGTGAAAACAGCGAGATATTCCTAGATCTCGAACATCAGGTACCTACACTCCTAAAAGACGGTGAAGGGTATGCTCTTCTAGAATCGGAGACTAGTGGCAAATTTATATTTCCGGCTCTCATGCTGCGAATTGGCATATAATGTAATCGTTTGTAAACTTGATGGGATATTGTAACATGTTCAATTTCCCCTTTAGCGTGGAAAGACTTGGGAGTAGTGTGCATAGGTGGTGTCGAGTGTAAAAAAAAAAAAAAAAAAGAGAGAGAGAGAGAGAGAAGTCCTAGGCACGGGGCATCTTTGTTGATACGATGTTACCACTCTGCATGTGAAACCAGAGGTCCGAGAGCTTCAGGTAGTGGTGACTAAGTACCCGAGTGAGCGTTGGGCGACGACGTCCTACAGATGTTATCTCATGGTGGCCGCATACCTAGGCACCTAAGGTTGTGTACCTAATTTAGTACCTAAATTCGCGCAATCGTGGTGCTTGGCGTCTTTAAAAAATAAGACCTAACTTGAATCTTCAGGTATCGCACATACTTTTAGCACTATACTCGTTCGGTAAAATAGCAAATGTCGGAAGACTTGAGTGATTATTTCTATTCAACTGTTCTCATTGCGGTGTCAGCGGGAGCAAGAATACGCTGAGAGAGGCTTTTACTTAAAGGAAGGAAGTGCATTCTCATGAAATCCTTAATTTAGTAATCTTCAACAGTCCCGAGTGGTTTCAAAGTGCCCACGTGTAGAATGTGGATAAGACCCATCTGTGCGCGCTCCTCGAACGATGAGACGAACGATGATAGACAGAGAAACACTTCGTCTCCACCAAACTAGACCTTCACCAAGACTAGCGGACAGCGCATAGGACGAATCTAGAAAACTCATAGAAAACGGCTTGGGGAGGACATACTGTATTATGTATAATCTATGAAGGCTCACTCTATTGCGGAAATCCGGCACATTGGCAACATGGATATCTCGCCGAGCTGGTTAATAGTTGCGACAAGACCAAGCTTTTCTATCCCAGTTGCAGATCCTCTGACGGGCAGGGACGTAAGCCTCGCAATCTTTCCGCTGTTCAATCGAACGAATTCAGGCGGAGTCTTTCAGGAATCTCATCAGGAATCTGGGGTTGAGGCCGCAACAGCGTTTCAGCGCAGAAACATCAAACCAAGACCGTCGTCATCACGCTAGAAATCTGTGGACGCTCGAATGCGAATGGGTGGAAAACTTGTGTCAAGAATTGCGCTGAGACGACCAACCTACAAATATAGGTATTTAGATGAAGTAGGTGGCGTAAACACGAGATTCGCAAAGAGAGCAGTTCATATCGGCGTGCTATGAGCCCCGGCGCAGGGGTTCACACATTGTATCGTATCGTCTTGGCGCACCGATTTCCACAACGGGGTCTGGTTTCAGATCCACGCTATGGCTGGTTACCCAGAGTTTCACTTGCTTCACGATCTTGCATCCTTGCTGGGGGTCTTACTAGGATAATTCCTAGGTAATAATCGATATTGTTTGCATGTATAAATAAAAGAAGATGGAAGATCACCGCCTGTCATTTGTAGATCTTCAGCGCGCATCTCTCGACGATCCGCAAACTACTTTCGTTTTCAACAATACTCATTGTTCCTCCACGAGTCACTCTCCTCATCACGGACCCTCTTTAAGTGGCTCGGAGTGAGGATACATCGCCGCCAATCATGAAGTTCTTGGCCCTTCCCAACGTTACCATGGTTCTCGCCATGTGCGCCTCTCTTGTCGCGGCACTACCGCTCGACGCCGAAGGAAACACG
The DNA here is from genome assembly GCA_002120335.1 of Hypoxylon sp. EC38. Lineage (NCBI taxonomy): Eukaryota > Fungi > Ascomycota > Sordariomycetes > Xylariales > Hypoxylaceae > Hypoxylon > Hypoxylon sp. EC38. The sequence continues at coordinate 2,016,261 of KZ111235.1, read as the reverse complement.
ATCGGCGCGGCGAAAAGCATCAGAAGCAGCGACTGCTCCTTGAGCAAGATCCAAGAATGCGTTGACGATACGGGGCTTGAGAGTACATTGTGCTTCAAGCAAGTATGCGCTGGCACACGAGGAATGCCGAAGAAGGTCAAACGACAAGATGACCAGTGTACTGAGGAGAACCTACTACAATGCGCGGTGCAGGAATGGCGAGAGGCGGAAGTGTGCTTCCAGGAGTTATGTCTGTGATATCGTCTCGGGTGTCAGGTGGACAAATTCCCTGTTGGATCTAGATGTACCTGAATCATCCTGAAGGTCCTGAAGGATGGACGGGACACCACCACAGCCACCCCCGCCATCACTCAAACAGCCAGTCGACGAGACGGAATCAAGAAGACCGTCCGTCCGAGCCCTGGGATATACGGGGTCCAAGCAGCGACATTCTCTTGAGCAGAGGCGTAAGCCACGGAGTGCGGGGGATCGATCGCTAGGACACATTTATGCTGGCGACAACGAGGGCTCATTCGCTTGGGTTACGGGTTGTACTATACATCAAGGGGCACGATGACTATCGTGGTTGCGTTATGGATATGCTAGCGAAGGAGTGTAAACTTGAGAATCGAATTGAAAGACAAATCTTTGAATATCCTGCTTCACCTTTCGTCTCGTTGGAATGAACATCCTAAATTGAGCACCTAAATTGAGAGTTCAGTTGAAGTAATAGCATCTAGATAGACAAAGCGACGAGAGGCCTCTGGCTGTATCTCAATATATGAAAGACTTAAAGAACGCCACGGACCAATGATCTGCAGCAATTATTTCTTATCAGAAGCTTCGGCTTACATAAGGCCGAGTAACCCTGCTATCCTACTCCTACCCCAGATAATGCGAACTTCACTCACTATCTACAACCTTTAGTCAACCCCGAATAAGAAGGTGATAGGCGGATTCATTTCACAAAAGAAGGACTGATCTACTAGTCAAGCCTATCGCCATGTCGAGCACCATATTCTCGGGTAGTAGTAGTCTCCCAGACCCGTGGTTACGGCGCGGGTCTTGGGGTCTAGAGATTTCATGACGTCGATGTCACTTATCTCAACCGTATGGACACCCACGATTGGGAATATCTAGATACTGAAGTCGATACAATATGCGATTGATAAAACATATTGTAAGGATATGCCCTTTACTTGTGGTGTTGGCCGGCGATGTCCTCGCGGCTAAAAACAACCACTGCCCGCCCTTGGGTCCCGTCCTCCCAGCTCCGACAAGTCCTAGCTCGCATCTAGCAGTACGATCAGCTGTGAGTGCACTGCAGGAGGCCATTAATAACTTAACGGCGGCTCTCAATGGCACAGCAGTGTCCATTGGGGTGAAGTCCCTTCACGAGACGACACCTATGGTTGACGTACACTACACGCCGCCGGTGTTAGATCCGCGAGGAGCATCAAAGGTCGACGCATCAACCGTCTACCGAATCGGCAGCGTATCCAAGGTACTCACGGTGCTGGCGACGCTTAAGACTTCCGATGTCCGCATGGGAGATCCTGTCACCAAATATCTACCACGCCTTAGGCAGTTAAACCAACAACAGACCAACAGGGACCAGATCACGACTGTTGATTGGGACGATATAACGCTCCAGGCTTTGGCATCACACATGGGTGGTATTGGATCAGATCGTAAGAATCCAAAGAGAAGATCACACTCAAAGCTGACCTTAGACTAAAACATCGGTCTAGTGGTAACCGATTTAACAAGTTTCCCTGCTAACTGGACTAGCCTTGGGCTTCCTCCAGCTCGTGAAATACTGGGATGCGCCGGACTTGCTGGAATCCCTCCTTGCAATGAAACAGGTGAGTAGACAGCGCTATCTTACCTATTCCTCACCGGTCTCACACCTTCGTACTAGATTTCTGGGACAGCTACGGGAGACGGAATCCCGTCTTCGCGCCTTATACTAGTCCTCTCTATTCTAACACAGCGTTCTTCATCCTGAGCTTGGTCATTGAGTCAGTTTCTGGACTGCCCTTCAGTGACTTTGTCCAGAAGCACATCCTGGACATAGTTAATATGCCCAGCACCACGTATACGAAACCAGACGATAAGGTTGGCGCGATCAGCCTAGATGACGCGATATGGAATGCAACCCTAGGAATCGAGGATCCGTAAGTATAAACCCGTATTCCCTAATTGATGCTGTCTCTTTGGTGTGCTGCTGCTTCTAACTCGTAAACAGCGCCGGGGCTTTCTACTCGAATACGAAGGACCTCCTCGCCTTCGGCGAAGCAATCCTAACAAACAAGCTACTAACCCCAGCACAAACCCGCCAGTGGCTAAAACCCGTAACCTTCACTTCGTCATCAGGCATATTCATCGGCGCGCCATGGGAGATCTTCCGCGCCGATAACATCACCTCAGACCAGCGCCTTGTCGAGTTCTACACCAAGGGTGGAGATGTCGGCACGTACCACGCGATGCTGGCCATGGTGCCCGACTTCGACATTGTTATCAGCATCCTGACATCTGGTCCCGAGACTAGCTCTAGCTTTGTGCAGCTGCTGTTCTCGCAGACCATCAAAGCTCTTCTTCCTGCCGTCGAAACAGCTGGCAAAGACGATGCCCGTGCAGCCTTCGCCGGCACATATGTAGACGATGCGACGAACTCCACGCTTACATTAAGCGTCGACGATGAGGGGCCCGGGCTTGGAATTGAAGAGTGGATTGTGAGAGGCACGGATGTGCCGGCGCATTGGCTTAACTACCTCTCTGCCGTGTCGACGAGCCTGCCCAAGGTGAATTTGTCAACAAGACTGTATCCAACCGGCCTCGCCGCTGGCGAGAGAACCGCGTGGCGGGTAGCTATCGATCTTGGGTCTCCTGAAGAGATTGCCCAGGCTGATGCGCAGCTATTCTGGCCGCAGGGCAGTTGTCTGGCATGGGGTTTGATGGACAGAGCCGTGTATGAGTTTGGCGCGCTTGATGAGATGGTTTTTAGTTTGGATGAAGCAGAATCTGGGTGCGCTGCTAAGAGTGTTGAGTTGGTTGGGTTTCGGGCGACGTTGCGGAAGAGCCGGTAAAACCGGTCCAGGAGAGAGTTGTGAACCAGCAAAGAAGCAGTAGTCTAGATGCATGTGCAGGACGATTCTGATCTGCCAAGTATCTCGCCGTTGAATGGAGTCTCCGGTTTTACTGGTTCATGAGTTTAGAAGTCGAGGCAAGCCTTGTGTGGAACGATCACCATCTTGACTTGTCGTAGGTAACCTGGCGTACGAACGTGCCGTGTCTGCCGTAACTGCCCGATCAAGACACCGGACTAAAATTAGGCCTTATAGTAGAAATGTCACACTTCTGCGGAGTCCGGCATGTCCAGGAGAGTTTCGACTTTGGAATGGATCTCGTAGATCTTATCGCTCTTTGACCTCGAGCGCTAACCACCACTCCTCGTAGGGCTTCCGAGATCTCAAGAATGGCACTTTTGTAACGTTCCTTCGCGTCTTTGAATAACGTCACGCACAAAAGAACGTGATCAACGCAGGAATGATGCAGTACTACGCAGATACGAGGATTTGCTTAAGAGATGTTGTGCTACCCAAGCTAGTGATGTCGGCGTTTGCTAGGACCGCATCTACACAGTGCAGGACCCATACGGGCGTTACTCGCATAAATGCGACAAATTAGGTACACATTGGACTACAATGTGGGCTTCACTTGGCGAGGCATCTAAAATTCGGTTCTGGCTCTAGTATAGTAGTGTTACCTAAGGTTGTACAGCTCCAAGCCACCTACCTCATCTAGGACAATGAGCTCATGTGTTATACCTATCGATTAGTGGCCCAAGGCACCTCGGAGCACAGAGCGGAACTACTAGTTGCTAACGTAAAGACACAGTAAATTTCTCTAAATATATGCAATAAAAGACATGATACAGATCCGAACACGCAGCTCAATCCATGGGCTCCTAGTTACATCATATGTACAATTTATCACGCAAATGTAACGCCCACGTCGCTCCTCCAACGCCATGCTCATGGATCTCCCGTATGACGTAGTTACCTGCTCAAAGCTTGGGCGTTGGGCAAGCACACATGCCCTGGGGGAGCGCAGTGGAGGTCACCGTGGTCGTAACAGTCTGTGTAGCCGCACCTCCGCTCATGGTAGTGAAGACGGTAGTCGTAAGCGCGCCTTCACCTCCACCGACAGTCTTAGTCACGGTGGAAGGCCCACCGCTAGCTGAGACCGTGACAGTAGACGCGGGGAGGGTCTTGGTCACGACTGTAGTTTCGCCAATACCGTTGCTTGCGGTGACGAAGACGGTGGTCGTAACTGCTGAGGCCGAGCCTCCGCCGATGGTCGTGGTGACCACTGAGGTTGGCGCTGACGGAGCTGAGATCGTAACGGTAGATGGAGTGGCGGACAAGGTTATAGTCGAACCCACGCCGCTTCCGCCAACAGTCTTAGTTACTATGGTCTGGGGTGGCGCTGGGGCTGAAATGGTGACGGTATGTGGGGTACCTGCGGCGGCGGTGCTGTTTCCCACAGTGACAGTGACAACCGACGGAGCTGCCGTAGGGGCTGTAACAACAGGGGCGGATATCGTGACTGTGCGAACAACAGTAGATGCAGAGGAACCTTCGCCAACGGTTATAGTGACGACAGATGCGATAGGGGTAGATGTAGGATAGGCTTCCACGGCGCTAGAAGCAGAGACAGTCAATGTACTGGTGATTACTGAAGCGGTAGATCCCGTGCCAATTGTGCTTGTAATGGTAGATGCTGTGGGAGACGATGGTGGGATGGAAACAGTGACCGTGCTGAGGACGACTGACGTCGAAGATCCAGTCCCTATAGTCGTGGTAATAACTGACTCGGTGGATGATACAGCGGGGGCGGAGACAGTCACTGTGCTGACAACGACTGATGCCGTTGAGCCCGTACCAATAGTCTTAGTAATAGTTGACTCCACGGAAGACGGTGCGGGTTTGGAAATAGTAACTGTACTGACAATTACCGACGCCGAAGAGCCAGTGCCAATGGTTTTAGTGATAGTCGATTCCACGAGAGAAGAGGTAGTAGGAGGCGGTGCTGGAGCGGAAATGGTGACTGTGCTGACGATGACCGATGCAGAGGAGCCTGTACCAACAGTCTTGGTAACGACCGATTCCGTAGGAGAGGAGCCAGTGGTGGTCACTGTGCTAGTGACAACTGATCCCTTGGAGGGGCCCGTGCTAATAGTAGATGTGACAACCGTTTCTCCAGGGGGAGAAGCCGTAGAAGTGATAGTAAACTAAAGATAACATTAATTGTCTAGCCAAAACGATGCTGAGGCAGCCCATAGCTTACAGTGTTCGCAGAAGAGGTAGTAGTCTCAGTTTCGGTGGGCTTAGAACCAGGAGTACTAATGGTGGAACTTGAAGGTCCAGAAGCTGTAGAAGTAATGGTAAACTAAATATAACATGTTAGTTAGCTGGCCGTATGTTCTACGGTAGTTAATAGCTTACAGTGTTGCCAGAAGAGGTGCTGGAACTAGTTTCCGTAGGCTTGGAACTAGGGGTACTAAAGCTCGAGTTCGAGTGCCCAGATACGGTAGAGGTGAGAGTAAACTGTAAGCAACGTATTAATAGCTTGTTGAGAGGCTATGGATAATTCATGACTCACGGTGTTGCCAGGGGTGCTATTAGTGCTGCTCTCTGTGGGCTTAGAACCAGGGAGAGTAATACTTGAGTTTGAGGGGCCGGAAACAGTAGAGGTGAGGGTAAACTAAAGTAACACGTTAATGGCTGGTTAAGAGGTCGGATCGGCTTGGAACTTACTGTAGCGCCAGAAGAGGTGATAGTATAGGTTCCAGGAGGTTTAGAATCAGGGATAGTAATGCTCAAACTCGAAGGAGAAGAAACTGTGGAGGTCAGAGTAAACTGGAGGTAATGTGTCAGTGGCTAATCAAAAAGGTAGGGTGATTTACAACTGACGGTGTTACCGGGAGCAGTATTACTCCCACTTTCGGTAGATTTAGAACCAGGAGTACTGAAGCTAGAACTTGATGGGGCAGAAGCTGTAGAAGTGAGAGTCACCTGGATGTAACATGTTAACAATTGCTCAAGGGAAGAAGGCTTAGGGGATTTCTGACTTACAGTACTACTAGGAACGCTGTTGCTGCCAGTTTCAGTTGGTTTAGAACCAGGAGTAGAGAAACTCGATTCCGAACTCGATGTCGTACCAATAGCTTCTACTGAGCTTGTGGCAGTAGGAACAATGCCCGTACTACTGACTGTGACAGTGGAAGTAGAAGGTATGGCAGGAATCGAATTTGACGAAGTGAATGAAGCTACGATGGATGAGGAGATCTTCGAAACCTCAGTGACAGGGCAGACAGTGGTAGTAACATCTATGACGCTAGTTACGAGTATAGTCGACACAGCCTCTGGAGGTAACGAACTAAGTGCCGCCGTATTAGTAGCTGCCGGGCAATCAGTTACCGTAGGTGCACAGGAAATGATAGTCGAGACCGAAGTCACGTTGACAGTCAGTGTTGTCAAGCTAACACTGCTACTGGTTCCAACTCCCCCAGGGGAGGTGGTATTGGCGAAGGGAGGCGAAGTAGGCAGAGTCGAAGTAGTAACGTCCACCGAGGAAGCCGATGATCCCGCTGCTAATATAGAGGATGAGGCAACGGGATATGTTCGCTTCCGTGGGCTCCGCGCTGCACACCCTTCGGCAAGCAGAAACAGAGTGCCCAGAACGTCTTTTCGTGCAAACAACATTTTGAAGGACAGACGATGTACAAATTCCGGGAGGGACAGTCAAAATTCGAGTAAATAAAAGAGCGGGTAGCCGAGCTCAAGTGAATGAAAGCTCTAGGCCAGGAAAACGAATGGAAGTGAAAAGATGCTGATCCTCGATGTAAGATGGAGAGAATTGAGGGATTCTCTCAGCTTTTATGACAGAATCGCTTTAGTCGTAATGTGACGAGTCAAGGTATACGTTATCTCATAATACCTAACTTCATACGTAAAAGCCATAAAGACTCAAAGGAACAAGTGAGACTCTCGTGTGTGCCTTAATCGCTTGTGGCTTTGGAATTCCGAATAAGAAAGGTGAATGCCATTGATCATAATCTAGTCGAAACCTGCGCCTCGGTCTGAGCCGAGTTATATGAGCAAACTTGGTGAAAATAATTAACAGTCTTCTGGAGTTATTTTCGTAACAAAAATCAATCATGACGTAAGATACATCGTGTTCCTCGATTTAATGACAATGTTTATTTAGAAGCTGTCGTAATAGGTAGCTCGCGCGATATCGCTCTACTATGAGTCGTACGTTAGAGAGGCGATTAATATTACAGGAGCAAAGGATCACATCGTTTTTACGGCGGCGCCCATTCGAGAGCAGTCTGTATAGTCTAGAAGAGTCCGCCATTGTTTATTTGCTTCGTGTTGATAATGTGGCGAGGATCCAACATGAAGCTATACCAGAAAGTGATCGAAGGATGCGTTTGAGGTTGAATGGACCTCGGGCATAAGATACTAAATTGGATTGTTCTCAGGCTAATTTCAGGCACAGGCCCTGCTTACGTCTAGTAATAGACGTTTGACAGATCCAACTAAGAGGAAGAGGATTTTAGTTGAGGAATTAGATCGCAGAGGTATAAAATCCATCTTGAGCTCCACGTTAATGGGTGTAGTTTACTATACTATCGTCAGTTTAGTTGAAGTTGCGAAGGGGCAATTGATGTCTGCATGTGGTCGACTTGAAGTGGTACGTACCTTAAAATAGCTGAACTTACCAAATTTATCGATAGTAGATGGACCAATAGGAAGCCACAATCTGAGAGGGCTTCTCCCAAGATTCTCCACTTTCACTTAGCTCCAGCATCCCCAGCATTCCTAAACTCCAACTCTTTCAAGAGCATTGCTCTTTTTCCAATGCTCTTTTTCAAACACACTCAGCTTCTCAACCCTCAGCGTCACTCATTCATCATACGCAAACTTCTATTATATACCTATTCTCGTAATCTCTGGGATTGATTCTTCATTTAGTTGTCATGAGAGGTCGCGTTTACAATCACATACACCCACTTAGAATACGTTCGCGTTCTCGTACATGAGCCGAGCCAAGCCACCCCGTATTTCTGTCTTTCTTTAAGCTTTGATTGTGGCTGCTGTATGCCGATAACCATACCTTCTTCCTAAGAGAAACTTTCTGAAACAGTGGCTTCGCGGATCTACCCGCTTCTACCCTCCAGCTTCTCAAAATAATCAGGTACGGTTATGTCTGATACAGAATCATGAGCTTCGATGTCTCGTCTCGCAATTTTCAATACGACTTGTATAGCGAATCCATAAAGTGGCACTCATTTCGACTCTTGTTCAGAACATTTGATGGCTACCTGCTACTTCGCAGATGGCAGACAGCCTCGATCTCAGCTACTTCTCTACCAATGTGTAGGCAGTGTTGGATGCAGATCTAGCGGGCAAGTTGGCGAACGTGCATAAATCGATGCAGGCGAACTCCCTGTAATCACTTCGAATGGTGTGATGGGCCACACTCATCATATTGGTATTTGCCATTTGAGGTTTAGATGGCCTGCAGCCTCCCGTCCGGAAATCACCCGCGGTCTCGCTCGACATCTCATCCATGGAGCCGAGTGTCCTGATATCTGGTATCTAAGTCCTCGTGCCATCCGGGAGATCTAATAACACGGTGAAGAGAAAGGCTAGGTCCATTTGGAGCTTGACTGATTTTGTGGCACGTTACATCTTGATATGATGAGGCTTTCGGCATTGAACTAGCCGCAACTCGGAAGCAGGCTACTGCGGCATACATGTAGTCAGACAAACAAGAAAATACACTGGGCGGCCCCTAAGGTCTTGCCTCTACCATGGCCCATTTGGCTTGCCTCACTAAAGGCCCGGATGTATTAACCTACCTAGTTGCAGCACGAATCCTCGGAAAATGGCAACGCTCCGGAAACTGAGTGATCACCAGAACCTGGGGTTTCAATTTCCAAAATTCGTACTTGCCATCATTGAACCAATTCGACATTTCAGACAATTAAATAAAAGGGGAAATTTATTCTATGAACAGGTTTTACGAAAATGGATATACCACATGCCAATCAAGGCACAACCCATGCAGACAACCAGGGGCAGCATCAGTGCGTCTGCACCTACATCAGAAACTCCAAGGCTCAACCTACACGATAGTTGGACCTCAGCACACCCCTTTTCCAGAAATTATTCGACTGATACCGGCTTTAAATGGTAACAACCAGCGTTAAATATTTTATAATGGGTTTCTTTGCCTTGGAAATACCAGGATGCCCAATGTTTTTCAGCAATACGAAGATTTCCCGGTAAGAAGGTCGGATTTAAGGTCGGTCTACGCAAAACGCAGTTGACGTATCAACCCCCACTGGCTGTCAGGTTTAATGCAAATGCAATGTAGGTACAGTGCATTACCGGCTTCACGTCGTAGTTTCTGGGCAGCATGAGAAACGACAACCTGCAACGGCTGAGAAATCCACACATCAGCCCACCAGATGTCTTATTTCGAAAGCCCGAAAGCCGAGAATCCAACACACTAAGACTGTCAACGATAATTAATGAGACCAGCCTCTAAAATTGATAAACTCCGTTATCCAAAGGATATTCAAAACAATGGTGATCGAAGCACCACCTAGCCCCATATCTATCTTATGTTGCCCATTAGTCATGTGAACATGGTCTCCAGCGTCCATACGAGGCAACACTCTATTCTGTGCTACAATACATCGACATTATACTACCCCAACTTGAAATGTCCCAAAACGGCAGGTACTCAGAGAATATATGGATATTCTCTTAGCACAGAGCTCGGCACAAAATGATGGTTGACATATCTTAGCTGCAAGCGACGAGGACCTCCCACTCGGGCGAAGGGGCAGGCCCGCTGGATGAGCATGAGATTCATGGTTCCCATCAATGGCACCGTCCACGGCCTGAGGCTGGTTTGTCGAGCAGATGTACAGAGTTTCCACCAGAGCGCATTGACCGCGGTTGTGGTGATGACCTCATATGTTCAGGTGTAATATCGTCCATACACGATCGGCCACGCCTTGCTGACAGCTCAGTCTTGGAAGAGAACCACGAGGTCAGCTAGACTGTAAGAGAGAGCTGCAGGCAACCTTAACATTCGGGCTGGCTCTAATGCGTGATTAGATTGCGGGGTAGCACGGCATATAATAATAGCCCCTCATGGGCAGCAAAACGGATCGCCTAGGCCCTTACCGACAGTTAGGGCCTCTCCGTCATCCCGAGGCCAACTGGCCGGCTAGACCTGGATGGCATGCACAACTAATCCATCTATACGGCATCTAATCGGCGGAATTAACACGCGAAATACAAGGCTTTGCAAGGTCGTGGAACAAGTCAGGAATCCTTGGAATCATCAAGAGTTCTTGGACGCGCGGCGCCAATGCGACGCTAAGATCCCATGATAGCCCTGTCAGAATGGTTTTTTTTCACCTCATGTGCGGTACCTAACCCACCTTTTCCGGAAAACATCGACATTATCCCCGGATTTATTGCAGGCTAGGCAGGCTGGAGAATATTCCTACGCTAACGGAAAACTTGCAGACGTGAAAATAAGATTGCTAGATCTCCGACACGTGAGGTCATTTGGGGTAGAGGTCACAGTCTTACCCCCCGCTCCCCCGACTGGCCAACCAACGCGTCACAACCGGATGTGTGCAACCGATTTCATTCGTGAGCACGTATGTTGTCAGCAAATTCTGCTAGTTCGTGCAGAATATGTGTCACTTGAAAAAGAACGCAGTGTTACGGGTAGCGGTAACGAAAACGCCCTAGAATTTGCGCCTTGACAAAGTGGCCAGTCATACTTAGGAAGAGACTACCAAAAACGCTATCCAGGAGAGCTCTATTGAAAATCTATACTCTTTGTCTCAGCCGTAGATCCCCCCACACTAGCTGGGTTGGGGTTTATACGGGTTGAGGTAACGAGCACAAAGGGGGCAAACAGCTGGCAAATCTATTGCCTCTAGTTCGGCGTTCAACCCTTGAAAACCCACACCGACTATTGGACCAGTTTCTTTTGAAAGATGCAATGATTTTCTAGGTAGCCAACCAAGATTGACGTAAGGGATCACGGACTCTCCAGCAGTTCAAGTGACAAAGATTGTAAATAACGCCCCAGAAGCAAGACACGAGATCCCATATCAGCCAATAGAGGGGAAGATACAACACGGTATGGAGATGTATAGCTGACACTGTCCCCTGCCAAGCTAGCTTGCTAAGCTTCCCCAGACTTCCCGTCCTACCTAGGAGCTTAGGAAGCTTGAGAGCCGGGAAAAGCGGGAACTACTTCGTCCGGCCCTACCTTAGCTAGTTGAGAAGCGCCGTAGCCCAATGGTCCGATCGAAACCCTCAAGCTGCCGAGGCTTCTAGTATCTAGAGTAGCTCCGCTCATTACCTTGACCACACGCCGTCAAAATACACATGTGAGCTTACTCCGCGGGAAGATGCAGCCATGAAATGAGAAATTTTACGGCCTTGAATCTCAGATTAGTAGAAAGCATTACGCATTAGTCTCTCGGCGAATCAAACTAAGATATATCGGAGGTAGCATTTTATTCTCGAGTCGAGGCGGACCTGGCGAATCATGTTTGTTCATCTCAAATACCTAACCTATTAGACTCGCTATTGAATACCCCACTGGATAGGAAATAGTATCGAAGGATAGAAGAATATGCTAGGGTTGGATGGATCATTGAAGCTAACCATTTCTCAGCACTCACAAGCTTCCCGGACCTGCATAATGTCAGCGCCGTAGCTTGACGTGGCGGCGTAACACCCGCTTGTCTTCATCACCCAGTCCTTGCCGGGGACCTGAACAACCCTACGATTTTCGCATTTTCGTTCTCGAACACGAGAGGCCATAAGTTCATAGTGGCTTGCTGAGGCGCCAGTTCTGCAGGGCAAGAATACTCAATATCGAGTTCACGCTAAATACAAACTTGGCGTTCTCCTGCTTGACGGTCCCATCATTCCCTTTAGGTCACATCTTGGTCAACGGCGGTCAATAGACGGCTCTAGACAGCTAACTGGACTGGTCGAAAGTAATGCAAGTCATTGGACCATCCTAGCGTGCCGCCATCGAGGTTGTCTCTTATGACTCGCAGATCTCCTTCCTCATACGGATGAGACGAATTGCGCCAATTGCCCTACCGGCACATTCCGGTCTAATTCGACGATGAAGGTAAACATCTCCACAGAGAACCCCATTCCGCAGCAGGTTTGATTGCTCGACTCACATCACAGTTTTCCCTAGCTTTCCCATATTATTACCTAAGTCTATACAGTACGGCTTACGGTGCTGCTAACAACCCTTGTTTCTTACATACGGTCTTTTTATTATTCCAACTACCTGGTTTCCCGGCATGCTAGGTATCCTTTATGCTGGAGTCGGACCCTTTGGCTTGTGACCCGCTAAGCAGTCTCTTGACACCAGTGACTAAGATGTCGTCACAAAGGTCCGGGCCACCATAGCTTCATCCAGAGCTCCACGAACATGCCGCCGAGAGGTATACCACTGGTTTTGTGTCAAGGTAGGCTCGCACGTAGTTCTATGTGAGGTAGGCCAAGACTGAAAGAAATAGTATATGCCCAACCTAGATGGTGACCTGATCATGCATTGTAGCAAATGCTCAGTCTCATGACTGCTTTCTTTTCTCTCTCCCTAGCCTACCTATGCTTAAGGCTCCCCCCCAGTTCCCTGCCCGCATTATATTTCCACACGCTGCGAAACCTTCCTCATTCGTCGATCCATCTGATCTTGCTAGCTTATACGCCAGATCCTAGATTGGCTTGCATAGCTTGTACAAAGATATGTAGGTGACTTGGAATCTTATTCAAATATCAACCCCGTCCCGACCTCGTCCGCAGATTTTGTCTCTTCCATGTTATTTCATCACATACCTCAACCTGATCGGCTGCTCCCTGAAGCTTCCCGAGACACCGGAGCTTATCCATTCCATAAACCCCTACCCCCTCCCCGTTCAACCTTCCTGAAATTTTCACACCTTGGGTTCATTTCATTTATACTTCAACAGCCGTGATGGGACTCAGAAGCGTGGTGGCCGGGGTGGCCCTTTTCTGCGGGAGCTTAGTTCATGCCGCATCAAGCTTTAGTCCTGCAAGGCCTCCTGCAATTCCCCTGGCTGTCAAAGGGCCGTATCTAAACTCTTGGTTGAACGTCGGGAGCGATGGTGGAAATGGAGGTTACCTCGCCGGCGAATGGCCAAGGTTTTGGACGTCGGTTTCGCCTCATTACCCTGAATTATGGACATATTGAAGAGCTGACATTTGACGTAGCCAACAAATCACGGGTTGGGCAGGCTTCATCCGCGTAGATGGGAAGGCATACAACTGGCTGGGCGCACCGCCCGGTGCGGACTTGGTAGATCAGACTGATTTCTCTTACACGTCGACGCGAAGCACGTTCGTGATGAACGTAGGCGGCAAGGTTGAGATGAATATCACGTTTTTATCTCCCGTAACGCCATCCGACTTGAGACGCCAGTCTCTGGTCTTCTCCTACCTCGACGTTGCTGTTCATTCGCTCGATGGCGCTAACCACGACGTCCAACTCTACGCCGATGTTTCAGCGGGTAAGTTACGCGAATCGCTAACTCACTAATAACACATTTTACTTACCGTATCTCATAGAGTGGGCTTCTGGCGATCTGAGCGCCATAGTCCAGTGGGACTACAACTCCGCTGATGGAGTTGCGTACCACCAGTTTGAACGCCAGAATCAGCAGCCAATTTCTGAGACTAACCAGTTGCCGAACTGGGGCACTTGGTTTTGGTCCACCAAGGATGTAGATAATGTAAGTTGAGAGAATCAGCTGACTTCGAGCGTTTTTGTTTGTTTGCCCATTTGACTGATATGATTTCATAGCTTTCATGGCAAAGCGGTGCAGATACTGATGTAAGGGGCGCTTTCATCAACAATGGCGTTCTCCCAAACACAAAAGACACCAACTTTAGAGCTGTGCAGGATAGCTGGTACGTCATTCCAAGCTCAATTACTATTGTTTCGTTCTCTTGATTAGAAGCTCATTTGAAATTAGGCCGGTTTTTGGTTTTGCTAATGACCTCGGCTCCGTTGGCTCGGCGTCAGTTTCCACATTGTACTCGATTGGCATAACCCAAGACGGCGCAATCAACCTCCTAGGCGAAGGGAGTGACCTCACGACTTACCCTTCTCTATGGACCAGTTATTTTGGTTCCGATGTTGAGGCTGTTAGTCTATTCTTAAGTCCACAAAATGGGAATATTCCGTCTAACAATCACAGATGACTTTCTTCTACAACGATTACGATGAGGTATCAAGTCTATCTACGGATTTGGATAATAAAGTGGCCTCAGATTCGCTATCTGCTGCAGGGCAGAACTATTTGACATTGACTAGCCTCAGCGTCAGGCAGACGTTCGGAGCTCTGCAGTTCACGGGAACAGACTCGGATCCCCTAGTGTTCCTCAAGGAGATCAGCTCCAATAGCGACATCCAGACGGTAGACGTCATCTTCCCCGCCATACCGCTGATCTTGTACACGAACCCCGCCCTCCTAAACTACCTGCTCAAGCCACTATTCCTCAACCAAGAGAACGGTCATTACCCCAACACTAATGCCATTCACGATCTCGGTACCTTCCCCGTGGCCAAGGGTTATCCCGACGGCACCGATGAGCCCATGCCACTCGAAGAGTGCGGCAACATGATTATAATGGTGCTCGCATACGCCCAGCGCACTGGTGACAATGACTACCTCAGCCAGCACTATCCCATCTTGAAGCAGTGGGCTGGCTATCTAGTGGATGAAGCTTTGATCCCCGCAGACCAGATCTCGACAGACGACTTCGCGGGCTCATTGGCCAACCAGACGAATCTCGGTCTGAAGGGTATTATTGGTCTACGAGCCATGTCTGAGATCTCCGAACGCACGGGCAACTCAGATGATGCTAGCTCGTACCTAGATACGGCGACCTCGTACATATCCCAGTGGCAGGGATTCGGCTTGAACACGGCAGCGGACCCACCCCACGCAACCCTCAGCTACGGAGACGAGGACTCGCACGGCTTGCTATACAATCTGTATGCCAATTCGCTCCTTAACTTTGGAGATTTCGTACCGGAAAGCGTGTACAACATGCAATCTGATTTCTATCCGACGGTAGCGCTCGAATACGGCGTACCGCTTGACACGCGCCATACTTATACTAAGACGGACTGGATGCTGTGGTGTGCGGCTATCGCCAACACCGATACGCAAGATACCATTATAAGATTAGTTGCTGGCTGGATTGACAGCACGCCGACCAACAGGGCGCTTACAGACTTGTATGATGCTCAGACCGGAGACTACCCCGGTGGCCTCCAGTTCACGGCACGGCCGGTAGTCGGTGGACACTTCGCGCTGCTGGCGCTACCATAGTACATAGGGGAATAGGGTTTAAGGGTTAATTTTCATTTCTTTGGGTATTATTACGAGGTCTAGTCTCGCCTCAACCTACATTCGCATGGACAGAGCGTACGGAAGGCGAAGGGGAAAACCAACCTGACTACTATGCATTATTATCTTTATTACTTTTTATTATTCATCTACGCTATTTTTCGCCTTCTCCTCATTCATCATCTTCATCCTCTTCGAAACCTTCTTTCCGCCGGCTCCCTCTGTCGCGCAGATATATCCCACTTCTACTACTTGGGAGCAAGCAAATATCTTATGATATGTTCATATTTGATACCCACATATTCTTCACCGTTGTCTGAGTCAAGTAGGGGCCCAGACTGCTCGGTTAAGTTGGATGGGCGATGAGACAAGGCAAGATACTTGCGGCAAGAACGGAATGTTCGTGTCTAATGAGCACGCCGCAACGTCTTACACCCGACGTCCATTCGCGAGGGGCAATAACACATTTGACTGAGACCACACATTCCACTCGCTCCCGCAGGAAACGAGGCAAAATCAAGAGGTGCTAAGAATGGCTGCAACAAACTCGCGTTTACTAGCATGAGCAAGCATCTACGTATAGCACAGTATATATCTTGTCTAAAGCAGTGGTGTTGGGACTGCTACTGGCATCTATATCCACATTTATATCTACCTACATATATCTACATACCTACCTACCTACACATACCCATACCCATACGAGACAAAGGCTTGTCCAGTTATGAAGAATACCTACCATCAAGCCATCTTGGCTACATTATTTGCATAGTGCCCTAGTTGAGGAATTGCAAGAGACCACCAAAATTAAACACAGTCGCCTTGCTTTTGTGAAAGGGTAACGATAATAAATGACTGTTTAATGACTGGCACCGCGGAACACAGTGATCAGGCACAGAGGGTAAACGGCGACGCAAGGGAGTCCGAATAGTGCCTCAGTAGTCGTGCCTAAACTTTCTAGTAGTCAGGAACAAGAGGGATGAACCTAGTATAACACGCGGACTCTACTTCCGGATCGTCAGCACCATCCTGATAACCCATGGCCAACCCGCATACAATTATAATTAGGTATCTCATCACTCCGTCATCAACTCTACCCTACTTCTTTATTCCCACATTTTCTAATATTTATCTATCTTGGTCCTCAAGAAACAGGAACATCCGCACGGGAACGGCAAAAAAAGAATCTGTTTCATCCCTTCGCTAACAAATACTTGCACACTAAACAGCTTGGCTCTTGAAAGGGATATTCCTTCTTGTTATGCCTGTCTTCCTGGTTGATTTTACACCTTTCCAGGCACGTAGTACCATAGCAAGTAGGTTAGGTACCTAAAGCACGGTATCCCCCCACTCGACTCCTCCGATGCATCCTGTGCATCTTCGACTTGGAACTTGGAAACTTTCACTTTCTTTTCTTCGTGTTAACGGACCTCGGTGAATCCAACAAAATCCTGTGCGCCACCGCCATCACAAAATCGTCATAAACAGGTTTTTACAGGACTTCCCTACCATCTACTGTAGGTTACCTAGAGGTAGGTATCTATCTAATCGCTTTACAATCTATTTTTATGCACGCTGGTCTCGCGCTACATGGGTAAGTTATACATAGCACTTATTAGCACGAAGCTCTCATTCCCAAATCCCGAAGCACCGGGTATCGGGTATCGGGTATATTGGGGTTCCGCCCATCCATCCCATCCCATCCCATCCACCTCTCAATTCCATCACTTCCTCCCTACATGTACCTTAGCACCTTAGCTGCTTACCTTAGGTACGTAGTTCAAACTCCCCGCTGACACCCTCGAATTCCGTAATCTGCCCCGCCAAGTTCTTGGCATCGCCAAAATACCGGATGCGGTAGCGCCCGGGTTCCGCCCACGGGTCCGCCGTCTCCCAAGTGATCTCGACCTCGCTGGTGGCGAGGAGCTCGCTAAGGCGGCGCCAGCGGAACACTAGGTGCCAGTCGCTGTCATCGCGGACTACTTTCCACTCATCTTCGTCCGTGTGGACTTCCCCTTCTTGATCCTTCTTGTTGTAGTTCTGATTTGGGAACCACTCTTTGCGTAATTCCTGATTCCCACCCATTGACCCGGATCCATGAACTATCGTAGCCGGCTGCGCAGGTGGCGAGGTTCGCTTCTCGACGACAGCGTAATTGCGCTCGAGCCTCAAGTTATTCCTGGGGTTTGCGCCGATGAATTTCGCTGTTACCCGGTCGCCTATTTTGTATGTCTGTTCCACGTCCTGCTTAACGTCTCCAAACCGTTTGAAGAACGGCGGGGAGTCGTAGATAACCTGAGGGATGAAGTTTAGACTGCGGTTGCTGTTATTCGGGGGCTCTGGCCCTCTGGGCGGCCGGCTGCTGGCTGATGAGCTCAGGGCAGGGATCCAGGATAAGGTGACGTTGATGTAAGCCGCCAGGGTGTGCGGTCCATAGAGTGTGCTCGCACCCTCGTATCGTTGAATTCTGTTTTCAATGTTTGTTAGTTATGCTGTGATTCGCATTGGGGCTCGCATAAATGAAAGTCAAAACTATGGAGAAGAGGAAGGAGATAGTGATCTACAGAACAAGATCCTGCGATCTGTGACAGAGAGATGACGATGGGGCCTCGTATATGTAATATCATAACCCTGAAAGGTGCAGTAAAAATACGAGAAACAAGGAATATTAAAAGCATGACAAAAAATCACACAGGGAGTGTGATTTTACTTACCCGTACTCTTCTTCCGTGCTGATGTAATGAGTATAGCTATTTGCAGGTCCTCCAAGGACAACAATAGGAGACGTTGATTGAGATTCCTCTGAGAATTGCGCAGTTACCTCATCACTAACAGCATTCCGCCAACGTCGCCCAGCCATTGTCGTGGCTTCGCCCGGGCTGACAATGATGACCAACTGCCCGACGCGGAAGACTTGCACGTCAACTACATTAGGCGTCCATTGATACGGACTAGACACCTCGCCGACGTCGAGCAAGATGGGCTTCGGGGAGTGACACGCAATTTGCTCCTCTGTTGGCGCCTTAAGAAGACCGCCAACTACACGCCATATCGGAGAGGTATTCGATGAGTTGCTGTTATGTTGGGTGAAGTCGAAGGCACCAGGTCCATCAGATGTGCCAGCTGCAAAAGAGTAACCCAATGCTGCAGGACACGTTCTAACCTCAGTTCCATTGGGTAGTTGAAACTGATGGTTGGACATATTGTGAAATGTGTGGAAGGATTTTACCCAACGTCCACGTACTGGGTTTGGCGTCTGGTTGAGCTGATCATAGAGCTTCCTCGCGGGCTCAAATTGCCTCTTCCCAATCTCAAAGCACGAAGACGTCCCTTCATCGTTGGTCCTGAAAAAAGGGCCCCGAGCGTGGCATTTCTGAGATCTGCCATCGCTACAGGTGCTATTTTCAAAACTGCACATTTGTCCCGTGCCATCCTCACACCATGCTCCAAGGACGTTGGGGCTTGTATCGCCGACGTTTGCCTGGGAAAAGCCGGCCACGAATCCCTCTGCGGTATTCTCGTCGCCGAGAACGCTCTTTTCAAACAAATACGCCGCTACTCCTTTATTATCACCCGATATCAAGGTGTTGTTGCCAAGAACCGAAGTGCCATGAGTGGGGAACCAGGTTAAGACGCCAATGTTTTTGCCATCTGAAGACCGCTGGAATTTGAGAAGAACCAAATCCTTATCCACGGAACCATCGTCCTCGGAACTAATATTATACCTGGCACGTTCTTCCTCCGGGTTTGCGAGATATGCAAAGAGACTGCGGTTGATATTTGCCCCAAACACTTTAGTAGACCCAATACTGAGACGCCCTGGGGTAAGACTCTCATGCGCACGGCGAATAGAAAGAAGGGCTCCATCGACTATCGCCCGGTAACTCTGCTGATCGAAGCCCTTGCTCGTGATCTGAGGCAGCAAATAGTTGAGCCAAGCGCCAGGACCCGAATGCGAATGGGTGCCGGTTACGGCTAGATTATGGTGACCGTAGTTCTCGTATTCAGCCCCAAATTCCTCTAGACCCGCCAATATACCGTATCGGATAGCTGTGTCTCCAGACTGTGTGTCAAGCACGAGGTAGATGAACCTATCGGACGGGTTTGCGGGATCAGCCACAATAAATGCTCGGGAATAGAGTCGTTGTCGCAAACCCGTTCCGATTTGATGGGGGTCGGCATATCCCATCAAGTTGATCTCAACACAGGGTCTGTTCCCCCAAGAATGAGTATATAGTTGATAGTATATCCCGGCTAGATCAATACTTACCCAGTTATATCAGCCTTTCCCACACCGATGAGGTACTCATCTTCAATATGCGATTCCGTCTCTAAACCTTGCCCATTGTGAATGCCGGACCACACCTTAAACCTCTGCACGGAACCTGTCGGTAGGAAAGTCGTAAATAATAGCAATATCGATAAGAACGATGAAATTATGATGACCGTAGAAACTGGATTGCGTCTAGTAGTAATATCGCGAGAGTGTTGCGATCCCAGGAGTGGCGGATGGTCCCCAGCTTTCTCGTCTTGCCGAGACCACCGCATCTTGACCATCTCTTCCGTACAATACGGTCTCTCTAACTATTCAAATCTTACTACACGGGTATATTGGGCGATAACCAGTATTCTTATTAAGGCAGAGCCGTCTACAGACTGGCAAGCAAGTTATTCAGCTTAGCAACCGTAGTAGGGGTAGTGGCGGTTGCGTGGGTAGAACAAAGTAGCGTAACGGGTCCATTCCTAGGGTCTCGAACAATTCGTAATCGAAGCCGAAGTAAATGCGGTTACTCAGCCGAAAAGTTGGTGTATTGGAACCTAAAGCTGTCGGCGATTTTTCATTTCTATTCAGAGGCAGGCAGATGACGCCTTCCAAAACATCAGGACTTATCGTGCAGGTCCAGCGCATCCCCTACATGCGACACCGATACGTCATTGGAAGCTCGGTGGATTGGACCCCTGCTGTGAGACCCTAATGTAACAATTATGGGGACTCCGTCGCGGCATTTCCGCTGCCGGTTCCCGTCTAGTCCCACTCTTCTGAAGACGAATGCCGCTTTTAGCAGCTGGTGACAACTGCAGGTCCCACCATTACATGATAAGGATAACGAAATTCCCGTCGCGAACAATCCTTAGATGAATTCGCATTGTTCAGTTGGTGATGATAGTATAATCGAAACTTATAACCAGACATCCACCGTGGTTTCTAGAACCTAAAGCCGCCAAAATGTCATCCATCCGTACCACAGTCCACGAGTCGCTACCATGTAAGGCTCCTCTCCTCTCCTCTCCTCTCGATTCACCAATCTCCAGACCCCTATTCCCATGCTATAATCCCTTCCAGTAATGAAGAACTAACATCGGCCTAGACGTCGACCCAGAACCCACACCCGCCGAGCGCGCAGCCGCAGAATCCCTCATCGCCGCAGAACAGCAAAACACCTCCTCCTCCTCCTCCCCCTCCTCTTCTCCCTCACCATCCTCCGCCCTCCCACCCCTCCGCGAACCCAACTTCTCCCCCCTCATAACCGCGGAACTCGACCGCATCGCCGCCAAAGCACCCCTCAGAGGCATCGACCTATCGCGATACGAAGCCCCCGACCCGGACCTCTCTTCCTCCTCCCCCTCCTCCTCCAGCACCGACGACGCAGCAACCCTCTCCACGCAACTCCAGCGCGCCTACACAGCCGCAACATACCTATCCGGGCGACACGCACACCTACAACTTCTAGACGCGTACGGAAAGAACGCGTGGCTAGTAGGGAACTGGCAGTTAGAAGCCGAGCTGCGATCACTGGAGCGGGAGTTGGAGTCGACGAAGAAGGAGATCGACGTGGTGAACATCCAGCGGCGGCGCGTGCAGGACGAGGTTGGCGGGGAGCTGAAGGGGCTGGAGGAGACGTGGAAGCGGGGCGTTGGTAGGGTTCTCGAGACTGAGATTGCTACTGAAGGGTTGAGACAGCAGGTCCTTGAGAGGCAGAGGGGAGGTGTATGAATTCGTTATTCAGATTTGGTAGTTATGCGAGATGAATGGAGGGAAGGATTCAAGCAAATAAGACAGCATATAATACAACACTAGCACGAAAGCTGGAAAACGGGAAAGGTATCAGGGCGTTATGGAATGGCATCGGATCATCTCAGTCTATTGCGAAAAAGCTCCCAGCCAGAATTGGTGATAATGCTTCTACGGTATCAATGAATATCATAAAGCCTATTTAACATGGGAAACGAGGGTAATTCCGAGAACGCCTCCTCCAAGAAAAAGAATGCTGCCATCCGTCGTCTAAACTACCTCCTGTCCCGGAGTATCATGTATCTAATGGTCGTCTTTCTGTACATCCCGAATGGAATTAATTAGGATGTTGCATGCAGGGGATCGACATCTTCTACCCCTGACTTGACACCCACGTATTTGGTTCTCCTCATGATACCCTCAACAGGCCCAAGGAGTCGCTGGAAAGCGCTCTTTCCTAGCGTCGCAACCTTTACTTCGGTTGCGCTGATGACGTCTGCCGCTCGGGGCTTATCGTCTAGGAGCGCAAGCTCACCGAAAAAATCGCCTTTCTTATAATGCTTGACGGATACAGGTGAGCCATCCTTGAAAGCATCCGCTTCACCATCTTCTAGTAGGAAGAATGACTCCCCAATATCACCTTGCTTGATAATAGTATAGCCTTTTGGAAATTTCTTAGTCTCAAGCGCATCGGCGATCTTCGACCTCTCATAAGGAGTAAGGGAAGACAGGAGTGGCACTTCCTCTAGGAAGCTCTCATATAATCGTCGGCGAGCAAACGTAGACTCCATCAGAATTCGACGGAACGTAACGCGATCAAGCGCCCATAACGTACAGCCGGGCTCAGCGGAAATAACCGTAGCAGCTCGCGGCGCATTATACATCAGGGCCAGCTCACCAAAGGAGCCTCCGGCTTGGATGGTGCCCACTTTGTTGCCCATTCCATTTGGACCGGGCTGCAGCGAGCCCGAGTCATTGACGTATAC
This sequence comes from Hypoxylon sp. EC38, assembly GCA_002120335.1. Lineage (NCBI taxonomy): Eukaryota > Fungi > Ascomycota > Sordariomycetes > Xylariales > Hypoxylaceae > Hypoxylon > Hypoxylon sp. EC38. Next base: position 1,993,763 of record KZ111235.1, on the reverse strand, counting down.
ATCAAACGAGCCCTTCTCAACAATATAAAAGTAGTCACCCGCATCGCCTTGAGTAATGACCTATACTTAATCTTAGAGCCTAGCAGACGATATTGGAAAGGGAACATTCATACCTTGATGTCTTTAGCCGGAATTGGCTTTTCCTGTAAGGCGCCTAGAATCTGCGCGTTTTGCTCGTCATCTAGATGACTAAACAAGAAATTCCCTTCGATAGCTTTCTTTAGCCTCTCTAGCTGCTCTGGGGTTTTAGGATACGACGGAGGCGTCCAGTTATCATTGACATCCGCTACTGGCTTGAGCGACTCGGCAGAAACAGATGTGCGGCGACCAAAATTGTACTGAGCTGGATAGCTATCGGGATTCGGTGGCGTTCTCATTGCGAATGGGGGTCCATCTACCGATCCATCGCCTCCAAATGGGCCACGGAATGTTGCGCCGGTTGTGTTAGATAGGCCGAATGATGGTGTTGTGGGAGAAGTAATCGTATCGTTCTCATCCTCTTCAACCACATTTAGTAAGCCACCAGATGGTCCGTTGCTAGTCTCAACTCTGCCTCCATCAGTACCGAAGGGGTTCGAATTCGCCGCGAAGGGGCTCGTGAACGTTGTTCCCGACATCGCACCAGTATTGTGTGTTAAATAAGCAGCGCGCTCCTCGGCGAGACGACGTAGAAAATAATCGGAGCAGAATTGTAGGATATCGGGCGGGTTTTCAATTCGAATTTGATTTTCAAGATTCTCTATTTCTTTTTGGTAAGCAGCAGGCAAAGACATGATGCATAAGGCAAGAAGGCAGAATCAAGGCAACCAAGGAATGCCCTGAAGTCTCAAAAATTTAAGGGAGTGTTAGGTGAAGATCAGGTACATGCTAGATGGGAAATTTCGGAACGTAGCGATAGAAACAAGAGCTTAATTGTAATATTACCTGGGTGGAGATCTCAGGAGATATGCATGCAAGATGGGTCTTCTTGATGCCTGTTGATCTAGGATTCTAGAAGCTCAGGGTCCTAGCACATTCAGCTAGGATTAGCCGATGACTCGTTTCTGATAGATGAGAGAGGTGATTGGAAAATGACTGGGCGCTAAAAGAAGGTGTATGTAGATGTGCAACAAAGGTGAGGCTATGCTCTGGTTCGTAAAGAAATGTAAATTGGGGGAGTATTGCAAGCGTTGCGTAAGCAAGGCAGTGATTTCAATGGTCAATGACAGGGTTGGGGAGCAGACAGAACTCGAAAAGGTAGGTATATACGTCCAGAAATAGGAAGATGACAGCTGAATAAACCAGGATGACCTTAGTAGGCAAATGGACGAGAAGAAAGTTATACATAATACGGGCTGTACGGGATAGAGATAACGGCAGGTACAGGTTACTTACGATGGAGGTACACAAAATTGATGCAAATATTTGGACTTTTTGTCTATTTCTTAGCGAAGAAGACTGGAGGTTATTGTATGCCGTCTGTTCTTATCAAGGTGGGAAACCAGCTCCAAGACGATCCGTGGTAGGATAAGGATGCTGTTGTAGTAGATGGGAAGGAAAATGAGGAGGGGTAGAAACGAAATCAATCAACCAATCCCTCTCAACTCTCTGATTGTAACTCTGTCAAAAGTAGAAGTAGTAATGGTAAATATTTGACGAGGCTATAGCTGAATAGAGATTAATACGGAAGATTTGTGATCGTGTAAAGATTTCAGGGCTGTCTTGTGGCAAAAAGAGTGACGATTGAGGGGGATAAGTTATTGGGACAGGAGAGAAGATCACGAATTGCGCTTGGTCTTAGCCCTTGAGAGTTTGGGGTGAGTGGGGCAGACCAAGCCGCCATTCCCCAGTTATAGCCCAGTAGAGGCCCTTGAAAAGCCCCAGCTCCCTTTTCCTTGGAGCTTCTTTGCGTTCTTCGCGCCTTCTGGAAGGGCGCACAGGCCGCTTAAACATCCGTGTCCTGTGTTGGTACCTGCTGTTATCTGCAGCTTTCCAGCGGCAGCTTACCTGTGTTGTATTATACTGCATTGTACAAATAATAACAAGCTGTACCCTTAATGCCGTAAATATGATGCAACCTACCCTCAATTTCAGAGGCGAATAAAATAAACACACTACAATTCAACTACAAACCATAAAGTTCCACTCGATCGAATTCCACCTATTGTGAGTATTTTCTCAAAGAAAAAAATGAGTTCAACTAGAAACCCGGGCATGTCATCAAAAGGAACTTTTGGTAGGGCAAACAATGAGGTCTTTGTGAAACCTGTTGGTCTTCAGGCGGAAGAGGGTTTGACTCTCACGTCACCCAGGTCTGCTAAGATCGGGATCGTCCCTGTTCTTTTCTCTTTCTGGAAGCTCCAATTGGCCCGAGCTCCCAACTTGTCAAAAAAAGGGCGACAAGGGGGCCAAGGGGCTTATTCTCACCTCGTTAGCTCATATGCATCCTAGAGTTTTCTTTTATGTAAGCCGACTTCCCACTTCAAGACAATGGTTCGACATGATAATCTCACCGCATATTGTTTTTCTTGTGGCTTCCTTGGGTCCTGATGGATTCAATACGACTATGATCAGGAGAACATTCTCTCGGGTCGCATCGGTGTGCTGCTATTCATAGTTCTCAGATTCCCATTGGTTTGTTGACACAACTGAGTCATAAGGACAAAGCTCAGCCGCATGGCATGCAACGAATATATATTATTAGTTACGGCACTTGAGCAATAGTTGCCTTGGCTTTACATAGTACAAAGGAGGGATGGTTAGGCAACCTATGATATGCATCTGCTTTCTATCGGGCTTGCCATTGCTTACTTGCAGTTTCCCATTACCGTCTTACATAAGATTTTACTCAACGTAGACCTCACGTAAGCGCCTTATCTATCCCCTCATGCCAAATCGACTATCCACGAAGCTAGTACATTGGCATCCATCCCATCTTTAGCCACTAAACTAAGTCAATCCAATGTTCGGGAAGATGGCAACTTGATCTATCTTGTCACATAACATGTGGGTTTAGCCTTATAGGAGCCCATACATAATCCTTATAAAGTAGCTAAGTAGCTTTTAACGTTTTAAATTTATTATTATTTAATTATATTTATTTTTAATAAGTATTCGTTTATATTAATAATACCTTTTTATTATTAGTTATTATAACTTTATTTTTAGAAAATTATTTATTATAATCGTTATTTTTTACTTTATATTTTAATATCGGTTATTTATATCGTTGTTATTATTTAATTTTAGCCCAAAAATCAAATCTAATTATTAAATTTCGCCCTTTCTAAGTTATTAAATTTTACCTTTCCTAAGTTATTAAATTTCGCCTTTTTTATTATTAAAGCATAATTTAATTATCGAATTAATAACTTATAACTTTACTTTTTCTATTTTATATTTATTAATAACACTAAGTAAATTACACCAAATTATTAATTAATTAACATTTTTTAAACCTATTATTATATTTTTAAACCATTTTTATCTTTTTAATCTTATATATTAACGATTAATTTATATTAATTAATAAAATAACTGCTTAATTTCGTTAATATAAAATATCTTAACTTTTTAATAATTATAAAATCGAATAATTTTACCATTATATAAGCCATTTTAAAAGATATAATTACCTTATATTTAATTAAATTTAAATATATTAACATTAATTATTTAATTAAATAGGTTAATAATAAAAGGTATTTTTATAACTTTATTAAATCTTAAAAAAGAAAATTTATTTAAACATAATAAAAAATAATTATACTTAATTATTTAAAAAAAAAAGCTTCTAAAATTAATATAAAACTTAAATAAATTACATTAATTATTTTAACATTTTTTCGCTTAAAAATTTACTTTAATTTATTATACTTTAAATTAAAAACCTTTTAACATTATTAATGCTTAATTAATAACCTAAAAATACCTTAAAGGGTAGCTTAACTATTTAAACTAATACCTTTATAATGTTTATTAGTTAAATTAACATTATTAAACTAGTTAATAGTTAATATATTAAATATTTTATAATGATTTATTATTATTAATAAGTTATTATTAATAATTATACCATATTAATTATTTAATTTATTTAAGCTTTTATTATTAATATTTATAAGATAAATATTATACTTATTAATATTAACAGTTTTTATTAACTAGGAAAATGATTTAAATTTTATTAAAATAAATAAAGTAATAACTTATAATATAAATGTATTAATAAATGATAATATTAAGGGATAAAATAATAACCTTACACTAAATAATAATAATTAAAATTAATAAATTAGTAATAATAATTTATTAATAATATAATTAATAGTTTAATTATTAACTTAAATTATAACTAATATTAACCAACTAATATAACCTTTTTAATAAAAAGTATAAACTAATAATAAAGGTTTAATATTAAACCTTATTAATTACTTTAATTTTAAATTTTTAAATCTATATTATATTAGCGTTATATTGTTAAGAAAATATACTATTTATACTAATATTTATATATTTATAAATTATTTAAAAGAATTTATTAAAAATTAAAACGATGATAAAGTTAAAATAATTTAGTTTACTTATTTATAATAAATAGCTAATAATTAAATTTTAATAAAGTTATTAAATATAAAGAAAAATATATTGGTTAAAAGAATGGTTAAATATATTTATAAAGAATTAATTTATTAATTTTATAAAAAACCTAACCTTATTTTTTAAGAATTAAAAAATAAGTCATTTATATTATAAGATTTATAATAAGGCAAATTAATAAAACCTTTTATTTAAAGTATTATTTATAACATTAAAAGTTATAATATACCATTATAAATATAATTATTATATACTTTTAAAGTATTTAATATTAAGATTTAATCTTAATTAATAAAATTTATAAAAGGAATAATAATTAGTAATTTCTTAAATTAACTTAATATATAAGAAAATATATTAAAGATAAAAATTAACTAATTTTTAATACCATTAAATAAATTTAATAATTAGCTAAATTTCCCTTTTACTAAATATAATAAATAGAATTTCCCTTACCTATACTTTTATTAATAAATTTAACAAGGATATTAAACTAATTAATAACCATTAAAATAGCTTAATTATAAATAATTATATCTTATTTAATAAAACTACCCCTTTAATATATAAAATTATAAATAAAATTTCCTTTAATAAAATATTACTAATTATATTTAAAACCAACCTTATAACTAGTTATATTAATAATAATAAAATTACCTAAAATAACCCTATAAAAATTTTAAACGCTAAAGGAATTAACAAAAACTATAAAAAATTTAATTAGCTAGTTTAAAAGTACTTATGCTTCCCATATATTTTTAATCTTAAAATAAATAATATAAATTAAAAAAATATAATAACTAATTTAAATAACAACCATAAAAAATTGCTAAAATATAATATGTAAATGATAAAATTAATTAATAAATTAATTAATAAAATATAGCTAATATTAACTATATAAATTAATATAATTAATAACAAAATAAAAATAATTAATAAAATATAAATGTTAATAAACCTAATATATTTTATAAAGAAATATTAGATAATTTTAAACCATTAAATATTAAAGATAATAATAGAGAAAATATTACAAATTTTAAATTAATAATATTTATATTAAAAGTAACCAAATATAACATATATAATGATAAATTTTTAAGCCATAATGGATTATTTTACCATTTAATATAATAATATATTAATAATAATAATAAAACTAAATTAATATCCTAATTAATTTTAAAAACTACCTAAATTACTATTATAATTAATTTAATACTAATAAAGCTTTACTATATAAATAATAAAATGAAAATGTTATTAATATTTAACTTAAAAAAGATTTTATAATAAATAAACATTAAAATATTTTTATCGCCTTTAACAACTATTAAATTAAAATTACCAATTTTTAAATCATTAATTAACACATATATAAAGGTTAATACTAATTTTATATATAAAATAAAAACATATATAAAGTTTTTTTTAATAATATTAATTAATATTAAATATTAAAAAGATATTTATATTAATATAAGATATATTAAAATGTTTATAAATAAATCATAAATTTAATAATAATACTTAAATATTAAGATTTAAATAAAAATAATATTAATACTTATATAAAACATTATAAAAAATTAACATATTATTAATAAATATATTATTTTAAAATTTTTCTTTAAAAATATTTAAAATAACAAACCCATTATTATAACCTTTATCTAAAAAATTTCTTTTATTAATAAATTACAAACCCATATATTATTTAAAATAAATATTTTAAATATAAAATAAATCAATATTTTATTATTTAAAAAAGTGGCAATTATTTAATTATATAAAATAGCCATTTCATTATTAATAATACTTAATAATAAAATATAAAAGATTAAAATATTTTTTACATAACATATTATCATTTCACCATTTTTATATTAATATATTAATATTACCCATATTACTAATCTTAATTAAAATAATATTTTTAAATTAATAACTAATTTAATTTCCTATTTAATATTAATAATTAATAATAATATAAGCTAAATTATTATATAAAATAATATATATAAGAAAGTAATATTATTATAAAATATATTAATAAGCTATATTATCCTTATATAATAAGGTATTAAAAATTATTAAATTAAAGATAATTAAACTATTAAACTTATAATTCGTAAATTATATAAAAGAATAAAGTTAAAAATAAAATTCTTAAGTTCTTTAATAAATTTTATTACCTTTTAAATAAAAAATTTAAACAAATATTTTATTAGTATAATAATTTTTAAAAACCTTAAAAATCTAATAATATTTAATAAACTATATATAATAATTTCACAATTTAAAGATATTTTCATTAATATAAGTTTTATAAAAATCCTTAATAATAAATTACTTTAATTTAAATTAAAGCTAAGATAGGAAATAATATTATTAAAAAAATATAAACCATATATTATTAATATATAAAACCAAATAATTATTAATGCCATAATTAACAAATTATTATTATAAAAAAAAATCTTTAAAATAATGTGATTAATATTATTCTTTATACTAGTTTTTATTATTTATAAAGATAATTTAAATAAAATTATAAATATGGAAAATATAATATAAAATAAAATTATTAAAATGGGTTATATAATTATTAATATATGGATATTTAATTATTTAAATTTAAATAACACTTATCTTATAAAATCTTAAAAAATAATACTTATTAAAATCGTTAAGAAATTATTTATTATAATATTAAATATTAAATTATTTTATTATTAATAAAGAATTTACTTAAAAACTTGTTAAGTATTAATGATTATAATAATAAAAGGTTAATATATATTTAATTATTTAGTTATAAATTATAAAAATAATAATACATATATTTAACATTAAATAAATATATTACTAAATTTTATTTATATAGTAAAATATTATTATAATAATATTTACATTATATTAAATATCTTTAATAAACATATTAAAAACCTTATTTAAATATTTTTAATTTTATAAGAAAAGAATATTTTAATTAAATTATTAAAATTATTTATTAACTTTCTAAATACTATAATACTTAATTAAATAATTAACTTATTTGGATTATTTATAATAAAAAAACAATTAGTAGTAATTATAAAAATTAAATTCCTAATTATATTAAAAAATCTTAAAATCTTTATTAAATTATTAAGTTATATAAAAAATAATATATTATAATATATTATAATTATTAAATTACTTAAGTAAAAAAAACTACTTTTCTTTTACATTAATCCTTGAAAAGGTAAATTTAAGATAGGAAAAAAAAGATAAGTGTTAAATATCCTTATTAATATATTAATAAAAAAGGAATAATAATTATTTAATTTAATTAAATTAATATTATTAATATATACAATCTTAGTATTTTTTAATATAAAAAAAATTATTAATATTAATTTTAATATATTAAAAGAAGGTATTAATATATATATTTACCATATTAATAAAAAAATATTAAATAAAATTATAAAAGATAATAAATTAATAATTTACCTTTCCTAAATAATAATTTAACTAATCACCTTTCTTTTTTAAATATTAATATTAATAGAAAAAAAATATTAGTCAATTAAAATAAAAATATTTAGATTAATTTGAATATTACGTAAAATATAGTAATAAATGATAATAACTTAGAAAGGAATTTATATTTTTATAAATTATAAGATTATATTAAAAATAATGAAATATTTTAATTTTATTAATTTAATTGTTTTAAGTAATAAAAACTTATAATTAATAAAAGTTATTAAATATATTAATAAATTTAATATTATAATTATATATAAATTAAATAATATATATATTATCTTAAATATATTATTACGCTTACCTATTATATATAATAAAAAGTAGGTAAATAACATTAAAAATTTAAATATTTTACCAAATAATATTAATAAATATTAAGAATTAATGATTACAAATTTAAATAACTTATAAATATTATTTAATAAAATACTTTTAATAATTCATTTGGTAATTTATTTACTATAATTATTAAATAATAGTAATAAACCATTATTAAAAAAAGTTATATTAATTTAAATTAATCCTAATTTTAAATGGAAAATATAATAAAATTATATTAAAAATCTTTAATAAAGGATTATTATTAATATTATTAAAGTAAATGATAATTTATAAGTTGAAAATACTATATAATTATTATTTTTTATATGTAATGATTTATTATAAAAATTAATAAAGATATAAGATTGCTTATATATATTAAAATTTTATTATTAAAAAATCTTTAAAATAATTTATAAAAATAATCATTTAAGCTTTAATTATTTACAAAATAAATTTATATCCTTTATCTTAAATAAAAAGAAATTTACTAAATATTTTAAGTTATATCCTAAATATATAATCTTATAATGGAAAATTTATAAATTATATAAAATATTATAATTAATTATTAACCTTTTATACTTATTTTATATAATTATTATTAATATTATATTTAAAGTTTTAAAGGATAATAAAGGTTATAATGTAATTAAAATAATTATTAATAAATTTATTAAAATTGTATAATTAATTTTTAAAAAAATAATTTAAATATTAAAATAATAAGCCTTTATATATAATAATATTTTATTAATATTAAATTAAGATTTATTAAAAGTAATTATTAATAATAAAGATTTTAAATTTTTATTAACATTATAAAAATCATTTTAATAAAGTAATAGAATAAATTTGCTATATAGGATAATATATTATTATTAAATTAATGGTTAATTAAAAAGATTTATTTTATTTATTAAATTTACTTTATAATATTATTTATATTTAATAAATAATAAATTAGTTTAAAAAAATTATTTACTAAAATTATAATAAAAAATAAACATAATTTATTTATTAATAACTTAAATAAGTTTATTTAAAACCTTATATAGTTTTATATTAAATTTAATATTAAAGATATTAAAAATATAATCATTAATTATAACACCTTTATTAAAAGTTAAAATATATAATATAATTACCTTAACATTAATAATATTTAAAAGGTATTATAATACTTAGTATTAATCCATGTTTTTTTAATAAAAATAATAAATATTCCTTTAATTATATAAAAAATATAATATTTTATTAATTATTATATTAAATAAAAAACTAGGATAATAATATATAAGATTTTTTATTATTAAAAAATGAATTGGTTATTTAATATATTAATTAGATTTTTTAAATTATTAATATATTTATAATATTATTTTAATTAATTACTTTAAACCAATATTATTAATAAATATATTTAATAAGTTATTACTTAATTTTAAATATATAATACTAAAATTATATTAATAAAAAATTATTATAAAAAATAAAGTATAAAAATAATACTTAATAAAATATATTAGATTTGGTAATAAATATAATATATAAATTAAAAAAAAAACCTTAAAAATAATAAAAAAGTATTAATATAAAAGTATAATATAAAAAGATAAAGATAAAAATATTATTAAGAAAAAAACATATAATTAAAGCATTTTATATATATTAATATTAATAAGGGTATTAACATTTTTTATTGCTGGTATTATTATATAATATATGGGTTTAGCCTTATAAGAGCCTATATATAATCCTTATAGAGTAGCTAGGCAGCTCTTAGCGTTTTAGATTTATTATCATTTAATCATATTCATTCTTGGCAAGCATTTGTTCATATATCTTTTCTAGAGCCGCGCGCTCGCTTGGCCAGATCCAGGCCCACTACGCAACCAGTCAGTTAATACAAGATGCTAGAAAGTCACGCTGGGGTAAAGGTGGTTTGGTACGATCCGAGTTTGATAGATCATTAACATGGTTCAGTCTTCAGATTCCTCAGCTTTAAAAGTGTCGCCATCTCCCGTTCTACTATACATGAAACTTACCTTTCTTTAAAGGAGCGTGAATGGTTGATATGTCTATCGCAGTTATAGATCTACTCCTGAACCTGCCAATAAATAGCAATATGAACGTAATGGAGATAACTAATATTTGAGGATTGATCCTCTGGCTCTAAGTCTACATAGGTAGCAATGCGGGGTTAATACTGGCTTGGTAAGTTAGGTATTTAGTACTCCCTCGAGACTGCCTCTCGAATTTCTATCAATATTGATCTATCTTTCTATACTAAGGCTCATAACGATACTCCTCCCTCTAGTCTTCCAAGACTTATAAGTATTGTATGCTTTGTGGACGAAACATCACAATATGAACAAAACGAAGAAACATGGTTGTAGATTCATTAATCATAATACGATTAGAATCACCGGAAACTCTATTCGATTCAGGGGTCCTCAACAATTAATTCCTACCTAGATATCTAAGGTAATAGACCAAGTTTTATCTAACCCCTATTTTCCTTCATGAAGGCCAACGCACAATCCACTACAATACCACCAACTTACGCGGTAGAAGTCATCTTCTCTTCCTTGCGACGTTGTTCCTCCTCTAGTATCTCCCGTTGACGATGTGCAGCTTCCCCAATGGCCTTAACGCCCTTCTTTCTCTGTCGTTCCTCGTATAGGTCTCTGCTCTTCATGATGCGTTGCACGATGGTCCCGGCATTTACGTCCTGGAACTCGTGGCTCGGAACTTCTTGGAAAATACCCATCTCCTTCGGCACTGTGTACGGGTCGTACGAAAGCGGCATGAATGATGTAGGCCCATGGTACACAGCGTCGGGGGTACCCCACGGAGAACTCGTAAGGTAGGACTTGGTTGGCGAGAATGGTGCGCCAAATATGACGGCGTTGACATACTGTAGACAATTAGCAACAGGCCATCCGAAATCTCAAAGAGTTACACACCCGGCACTGGAGAACACAGAGACCGCGCTCATAGATATTCATGATCGGATAATTGACCCCTTTCCAGTAGTTGATCACCTCATCGTCGTGTACCCCAGCAACTACAAAGACTGGACCGTAGTCTGCACCCTTGCCACGACGCTCGTCGACAGCCTGTTCATCGTACCAGCCTTCCTGTCTTGCCAGATTTTCCTCGGCCAAGACAACCTGGCGAAGAAATTCAATGTGTCCGCTAGAAAAGAGATCAAAGCCTCCATCGACGTAGACAACCCTCTGCCCGGGTTTCGGGCCCAGCCCTCCTAGTAACGGACGGAACGAGCCCTTCTCTTCTGTAGCGTCGGTTTTTGCAGCAGTTGAAGCTGACCAGAAATACACGTCTGCGCCGGGACGCTTCCCGCTTTCGTCCGTTGCATACTGGCTAATACGATTCAACATAGCCTCTCCTTCGGCTTTCTTTTCGGTCTCGGTACCACTGCCCTCCTCGCCGGCGAGCACTTTCTCTAGAGACTTGATAAAGTGGGTTCTAGTGCATAGCAGCATGCGACCAACGAGGTCAGTCGTCGATATACTCGGCGTGCGCTTGACAACCTTGAAGCGGCCCGCAGCCTTAACAAAGCGGTAGCAGTCCTCGCCGCTGCTATCGGAAGTGATATCATCGCCATGAACCACGTACTTGCAGCCGAAGTGGCTAATGAAATCCAACTGTGTGACATAAGGCGCGTACGGGACGGACTTGGTGACCCAGCGACACGCATCAACGGCGGCAAGACTTCGCAGGAGATCAGCAGAATTGCTCTATAGAGTCGGGATCTAGGAAGAGCTATCCGTACCGTTCTCGCAGATTCATGACCGTCGGGCCCTTGTTCTCTAGGATTGCCTCGTCGGAGTGTACACCGACGTACAGCTCGGTGCCGAGTTGGCGGGCCTGCAGCATGGCGCCTGCATGGCCGTGATGAAAGAAATCCCAGCATCCGTCAACCCAAATCCTGTCGTCCAGGAGCTCCGGTGCAGGTGGACCCGATAAAACCTCTTGTTCTGAATTCATGCTGCGACACTCTTCCTGAAATAATATTTAAAAAGAGAGTATGTGTTAATTATGAAAAGGGGTAAGGTCTCTAGGTATTTCGGTTGGAGTTGCCAGAACGGCGTTAGACCGTGTATGGAATAGGGTGTTCACTTTGTTACACGGGCAGCACGGGCTGCACGGGGTATTTCCATGACCCCTCATCTCGGGTTCCTTATCGACAAGCTCCCGAAGCTAAGCTCCGTAACCCCACTATCCCATTGGGACATCATCAGATCCAATACTACACCATGTTCAAGGGGATCAACGACCATATTAGTTGATAAATGTAACGGAGCCCTTGTATTATAAACCAAATATATTTCACATCTCATCTCACATCTCTGGCAAAATCATGTCCTCCGAAACCACAGCATCAACCGGGGGCCTCACCTCCGAGCAGCTTGCAGCCTTCTGGCGCGACGGCTACGTCATCATCCCAAACGCCCTGCCGCCAACAACAGTGCAAGCACTTCTCGACGAAACACACTCCCTGCTTGAAAACTTCTCCATATCAGACCACCCCATGACGCGCTTCAGCACCGGCGAGAAGTCCGCCCACGTAGGCGACGACTACTTCCTAACCTCCGGGGACAAGATCCGCTTCTTCTTCGAGGAGGACGCCTTCGACTCTTCGGGAAACCTCACGAAGCCCAAGGAGCGCGCCATCAACAAGATCGGGCACGGGCTACACGCCAAGTCGCCGCCCTTCGCCGCGCTCCTAGACCCAGCCCTGAACCCCGACCTCCTGGGGGCCGGCAGCAGCACCGGCAGCGTAGCCGCGGGGCGCAAGGAAAGCCACCCCGCGGCGATAGCGCGCGCCCTCGGGTTCAGGGACCCGCGGTGTCTGCAGAGCATGGTCATCTGCAAGCAGCCGGAGATCGGCGGCGCCGTGCCGCCGCACCAGGACAGCACGTTTTTATACACGGATCCGCCGAGCGCCGTGGGCTTCTGGTATGCGCTCGAGGACGCGACGGCCGAGAACGGGTGCTTGAGTTTTCTGCCGGGGAGCCACAGGTGGGCGCCTGTGCGGCAGCGCTTCGTGCGGGCGAGGGATGGGGGGACTACGTTTATAGATAACGATGGCGCGAAGTTCCCTGCTGGTGAGGAGTACGGGGAGAGGGAGGGGCAGGTTGAGGATGGTGAGTATAAGATGGGCGAGGTCAAAGCCGGGTCGTTGGTTTTGATACATGGCAATTTGCTGCATAAGAGCGAAAAGAATTTGAGTCAGAAGGGACGCATTATTTACACATTCCATGTCATTGAGGGCGAGGGAACCAAGTACGATGAGCGGAATTGGCTTCAACCACCGGCGGAGGGTTTCACGCGGCTTTATAGAGATTAAAGGAAAGAGTGGAAGCAATGATATCCATGTATCGAGTAGAGTACTTCGCGAATTTAATGGTTTCTCCAGAACTGAAGGCAATGTAAGGAGGTAGTTACAACAATTTCGAAGCAGTTCATAGGCAATTTTACGATTGTGTAAAGTTCAAATGTCTCCTTGAGATACATGCATTGTAATCTAGCTCACTAAGTACCTATCTTCCTATCCTCTCCACCACGAAGTCCCTTCAAGACCTATGAATGCAACGCTCTGTATACCCTTTTATTATTCACCTTCAGACCGTGCTAACACAAGCCGTTCATGTCATGGGCTGCTGGTCTTGTTGCTGTTGGTCTTCCGAATCCAATAGATTTTCCCACACCCAGCCCCAATGTGGGCGAACCGAGTCTGGAAGATTTTCAAAGGGTATTTGTCGCCAGTATGGGCGCATTGCGCTACCGTGTGTGTCTTCACCAAGTTCGCAAGGCGTATCGTATTCCGGACTCCCTGGGCACTCTGGCCGAATGATGAACATGCCTTGCAACTTAGGCTCTCTTGGTATCTCGCCTGCCTCTCGTATCTCACGAATTATGTCGATCATCCGGGTCCTGATGTCCGGCCATCTCATAAGAAAACGCGTCTCGGGTTCGTCGCCTAGCTCATCGTTTTCTGGGTCGAAGAAACCAGGGTACAGGTCATCATACCCATCTGGAATATCCATCAGGTCGCTAGGGAGACGAAGACAGCAGTGCGACTCTACTTGCGACCTGTACACCCAGTGGTGCTGGGGGACCAGCCAGTAAAGAGTATCCAGCGAAGGGAACCGGGAAAGTAGCAATGGGATGATTTCTCGCACGTAGGGGGTACTGCCCATCGTGAAATAATCCATCCCAACGTTACGAACGTGATCCAATTTACGGGGCCACGGCAAAAGTTCAAGAATAGGGTTTGGACGATTGCTAAAGGTGAGAGTGAACATCGATCCACCGCTGAGGTATAGAATATCTTTTTCGGGTCGAAACCAATGTGCATCTGACATCCCTCGCAGACCACGATATCCCTGGTAGCGGCACGAGGTGTAGTAGGATTTGGCAACATCGCGGGATTCGTGGCATACTAGCGCAATCGGCGGCCTGGGTGGTGGACCTGGCGTGTACGAATACGTGAACATATGCTTGTTGTTGACTTGGCTGACGTCGAACAGCTTTGGTCGAAAACTATCCAGATAATCATCAAGAGCAGCATGCCAGACAGCCTGTCGCAACTCAGGGGGGAAGTCATTGAATCTTCCAAAGCTCTCTAGTGGTTCGGACATCGTGATGGGCGTGGAGGTGTATCTTGCAAGAATGATTCTCTGCTCAAACTCTGAAGGACGAGAGATGAAGAGTGTTTATTTATGGGAGATAGCAATCCGTTTGTGATTGTTTGATTGCTTAGATTGACGGGTACCGACGTATTTCGGCTTGATGTACCGCGCCGTGTCGCCTATTTACCCATCTATGGGTAAGATGACATCAAGGTATCATAATCTAATAGCACTGAGTGAGTCCATACGCATTGGCATAATGGAAGGTGTGCTGTTGGCACTTTCGAACTTGTCTCTATGGGTAGTAGTTTCCTAGGTGTATATGGTACCATAGGGAATGGGTGGAGGGTTGTAGAAGAGGTAGTCGCTATTTCCCACCATGATAGGATACCCTATTTGAGGCCTCAAAGTCCATGACTTTATGCTATGCATAATTTTGCGTAAGCTCTAGATAACTGCATGTAGTACGAGGTTGGCAGCTCGACTTTAGAATTACTCTATCTCCCTGTAAGAAGAAAAACTCATATCACATCTCGCATTCACAGATCACATTTTAATTTTAATCTTAATTTTATTAGCACACACAAGCAGATATCTGCGCAGCAAAAAAGCGTCGCATTCCTCTCTATGAACCAGAGCTCAAAGAACGAACCCCCTTACATACAATTGGGTTCGACCACCCCGTCCGTGTGCGCGCGATGAGAGGAAACAGAATTCTGCCAAGCCGGTAGCCAGGAACCCCCCTTAAGATGCCGTCGAGTCGTTTTGCTCGAACACCGAGAAAGACTGCCCTTCCCCCCTTCCCTCATCTCTCTCCATGTCTCTCTCTCTCTTACTAAGAGGGCCAACTATATCCTTAGCAGACGCCCCTCGCGCGGAAAAAGTGCAAACAACACCATGCACGAATGAAGTAATGTAAAACGTAGTGGATACAGGCAAATGAATCGATGTCAAGTGATGTCATTTGCAATGTCGAATGTCGCGGGCCCCGAGAAAGGTGAAGGTCGAATTATGTGTATGTGCCTGACTGTAATTACCACCCGTACCGTTTTTCCACGTGCTGACTTTTTTTTTTCTCATGAGACTTCATCCACTCATGAGCTCGTGAAAGCTTTAATTTGTGAATTTAGGGTTTTTTTTTTTGGTCGATCTGAAGAAGTACAATCTTGCTAAGCGAGGCTTGTAGAGGGCATCATAACCCTTCTAGCGTCGCTAGCGACCGTAAGGATGGAAGCCTCGATTTCCACCTCGTCCTCCACCACGATAGTTTGCTCCTGGCTTACCCGCGTTCTTTGGGCCAGTTGGTGCATTGGCCGGAGGCGCATGGTTGGGGTCAACGGGACCTGGGCTTGCTTGGTGTCCACCACCTCTTCGATGGAATCCTCCACGACCACCTTGGTTGAAATTGGGCTGAGGTACATCATCGTACATGCCCTCCCATGAAGTCGGATCTCCACCGCTCACGTTGCCGTAATTCTGATTGTATCCTCCACGGCCACCGCGTCGACCTCCGCCACCGCGTGGGTTAAACATCTGCTGTTGGTTGAAGTTGTTGAACCCTTGTTGGCTTCCATCAGATTGACCTTGGCCTTGCTCGCCGCCGTTGGCCATCATCTGGTTTTGCATCTGCTGCTGCATCTGTTGCATAAGAGCCGGGTTCATATTGGCCATTGCCGCCATCGGGTTTTGAGAATTCTGGCCTCCACCTTGGGACATCTGCTGTTGCATTTGTTGCATTTGTTGCATCTGTTGCATTTGCATCATCTGCATCATGGCCGGGGTCATGCCGCCCATACCGATGCCCCGGTTCATAGCCATTTGTTGTTGCATCATAGTCATGTACTGTTGCATCCTTTGCATATATTGTGCCATGACTTGTGGTGTCATACCTCCCTGGCCCATTGGGCTGGCCATCTGATTTTGGCTGCTGGGTTGTTCGTCCATACCGCCTTTTCTGAACTTGCCGCGCCTAGAAGCTTCTTCTTCCTCTCGCATGTTACCCCGGGGTTGAGCCTTCTTAACCTCAATGGGCTTTCCGTGGATTTCCAAATGCGTGCTGAGGCATGCTTCGACGCCAGCTTCACTCTCAAACGTAACGAACCCAAAGCCTCGCGGTCGGCCGGTATCTTTGTCCATCATAAGAGTTGCGTCGACGACCCGGCCGAATTGGGCAAAATAGTCCTTGAATTCCGGCTCAGTCGTATCTTGGCTTACGCCACCGACGAAGATCTTGCTTGTCTTCTCCTGCTCATCTCGGGGGATGGCTCGCTTCGGGTCGATCTAGGCATATTATTAGTACGTGGCCATTAGGAACGAGGGTTGCCCGACTCACAATCTTCCCATCCAAGAAATGCTCCTTGACCATAACAATGTTCACCGTCTTGGGGTCCTTAAATGTGAGGAATCCGAATCCACGCGATCGCCCTGTGGCACCGTCTCTCATAACCGTACATTCTGTTACCTCACCGAATTGAGAGAAGTAATCGCGAAGGGATTCTAAAAATCAATGTTAGCAACAATCAGATAGAACGTAGTCAGCTGTATAGGCTCCTTACGATCAGTTGTTTCCCAGTTCAGACCGCCAATGAACATTTTTCTGTAAGAAAACCATAGTTAGTCTCATCTGTATCTCAGATTACCATAAAACGGAAAAGCGTATAATTAATAAAAACAAGTCAACATATGCAGTTTGGGCCAAAAATAATTGCCACTAGGCAAACATCTTGGGGTTCGTATGCAGCTCGCCGTAACTTCGGACGCCCAGCCCTCTAACCTTAGATCTTCATCTATATGCCGAGTTGGCTTATCGGAGATCTGAACAAAAGATGCATCGTTGCCTAGAGATACCGCATCGGATTCAGAGCCTTCACTATCAGAGGGTAAAGGTATGTAGTCCTCCTCTTCATCATTAGACGCGTCCATGGTGGCTGGTGATGTACGGTGCAAGTCTTGTAGTTCAGATGGAGTGACAATGCATTGGGCCAGTGGTGTAATCTGAGGAGCGAGCCCCATATAGCACTCCTCCACAGAAGAAGACAAGGCAGTTGATGGCAGGTGTGTCTTGAAATGTCGAATTTTGTTCTCGTCTCTTTGCTATCGTCAAGCTAGGACATGACCTCGAGCGCTATTCGCTGCCAATTCTCTTGTTACAGCCTTCAAAGTAATAGTCCTTCGTAAGCTTTATGAGCCTATCCCTGACGAATGGCTACGGAAGGCAGTAGTAGTGTGTGCTCTGTACTGACTATGGTCGAACTTTTATCGTTGGTTTCCTTTTTCAAGGTGGCAGAGTGACTCCACCTCCCTCAACTACCCTCTTTCCCGTGATGCACCTCTTGAGATCCGGATGGCTGGAGTGCTTTCCCTTTGGCTACGCATTTGAACGTTCGACCGACTTGGTAAGTCCATCACCAAATCTTCCCTTCGGAGACAACTAGCGAGACAGAAAACAGATCTCTTGTCCACCAAAGCCCCTCCGGCCAAAGCCCCCAAGGTACCAACACACACATTCTTTCGACTATCCAAAGCATGACCAGGAAGCATATGTTTCCCGAATCAGATGCTTTGAGCACCCAAGCACGCTGTAAACATCGCTTTGATCTGGTTTTTCAGGGATGGGCGGGACACAGCAGGGCTCTTCTAGACCCAATGGACAAGCAGAAATTTGGAACACAAACAAATGGATCTAAAACGAATATACTTACCCGTCTTCCTTGGCACTAGGTCCTCTAGTGGAGTGGTACGTAGAGGCCGAGTCATCTTGCTGGGAATTGGAATGTGTAACCGCGACAGCACCAGTAGAGCCATTTCCAAGATTGAAGTCGACATCGTCGTCATCATCATAGGTCTCATCTGGGTATTCGTTGTCATAGCCGTTCTCTTCAGTTGTGTGAGCTACATCGCTAGGTGCTTGATTAATCTCGGGTTGGCTGGGTGTCTCTACTGATGGTTGCGGGTTTGACTGAGCAGGCGCATGGGTTGGAGCTGCGGCGGGAGTTTGCGCTGCTGGTGCTGCCGGCGCGGGGGCTGCGGCGGTATCGTTGTCATCGTAACTACGAATAGTTAGCATACTAGGTTGCGAAACACATGAAAGGGATTGATGGAAAGCAATGGATCATGTAGGCTTTTCTTACAGATCAGCAAAGAGATCGTCTTCGAAATTCTCCTGTTCTGCCATGGTGAAGGGTTGTGGTCGATGTGTGACACGCGATTGAGAAGACTCGAAAGTCGCGGAGTAGAAGTTGACTTGGATTCGACCTGAAAGATTGAACTATGGGAGAAGACTGCGGCGGTTTAGTTCAATCGGCCGATCGGAGAATAATATTTAGAGAAGAGTTAGGATGAGTCATGTGAGTATGGAAGCTGTGTATAATTAGTCGGGAGTGGAAAGAAAAGTAATAGAGAAGGTCGAGTGGGAAAAAGGTGAGAAGGTGTTGATGAAAAGAATTGTAGCCTTCTACCCAGATGGATGGTTCGCCGACACGACAGAGAAGAGAAACCTTGGACCAATAAGAGACGCGAGGTCGGCGGCAGGCAAATCTCCACCTTAGGTACCTTTTAGGGCGTTCGGCAGTAGTGCACAGACCATCTATTAATCGTCCAATCAATTAAAATTTCGACTGTAGCACTTTGTGGGGCGGCGAATTTAGCTACAGTATCAAAAGCCACACTTTTTTCTTTTAGGTATCAGCTTGTTGGATTGGGACCTTGTGATGTAAGGAAGGAACCTACTATGTACCGTACAGTAGGTATTTTGTGACCACTACCTTTTGATACGACTTCCATAGAACGGCTGCTTTGTACGGCATCATAGCAACACCTGACTACATAATGTAATTACGAGACATAATCCCAATCACAGTGCAAATGCATATAAGTGCACACACCTTAGGTTCCCTTCTTTATTTTCCCCAAGGATGCATGTCGTATCTATAATATGTACATTAACCGTAAATGAAGATACAGAGGACAATACATACACTACATGTACCTACCGTACATAGCTTCTGAGGCTTGAGCTGTGGCTTTGTAAACTCGTGGGTCCTTTCTGTTCAAAATCGAGGGGCATTCATATTGTGGCACAGCATTAGCTCTAACATTCGACGTACCGACGTACCTACGTACACACACTCCCGACTCTGTGCTGTCTCCATGTTAGTACAACATCAGTTATCCAGCCTGATCGTTCTCGACACACCACCTGGGTGAACTGTATTTCGTGACAACAATGCGGCTCTGACCGATTACCAAAACCCCCATTGCCATGTTCTCATCCTCGGGTAGCGGCAAGAAGCCGCCATCCCAACAGGTAAGTTCACTGGGATCCAATATCACAGAATGTTCAGATCGTTGACCATGACGTAGGAAATGATTCAAGTCGGTGAGTGCGATTGCTAAGTTCTCTTTGATCCTTATGTCGCCTCAATGCGCTCTTGTGGCGCTCAAGTTGACACTAAAGAGATAAATTTGCTGATTTGCATTGCTTCCTTGTTGACAGACAGGTCTGAGTAGGTCGCATATTGAGCCCACTTTAGAGCTGTTGTAGCTAAGGTCGAACTAGGTCGGCTTCGCCATTCTGGCGCGCTCAGCGAGAAGGCACTCCAAAGAGAGTAGGCAGAGATCCCAACATAGTGGTGGGTGCTGCCTACTCTCACGCGGACATGCTGAAACTCGATAATCTGTGCGTTTTTGCACCCGCTTTCCCCTCGTAGTCTCTTACTGACTCGGCGCCCTACGCCAGGTCTCTGTCTGGCTCCTCATCCCGACCGAGAACACCTCCGTCTTCGTCTACGCATAAAATCCGAACTAGCGATGTTAGCTCACCGCCACCGAAATCTTCATCTGGCCTGTCTTCGCCTCCTTTAAAGTCATATTTTAATTTCTTGTCGACAACAAATCAAGACTGGGACGTCGAAGATCCCGAAGTACCGGACGCAGATGATATTCTCGGATATGAAGATGACGATGGGGATGATTTTGGCCTCCCGAGCCTATCGAACATGAAGCGAAAATCTCGAAGAGCAGCAGCTGCTCAGAATAGTGTCTCCTCGCATTTTCAAACAACCCCCCTCGATGCCGCGCTCGGCTTCCCAAACAGACGCTATTCAGATAGCGCAGATATAGCCATCGAAAGGCCGGCACCAGCCTATCCAATGCCCAGAAAGAGTGAAGGGAAGATCCTCAGGCCGCAATACAAGGATATTCTCAAAGGTTAGCCTTGTTCACTCACTATGGCTGTTCTGATAACTCATACTATATAGACCCTGCAAATGCTCTGCATCTGATTGATCATCCCGTACCCCCGCCCAACGCGACTCCGAAGGAAATTGACGCAATCAATTCCCGTATAACAAAAATCAACAAGTTCAAGAAAATTCTCCAGGCCAGCGCAATACCGTTGACAGATCTCAGAGCTTTAGCTTGGGGCGGCGTCCCCGAAGAAGTTCGAGCTATGACATGGCAGCTCTTGTTGAGCTATTTGCCAACTAGTAGTGAGAGGCGCGTAGCGACTCTGGAACGAAAGCGGAAAGAATATCTTGACGGAGTTCGCCAAGCTTTTGAACGAGGAGGCACCAATTCTGCGTCTAGTGGTCGATCAAGAGGTCTCGATGAAGCAATATGGCACCAGATCAGTATCGATGTCCCTAGGACAAACCCCCATATTGAGCTGTACAGCTACGAAGCGACACAGCGGTCATTAGAACGGATATTATACCTTTGGGCAATACGACATCCTGCAAGTGGGTATGTACAGGGAATCAACGACTTGGTAACTCCTTTTTGGCAAGTTTTTCTGGGTACTTACATTACGGACTCCAACATTGAAAGCGGCATGGACCCGGGTCAATTACCTAAAGCAGTGCTCGATGCGGTGGAAGCAGACTCGTTCTGGTGCTTAACAAAATTACTTGACGGAATCCAGGATCACTACATAGTCGCTCAACCTGGAATTCAACGACAAGTTGCTGCGCTTCGAGATCTTACCGCTAGGATCGATGAAGGACTTGCAAAGCACCTTGAAAATGAGCATGTTGAGTTTATTCAGTTTAGTTTCCGATGGATGAATTGCCTTCTCATGAGAGAAATTAGTGTCCGAAACACCATCCGGATGTGGGATACTTATTTAGTACGTTTTTCTCTTGTTCTTATTCTTCGCTCGCTAACTCTGTTAAGGCCGAGGAACAAGGCTTCTCGGAATTTCACTTGTATGTGTGCGCGGCCTTCTTAGTCAAGTGGTCGTCCAAGCTCGTCAAAATGGATTTCCAGGAAATTATGATGTTCCTCCAGGCATTACCTACGCGAGACTGGACTGAGAAGGACATAGAGCTTCTACTTAGTGAAGCCTATATTTGGCAGAGTCTATTCAAGAATTCGTCTGCCCACTTGAGAGGCGGTCCTAGTCGAGCCCCGACGACGGATCTACAGTTATAACCATGTCAAGAACTCGCTTTGCATAGCACCATGCATTATCACCGCATTCAACCATTTCGAAAGTACGGATGCTCAAATCTAAAGGGGGTTTCGATCTCCCGGATGAATTCAGGCTTTGATTCCGCTCAAGGTGGTTATCTATTAGCTAAGATTGGGGCCTTCCCAGTTAAAAGCCTTGTAACCGCTTTACAAAGACAATCTACGAACCCGAATCTCGACAGCATCTATTATACTTCAAATCAAGAGAAGCGGAACTTATTCACCATTCAGATACCGGGGACATTGCTGCTTATGCCGCAATTGAATGGTATTTATAAGGTATATCGGCTTCTCGTCGGCAATCGAGCAACGTTTCGACGAAATTCATGACAGCGAACGTAAGATACTAGAGGTATTTATCCATACACAGAGTCCTAAGTTATGATGGTTTCGGTGTGGAGCTGCTAAAGCTGCTAAGTCAATACATTATAGAGCAGAGCTACTTCAATGTCAGGTTTCCTGTCGCCACGGACAGCTAGGAAACAAGAACACTCGCCGTAGAGTGCAAGCAGCACACTACGAGTTTATGGGAGGCCGACCATATGTACTTAACAATCCGAGCAAGCGTCTCAATTAACGAGCCATAACTAGAAAAAACTACTTGCCTAATTTCACCAAATGGCCGGTACCTGACGTGTGTTTTATATGTCACTACAACCAAGAATACAAGAAGGTTAACAGATGAATATCGCTTATGCAAAAGCCTATGAGTGGCTCATTTTATCGCCGCAAAAATCGATTAGAGGTCTAATGTAGTGTCTGGCCTGGATGCTAATGCAATTCTCAAGCAGTTTTAATGCTGGCTCTATTTTTAAATGAGATGGATCTAGTTGCCACTTCGACTGCCTCTGAGCTCAAGCTACGGACGACTCTACGACTCCGTATGGTTGGGGGTCACCGACTCGATCCTGACATGCTCAAGCACTTCTCTCTTGGACCTATTCGGCAACGCGGCAGCCCACTTGGCAAACCCTCTGAGAAAACCATCCACCGATTCTTGATCTGACGGGTCGCTGGGCTGCTGGTCTAAGCTTACCTGCAGCATATGCGCTCCAGCTAGCGACGCACCGTAACCCCAAGAGTCCTCCCCTCCAAGGACGTTTGTGTCACCCACCAGCGGCTTAATGCAGCCTTTTATGCCCATCTCCAGCACCTCCCTCGGCAAATTCGGCTCCGTCGCACTTGGACGGCCCAAACCAACACCATCCAACCTACTCTCCAGCGCATCGACCATAGCTCCCACGGTCCGAATCCCACCCGTAATGAATGTCCGTATGCGCTTGACATGCGGCACAACCATCTCCGCGAACTCGATAAAAAATGCCTCCCGCCGCCTCGTGCTCTCCTTCCTATGGTGCCACCCGGGACTCTCGTACGTGCCCCCGCTCAGCTCCACCACGTCGAACCCGTGCGCCTCCAGCATCTCGACCAGTCTCGCCGCGTCCTCCGTCGCGAACCCCGCCTCCTGGAACTCGACACTATTAATCTTGACCGCGAGCACGAAGTCCGGCCCCGTCGCCCCGCGTATCCCGTCCGCGATCTCGATGATCAGACGAGCCCGGTTCTCCAGCGTCCCGCCGTAGGCATCCGTACGTAGATTCGTGGTCGGGGAGAGGAATTGCGCGAGCAGGTACCCGTGCGCGGCGTGCAGCTGGACACCGTCGAAACCCGCCTTTCCCAGGTACGCGGCCGCATGCACGAACGCGGACTTTATGCTCGATATCTCGTCTAGCGAGGCTGCGTGCGGCTTGCCGTATTGGTATAGCGCGCCGTAGCCTTTCGTCAGCTGCACGGCGGACGCCGAGACCGGGTTTTCTTGCAGCGCGAGCTCGGTCTGGCGCCCGGGGTGGTTGAGCTGCGCGAGGAAGACGGACCCGTTGCGCTTGCCGGCTGCGGCGAGGCGCTGGTAGCTTTCGAAGCGCGGGCCTGAGGGAGCTGAGCCGTCGGCGAGAATCATGTTGCCTGGGGCTTCGAGATGCGTTGGGTCGATGATTATGTTGCCTGTTATGATGGTGCCCCAGCCGCCGTCGCTCCAGTGCCCGTATAGCCTGCATAGTTGGGGTGTGGGAATCCCGCTCGCGTGGATGTCGTCGGGGTCCCAGGTCGCCATACGCTCTGTCATGGCAACTTTCATGAATCGGTTGGGCAACACAACGGAAGAGAAGGGGAGGGATAGGGGTTCGCCTAGAGGTGTAGGGTCGACATCCCGACTCTCGTAGCGCGTTGGCGGCATCGTGGGGTGCTGTACGAGCTTTGCAGAGAGAATAAACGTTGATAGGCCGTTCAACTCAGTGATAGATGTTATGTTACCGCCACTCAGGGTGTTCGCTTGTGGAACTCTAGTATCAGATAGCTAGGACCTTTCATATTATTTGCGTAACACCTGAAACATTATATTCTACTTAGGCAATTCTTATGTCTAGACATGTAGAGGTTGCGAAGGTTACATTCGATTCGCGTGTTGCCAAGCATTGTAGTGCCGTCAACCCGGAACTGCCTGAATGCATCTGATGCAATACTGGCCCCCCCTTTCGGCAATAGGACGATTGGGCCTGCGGCTCTGCTTTCTCAAGGAGATGTATATATAAGTAGCCTAGATCTCGGCCATGTCCATGATATCATAATTCAGCCTGGTTTTGTCTCAGCCAATGCTCATTAGTATTGAAACAAAGTATACCGAGTAAGACAGAAGTAGTTGTGACGCGGCCTCTGATGCCGATGTCTCATTCTCCCCGGCAGTCTCACCGCCGGGAAATTTGTGTAGCAACATTTATTCAAGTATTGAGGAGTTCAGCCTTATGGTAGCAATCCAAAACACTACGTCGACCGTGTTAGTACGTAAATGTGAGGCGTCCCCCAGGATACACGAGCCACCACGACGCGTACAGCTGCGCGTAGAGAGCACGTATCCGTGCACACGCGCCGGCCACCCAACTCCAGCCGGCAAAACCTTGGAAAAGTGAAGGTTATATATCCCAATACGCACTGAGATTTTCAATGAAGGCCCAGAGGGCATGGGGCCCTAAGCCCCTCCCCTCCGGCCTTCAGATAAGTAAAAACCGGGCGTTTGGCCCAGTGGTTGGGGCCGGTGCTGCGCACACCGGCCCTCCCCCTCCCCCTCTGACCACTGGGCCCCAGCCTGGTTTTTCTGGGGAAGTAGAGGTTCGAACGCGGCACCGCCCTTTCGACTCCTTCCTGTCTTTTTTGTATTTTTTTTTTTTTCCAATCGCGAACTTCAAATATTGTGATGGGAAGCTGTGCAAATATTTCAGCGCAGTGAAGTAGTATCTGTAGTACTCGGTATAAATTGACATTAATTAAGGGGAGACCAACTTATCATCTCCAAGCTTAGAGGACTGCTTCCTTTTATGGTGCCAACAATAATTGCAATTAGTCCCCTTGCTATACCTACGGTAACCCCTATTTATACCCCTATGTGCCTACCTACTACTTAACAATTTAGAATATACGAATAGTACATTAGTGTAATGACATTGCATCACACATATGCAATAAGATTATCATACATGAGACCCAAGACAACGCAGCTACTTCCGATAGGTAGGTCTGTTCTGCAATCTCCAAACGCCCTTGATAGGTATCCAGATGCCCATAGGTCAGGCAACGCGGGGGAACACTTCAAAATATAATTTGGGGAATGCGTACACCTGCGTCATATTTGGATCTTCGCAGATACTTACCGGTCCAAATACGATACGAAACCTAGCCAATTATCAGCTTCTGTCAATAATACCTACCTACTACCAGTAGTTGATGAGAAGCCTAAGAAGCCCCGCTTGTCGCCATGTGTAACGCTCGGGAGTTTATTAATTATCACCAGATTTCATCATCAAGCAAGCTCTAGGGAGTAAATAATCTACCATACAAAGTCCACAGTATCTTCCTACGAATTCTCGAGTTTAACTTCATCATCTTCGTGACACGAAATCTCTGGCCATGGCTATCTTCCAGCTAAGTACTATCGTTGTGATATCAACAACATTATTACTTCTCATCTACCGGTTAAGTAGAGTTGGACAACGGCCAAAGGGGTACCCCCCTGGACCACCGACGTTGCCTTTGCTGGGAAATCTCCATCAGATGCCAAAGACGAAAGCTCACCTGCAATTTCAGAGATGGGCTGAAGAATACGGCCCAATATACTCATTAATGCTGGGGACCAAAGTCATGATCGTTCTTTCATCTGATCAGGCGATCAAAGATCTGCTGGACAAGAGAAGTAATATCTACTCCTCAAGGCCAGAAACGTATCTTGGGAATATAGTCAGCGGGGACCAACGGATGCTACTAATGGTACAATGTTGACGCGTAATCCCATAAGCCCTTGAGACGGTAGGACCTAACTTGGAACATAGGAGTACGGCGACAGATGGCGTGTCCCGCGCAAACTGGTACATAATAGTCTTAATATTAAGGCAGCACGGACATACGTTCCGTATCAAGATCTCGAGAACAAGGCCATGCTTCTTGCGTTCCTGGAGAACCCTGATCACTTCGCTGACCACATCCGAAGATATGCAAATTCTCTGACAACGCAAATGCTATTTGGTTTCCGCACTGTCAGCATTGACGACCCAAAGCTTAAACGTCTCTTCCGCGTAGGTTTATTAGTCAATTTGGGTCTGTGGTTACAACTTACTGGATTGTAGGCGTTCGCGAACTTCAGCGATGTCATGGGATCGGAAACCGCTGCCTTGCTTGATGTCTTCCCTCTCCTGAGATATCTCCCGGACGCTCTCCTACCTATGAGAAAACATGCGAAGGAGTTGCATCGGGAAGAAGCCAACTTATTCGTGGGGCACTACCGAGATACTAAAAAGAAACTTCGAGAAGGAAAAGCGAAGGCAAGCATCTAAGCCAACAGCCCCTTTAGACCCATGCGAGAAGACGTCTGACTTTGTAGCAAAGCCATGTCTTTGTGTCGACCTCGTTCGGGCCCAAGATGAACAAGGTTTCTCTGACCTCACCGCCGCTTATGTCAGTGGCTCGCTACTCGAAGCCGGCTCTGATACAACGTCAGCCACCCTGATTGGCTTTGTTCAGGCCATGCTTATCTTCCCGGAAGTTGTTACAAAGGCCCAAGCCGAACTCGATCGCGTCTGCGGGGACCGGCTTCCGGATCTAAACGACTTACCGGATCTGCCTTATATCCGTGGCTGTATGAAGGAAAGTATGAGATGGATGCCTACTGTCATTCTTGGCGTTCCACATGCAGTCATCTGTGATGATGAATACATGGGTTACAAGATTCCGAAAGGTGCTGGAGTGATGTGGAATGTTTGGTAAGTGGAAAGTAGTCCAAATGTGCATAAAAATGGGCTAATTTCTCTGGGTTTATAGGGCAATCCACAACGACTCTAAACGGCACCCCGACCCTCGACGGTTCGATCCGAGCCGTTGGGCACACGACAAACAAACGTCGGTGGAAGCTGCGAATAATCCGGATGCGTCTAAGCGGGATCATTTTCTATTCGGCGCTGGCCGTCGTCTCTGTCAGGGCATGCATATTGCCGATCGGTCTCTGTTTCTAGCCATGTCGCGGCTCCTCTGGGCCTTCGATTTCGACAGGGCTATCGACGAGAGTACCGGAAAGGAGATTATTCCCGATATGGACAGACTAGTTCCAGATAACGGAATGTTTGTTCATCCCGAACCTTTCAAGGCGGACATTAAACCTAGGAGCGTATGGAAGGCCAAGAGGATTCGGGAGGAGTGGAGTAAGATGACGGAGCTGCTTGATGTAGACAATCAGTGGAAAACCGTACCGGAGGGTCTAGTCTGGAATGACTACGAGCCGATTGAAGCTCCGGTGAGGGCCTGATTACCGAACACTGGCAGCCACCATGTACACGGATGTCATTAGATATGGATTTGTTGGCTGAATCATTGTTGGGATTCATTTATTGGACAAATTTATCTGTCAGATGGTGGTTAATATGTGCGTACATGTATGTCTTGAATCCCACAACTGCAAATAATACCAACATTGAAGTTTTCAATCCAACGATAAGATAGAAATTTAATGAACGCGCCAAGGTTTTACTAAGCTGCTAAGGCAGGTGCCCAAGTGTGCGGCCAGTCAAGGCAATGGGCGGCAATTCGCGGCCTTCCCGACCGTCTAGCAGTGGTATAAACTTTTCTGTGGACCGAAGAGCGGCCCCATTCCACACTGGACCTTCCCTCGGTCTTTTCCCCTTTTCTATTTTAACCTCGAGTTCCAGCTTCGAAAGAATCCGGCGGTCAAACCGCTTCTCTAGAATACTTGTCTGCGACTTCGGACCAGTCTTTTTAGCCCGTCTTTTTATCCCATCTTTGACTCATTATCGTTTTGCAGTGTGGAATACGTAGGCCTTTATAGGCATTGTGCGGGCCGAGCTGCGGAATCCGGTATTAGTGATTCACCGTCATTTCGACATCGGGCAACTCTTCCCACGTCGAATCAACAGCGTCATATTATACTCCACTTCCCACATGATTTTCAGCCTCCGTGTGCAACCGAAATTCTCAACGATTTTGTAACGGAAAGCCCACACACACGAAATGCCAGATCCAACGGCTGCTTCTAGAATAAGATGGGTGTGTTGCGTAATGTCACCCGTAAGGGTCCTTAGATTCAAGCACCTGACGCTACGATATGGACATGTCCCCGGATAAGACGCTATTGACCTTTCTATAATCGGAGTGTCTATATTAGTTTTTCCATGCTCATGGAAGCTATTCTGTGGGGAGGTGGTATCTGGAACTATCCATTAGCTTTATCGGCCAAGTCAAGCCGTGGCTAATTGGTTCGATGGAGAATCTGCAGAGTTTGCACTTCCTTTGTCTTATTGGACCAGTCGATCCTGTACCGACGTTCAATAACCATAACAGGGATCACACGCCCTATGCAGCTTGTCAATGATGAGTCCGGCTAACAGACTTTGATGACACGATACAATAGTAGGTACAAGAAATGGATCCTCTTCTTCAAGTCGAAAATCAGGAAGTAGTCCCTCTTCTCCATTGGACACTGAGTCATATGTCCCCCATACAAACTTCTCAACACAGATGAAAGCTAGTGCTTGTTATTTATACTTTCTCCTACTTGGTCTCACACCCTCTCGGTATCTTCTTCATTCATCCATCGACCTACAAGGACAATTGTTTGCTTGATCTACCAACGGCACCGGGTTTAGTCCCTCACAGTCATATTCATAATTGAGTACTTAAATCCACTGTTTGATTCGATCTGTGTCACTTTTTCTTATAGAAATGGCTCCTACTGCGGTTCCGTCGACCATCCACGATGGAGAACAAGATCTGGACCTCACTTCTTCTGCCATTGACCATAGGTTAACTGAGAACGACCAGCCTAATGGAAGCTCCAATGGCCAACATGCCGCTCCGGCGAACGGACAGGAGAACGGTGTATCTCAGCCAAACATCCACGAGTTGAATGCCTCCAAGATCACTTACAACTTTACCAAACAGCCCCGTGATGTTCCTCCTCCTGGCGTCCACTCCATCGATGGATCAACGATTTGCACCGACCACATGATCACTGTAGCGTGGTCTGCCAAAGACGGTTGGAAGACACCGGAACTTAAACCCTATGGCCCCTTGACTCTTATGCCGACGGCTTCCGTTCTCCACTATGCTACAGAGTGTTTCGAGGGCCTGAAAGCGTATCGTGGTTTCGATGGGAAGCTGCGTCTGTTCCGACCAGACTGCAATGCTGCCCGTTTTCTTATGTCTTCGGTCCGCATTAGCTTGCCATCGTTCCCACCTGCCGAAGTTGAAAAGTTGCTCTTGGCATTAATGGCTGTAGATGGCCCGAAATGGCTACCCCGTGACCGGCCCGGTAGTTTTATTTACTTACGTCCGACACTAATCGGCACTCAATCACAGCTTGGCGTGCAGGCACCGTCAGAAGCTCTTCTTTATATCATCGCCAGCTATATGCCAGTCCTGGATTCAGCACCCGGCGGCATGAAGCTCCACACCTCACCAGACGATATGGTACGTGCATGGGTTGGCGGTTTCGGATACGCCAAAGTCGGTGCCAACTACGGCCCCTCTCTTCTCGCAACCCAAGAAGCCCGTGCTCGAGGTTATGGACAGATTCTATGGCTCTATGGCCGCGAAGGCTACTGCACGGAAGCCGGAGCGAGTAATTTCTTTGTCTTGTGGAAGACCAAGGAAGGAAAGAGCCAGCTCATCACGGCCCCGTTGGATGATAGACTCATCTTAGATGGTGTCACCCGACGTAGTGTGTTGCAGCTTGCTCGTGAACGGTTGAGCGAGGAGATTGAGGTTGTAGAGAGAAAATATACCATCCAAGAGGTAATGGAGGCCGACTCGGAAGGTAGGCTTCTCGAGGCGTTTGCGGCTGGTACAGCGGTAAGTTTCTTATCCCATCTCCAAAGCTAACTATAAATGGTAGGTGACATTATATGCTGACCGTATCTGTAGTTCTTCGTCTCTCCAGTCTCA
Source organism: Hypoxylon sp. EC38 (assembly GCA_002120335.1). Taxonomy (NCBI): domain Eukaryota; kingdom Fungi; phylum Ascomycota; class Sordariomycetes; order Xylariales; family Hypoxylaceae; genus Hypoxylon; species Hypoxylon sp. EC38. The sequence goes on along the minus strand of KZ111235.1, from coordinate 1,962,696 downwards.
CTCATCCACCATCGTGAGCAAGACATCCAAATCCCCATGGGGAAGGCAGGTGAAGGCGGCGCCTACACGCTCAAGCTCAAGGGCTGGCTCCGAGATATCATGTACGGAAATGTAGAGCACCCATGGGGTGTTGTCGTGCAAGAGGAACACTAAATCGCCCCGTTTTTTGGTGTGCAATTGTGGCTTTGCGGTATCACATTCATCAGTCGCCCGCCACATCTCGGGTCCCCCGACTCTACGATGGTTGAGCATGTGCTACAACTTAATAGCACGCTTGATTTTGTTCTCAGAAATTTTATCGTCCGGTGTATTTAAGATCGCATAACGTTTATTGGCTGCAGTTGCCAAATCACGAAAAGCAAGGGACGGAGCTGAAGGTGGGGATTTCTTGGTACGATCCCGATTTTGAAATCTCATTACGCCAAACCAACTTTAATACGACTCACGACGGCATATCAGCCCAAACAGCCCCGCAGCTGGACTTCCCCGGGATATATTCCATAGGGAAAGGTGCATAGCGGATCTTGGCCTCCGTCATCTTATTTTCTATCTGGTGTTTCAGCTTACGAGCCCCCAATCATGAAGGACTTCACGTGGTAGACATCTAAATCGCATTTTGATACGAGTTTTTCGGTTCGTTTTCGAAGCTATATGACTAGAGCATTCATCATGGCAGATATACTACTATTAGAAGGTCATACGGGTGTTGCATGATTCGGACATAGTTATCCAGCTTCTTCACTCGAGTTCTCGGGCGCAGGACAAAGACAGGCAGCGAATCGTGTCGCTATTTCCAGCAGATAGATTACACAAATCAAGTGGCCGTAAATAAAGCATGTTACTAACTAAATGCATATTCCCATCTGAATGACTAGGATACGACGGACGTCCTTGTTGTCAGCATCTGAAGCAAGTTCTATCAAGCAGGTATTTTTAGCAGCTATACACTTGGCTATTCCCCTTAGGTTTGCATTGTAGGTAATCATCACTAATAGCCCCCGTGAATTCATTTTATAATACCCCCATCCAGCTAAATTCCAGAGTCATCTCCGTCCAGCCATAGTTAAGACATAATGCGCTCCTCTACCGCAAAACGTGCCATACGAGCGCTCAAGAGAGCGTTAACACGCACCGCTCACACCATACAGACCCAGTCACGATTTCCCCATCCATCACCACAGCACGTCTCCGCAAGGAATACACCCAGCCCAGTGACCTCAGCGGTTCAGAAAGGAGTGCAGGATATTTCCAGCCTCCTTCTCAATCTCCTTGAGAAATTTCTAGAGCTCAATCAGTACATAGCCCCAGTCATAGTCTTCGACCTGCGGGACAACTGCCCCTCCTCCTCCGGCGGCCACAGGGGACTCACCTCCTCGTACGTCATCATCTCCTCAACCGCCTCCTTGCTCGCCTTATCCAGATCCGCGCCGAACGCATCGAGGGCCTCGGCATGCGAATGCGACGGGGATATCCCACTGGTCCCGCTAGCAGCAGCGTTGCGGCGCGTCCCGTCTATAAGTTCGCGGCTGTCAGACCCGTTTCGCGACCCCAGCATCGACGACCCCAGATCCTCGATCTCCGCCTGGGCTTCCGTCCGCGACGCCCAGAGCCCCTCTAGCTCCGCGGCCGCGGACCCGAGTTTCGCCTCGAAGGCGCTGATCGCGTCGCGCATGGCGACGGCCACCGTGCGCTCCCGCCCGGAGGAGCCGGTGGCTGTGTAGTCCACGGTCAGGCCTTGCAGGGGCGCGACTAGCTTGCTGAGGTGGGTGTCGAGGGCGCTGAGCTTTTGCCGGTTGCTGCGGATGCTGGATTCGCTTTGGGCGAGGAGCGAGGATTCTGTGGTGCTGAGCGCGGAGAGGGCTGCGCTGTGCAGGGTTGCGCGGAGGGTGGCGTAGCGTTCTATTTGTCTAGGGCGTTAATAGGAATGGGAGTGAAATTTACTTAGTTGGGCGTATACATTTGGAGATATTCGGGGCTTGGTGTCATCGGTTTTGGGGGGGATGGGGGGATGGGGCTGTTGATGGACTTACCGTCAAGCTCGGTGACCAGCGGATGGTCAGGCTCAGGAGAAGGGCTGGGACGCTGGCGCCGGCCGTGGGGGCGGGTTGAGGCTTGGTCTTCTTCATCGACTCTTGGTCTCTTGTACCTATCGAAGAGTGGTGCGATGGAATAGTGGCCTTGTTTGTGTTTCTTCGGGGAAGGCGGGCGCATATCATTGTCTTCGTCGTCCTCGAGAAGTAGACGGTGCTTGAAAGTCTTTGGACGAACTGGTGAGTCGCTTCTCAATGGACTCGAGGCCTTCTCGGAGCGTAGGCGTGCAAACATATTGGCTTCTTATAAAACTCGAAACAAATGTTGACGAAGTGAGATATCGCAATAAAATCTAACCTAGCTTGATCACTTGATATCCGGTTTAATTTCTTCGTCTCCTAGATAGATAGATAGTAGTAAGAAAGATATGATCCTGCCAGCTTCGGCGGACATAAAATAATCAGGGTGTGTGAAAGTCAAAGTTGGCAGATGTGGTAGGATTATCAATTGCGCCATGTTAAAAAAAGAAAAAAAAATAAACCAGCTCGGCAGGTATAAAGTCAGACCAGGAAAGAGTATTCCATATCGAGAGGTAGGACCAAGAAAGAGTAGTTGTCCAACTCTTCGGGATATCACCTTCGCTCTTTCCTTTCCCCTAACCTAGTTCATTCCAATAGGCTTCTGTCTCATGGCTAGTGTGAAGAGACACCTTCCCTCTAAGTCTCATTTCACCTCGCTCTACTCAACCACCTCTGCTCTAATCAAAACTGGCACCATTGCACCGGCAGCCACCCAAACATCACGATGGCTGATGGCATTATATAGAGCCCGAATAAATCCCGAGTGTGCCGTGACCGAAATGATGGTCTTATCCTCGTTGCTGAATATATCATTTAGGAGCGTCGTCACTCGATAAGCGATTTCACCCTCCGTCTCCCGATGATCCGGTTTCCATTGTTCGTCCGCCTCGGTAAGAGAGCGTTCAACCTTGTACTCGGGGTAGTTGGTAGCAATATAGCTTCTCGTACTCCGGCGATCGCAAGTGTGCTCCCCGAAACGTTCCCGCAAGTTCTCCTTCACAATAGGCTTGAACGGTCGATCATGTGGAACAGCGAGTCCTGAGTAAGCGATTCTGGTCGTGTCAAGGCACCTAGTAAGGGGACTCGTATAATACCTCTGCGGTGCCGGAATTCCCGGATCCTCCAGAGAGTATTTCCAGAAGGTATGTAGTGCTAGTGCTTGTTGCATCCCTTTCTCTGTTAGGCGAGCGTCGGCCCAATTTTTGCGGCCATCACCATCCAGCTTCGACCAATGCGACTACACACCAAATTAGCACTCAAACACGCAAATAGTATGAGGGGTAGGGACACCTACATCCCACGCAACTCGCCCTACTTCAGCTTCTTTGACGTTATGGAACCCTTCGCCATGTCGGATGACGAAGAATAATTTGTAAATGGTCTTTCCTCGTCCCTGCTTGTTGTGGTGGTCAAGATGATGAACAAGCCGCTCCCATTGGGTTTTCTTGCCTTCTGGATCGAACGTCGCGTCTGTTTCGTAGGTACGGTTCACTAGACCTAACCCTGGTTGCGTCGTCTATATTCCAATTAGGACATAGTCAGTATGACAATTGGCTAAAAAGGGTTCAACTTACTGCTCGGAAACTTGGACCGGTAGGTTCCTTGTCATGGAGGAAGAGTCCGGACACCGCTTTACATGTAAAGGTCTTCATTGTCGGCATGTTGTTATTCTTCTCTACAAGCCAAGATACGAAGGTCGAGAGTGTGCTTAACAGGACTAGAATCGGCCCAAGCATTTCAGACACTGGAAAATAAATAGATAAGCCCCTCCATTTCCACGCCGTAAGTCGAATCAGATCTTATTCGCTAACTATCGTGACTAGCAAGTGTTTTTGCTGAGACATGACTCTGTCTTCGATTTCACGCCTTACATAACTAGCTCGAATCAAACGCTGATCTAAGCGCTTGCTTATTGACTCCGCAGTTATAGTTACACACGATGCTGTGCCACCGCCAAAACGTTGATTGGCGCTGTTGAGGTTGTACAATCGAGGCCGCCAGACAAAACTGACTCGTCTGCCCGGAATAAAACAATTGAGCAAACAATGCCATTCATACAAACAAGCATCATCCTAAGAACAATGCGATTTTTGCACTATTAAAATGTGGTGCTTCAGTAGCTGCCTATCTCGAGGGAAGACTTGGTTACAACTCATAGGAGGTCGACAGTCAAAGTATCCACCAGCCGAGCCCAAACATGACGGAGAATTGAACTATTTTTCTTATTCAGAGGTGCTCCTTCACCCTCAGAGTCTTAACTACGGTGAAGATTTTGAGGGCTACAGTTCCAATATTGAAAAATCCCCTAAAGTCATTCGACTTCTCAGGATCCTTCCAACTGAATCAGATGGCTTATTGACATGTCACATTCGCCCTGTCGAATTAGACAGTGTTGAGACCATATATTACGAAGCTGTTTCATATACGTGGGGACCTACGACCCAAGACGAGATCAAGAATGGGGCAAATGCCAAAAGGAACCGAGTCATCTCCTGTAATAATCAACGGTTATTGGTGACAGAAAACCTTTTTAACTGTCTTACGCAACTTGAAAAGAACGGCCACTACAACAAAGACCTTTGGGTCGATGCAATTTGCATTAATCAGTATGACGAGGCCGAGCGTAGCGAACAAGTCAGTATCATGGCAGATATTTACCGTTCAGCAGAGCGTGTCATAGTCTGGCTTGGAACTGCTGATGAGTTTACGCAGCCAGCTTGGGAGTTGGTAGGGCGTTTGAGTCAGTTATCGAAAGAGACCTTGTCCACTATTACGACTCGCGCATTGGACAATGATTATATCGGTAACTTATTGGGAATCGCAAACTCTCTTAAATACTGGGAAGCTGTCGCTTTCCTTTTCGGGAGATCATGGTTTACTCGAGCATGGGTGGTCCAAGAGCTTGTATTAGCTCGCGATACCATTGTCTTATGCGGCGAATATACGTTTGACTGGGATGCCATAGTTTCTGCCTCCGAGGCCATGGCGAAACGGGCGTCTGTGAACATGTTCAAAGCAGATTTTTTGGGCAACCCGGATAGGAGTTCGCTTTCGTACAAGAACCCTGCGAAACTGGCTGCGATTAAGAGAGACGTTCTGAATGGGAACGGCGATGTTTTGCTTCGTAGTCTGATTAGATGCCGCACTTACGACGCATCTGACAACCATGACAAAGTGTATTCGATCCTCGGACTTGCAAATTGCAAGGGCTACGGGCGTCACAACCTATACCCTGACTATAATCGCAGCATCGCGGAGCTGTACACCGACTTTGCCGAATATCTCCTTGATACGTCGGACGACTTGCACCTGCTTGCCCATGCTGAGGGCGATGAATTTAGACTCGTACGTGGCCTTCCAACATGGGTACCTGATTGGAGTGTGAGGAAGGACCTGGGTCTCAGAATTACAGGATACGCCAGGTATGAAGCTGCCGGCAAGCTACCCTGCTTCAAGGAGCTTCGGGGAGAAGGCAGCCTAATACTCCGCGGATTTGAGTTTGACACGATCAGTCGAATTGGCGAGACGAAAGCAGAGGTGAATGAAACTAAAGTTTGCACCGGTTGGCTGGATCTACTTGACGAGATTGAGCAAGAATATCCAAACAGAGATCATAGAGATGCGTTCTGGCGAACTCTTCTCCTTGATACAGATCCTTCTCAATCGGTCCCAATCATGCGGCACTGGGAAGATGCATTTAATGTTTGGATGGATCTCGGTGCGCATGCACCATCCAACGAAGAGAAACAATTAGCCATCGAATACGAGACCTCGTTTACCCACTCCCTGAATCTCCGCCTGTTCAGGACAGCTGGTGGTCATCTAGGTTGCGGTACTTTATCCTGTAAGAAGGGAGACTTGATATGGATCATCCAAGGCTCAAGGGTGCCTTTGATCCTTCGGCCTACCGAGAAAGGTGATCCGATGACCTATAATCTTGTTGGTGGGACGTATCTCCATGGGTTCATGCAAGGCGAGGCGTTGGAAGGTAGGGAATTTAAGGAAGTGACATTGATTTAACTACCTGTTTTTCTTATGATATCACAGCATCATGACTTTACGTACCTGTGTACGGATATAGGAGTCTGCATTTTGGATGCGAGAACTAGATATCTTTTGGAATTAGGCGAGACTTGAGATTGTGGATTTATTATACCATTGGCTGCATGCATTATTATATACTACTTTGGGTAAGGATAGTTAGTTACTTCATGAATCTGATTATTTATTTCCTTGTCCGATGTTGAAATGGCTGGGGAAATGAAAAGGGGTCGCAGTAAAATCGTAATGGCAAGAGTCATTGCTACAATACACCATCGTGTCTTCTAGGACGAATAAAAACGGTGAATAAGACTAGAAACTTGACGTATATACTCGCTGAATATGCATTTCCTTCTACATGTTTGAGGTAGAATATGCTTATCGCCGTGTCAATGAGTTGTGCTAATACATCCAAGCTTCGCTTCTCACTATTATGTACCACAAGAGCAATGTTCCTATAGATTTTAATGAGAATATTGGTTATTTCGTCACTAATTCTTTCCATTAGCTTCCAAATAAAGACGTTCTAAGGTTTAAAAAAATAGGTACTCACAACGTCGATCCATCTCGCCATCCACTTCTCAACCGTCGCCTTGGCTTCATCGACGAGGCCAAGTTCTTCGAACAGCTATCGTTAGCCGTATATCCACCAACAGAAAAATGCGATCTGAGTAAACGTACCAAGGAGAAGTTGCACGCCGCCGCGAATCCCTGACTCAAGTGCGGACGCGATCCATGCATGTGTATACGATGTCTGTTCCCCGACGAATATCATCTAAAGACACACGCCTATCAGTCAGTTATCAATCCCAAATACCCACCCAGGCACCCCTCTTTCCAAACAAGTAATAAGTAATGAAAACCAAAAGGATAAAAAAAAAAAGGGGGGGGGGGAGTCCCTACATTACTATAAGTCTTAAAATACTCTGGCAAATACAACTGATGCTGCCCAATCGTAGGGCTCGCCCAGCTACCTCCCTCATACTGGTCAAGCATCCAGCACCGCCGATTGTACTTTCCCGTGTACTCGTCGTACGCGACCTGCCCGTGGATCTCGGCCATCGCGTCCACCATGTACTGCACGTGCTCTGCTTCGGGAACGCTGACCCAGCGCGCGCCCCAGTCGCCGGATATGTAGGACGAGAGGATTGTGGCGGGCCCGGTGCAGTTGAGGCAGTACGACGGGTAGCAGATGCTGCCGATGCCGGGGATGTCTGTTGAGGTCGAACACCCCCCGAAGATGGGGTTGTCGAAGTGCTCCCAGAAGCGCGTGCGGTACTCGAGCGCTACTTTGCAGGCCGCGGTGAAGGGCATATTTTGGATTGCGTGGGATATTGTTGGGGGGAGATCTGGAGATGGTGGTTTAGTCTGAATAGGTATGTAGGGGTAAGGGGCGGAGGGTGAGATACGAGAAAAAGAGAGGAGGGGAGGGGGAAGGGGGAAGGGTTTCGCTTACATGGCATTCTCGTCTTCTTGACGATGGAGAAGGGGAGTGCGAAGACGGCGTAGTCGTACGAAGCGTTTTGGTAGACCGTATCTGTGTAGTTGTTTCTCCATTGCAGGTTAACCCGTTGAGTATCGTCAAGCCATTGCACCCGCTCAATCCTCCGGTTCATGGTAGTTACATTGTCTACCAATGGATGAAATGACGATGGTAGACGGCTCAGTCCTGGTAATCACTCTGAGCTATGGTTTACACTGAATGAACTTGGTACACTCACCCCCGTCAATGGTCTTCCATGTTGCAGCACCGAAATACACACCCTCATAAAGCTGCACTATAAGTTAGTGGAGGATGATGTCTCGCAGGGGGCCAACATACGGAATCCCAGAATGAAGTTGCGCCACCACTGAGAACATCAGTGTCATTGAGACTCGCCTTGAGATGGTTCACCATATATGCGAACTCAGACCTATTCAGTTATTAGCTGCTTCTTTTCCGCCTCGTGATAGAGATATGATGAGGCTCGCGAGCTCAGCAGAAGCATGTTTTGAAATTTAAATTCTAAGAAGGCTTGAAAAGTGAGAGTTTCGGGGGTAACTAGGTAGATATCTTGAAAACTCACCAGACGTCACCGCCGAGTCCACCAAGGCCATTGACTGTGAGTAGAGTTAGAGTAATTATTACACTTAGACGAGTATGTGGCAGTTATTTATGTACCTAAGAAGTCTTTATGGGCTTGAAACATGTTGCCTGCCAGTTCGATCATGAAAGTCTCATTTGAAGTGATGGCATTAATCTTGTCTGACAATGCCTCTGTTGACGCCTCCATAGGATACGTGACCCTCAAGGAAGAATTCGCACGGGTCTGGGCTACGGTTGGGGGTAATCCTGTATCTAGCTTAATGCCATTATAGTAATACAATCCATTAGAATTTGATTGAATCCAAGGGATGAAATCAACGCTGAAATTCTTGTCATAGTTGTTGATCCGGTTCATCTCACTGGCCAGTTGGAAGACCTAGTTCTGATCAGTAAACAAGAAATAGGGGTCGGAGGACACGAGCCAATCATGGGCGCAGATTACTTCAACCTTTGAGGTGGTGAGTGACTTACTAATTGATGATCCGTAATATTGTAAGTCTCATTTGAGTACTCAATTGTCTCTGGAAAACGCATGGGGCCCATTTCCTGATACGAGTAATCGAATGGCCCGCCGGACAGATACTCTGTATGGACCCTACCACCCAGCCGTTGGCTAGCCTCGATGATGCTCACATTCGTCAGCCCGGTTTGTGTGAGAACCAAATAAGTCATCAGTCCCGCCATGCCGGCGCCCACAATGGCCACGCTTTTTGACTTGGCCTCGTTAGCATCGATAGGGCCGATCTCCTTGTTCTTCAGCAGCTCGACTCCGTCGAACCACGGTCCCCAGGTGTCGATGCCGGTGGCGTTCGTCATCTCAATACTATTAGCGCTCCGCCTCTTTAGTTTCCTTTTACCTAATTTCTGCGGCTCGCTGCGGCCTACTAGAATTCCTTGCTGGTCCCATGCTGAGATACATCCGTCAAATCTGACGTTATCCGGCAGGATCCAAACCAATCGCGATTCTCTGGACCTTGTACTACGGCCAACAGTGTGATGAGCCTCATGGGGTCGCGTGGTCTCGCAATGGCCGTAGGTATAAGTCACGATACCGTCGACCGGTGCTTCATAAGATACGTGAACGTTGGCAAGACGTGAACTCAGTTCTGAACGTGTCTCAAGCTTGACTGGTAAATGGGAGGCAGGAATAGGCACTACCTGGCTCGCCAGAACAGCGAGGGTTAGCCAAAACATTGCTGGGGTTTGGAGCTGAGAGAAGTAAGGCTATGAGGACAAGCAACCAAGGGCGATTCATATTGACTATCTGTGCCATTATATATCCTTCCGGATCTTACTCCCGACAGCCATGTCATACCGATATGCAGCTGTCGACCCCCCAGCCCTATGGGCGGCGGTATCGCATGTTCGTCTGACCCGCAAATACAGCCCTGCCTATGACATTTACTCGTGGTTATGTAACAGGTAGATAGAGAATAGAGCGCATACTAGATTTTGATACGAAGAAGATCCCTTAGGTAGTCTTGCATGGAATTTCTGCTGTTGATAGGCTTAGATCACAGTAGCATCTTGAGAGATAGTTACCGGAAGCGGTAGGTGCCTTATGATAGTCAAAGATAACGACTATAAAGAGAATGTCTAATAGTCTTCGGAGACCCTTCCCGAGCAAGATGGGGGCAACTTCGAAAAGTCTGCGTAAGCCGCCTGGTTGACCGCTTCGATGACTTGCCGTCGAAGGATGTTTTGCCTTAGATAACCCCACAACTCCGTGTAACTACCTGGTCGAGGGTTCCGACTAGTCGGGTAAGGCTGCGCCCTTGGCGGGGATTCTTATCTGCCCGTATCTTCGTAAGCATGCGCCCTGCGCGTGAATTTCTAACTGTGACTTTATAGGTAACTCGATCGGCTGGTTATGGTAAGGGTATCCAATCGGCTTGCTTCAAAGTGTGCGATCGGAGTATAGTAAGAACGTATATGTAAGTCATGAGAAGTCGGGTGTTGCCGTGAACCTTTGAGGATTAACCTAGAAACCAGCATCGGATCAGATAACGCAGCGATAACGATGTTAACTAAAGATAGCCCCAGTCTGGTATGGGCCTTTTATTGCTGTTTATCTGGTAGTTCCATAATGTTAATAATATACTAATCAAATCAATAGGTGCTTGCTTATCCTACCAACCTTTTTTTCTCAGTTGATATTCAGCTCTCGAATGGCTTGAATTACATTGTAGCTGATGTGAGGGATCTCGCAGGCTTGATAACCCGCATCCGAACAATCCGGTCGCTGTTTCAGAGCACTGACGCCACTGACTCATACTCGCGATCATCCTAATCCCGGATTCAAAATGAGAGTTTTATGTAGCGTGTCTTTTTGATCGGTGTTTATAGATGATATTAAGCTGACAAGACGCTGCCCTTGTCCTCGAAAACTGTGATAAAAGACTCCAAATATGGGGCAGGTAATGTTTTCTTCATTCTTAGAATCTTGAGCTACAGAAACGGCGTTCACTTTGCGACCCAGCCGTGTATCATAATACCATAGTCTCACCGAAACCGCGAGGCTGCGACTTTGAGCCTCTTCTACAGAAGGTAGAAGACCAGAGTAGCATCGGGTTATGGCGCAATTGACCGAAACAAGTGCCGTGAATGGCGAAGTGCATGCGCATCCGCGATATGGCAGACCGGTGAGCCTCAGAACCATACGTACCTAAGGTATATAGGTACCTGAATCAGCCAGAGCACTGCGGGGGAGCTCTCACGCCACTCCTCCTCGAATTACGGAGGGAAGTCCTACTCCAAGTTCTTTTCCAAGCCTCTCGTGGGTGGTAAACTCATCGAGGCTGTGTTTTTACCAGTTTTTACTGCAGACAATCCTGTAGATTAGTTAATAGGATCGAAAAATACATTAATGTACCTAGTTGTCTGAATATCTGGATAGAAAACACGGAAATTTGTGTCTCATGCTTTTGTTTCCTAAGCACCATGGCGGAGGCGCTCACACTGATCGGTGGCCTAGCGGCGATCATGCAGCTAAGTGGTTCTCTGGTAAGACTGACGAAGGATCTCGTCGTGTGCGTGCGTACTATACGTTCTGCGCCAAAGGAAATTGAAGGCTTTATACTTGAAACCCAGATATTTACTGCTGAATTATACTATTTTCATGATCTAGCCAAGGAATCAGCTAAGAATTTGAAGGAGAAGTTCAAAGCTAAGAGGGCCGAGTTGGTACAGAAGATCGCAAGACAATGCAGATTCGTGAGAAGGCGCTTGAAACGTCTTGTGAGGCTCTTCATCGAGATTAACGGTCCTAGTACCGCTCCATTTAATACTTTCTTGGCTCGAATATTATGGCTCTGGAAGAAACCGGACGTACCAGAGCTGCGGCTGAGTATCCAGAGTGCCACCGCCAATGTCCTGTTACTGTGCAATTTGTTCGTATTCGAAGAGATCAGAAGAAGGAATGAGAACGATGAAAGACTGTATGTCAGATAGTATACGGATTGATGTTTCCCTGCTGATTATATCAGTGAGATGCTCCAAGAGCAGCTTCAAAACTGGGTATCGACAGCGCAAAAGTTGAGAGACGAGCTAGCCGAGCACCAGAGGCGCAAACAACCATCAGTCAGAGTACTTGAAACGGCACCACACGAATCATATGATATAATTATGGAGGATAGTCGCGAGTTGGAGCGATACGTTGTCAAAGCGATCAGATCGCATGTTCGCAAGGCAACAGTTTATAGGGGTCTAGGATCTTCGCGTCGGGAGTCTCCAAGTCGGAGAGGACGGGAAACTGGATCGGTGCCATCCCCAGGAGGACCCAGAACAAATGGGATCGAGGCAGACGCTCTTGAAATTACCGGCCAGAACCGGCAACAGGCATTTAATCAGGACCGAGAGGAAACCACTGGCAAGCATAGTCCTCATACGCTTCATCCAGAGAGAGCTTCGAGTGGTGTCATTGCCTTCAGGATTCCCGAGGAGCGAAGTCCGTCGGGGGCCCGGGATGCCAAGCCACCGTCGCCGATACCTGTGGAAGAATTTCACCGACGAACATTCGGCAGCAGGATTAGGGATCAAGGTAGTGGCGTATACATGGAAATTGGCGAATGGCCAGCAAAAGTGTACGACCCTGATGCCGACCCCACCAAAATCACCAATGATGGTGTCATCGAGCGGCCGCCACAATCAGCGAGCAAGTCCGATATCGAAGAGCGACGGAAGGGAAGTGTTCATGAACTGAGTCCTAAAGATGGAGGTCCGTGCGAAGAAATTCCCCACGATGACCCTCAATTACCTGCCTCGCGGCCGGTAGAAGAGCAGTCGGAACGAGAGAGACCATCGTTAGACCCAAAGAGATCTTCGGCAATTGAACTAGATGGTTCAGAACATAGCCACAGAAGTTCGGATGAAGAAAGTCCTGGTCCGTATAAGCCACTACCGCCTTTTGGGGGACCAAGGTCAAGAAGGCGACCACGACGGCCACGGCCACAATCGCCAATTGATTAGAGATGGATAGGGTTTGGGTTGGTGAGACATCTATGGCGTTTATTAAGGTAGTTTATTAGGTACATGTACCTATTGTTTTCGATGCTGATTTTGGAAAGGCAACCGGTGCTTTTCTACACAGTGCACAACAGGAGGACTCCCTGCCTTTGAAACTGATTTAATTAATATACATAGAGGAAGGATGAGCCTCTTGGGGTGATTAAAGTTGATAAATAGGATTACCTAATAATGATTATACTTATGAGTTGTCCACGCAGCCACGCAGCCACTCAGCCCGTCGGCAGCGCGGGTATACTAATGGAGTAAAGCGGATCCTTGTTTAAGGTTTAAGATTCAATTGGCTAGCTTCCCAATTAGTTGACGTCCATGGGTCCGGGCTGCCCCTGACTACCGGAAAAAATGGACAAAAATGTTTAGTTCCATTTAAGACCACAACTAAAAAAACAAATCTGAGCCTAAGAAAGAATGGATGGAACTTGGAACTTGGAACTTGGAACTTGGAACTCTTGGGATTTTTTCGACCCTTATTAATTCTATATTCAAGTGACGAGCATTAACTTGCTCGTTGTCCACTCATTAAAAATTGCTATTTAAATCATTCCAAGATGTCGTCACGATATTCATTACGCGCAACTCCTAGGTATGTGCGCATTTCCCTACAACGCTAATCATTGTTATTTATGCTGTACTATGGGGAAACAAGTCACGTTGATTCGCGACGGGGACGGGATGTTGGGGCGGGTTGCTTTTCAACATGTTACACAACTGCGATCACAAGATGAATTTCTCCAATAATAACAATGGAATTGCAGGAAAAAGGAGCTCTTCGATGGTATGGTCGAAACTCCCGGCCGCCGTTCGACGCGACGTAAATCTCAATTCCCCCCTATCGACGGCGCGTCCGATGACGGTGATTCGAGCTCCGCTGCGGAAACAACGAGATCTACTCGATCGAGATCTGTGCGACGCCGCGGTGTCGGTAAATTCATCGAGAACATAGATGACTCGGATACTGCGCCAAAGGAGGAGGAATTCAGCCCTGTTCCTAAAGAGAAATTGGCTGCCGTCCTCAATGGCGAGGTTGATGACACTCCTTCGGAGCCAAAACAGAATGGTCATTCGAACGGACACGCGAGCGAAAAAATGAACGGACACACCAATGGGCATACAAAAGAGCAGGTCATTGATGGTTGGAAGCCTGGCATGGACCCTAAGGTCGACCATTCGGGTGTCTTCGAGTTCGGAGGAAGCTTGGGCGCTCTCGCTCTCATGATCGGGTTTCCTGCGCTCATGTATTACATGTGGATTGGTGCCACTTATTACGATGGCAAACTGCCGTTGCCAGCGGAAGACGAATCCCTTGCTGAGTTCGGCCAGCGTATGTGGACTCTAATCTGCACCGGCGCATTCCCTCATCTGCGAGCATGGAAGATCTACTGGGTATACATCATTTTCGAGGCAGCCTGCTATTGTCTGATGCCTGGTGTTTGGGGTTACGGCAAGCCTCTCCCCCACGAGGGAGGTAAGCAGCTCCGGTACTACTGCTCGGCCTACGTGAGCTTCTATTTCACTATCGCCGTTATGGCTGTGCTGCACTTCACTGGCCTGTTTAAGATCTACACCTTCCTCGACGAGTTTGGACCCCTCATGTCTGTCGCAATCATCTCCGGCTTCTTAGTTGCATTTGTTGCATACTTCTCGGCAATTATTCGCGGCGCACAGCACCGAATGACGGGTTACCCAATCTACGACTTCTTTATGGGAGCTGAGTTGAACCCACGTATGTTCGGCATTCTTGACTTTAAGATGTTTTACGAAGTCCGCATCCCTTGGTATATCCTTTTCGGGCTTAGTTGCGCGGCAGCGGCTCGTCAGTATGAGAACTACGGCTACGTTTCGGGCGAGGTCATGTTTCTGGTTATGGCGCACTTCCTCTATGCCAATGCCTGCTCAAAGGGCGAGCAGCTTATCATTACTACCTGGGATATGTACTACGAGAAATGGGGTTTCATGCTGATTTTCTGGAACATGGCTGGTGTTCCTCTCTCGTACTGCCACTGCACCCTCTACCTCGCAAACCATGATCCGTCGGAGTATGCTTGGAACAAGTACGCCTTGAGCGCATTATTCGTTGCATACCTGGCTGTATACATTATTTGGGACCAAGCCAACGGGCAGAAGAACGCCTTCCGGTCCATGGAGCGTGGTACTGTAGTGAAGCGAAATACCTTCCCAGCCCTCCCGTGGATTTACCTTGAGAACCCGAAGACGATCGACACTCAAACCGGCGATAAGATTTTGGTTGATGGCTGGTACGGATATGCTCGCAAGTTGCATTACACCTGCGATGCATTCTTTGCCATCTGCTGGGGCCTCATTACAGGCTTCAAGAGCCCCTTTCCCTGGTTCTACCCCGTTTTCTTCTGCTGCATGATCGCGCACCGTGCCATGCGAGATATCGAGCGCTGCAGGAATAAGTACGGCGAGGCGTGGAAAGAGTACGAGAGACAGGTCCCGTATCTTTTCATCCCGGTAAGTTGCCCCATCCATAAAGGTATTTCTGTTATCTTGAATATAGCTGACAAATCTAAAGTATGTTATTTAAACATGAGAGTATGACATTTACCATACATCCTATTCTACGCATTGGATTCTGCTCGTAGACTTCGAAAGCACCAAAACATATGCTAGCTTGTAGTCACTAGCAGTTTTTCCTTGTACATATTTTCCAGATTGCTTACGCCCTATTTAATGGCTACAAGACGACAGCGTTGGATGATAATGCTGGAGAGAACGAGCCGAAACGTAATTAATGTCCAATAACGGTCCTAATAAAACCTAATTAGAAATCATATGAACCATACTTTGCAGCATAATGATTCCACGTGTTGTCTTAAAAGTCTACCCAACTATAATGTTTGAATATGATTTGCGTCTTAAATCGAATCTCTGCCAGATACGGCGTTTAGTATGACGGCGGAATCTACACCTGAAACGTGCACATCATGATCATTTCATTTAATTGCGAGAGTGCTATGCTATGTCCATCTATTATCATTATCATGCTCATATTCAGCCTTCACTAGGTTACATCCTATCTAGGCTCACTTGAATGCAGCAACCCAAGTTATCCGCCAGCCTAAAACAGGCACTCCCGAATTCTTCCGTTCCCCCCTAATTCATACTCAACCCAGCGCCCTACGCCTCTCCTCCCTGCAACCAGTACAGCGCCCGGGTTCATGACATGGCATCCCTCGTACGTAACGCAGAAAGGCGGCGCCGTCGGGTCCGCCAGCACCATCGCTGTCGGTAGCGGATACAAATGCAGCGCGCCTGCATGGTCCCAGTGCACCGGCCTTATCGCATGTCGGAAGGGACACAAGTACCCCTGGTCCAGCACAGTCTTGACCAGCTTCCGCGCCGACCGCACATCATGCGGGATCTCGGGGTTGGTCTTGCTCTGCTTCAGGGTCGGGGCGGAGTCCACGTCCATCGCATCCGTACTGTCAAGCGCGTTTGCCATATCTATATCATCGTCCAGCTCCTCATTATCACCACTACCTCCGCCTCCACCTTTCTTTACCTTGGGAGGCTCGTTCTCCTGGTTCTCTTCAAGGTCCGGCCTCGAGGATGACTTGAGACGCACGGCGGTCCGCCGCAAGCGCGCCGACATATCGTCGCGGAAGAGCACGATCTCGTGGTTCGGCCCGAAGACAGACAGACGCGCGGGATTCGTCGTCCAGATAGCCTCGCCGGGACACTTCCTCTCGGCCCCTCCTCCTCCTCCTCCCAATTCCGCGTTCGCGCTCGCGAAGGCGCGGCGCACGCGGCTCGTGAACAGATCCGGTACCGCCTTTCGGGGAAGCGGCACCGCGGCCCCGCCTCCGAAGGACGAGGCCCAGCCGTCGTTGTCGCCGGGCACGAACACGAAGGTCGATGATTGCAGGAGCGTGGGGAAGTCGGAGAGCACGGACGCGAGCGCGTCGAAGTACTCCTTGTATTCCACGGAGCCGCCGCTGGCGCCGCCGCCCGCCATCACGGCGTACTGCGTGAAGTTGCCCATCAGCACGAACGTCATGGGCGTGCTGCCCTCGGGCTCCGTGGAGTAGATGGCGAGGATTTTGCGCAGAGCCTGTAGGGCACGGGGCTGGTCTAAGTTAAGCTCGCCGAGGATGACGACGCGAGTGCAGATGGGCGGGTCCGGGTCGGGATCTTCTTGGGATGATTGCGTCTGTCGTGCTCGCCGGAGGATGCGCTGCTCCAGTTTCCGCATCTTCGAGCCCATGGCGCGCTCGCTGCCCACGCCTAAAAAGTCGATCCAGCCGAATCCGCCGCCGATGGTGTGGTCGTCTAGACCGCTGACGCCAAGGGTCACCTTGCGCTTCTCGCAGGGAGGTTGCCCGAGAAAGAAGCCCTGGAAGCGGCCGCCGATTATGCCGCCTACGCCGTTGCTGCCGCCGAGGCCTTTGCCCGTCGATTCTTCCTCTTCCTCGTACACGCCGTCGACTAGTACAATCATCCCTGGTGTGAACCAGGCTGAGTCCTCGGGTATTGCTACGGCGTGGGACAGATCTAACGAGATTGTTCCGGTCAAGTCACTGATTGCCAGACCGCCCGTTGGCAGGACTGATAGCAAGCCGAGGAGCATATGATGGCTGCCATGTCGGCCTAATAGGTTTGCTATAGGCGTGATTTTATAGGTTTGCTGGGAGGTTATGTTAGAGGAAGCGGATCGTTTTAAGGATGGAGCTGCTTTTGTAGTTGCTACTGTCGAGCTTTGGAAGGATTCGTTTCGGAGGAGTCTTTGGTGGATGACGTTGTATCTATTTCGGAATAGAGTCGTTTTGTGAGATGCTGGTGGCATTAAAGATGGTTTCGAAGGGTCCCTTGGCTTATCGTAAGTCTCGCTGCAAAGAGAATTATAGGGGTGATGCCTACCTTTCGAAGTGCTTCTTCGCGACGTTGTATAGCATGCGCGGTTGTTCGTACGCACTAACAACCTTCAACCACTTTCTCGGATGATTTAAACCCTCCTCGTCAAGCTCTTCTTCCTCGACTCCTAGCCCTGACATGCCGAAACTTGTTGCACTGTCATCACGCGTGAGAGCCTTCGTTGGCCTCAATCCCAACCTTGTGTTCGTCAACTCGGCTTCTTGGCTGGGATCTAGAATCAGACTATTCTGTCGATTTAGTTCTCGTCCAGTTACTATTCTGCCGCCGCTCATATTTCCCTCCAGGGTCTTAAGGATATCTTTCAACTCATTGCTGTTACCGTCCACTATTACGCCTCCATTTCGATTCTTCCAACTCTTGGCTACTTCCTCTAAGACCTTCTCGGCCAACCCTTCTTCGCGCCATCCCGAACCGCAATGTCGACCAATGAAGGTCGCTAATTCTTGTAGAGCAGATGAGGTGAGGGTTAAGCTATGCTTCTTAGTAAAAGTTCGGAATGCTAGCGGCCTTAACGTCGCAGGCGGGAGAAGAATCGGCAGGATAGTCGCCTTGGTTGGCGGTGCGATAGCGAACGGCTTGAGGGTATGGGCAGGTGTTCCAAAAGCTGGTGAGGAAGACGGAATTGGGTTCGCAGGGGCGGGCGTTTTCGGCGCGAATATTGACGCGGCTACGGACTTATTCTTTTGCATTTTGAATCCTTTCGATTTGTACAATTTCTCATTTTACGACTTTCAACATTTAGGTAGTCTTGTTGATAGCAATGGATAATTCAAATGGGTCTTAGATCGAAGACGCGTCCAGCGCGTTTCACGCGTTAATGAGTGACAAGGATCTTTGGAAAATGTGGTGGGGTCAAGCTCCGCACCAAAACAAATACGGAATAGGTGGGACTTGATTATGTAATAGAGCACGAGATGAGAAGATGAGTTCAAGTATCTCCTTCACATTATTTCTCGTTAATATGATACATATATTAACCTGCTATCGCTTTTCTACGGTTATACCCATTGTATTTGTATGATTGACTGTCATAAATTGACTCGCTTAAGGAGGTAGTGGGTGCTTTACCTACCCGGATTCCGACACGGTGCATCAGGTTGAGAGAGATGAGATGTAGATAAAATAGAACTCCTAGCTCCTACAATTTACATATAAGATACAATGTTTCTAAATTGGTGTTCATTTATGAGTTACTCCGTTATCCAGATCTCTGAGACTATCATTTGCGTAGGTACTTCCAATGGTGTGCGTAAATCACGAATCGTAGGTACATAGTCACAGGAGGTATCGTGAATCATACCGTCGCTAAATCTCCGAAGTTTAACTGGGTGTAATTTGCATACTTCTTGGAAAGAGATAAGTGGCTTAATAGGTCAATATAACCAGATTTCTACACATGGTAGCTGTGTTTACTAGCTAAATCATCTGGATCACAAATTGTGAATTGATTACCCTAGTTATCGGTTCTACCTTCTGAGGGATAGAATAAGCATCGGGTCTGTGTTTAACACGAGATTTGAAGTCAGATGAGTGTCAATCCTGAGTCCCGTCACCTGCCGTGTTTTCTGGCAACTGCCGCACTTGGGCGACTGCTACAGCAACTGCTGGCCAGAGTTGCTACACTTGGCCAGGTGAATTGGTCACTGCATTCAAAATAAATACTTCTTACAATTCACTCACCTTCGTTCTCTTCCCGTTCTCTTTCCCGTCTACATCATCGCCGACAACAACGACAACTCAATCCTCACTTCACGATGGCGCAGCCTTCCGACAACACCCCTACTAACCTGGTTGGCGACAAGCCAGTTGCTGACGGTGCCCCTGGAACTGAACAGCAACATCTTCAGGGACCTGAATCCCCTTCTGAGCAACACACAGGCGCCGACCATGCTGGAAAGGAACAGCCCGCGATGTCATCAGCTATTGATCGAACTTATCATCATGGCTTGCCATTCGGCCTGAAGCGTCCCCCAGGAAACGACATTCTTCATTACCTAAGGACCCATCGTTTCTTTATGATCGAGATGCGAAAAGCCATCGCCCTTGCTCAAGACGCGGTGGACATGTGTCAATACGCGAGAGCCCTCCTGTCTGAGGAAGATGTCTACATACCCGTAGGCCTCCAAAGCGAACTTACGAGCCTAAGTAAGGAAGTAAGATTTTCATTATCTAAACTAGAGAGTATGAAAGAAGAGTTGGATAAGGCGTATGAACGCGCCGAAGGCCAAGTCCCCAACAACTACACCTGGCAACCTCGTCCAGTTGTCGACCAGTCACCTGCTACTGTCGACGTCCGACAGTCAAGCCCTGACTCGCAACACCAAGAAGTGGTTGATAAGTCGACTACTGTATCTGTTGCAACTGATGATGCGAAGGTCGCACATCCAGACGAAACGACAACTGTCTCTAGCACGGATGAGATTATTCATGGTTTCAGCCGTTCATTGAGCCTCTAGATACCACCAACCCTGGTTGACGGCAGTGGAGTTTCTAGAGCATCAAGTAAGTAATTATTTCGTTGGGTTTAACATATAGATAGGCATGCAGGCTAACACTAACCAAGTGAACCCCAGGTTTCTTTTTCAGTTTCTTTTTCAGTTCCGTTTCATCACCATTCACACGACACCTTAGTCAACCTATTGCGACTATTTATAACCTCACTTGGCACGGTTTATCACGTCTCTGGTTCGGTGCTCTCAAAGGCAAAGGAGGGAACAAAGTCTAATCCGACAGTAGCTCAGTCACAATCCACCTTGTCTGCTAGGAACGTGACACTCGGATTATTCATTAATAGGTAGTGCAAGAGGATGACGGGATGGTTATGAATGACATTTCTAAGGCAGGGTTGTTTTCAGAGGGCTTTTCAAGGCCTTTATACATGTTTCTCCTCCTAGTTAGTAGATTAGGTAGAGAATTTCATTGCTTTCCCAAATACAAGAATCGTTCCGAGTGTGTAAGCTGTGAAAGCCACTAACCCAATAGTAAATTTCCATCAGCAAGCATTGCTAGCAGCTATAGCCAATCAGAGAGCAGGAAATTACTAGGCATATGATGCCAAACAAGGGTATTACGTCAGTGGGAATTACAATCCAGCAAAGCTTCATCGCAAAAGTTCTCCAACCCAATTAAAAGATGCGATTCTACACGCCTTAATAAGAAGCAACCCCTTTATAACTTCAAAATGCTATTATCACGAGCTCGGATAGTGCCGGCATGTAGGACGCTATTGTCGCATCGATGTGTCTCAACATTGAACACCAATCCCCATATCGTCAGTATATAGCTTCTCAATCCGCAAATCAAGCTATGCTTCGTTACTTACAGTAATCGCTCTCTAAAGAAAGTTTTCCCCAACGCCGCAACGAATAATGCCCATCTTCTCACATACCTCGATACCGATCCGCCAAGCCATAGACTAGCCATTGGCTCTACGACAGCACTTCCACCAACGCCGCAGTCCTTCTCCGAGAACCGCGAATTCCTATCCATCTTAACAGACGTCCTCCATGCCCATGCCGCACAAGACCCGGGCCTCAAAGCTCAGGCGCAGGCTTTTGCCGGGCCCGGCGGTGCGACACTAGGTTCAGGCGGCGCATTCTTCCCCCAACAGCGAAAACAGCGGGGCACGAAAGGGAGCGCGGCCGGCTTAGGTGGAGGGGGCGGTGCTGGCGGAGGAGGCGGCGGAGGAGCAAGCGCCCAAGGAGGTCCGGGGGTGCGGGAGTGGGAGGACACATCCATCTCAGCGACCTGAGAAACCCACCTGACTACGGGCGAATCGCGTGGCCGGAAGATATCCTTGGCAGCATCGAGGTCGACGGGTCTGGAAACATCGTGGGAGAGTTCCAGCCTAGCGGGACTTACCGCATAGTCACCAATGAAGGAATGTGAGTTATCCATTGGGAATCCCTATTTGATTCTACTATTGACTCGAGCTAATTCGTGCCTGAAATATGTAGTTTGGGCCTCAGTGACTTTCTCAGGACGAAGCTTGTTGAAAGGCTGAAAGAAGAGGAGAACAAAGAGCGGCTCTAGTGACGCCATGCCGGAGTTAGGCTTTGAAAAATTGCGAAACTCGTTTGAAGTCATGACAAAGGCATACATGTAGGCTAGATACCTACGTGATACGAAGATTGCATATATCTCCCAATATGTATATGTACCACTACATGTAATATTATAAAAATGGGGAGGCATGGGAAAATATTAAACTCGCCTTTCGTATTCTAGAGTTTCTACCTTTTTATATTAGCCTCATGATAGAGGTTTTTAAGATTGTAGGTGTCGTTTTACTCCAATGAATGAGTTACAGAATGAAATGACGTAACATGTAAAATGGTCAAATTTGATTCGATCATACTCAAAGCTTTACAAGATGATAACTTTGTACGCATTGGTTGTGTGGTTCGATTGAGCTAATAGGCTGGGTGAATTAAGATGATGTCAACCTGTTGTGCTACTAATACGTGCAATTTTCTCTTCATAAATACTATGTACCTGCCTTATATTAAATGTGCATGTGGTTTAATAGGAAGGCATGAAGGCAACGAAGGCGCATAAATGGCCTCATTGTCTCGGAGACACGTACCACAATTCGTAATATACATGCAACTCTTTTCCTCGACGATAACTGCCAATCAATCAAGCGTACATGACGACGTATGTCTATCGCCCTTTCTGTAACTTCTTCCAGCCATAAAGAGATTTGTGATACTTTCTCAGGCTGGGACAGCAGGAGCGAACTGCATGTGTCATTCGGCCGTGACATGTGAGTTTCGTTCTAGACTCTCGAGTAATAATTGCCTGAGACAACGGCACCGGATAAGGCGGGTTATTTTCTTTCCCTCTCTTTCGGTCCGCACACGTTGTCGAATGTATTTTTCCTCCCTTTTGTATCACCAGCTTTAGATCATAAGTAGTCTCGTCGCTTCATAGGCGTGGGGTAGACTACATCGCATTCAATGTAAGCCCATTCGTACCCATTTCTAGCGTAATGGCACAAAATTGTTAATGTAAATTGGGCAGAGAAGCTTTAGCTATTAGGCTAACATTATCAGCCCTGGGGCGGAACTCAGAGCCTCAAAGCAAAGACTCACGTCATGTAAGTTCCGTTTAGGACCTGATTCATTTCCTCGAATTGTATGAGGAAGCACAGACCTAATTCTCGAGTCTGAGGTAGTAAGTACGCACAAGCCTGCTTAGGACCTAATATAAAACTGGGTACTGGATACAAACATCATAACCAGAGCTGCTGCCCAGAGTTAGCCGCCGCACTAATTAGACTGCATTTGGCGCCAAGATCCAACAGTTGCTGCCAAGCGTGCATCGCTACAGTGCTCTACCACCTATCATCCACTCCCCGTACCCTGTCTCCCGACCCCGGCCCTGGTCCCTAATCGAGAGCCCCTCGTTGTTGAACGTTACTCCATGACGACAATCTCATCAACCTCGCCATCATTCAGAAACCGCTAGCGATAGCTTCCAACGAGATGGCTTCCCGAGCGTTTGACGAGGAGGAACTCTCCATGTCCCTGTCCCCTTCCTTAATCCGACAGAAAAATAATGGCGCTCGAGTACCCGAGATAAATGTTACTCACCCAACCGCTGAGGGTTCCAACGGGAGAGCTCGAGCTGCCAGCATGATTGAGCAGACATCGCAGAACCGAGAGAAGTCCAAGACCGACCAGCGAATCGGTGCCTACAACATAATTAAGACTCTAGGCGAAGGTTCTTTCGGCAAGGTCAAGCTAGCTGTTCATAGGTCGACTGGCCAGAAAGTCGCCCTCAAGATCATAGCGCGTAAGAAGCTGATCAGTAGGGATATGGTTGGTCGCGTTGAGCGAGAAATCGAATATTTACAACTCCTCCGACATCCCCATATCATTAAACTGTAAGTTTTGGTTGCTACCCGAGACGCCGGACATCAACATCTCTGGGAGTGGTAATGTGCTGACTAGTGCCCCGCAGCTACACTGTAATTAAGACGCCGGCCGAGATTATCATGGTTCTGGAGTATGCTGGTGGGGAGTTGTTCGACTATATCGTTAAGCACGGTCGACTACCCGAAGACCAAGCTCGAAAATTCTTCCAGCAGATGATATGCGCCGTCGAGTACTGCCACAGGCACAAGGTGGTGCATCGAGATCTGAAGCCCGAGAATCTGCTTCTCGACGATAACCTCAACGTAAAGATTGCCGATTTTGGACTGAGCAATATCATGACGGACGGGAACTTCCTCAAGACCAGTTGTGGTAGCCCTAATTATGCGGCACCAGAAGTCATTAGTGGAAAGTTGTACGCAGGACCAGAAGTCGATGTGTGGAGTTGTGGTGTCATTTTATATGTGTTACTGGTTGGCAGACTTCCTTTCGATGACGACCATATCCCGAGTTTATTTTCGAAAATCCAGCGCGGTGTCTTCACTGTTCCTCACTGGGTCCCCTCCGATGCAGCGAATCTCATCCGCAAAATGCTGCAGACTAACCCTGTACAACGCATTACCATCGATGAGATTAGACAAGACCCATGGTTCTTGAAGGGCCTCCCTGCATACCTCGCCCCGCCTGTCGAGGAGTTCTTGAACACTGGTGTGGATCCCAATAGGGCTATTAGACCGAGTGATATTGCACCTCACGCTCCGCCTAAGATCCAGGAGAAACTTCACAATGAAGTTACCGAGAAGATCAGCAAAACAATGGGTTATGGTAAACGTGATGTTCAGGAAGCCCTGGAAGCTGATGAACCATCTGCCATCAAGGACGCATATATGATTGTTCGTGAGAACAAGCTCATGCAAGTAAATCGTAAGTCTTGTACCCTTCTCTTGAAATACCCCTACCCTATTCAACAGCGGCCAACCATAATTCGATCCGGAAACACGTCTCTCTCAACCCACATTCTATAAAATACTTTCTACCTTACTTCTCTCACTCTCTTTCTTCCTTTCCTAAACTAATTCCACGTGTCACTAACGCATTATAGCCGCCTACGGAACTGGTGCTGACAATCCCTACTTTGCAACTTCTCCTCCAACGACCGATGCCGATGAGCAAATGCGTAGTGTCTCAGAAGCCATGGGTAACACATCGTTAGAGAACAAGCAGGATCCTCAGTCGGATTTCCCGAGCGAATCTCAAGCTAGCCCGCTTGCCGAGTCGGCTCGTTCTACTACCTCGACTATTACCAGCTCTTCTCCCCGTGGCTACGTAAGCCATGTTGGAATTCTACCGACAAGTCTCCCTTCACTTCACAAGAAGTATCTTGAACGCCAGAACGCTGGCATCGAAGAGCCCTTAGATGCTCAACCCATCCCCGATGTTCCTCTGCAGCCTAGAACGCCTGCTGAGCAGCAAGAAGCGGCTCGTCGCCTCAAGCCTCACTCTAAGAGCGCCATGAGACTCGACGACAGCCAGTATCATCCTCAGACTATGACCCCCGTCGCCCCTAAGCGGAGCAAACAAGTCAGATGGCAATTCGGTATTAGATCCCGAAATGCTCCATTTGAAGCCTTGTTATGCATCTACAAGTCGTTATCCAAGTTGGGTGCCTCTTGGGTCGTGGATGAAGATTACGAGAAAGTACATGGTCCGGATCCTGCGTAAGTAATTTGATTGTAGACGGCGGGATTTAGTTGAACGTGCTAACTATTATAGGGAATACGGTAACAAGGCGCATAGTGGAGCAGAGAAGAGTAATCCGTATGAGGGCATGTCTCCTGATGAGATTGACTTGGAGACCTTCGATCCTATCAAGTACTACAAGCTACCCGCCGACCCTTGGCACATAGTTTGCCGTTGGAGAAAAGATGGTGAGTTCATACTCTAGAATTGTGTAATATATTGTCTAACAATCTCTTAGATATCCGAAAGACATCCGTCTCTTCTGGCCACGTCTCCGCTGATGCTGCCTCCGACGATAACACTTATGTCTACTCCGTTATGGACAAGCGCAAGCAAGACTTCGTTTGGATGCGAATGGAAATTCAAATCTACGAGATGGACCCGAAGGACAAAGTCTACCTCGTCGACTTCAAATGCACGGGGTACGAACGACTCGACGGAACTCTACTGGAGGAGAAGGCGGTTATGAGTCCCTTCCCTTTCCTCGATATGGCAGCCAAATTGATCATGCAGTTGGCCGAGGCTGATTAGCAACGCCCTCCCAACAACACGTCCGAGTCCTTCTTTAGGCCCGTCGACGACGACAAAGCCAAGGATTCGTGAAGATCATTGCGGTACCTACACCTTACACGTTTGGAATGAGATTCTTGCGAAACCATCAAAGGTGGTTTTATGGCATAATAGGTTATTTGGTAATGACGCGACAGTGACAATGCTCGGGCATAATTCGGCTTTTCGGTATTTTCCTTTACACACAAGAGTTTGTTCCACTACCTTTTCCTCTTGTTTCTCTTCTCGTTCCCATACCGGCCGACCGACGTCAGACGCCGAAGGACCCTTTTTAGACATACTGGAAACTCACGAACCTATATTTTTTTTTCACGCCGGACATCATGGAAAATATTCGGCCAAGGGGGGAAAAGCCGACGGAGTGTGGCATTTTGACGAGAGAATAAAAAAAGAAAACGACGGATGGAATGTATACGAAAGGGATCACAGGGAAAGCATATGCGTTGGAGTTATTGTTGACATGAACACGCACAGCACAGGGAAACCAAATGGAGTTTGTTATACCCCCGGAGGATGATGAGGGTGAGGATTTGAAAGGCGGAAACGGAGGGTGAGGAAAGGAGGTGTGAGGAGGGAAAGAATGTTTGACTGGCTTTTTGCGACTTGACTACTCTCGTGGTAGTGGTCGAATTGAGATAGGTCTCTTCGCCTTGCTTGCATGTAATGAGCTTTTGTTGCCTTACGAGGATCGTGTTTGATGCTCGTTGCCAACTAGTAGGTACCCACGGATGAATGGAACATTGCATATAATTTGATCCTCTTTTGCGGATGAGGAGGGCCATTGGTGGATAGTATATACGCTAGTCGTGTTTATCTGCGTCGATCTACATCGTAACTGGACTCGTTTCCAGAATCCTGTATCACAGGACCGTACCTACATAAAACTTCCCCTCTATGACCTCACATCTATTATAGACATCTAGCACACACACACACTCTCTCTCTTCTTCTAACCCTACCCTACCTAATCTAACGACCAGCCCAATCCACATACAAGCTCCCCTTAGCATCTATATCAGCAACCTCCTCCAGCAAGCGCGCAGCAGCTACTCGCTGTTCCGTGAGCTCGTACTCGGGCGGCAAATCGATCTTAACATCCGCCCCGCCGCACATCATCGTAACGACGGCCTTGGCCGATAACACCGCATTCGGCATCCCGTGCCCTGAGTACCCCGCACATACCCACAGCCCGTCGCCGCCACCTAGGCTCTCCGGTACGGCTCCGACCCACGGGTGCCAGTCTCGCGAGTACCCCATGATCCCCGTCCACTCGTGCGTCGGCTCCAGGTCCTGCTTCTTCGGGCCGGAGGGCGTAGTATCTTGGCTGGTTTGCGGGGAAGACGAGGAGTGGGAGTGGGAGTAGGAGTGGGAGGAGTGGTGTAAAGATAAATCTACCGCACTGCTTAGCTCCCCCCGCAGATACCACGCCACCGGCTCGTCGATCCGGCTATCATCCCACACGCCGACCCCGCGCCCCTGAGCGTACTGGCGGCCGCCGCCGAACACGAGCTCCGCGGTAGGTGGGGGACGTTGGATTAGGTAGTCGTCCCGGGAGAACGGGTCCGAGGGCTCGCCTTGGATGTAGTAGGTGTGCTTGATGTCGAGGGGCGGGTCCGATGGCGACGACGGCTCTTCGGGGGGCTTGAGGGATGAGACTTGTCCGCGGGTGGGGACGATCAGGTCGCCGAATTGCGGGAGCAGGTGCGAGGTGTACCCGTTGGTTGCGAGGAGGACTTGGGGCGTAGCGATTATGCCGCGCGGGGTGTGGACTGTCCATATTGATGTTGATGTAGATGTAGATGTGGGTTTGGAGGTGGAAGTGGAGCTGTGGCTGCTGAGGTTGGGCGATGTTTCGGCGCGGGAGAGTCCTGTTACCGGGGTGTTGGTCTGGAGGTTGAAGGATCCTTTGGATCCTTCCTCGTCATTCGCTGATAGCAGGTGCTCTAGCACGAAAGCGACGAGCTTGTAGGGCCAGAGACTCGCGGCGTTCCATTGCACTACCGCACCCTCGGCGTGCGGTATCCTCAAGCTGTCTAGGGTGAGTTCTTTCCGCTCGCCTTCGAGGAGGTACGCAGGGGTGCCTCCTAAGCTACCCTCGCCCTTCTTGCCCTTGGTCACAACGGCCACGTTGGCGGCCAAGTCCGGGTACTCATCGACTAGGTTGTTTACGCCTTCATGGACTATCTTGAACAGCTCAGCTGAGTAGAATGCGTGCACGCCGCTCGTCGAGCGCCAGTCGCACGGGATCGAGAACTTCTCGACCAGATCTTTGAGCTCGAAGTAGTTGCGCAGCTCGAATGAGGCTATGTGCGGCAGCGAGGCGTAGATTGCGGGTTGGCAGTGGCCCCCGTTCTGAGTTGGTAGTCGTGTTAGTGTGTTCTGAAACGGGTGAGGAGCAATGAGATGAGACGTGAGGCTGTAGTGAGTCGAAGTGTGAATACAGGTGGGCAGGGTTTATCTCTAGGTATGAAAAGAATTGAGTTAAATTTGAACATATTGAATCTGGGGGGGCTCGGGACCATTTCATCTTAGGGAATGAAAGAATGGATGAAGCAGGAAAGGGGGGGGGGGGTTAGTTAGGAGGTATGTTTGAAGAAACGAGGGGAGCCTTTGAATCTAGACGCCAGTGTCACATAACAGCCCCCTTCTTTCGACACAGAAAGCTGCTCTATTCTACTCACCCTACCAGTGGCACCCCAACATGCCTCTCTTGCTTCGACCATTACAACATCCAGATCGGGCTGCTTTTCTTTCAGATAG
Source organism: Hypoxylon sp. EC38 (assembly GCA_002120335.1). Classification (NCBI taxonomy): domain Eukaryota; kingdom Fungi; phylum Ascomycota; class Sordariomycetes; order Xylariales; family Hypoxylaceae; genus Hypoxylon; species Hypoxylon sp. EC38. The sequence continues at coordinate 1,934,092 of KZ111235.1, read as the reverse complement.
TGCGCGGCGAAGCTCCCCGTAATGCCGCTCCCCACGATGATCACATCGGCAGAGCGGGGTAGCTCCTTAGTGGTTCGATGGCCTAGTAATTTGGTCGAAGGCTCCTTGTGCCAGTAAGACTTCGTTGGGTTGGCGACAGGCAAGCCAGACTGGCCCTTGAGCAGCTGAGCTTCTGACATGTTGGTTACCCCGAGTGAGGTTTCTGCTCTTGATCGAGAAAGGAGGGTGGTGGTGAAGTCTTATGTTGGTGCAGGTTGATAGTGATGATGATACTACACAAGAGTTTCACATCAAGCCACCTCGCGTCCCTAGACCTTAGTAATGATGTATGTTTCTTAGGAATATAGGTACCTAACTATACATATAGTTGTAAAGGCTACAGTTTTAAGTGAGGCACGGATAGTTGCAAACGAAGGGTTACGTGTGAGTTACTAAAGTGTTAGGTACCTACCTAACCTTTAGGGCCTTTGGGTTGCGATTGAGGGACTACAGCTGGCAACGGAGGTATTCGGTAGGTGACTAGGTAGCCTGACAGGTATAGCCAGCTGGCTATTACCGTCATACTTCCGTACTTGAGATATTTAGGTGTCGGTATTCACCTTCACTTTTCAACGTCCACTTCGACTGCATTCAAAGATTAATCACCTACTTTAATAGAGGCCTGTTATTACTTATCTCCTTTACGTACCTAACGAATGATATATCGCCATTCCATTCCGTGGTCCATACCCCCAGCCAACTGTTTCGTCCGAGGTGACTATTACACAACACTGCCTAGATGCTCAGCTATTCAGGGGTTGTCTTCATCTCAGTTTCAATTACAGCTCTCTTGAACAAGAATTCTAGGCTGTTTTTGAATTGGACAAGGCTCTATGCGGGGCAATATTTGACTTTTACGCGTCTACTCGTTCTGTCCCTGTGGCAGAATGAAGCACTCTAGGGAACATACCTAATCAATGACGATTCGAGATGCCACAGCGGCTATCGAATACCCTCCTTAAGTATTGTTGCATTCGTTGATCCAGCACTTTCATCAATATGGATCTTTAATAGCTCTTTCGCGGATTCATTTTATCATTCAATATGAGAGACCATCTTCCATTCCTCCTTCGTCATAGAGAACCTCCACTTCTTTCCCATTTCTCCTCTTTGGTACTCTGTTGTGTCATGCCAGTTTCGAATCTTCCGAAATGCATTCTTTCCTAGTGTTGAGTTTGTTCATGATCATAGCACAATGCCGGCTTACCCGTGTTCAAGGAGCCCTCACGTCGGAACGACGCCATTCCGGCGGTGATCTAAGAGCTCCAGATAGTTCAGTTAATTTCGTTCAATTGCGGTGGCTTGATGACGTATATGAGTATACCACGCAAGTCAAGATTGGGACACCAGGCCAGATCATAACTGTCAGAATTGAATTTGAAACTTTCTTCACATCCAACACGGTTATTCCATCTACCAATGCAACGGGATGCGTCGATACCCCGGGTATGCCCGACTCCTGTCGTTTTGGGTCGTGTCAGTAATTCTCTCGCTTTGCATATTTCTTTGGAAGGTGTTTACTTTTATACTAACTTGAATATCATCGGGGTTAAGTTAATCAGAATTTATCCTCAACATTTTATGTGGAAGATGTGTGGAGTGACGAAGACAGGTCGTGTATAGGGCTCTCATTTGCAGACAAAATCGAACTGGGTGGTATATCTTTATCGAACTATTCCATGTCATTGTCATATGATATGCGACCGAGGAGCCTCGAATCGTGTGTGGGTGTCAATACCCCCGATATTGAGAATATAGAACCCTCTCTACCGATTTTATACCTCCTTGGCGACAACTATCAGCTCCCGGACAACCCAGTTAGCCTTATGGCAGGCAGCGGGCAGATAACAACCTCTGCCTTTAGCCTATGGTTTGAAGAAGGTAGGCGTCCTGAAGGTTCAAATGACTCTATGAGAAGCCCTTGATGTGAGACTAACGTATGGTGTTTAGATGATTACTCAGGAGAGCTCTTGTTTAGTGCTATCGATACCCAACGCTACGAGGGTGACCTAGTCAGCCTTGACACATATAGCATAGATAGTGTCCAAGGTTCCCCGTTGAGCCCGGATGATATCGGCTCGACAGGGGTCATAGCGATCGCTATGACCTCACTTTCAGCCAGTAGCTCTTCGGGGACGGATGACATCTGGGTACAGGGCCCATTGCTAGTCCGCGTCAAGTTGGGTGACGACTTATGGCTATCGCCGTACCTTGCAGCCCAGATCCGGAACATAACGGGAGCGTTCGTGCGACTGGACGAGACTGGTGATCATGAATACACCGTAATACCATGCTCCATGCGAGATAGCGAGGGATATTTTACCTTTGGTTTTGGTGGTCCTCAGGCTTTCAAGGTCAACGTTACTATGCGCAGCTTAGTTATACCGCCGCCCAGAAAACTACGCGACTTATTCAATTCCTTCGGAGATGATATGTGCAGGTTTGGGATCTCCGAAGTGAAGGGTTATAATGTAGGGTTCTTGAGCAGCCATTTGCTTCGCTCAGTATATACCGTTGTGGACCTATACAACAAGAAGGTCGCGATGGCTACCGTTAGACGCGATGTTAAGGAGGGCGAATCAAACATTGTCACGTTCGATGCACACGCCGCATCTATTCCATCTGCGACTCCAGCATCAGGCCAGCCATCGCTGGCTAGTACAATCGCCTGGTCAGGACCATCGCAGCCTCCCTTGTTCCGGGCGGCAGAAGGCTTCAAAATCCTCACAGTCACGACGGTTCCGCCGACTTCAATACCAACATCATCAATGCCCATAAACCACCCCAAATCAAATGTGCTCAGTAAGATAACTGGAATAAGAATTGGCGTGGGCATCTTTCTCACGGCCGTACCGCTTCTGATAGGCGCTGCTCTCATCTGGAGACGATGGAAGAAAAGACGGCACCAAGCAACTAAACTAATTGCGCAGCAGCAACTGCGTACCGAAAGTCCAGGACTACAAGGGGAATCCGTGGGTTTGGTCCAAGGAAGGACGCCGTACGAGATGCATGGGGGTATACAGCCAGCGGAGCTATCGGCCGTAAGAGAACCCTCAGAATTGTGCGGCCTGGAGAGATATCCGGAACCGTTGGGGCCACCGGTTCCTAGTAAAGATGGGGATTAGAACTCAGGAAGAAGGGGCTTGGAGGCGACAAATTTTATTGTTGAATAATGCCCTTAATTGTGCAGTTCGAAGCCCGCCGGCGGGTTCCGAGCGAAGCACGAAAAGTGAAGTATTTAGTGGGCATCAACCGAATTGATGACAATGACCTATTGACAACAGCACTGCTATCATGTTATCGTCGTGATAACTATCTAGCAAAGATAATTGCATGATGCACGATTAATGAAATGCTACCAAGTTGTCATCGGCAAGTGAGTTCGATTGTGCTAGATATCAAAGTTTCTTTGACGTTATTTGTAGACCGTGAAGATGCGTTGAGCTATGCAAAATGCCGTAGGGGTTAAAAGAACGAGCGAAGAGACTGAGGTCCTCAACCATTACTTTTAATATAGTGTTTCATCATTATTATTATTATGATTATGGCGGTTATGCCCCAAGCCTATAATTACCTACATGACATGTAGCCTAAGATACTAGCAGGTTAGAGATACTCTGTGGAGACAAAGCCACACCTAACGTAATCACCATTTTGAAGATCAATTACTGACCTCTTGCCTGGCCTTTCCTGTCTTGAATTAGGCACAGCTCCTGAAGCGCTCATTGATCTCATCGTACCTCGTTCCGGCTATCAAGATAATGGCGATCGGACCGGCTCTTAAACGGCGTCATTCAAGCATTGGGACACGTAGGTATTTGGTGGGCGTCTCGTTCGACCGGAACGGATCCACGCCTCTCCGCAGAGTCTCGATCCCAAACAGGTGGATCGGAGAATGGAAGACAGCGCAGGCATAGATTCTGCTTGGATGACAGCCCTATCTATTCTGGAGCTAAACATGGCTGTTATCGTACGGCTCATCTACTGTTAGATCCATCTCTCTCAGCATCTCCATCGGCAGGAATGCCATTTTCGACCGGTTTCTGCAGAAGCCCCTTCCCGGCTGCACTTTGGATCGCCTGGACGAAAATATGACCCATCATCTCGTACCCCTTGACTGTAGGATGCGAACCGTCGGGCCCGATCTCATTAGCCGTAGGAACTCCTGAACCGCCTTCGCTGGGGTGCATCTCGGCCAAGACGACTGGTTTCCCGTCCGCTTCAAAGGTCTTCATGATGTCGCGGTATTGCCGATTCATACCCAGGACTGTCGGCTCGAGGTTAGGAACCTTGTTGGTCAGCATTGTGCTAAGGATGACCGTCGATTGCTTCGAAGTCGTCAATAGGTAGTCGATTAAGTCCTCCATCTGCTGTCCCACTTTATCGACGTCCTTGTTCTGCAGAAGATTGTTGGTCCCCAGGTTGATGACGAACACGTTGGGTAGCGTCTTGGGTACAATCTTCTTGGCGTACTCGTGCATCTCCTTGATCTTCTTGCCCCCGTATGCTTCGACGTCGTTGTCGACGAAGTCGCCGAGTCTTACGGAGCCCACCATGTTCACCGTGAAACCTAATCCGACGAGCTCGTCGCGCATGGGCTTGCGAAAGCCTAGGTAGCCAGGGGAAGTCTCGCCCTTGACGATGGAAGCGCCGAGGGCCATGATCCTCAGGGGAACATCGTTTAAGGCCGTAGCAGACGTCGCAACAGACGGAGTGGCAGATGGTGAAGTGGATGATTTGCTCGACTCTGAAGATTTGGGCTTCGTAGTCGAAGTCGAAGTCGAAGTCGATGTGGATCCTGATGTGGAGGTTGATGATGTTAAATCGACGATCCCAAGTGCTGTTGCCGTCGTACTTGTGGACTCCGGAGCAGTAGATGTTAGTGATTGCATACTAGCTACAGCTATTTGGTCCTCGGCTTTAGATCCATTGGATGACCCGCCGGTGTGAATTGTGCCTGTGGCCGCGAGAGCTAAATGGTTACACTTGGAGTTAGTACATATAATTCGGCCGAGTACTCAATAGGTTCCCCATGGGGATAATGAGAATATCTGGGGACTCACCAATTACCACCACCACCGCAATTAGGACGCAGCCTAGTGCTGTGAAAGCCGCAATTGCCTTCTTGGTGCGTAGAAACGCCAAACGTTGGGTCCTTAGAGCCGGGTCGGCGACTTTCTCCAGACTATCACGCACCATTTCTTCGATCGACACTCAGGCGTGCCCAAACCTGGAAGGAATATTAAGCGGGTGCCCCAACCCCTTTAAAAGGAACGGGACGGGAGACCCGCGAGGTTATTTCAACCTCAGGGTCCTAGGTTCCTGATCTAGATCATGATGTAAGATTTGCCAAGACTATTAGCTTGAGGCTCGCCCAAACTTCAGGAGGAATCCTGACTCCCTGATTTGACCGTGCCTGCTTACGCCTGGGGATGTAGGACGTTAACATCCTTCGCCAAGAGAGGCTTGTTTGCTTTGTTCATCTCGCCCGGATACCGGCACGCTACACATCACGGGCTTGGCGTAAGCAGCCACAACTTCATAATTGATTAAATTCAGAGACAAGCAGACGGCAAGTATTGATTATGCACATAGATACCTAAGGTACATTACCTATGAAGCTCAGATTGCAGTAATGACGCTCGGT